>CM061467.1:17300714-18517500 GCA_030770085.1 Oryza coarctata | reverse complement strand
TTCGGGAGCCTGATCAAGGTCCAATATATTTACCAATGAAAACGGAGCAACCACAGGTTACTTATGAAGCCAGGAGAGATATATCGGTAAATCTGTTTCTACTAGTACAAGATCGGATTGGGGGGCAATGCGATGATATGATGCCAGGATATCATCAGATGGCAATCCCAATACGGAGGATATCGACAAGACTACCCAGGTGGCAATCCCAATACAAGCAATTATCTAGGAGATCATCCCAGATAGTATGAAGCACCAACTCAACCTCCACAATATCAAAAAGATAACCCAAGAGAGGACGATTAGTCTACTAGGGTTGCAGAGGTGGTCAGAGAGCAGTTCAGCATCAACCCTAAGGAGTAAGCTTTTATATATGGGCACATCTTCTACAGAAGGTATCAGTTCATAAAAGCCGATTCGTTGAAGCCAAGAAAGAGAGATTCCATCAGAAGGCTACTCATATACAAGCTTACGCATCAGACTCAGATAATGAGGAATCCGATGTAGAAGTTTGGTTTGGCAGAGTGGACTAGGAATATGAAATCTATATTATGTCCCTAGGTGAAGAGTATCGGCAAGGAGGAAAGAAATGACTTTGATATAAATAAAGTCAATAAGATCTTCGATCTACTACTTTAAAAGAAGAAGATTCAACTTCCGACAAATTATGTACTACAGCCAGCCGAAGAACTAAAAAAAGAGATATTGTAAGTGGCACAATACAATATCTCATCATACTAATGTGTATAAAGTTTTTCGGCAACAATTGTAATCGGCTGTTGAGAAAGGAAGAATTAAATTCAAAGATAAAAACCCGATAAAGATCGATGGGCATCCTTTTCTATGAACATGATGTTTACGGGGTCTTCAAAAGATTGGGCTAATGAAGGGAGACATTAGAGAAAATCAAAAGATGAAGAACGGCGGACCGCGCATAAGGAAAAGTATAATCCGCATTGGGTTTGTCCATTTTTTCATTATTGCTGGGATCAAGACATGAGATTGTTATCGATTGAAGATTGCCCCGAGTGCAACAAGCTAAGATCACAGCGCGTTGAGCAAAAGAGAATTTCATATGATCAGCCCCCAATTAAGCGGGCATCAATACATAGCTAATTAGGGCTGATTAATAAAAACCATAGTTAAAAGGGAGCTGACGACAAGGAGTTGCATGAAGGACAATACAATTCCAATTCCTAATGGTGTCCATTCAAAATCTTTACGAAGAATCCGAAGAGGAGGGCACAAAAATTGTGACAAGCAAAACAAGAAGCAACTACGAGACCGTGACGAAGCCGATCAAAGTCAAAAGACTAAATGCGTTTGGCATGTCAAGTATAAAGATGATGAGGCTGACACATGTGCTCCGACCAACATGGTATTCTTCTTACCTTTGGAGTATAAAATGTTTGCATCAGATAAAGAAGATCGAGAAGAGGTCTGTCCAATTGACACTACAGCTTGATCAACTATATTTGACAAGCCTGGAGAGTTTAAGCATTAACACTTGAAACCATTATACATCAAAGGGTATGTAGATAGGAAACCGATTACGAAGATACTAGTTGATAGAGGCGCAGTTGTCAACCTAATGCGTACGCTACATATCGCAAGCTGGGGAAGACTGTTAAAGATCTGATCAAAACAAATATGGTGTTAAAAGGCTTTGGAGGGAATCTATCGGAGACATTGCCCACCACGTTTTTCTTCATTGATGATAACGGATCATATAGTCTACTTCTCAGCAAGGACTGAATTTACTCCAACTGTTGTATTCCTTCCACAATGCATCAAAGCCTCATACAATGGTAATGAGATCAAGTTGAGGTGGTTTCAGCAGATCAGTTGATTAGCATTGCGGTTACCGATTTGCCAATCTAGAAAGCTAAGCAAGTTGATTGCCCGTTTGGTAAGATATGGGATGGAGATTTTCTTAACGTAACCAGCAAGGCAACAAAGCTGATCCAACAAGTTGGTTGGAAACTATTGCTCTAATGGGCACCATTAAAGATTGTGAAGGAAATTAAGGCAAAGATTTATATCGGCTAATGAGTTGGAAGAAGTTGATATAGCATTAGGAGATAGGCCAAGGCTGACATATATTAGTAAAAATTTATGTTCCAAGTTTCGAGAAAAGTTAATAAATTTGTTAAAAGAAATTCAGGAATATTTAGCCTGGGATTAACAAGAGATGCCAGGTTTAATCTGATCGATTGTTGAACATCGACTTCCTATCAAACTAGAATATCGGTCGTTCAAGCAACCTCAGAGAAGATTTAAAGAAGAGTTACATGATACAATCAAGGCGGATTTCACAAGCCTCTATGATGTAAACTTCATTAGACCATACCAATATATTGAGTGGATATCCAACATCGTCCTAGTAGAGAAGAAGAACGGAAAGCTAAGGACATACATCAACTTTCGGGATTTGAACAAGGCTACCCCTAAAGATGAGTATCCTATGTCAATGGCAGATCTGTTAATTGATGCAGCATCAGTTCACAAGATCATTAGCTTCATGGTTGGTAATCCAGATTATAATCAAATTTTTATGGCAGAGAAATATATTCACAAAACTACGTTCAGATTTCCTAGAGCTATCAGCTTGTACGAATGGTAGTCATGACTTTCAGATTGAAGAGTGCCGGTGCGACTTATCAGAGAGCTGTGAATTATATATTTCATAATCTCTTCAGTCTGCTAGTGGAGATATATATTAATGATGTGGTGATCAAATCTAAGAGTGTTGAAGACCATATAGCCGATCTATAAAACGTACTAGAGAGGGCGAAGATGTATGAACTTAGGATGAATCCTAATAAATATGCTATTGGCGTATCGGCTGGATAATATTTAGGCTTTATGGTGCATGAGAAAGAAATTAAAGTTACGCAATAAAGCATCAGGATGATCCAAAGCATCGAGCCACCAACCAACAAGACATGGCTACAATCTTTGATCAGCAAGCTTAACATTGTGAGAAGGTTTATTTCAAATCTATTAGTAAGGATTGATTTCTTCACTTCCTTGCTGAAGTTGCGAGCCGATCAAATATTATCTGAAGTATCTCCTCTTGCCAGTTGTAGTAGTCTTGGTCAAAGTCATCTAAGCTACAAACAGGATTCTTGCAAAACTAGCTGATGACTAAATGACGAAGATAGCAGCAGTCGTTTATCCAAATCTTTAAACCTAAATGGAACATTTTGTCAAAAAGGCAATAAGGTAAGCTCTTGAAACTTGAAGGGTTCAAAGATAATCGAATCTCGATGGACAAAACATAGTCAACACAGCTTGACAAATTAGATGAGCAGAATTTCAATTTTCACTCATAAATAGATGGTTGAAACGCCTTACATTTTTTTACAAGGATAAAACAAGAAAAAAGAGCAAACGTCCAACAAGCACACTAAGAGAAAGGAGGCTTCACACCTTTGGGTCCACTTTGGCCTCAAGGACTTCAACCTCAGCGGCAGTAGTGGCTTTGGTGGCCTCCTATCGAGTAACAACATCTATTAAGTGTTCAACTGTGAGTTTGCGACCATCCTTCATCTACTACCCCTAGCAAAACGAGCGAACGTGGGGCTAGATGACGTCGTAACCTAAAAGAGGTTTGCTAGCGAGGGCGATAGGCAACAAAGAAGATGGTTGCACCCGTTCTTTTTAAGAGCAAACAATAGTATGAACTCTACCGTTTGCACATAGCCTTCATCGAAGGATTTAGCGGCATTTGCCACTGCCCAATTGACTTCAACTACCCACTTAATGAAAGCTTTAGCAGAGGAGTCTTTGGTGGGAAGGGACACTATCTTCACCCCTATTCTGATAAGGACAAGCCAAACGGCCTAACTGATCTACTTGGTTGCATCACGAGTGCTAGCAACAGTGTCTCATGTATGGTGAATTATCAAAGTCTTCTTCACCAACAGTATTATTGTCACTTGTCATTGGTTGCTCCTGGTCGCCAATTTTTTAAACCTGTTTTTTTTTATCGAACTTGATTAGCAAGCGGATCCAAACTTCAATCCTTAGCATCTGAAGCCCAACCTACAATATGTCAAATCGTTTCGCCTGGATGCGTGCGTGCGTGCTAAGATCCACGTACCACAGGATTCAGTACACTCTTCCCACTGAGATTTTCTGCCGATTTACCTGCAGAAAACAAGAGTTAACGAACGGCGGAGGAAGTGACACGTTGAGACTCCCTCAATCGAGCCAGACGGCCGTCGTCAATCCGCGAAGCTGCAACCAGTGAGCTGCGGCTGCTTACTGCATACTCCAGCTTCGTATGAATGGCTTAGTCACTTCAGTATTTCACTCCACGATCCACGGTGCCACTGAAAATCTTTGACAAGCACGTGTGGACGATTGCTGTCCAAATCTATGTATAATTGCCGACCAAGTCGACCAAATCCCACTGTCCTCTTAATTTGCCACTGCATTTTGAAGATCACAATAAGTATAATAAAGAAGCAACATGCATGAGAGACTGCTGCTGCAGCTTCGGAGTTGTCAGCCGCTGTCCCGCACACTGTCAGTATACTCAGGCGCACAGACAAGCACGACGCCGATCGAGACTGTACCAAAAGAGAGGAAAGAAGCAAGATGTCTCATGCATGTGCTACGCAAGAAATGACGCGAAGTGATACTTACACATCGAGCGCTGTAACGTCGTCATTTCCTTTTTTTTTTAAGAACATCGTCGTTTCCAATTATTATGTATGCGGACGGGATTGCTGTGTTACTGTGTTCGTCGAGGCATATAGATGCAGCTAGCATCCATCCTCAGGTACGTCCTAGCTTGATGGATCATGCATTCTGTTCAAAGCGGCTGATACAAACATGGTTAAGTACATGATGGTTACTGTCGTCTCTCTCCTGTTGTTTAGGGGTCTCCGTTGTCGTTTTGATTGTTGGATTATATGCAAAGCATGAAAACAACGTTGTTGAACGTTGAACAAGTCAAGTAATTAAGGTAGATATGTGCTAATTTGCAAACTGATCTTGAGTTAATTAATTACACGTGCGTGAAAATTGTTTTGTTAGTCCACAATGGTACTCCACACACGAAATGACGCAAGCTGACACAATACTGTTTCCAATTATTATGCAGAACGACGAGCGACAATAAATGTGTAACTGTGACTGCTCACCGGCGCAGCAGCTAGCTAGCGTCATCTCTGACTTCAACTCCTCAATTATGCATTTTATTGTAGTTAAAAGCAGATATACGTACGTACATGAATACGCATGATTGTGATCAATATAATGCTGCCTAGGGTGGATAATGTCGTCTCTAGTTGTTTAGGCGTCTTTTTTTTATGTATCCAGCTTTCTTATATGCTACGGCAGCCGTCCTATTTATTTACTCTATATACTCCCTAAAAGGAATATATATTAAAACATGAAAATAAGTTGTTAAATGTTGGAGAAGCCAAGTATTTTTAGGAAAAGAACTGTAGGAAAGGATTTTACATTGTATGTATTAATGGTGGACATTCCATGCATGTGCCTATTTGCAAACAGATCTTTAGTACAAATTACATGTGCATGAACATTGTTTTGTTAGTCCACAGTTACAAGAAATGTATTTTTTTGTCCTTTCCCTATTATTTTGGAGAGGATAGAAATTGGAGTTCGGTGAATATAAGAAATCAGTTTCTTAAATTTTAGCTCCATGCTCAAGTGTTAGTGATCTTTCGGAACATATTGTTGATTCCCGATCAAAATCACCACTTCTATTTTTCATAAAGCTGCGCCACCATTTTTCTAAGATAAATATGTATACTCATATAGAGACCATATGGCTCTTATATTTCCCCCAGAATGTGTTATCCTAGTAAGTATATTCTGGGATAATGTTTTCTTAGTAGTTTCGAGATATATTACATAAAAAGCTGCTAACGATAGTGTGGCCTATTTGTTTGACTCTTAAAACCATACACACTATTTTTTTTGTACGGAGGAAGTATTTTCTTGTCATATATATAGCCAAATAAGGAGATGTACGTTTGTTAGTGCACGTTAATAAGATATTTATGAGGTCATAGAGCTTAATCCATTTACCTTGCGTTAAAACGGCACGTTTGACACTCGTTACTTGTACCTTTCTCCAGTGTGAGTGTATCTTTCGTGTAATATATGTAAAAAAAATGTTAGGTTGTATATACATGTCCCAATGATCGTAGGTCTTGTTCATCAATGAAGAATCGTCCTGTTACACACAGTGGAACGCAAAATTATTTCTCCATGGTGCCATGGTGGGGACCCAATTAAGCATATCAATCGTTGTAGCTAGGGAATGAACGTTTCCCAGAATTGGTTATGCATTTGACCAAGCAGCATTTGGTCCTTTGGCGCAATGAGGGCCATTTGACTCTTTGAGCTCCAGCTTAATTCCTGAAAATAATATCGGTACATACGTACCGGCGATAGTTTTCCTATAAACTTGACGCGATCTGAAGTATAGTCAAATAGGCCTTTATGTTTCATGATCAGGGTGAGGACTACTGCACGTACTGCATGTACTCTTCCCATTTGTCGTTGCAAATTTCAATCGGGAGACCGGCCGGTTAATCGATCGGCATCTCATAATCGATACTCTACTATTAGTATTTAGTAGCTCAATGTCGATCACGTGGTATGCTCAAGAAGAGACATTCTCACCTATGCCCTGCAGCTAGCTAGCGCCAACTGTTCATTCCCTAGACTTGTCCCATCGAATTCCTTGGCGTTTGTGTTGATATTGCTCATGATCTGAACCAACCAGACGAATTAGAAACGGACGTAGCGTAAATGTGCTAGCTGCCGCCTACCAGAAGTGAAAGCTAGCTTGCTTATATTGCCTCCCAAACAAACGAAAGTTAGCAGTGCATGCAGTAGAAAACAGGCGAGCATCCAACTAACGGCAGTGCCTGCCAGTAATTAAGAGCAGAATCCAAACCAAAACCTCCCTTTGCCTTGCCAGAAGGTGAGGTGAGCGAGCCGCTAGTCAACTTGTTTCTTTTCTATTTGAAAAATAAACTTGTTTTTTTTCTCTCGTTGACGCGCAGCGCTAGTGTATTTAGCCACACACGCGTCCGCGATCTCTCCGCCTCTTCTCCAGTTCTCTTCCTCTCTCTGCCCGTAACCACAGAGGCGATACACATAAGACAAATGGGCAGCTCCGGCAAGGCAGCCGGCCGCGGCAAGGAGGAGCAGCGGCTGGAGAGCCCGCTGCTGCAGGCGTCGGGCGGCAGCGTCGGCGGAAGCATTGACGGGGGCCACGGGGTGAGCGGGCAGCTGGAGAGCATCCTGAGCGACGAGTCGGTACCATGGGCGCGGCGGATGTGGTCGGCGACAGGCGTGGAGATGCGGCTACTGGTGCGGCTGGCGGCGCCGGCTGTGCTGGTGTATATGATAAACTACCTCATGTCCATGTCCACGCAGATCTTCTCCGGCCACCTCGGCACACTCGAGCTCGCCGCCGCCTCCCTCGGCAACACCGGCATCCAGGTCTTCGCCTACGGCCTCATGGTAACTATTTATCAAACCCCTCCCTGCTGCATATTAGTGAAAGAGTAGGATAAAACAAAAGTTTCTAGCGAGTACACACCAGGAGCGAGGGAGAGGGAGAGATCATACCACGAGAAACATAGTACAGTATAAACAATATTGGAGAAGCTGATACAACCACACGTGTGTCGAGATAGTATATAAATAATCAATACTGTAATAAGCAATTTTGGGATTTTGCTCAAAACGAATAGAGACATATTAATCTAAAAGGATATATAAAAATTATATCGGCTGAACCTGTAATATTTTTATGTATAAATCTCTTTGTCTTACGATACTAATTAAGCTTAAGGTGAGACTTATTATTCTTTCAATAGCTTAATTACTCTCTCGATATTATAAATTCATGATTAACTCCTCAATTACCTTGGCATGTCTATCTACTTTCATAATCCATTATATCGAGAGGCTCACAGATATCTCTCTCATAGAAACAGCAAATTCTATCTTGATCACATATATCCCATTACATATTTCATAAAAAATACGAAAATTACTTTTATCACTAATCTGTTATAGAATAGTGTTTGATGGTCTCAAAACACTATTTGAAATTAACCTGTTAACACATAAAATCTCTATAGTATCTTATAGCGAGTCTATCCAACATATATTCACTAACATATATTTATATTATCGATTTGATATCTTTATACCATGATCTATAAGGATAATCATCGATCAATGCATATATTGATCTTATTTAATCCTCATATGATATATAACATAATAATGTCTATTTAAAAAAGAACTCAACATGGCACGTATGTGATATTTATAATATCTCCATTTTAACTCTATGGCATATCACTTTAACTATGCAATCTTATTAATTTTTACTACTTAACTGTATGCACCTGTTACTTAAGTAGTTAACTACATTATCAATGCCCAAGTATAAGATTAGTAAATCGATGATCGAGCTGGATCTACCCAGGCTATTTGATCCAGTTTAATCAATTTCGACCAGCTGATGATGAAATGATCGTTGTTTTTAGGCCAGCAGGTCCGTTAGGCCAGAGATGAATTGATAGTGAGTTCTACGTCCAGCATATAGGATGGGATGTAGATCCTAAAACAAACTAAACGAAAGTAGCGTTCACTACTTAGATAAAATTGTTTTTATACAGTTTCGTGACCCTTTAGTCCCAGTTAGGTAATTGGTACTTACAATCTAAGAATAAAAATAGAAATTTTTAAGTACTAATTCAATTTTAGTCACTGACTGCGATTTTTTTGGTACCGCTATAATGCTTTATTACTATTTTCTATTTTCTTTATTGCTCTATTATTATAGATATATATATGTATATGATTAACAACGTCATTCGTAATCTAATAAGTTATTCTTGATTATATCTTATATAATTCATCAGAACAAGTTCTTACTTTAACGATAGCAACAGCGGCATCATCGATAGACAGGCACGTGGTGGTGTTGACGGTAGACATAGGGAGGACGAAGGCGTCAAGGGTGGAGTCATTGGAGGGAAGGTGAGCATGTGGTGTGGAGAGTGGTGTCGTCAGTGGGAAGGCGGGTCGATGACAGTGTCAGTGTGATGGCGTAGGCATGGAGGATGGCAACATGAAGAGACAACAAAAACATAATCTAGGACTTAATCGAAGAAGATGATAGAATTGTATATACCATCTTTTTTCAGTACCGGTTATATAGAACAACTGATATCAAAGAGTTTTCCTATTTGGCTAAAATATATTTTAGTCTTGGTTTTTATTAACCACCAGAACTAAAGATTTTAGTATCGGTTATTCTTAACACCTGATACTAAACAATTATCCCCATGAGTCAAAATATTTTTAGTTTTGATTGGTATTAACATGTAAGACTATTGGTACCTCTTTTTCTAAACAACCGGTATCAAGAGTTTTTTCACTCTACCAAAATATCTTTACTAACAATTATTTTATACAATAGGTAAAAGATTTTGAAGCAGTTAAAATATGGTACAACAGAAAAAGTGTGAAAATGTTTTGAAAAACTAGGACAAATAAATTTAGAAAAAAAAAGAAAACTAGGATAATTAATTTTAAAAACTTTGAGGGTAAAAACCTTCTAACTCTTCTCTTCTTTTTTCTCTATTTTTCTTTGTTTCCTCCTTTTATGTTCTTGTATTTTTTTTTGTTATTATGAACTTTTATTATTAGTACATTGCCTATATTTTACAATTAAGACAAACTCTTATTTTCACAAAAAATTATTCTTTCTTATCCAGTTTTATATATTTTTAAAAGGATAAGATATATACATATATAGTTAGAAATATAATATCTTAATTATACAAGAATTTAAAATAAAGTTGCTAACTTTTTAGAGCTCTTGAATGAGTGAAATCATCAAATAAAACTTTCACACAAAATTTTGGTAGCACACCCCTTATATTTCTCGTAACGGTTGAAAATATCAACCGACATTAATAATCGGTTGGTATCTTCATTCGACAATATTTCATATCAATCGGTATTATTGTATAAATCTTTAATACCGATTAGTGTAATTAATCGATAATAAAAATTGAACGTCTAAATGTTACCGTCGATACTAATAATTATAATAATTATACAGTGGTCTTTAGCATTTAGACCCCAGTGGATTTTAGTATATTTATATTTTGGATTATTAGACTAAAGTTCATTTTGCTGGTAATGATTTTTTAAGGCCATAGACATATATATATATATGTGTGTGTTTGGGGGTGTTGTTGGAGATTTTGGGTCCACTTGGTATGCATGATTAGCTTCCCAAATGCAAAACTCATCGCGTGCCGGCGTGGCGTACGTTGTTGCCATTGTACATACCGTAGTGTGGCTAGCTGGCCTCCGTGTAGGTAGAAATTAATTCAGAAACGTACGTATGATTTGTGCGTGCAGTCGTCGTACGTGCACCTACCTATCGTAGCGTCGGAGTGGGACGACGAATATGTTGGTCAGATCAGGTGTTGCATGCTGCTCTCCCCAGCTTTACGAGATATCCTCTCAGCCGGCCAGGGAAGGTGCGATTATATTCGAAGCGCACGCGCGCGCGCGCGCACAGAGATAGAGAGAGAAGGGGCGTCAGTAGTAAGCTGCTACTCTACTACTCCTAGATGCGATGTGACCGATATTGGAGATGAGTCCAGGCTAATTGCCGGATCAGCTTCCAATCGCAGGCGGCATCGCCGAAATGATAACAATTCTACAAGCAGACGACGGAGGGTGACAAGTGCAACTGCAGCTGCGCAAGTTAGATTTGGCTACCCTGTGGCTGCGCTCTCGCTCGCTAGACGCCCCAACATGTACACATCTCTACTCACATCACACACCGCCTGTGCAACTCGCACCTACCTAGCTATTTTACTCTCTTTATTTTAAAATAAAACCATTTATATCATCCAATTTTCATTCTAAAATAAAAGCTGCTAGATATAAATCATCCTTTTTTCTTAATAAATCATAATATTAAGAACACAATAGCAATCGTCCTTTATTTCATTTTTTATCTATTTTTTTCTTAATAAATCATAATATTTTTAATTATTTTCAATGCAGTGAGTATCTAGCAGGTGCTATAGCTAGAACAGAACAGTTTTATACTTAACCTGTAGCAGGATTGCCAGGCAGGCCTACAGAACACGAGGTTAAAACAATAACATTGAGCCATGGAAATTAAATGTGGAGATCTCAAAAGCAAGCTGAAGGAAAAAAAACAATGGATTAGCTTTCAGTCACATATTTAATCGGTATAGGCTGGAAGGTCACAACATAATCTGTCAACATAGTATTAGTTTTAGAATACACAAGCTGATATTTATAAAATAATACTAAGAATAAGAAGTAACATGTTTTTATTACTATGGAAGTCTCGTATATTCTACCGTTATGAACATACCCTGTACTGATAAAAATACCAGTAAAACATGATAAGCTAAAGCAAAAATGAAAGAACAGCTGCGAAAGGCATGAAACGTAAAACATTAAGAGTAAAATGACGAACATGAACTAAAGGCTTGATTTGTAAACTAGGTCTAAAACCTAGAAGTAAGCTTCGGTAGGGGTTGATGTATAAATAAGCTCTATGTAAATATATAATAGTAAGAGTAAGTAATTGGTGTACTTAGCAAGCCGAAAGAAAATATGATAAGAAAGGTCGTAAGGTTGGGTAAAAGTTCATTTTTAAAACTGCAAGGTTTTTAAATAGTTGTTTATAATATACTAGTGAATCAAGTTTTAATTTTGGAACGAGGCTCATAGAATTCCATAGGCTGCTTTGCAACAACCTGTTACAATATTCCTGAGTGAAAAATCTCTTAAAACTTACCATATCAGCACCTAAAGTAGATAATCTACACGAGCCATCTCAGCTCGCAATTGGTCATCTCAGCCCTTAAAGTAAAATACCATCCAAGTCATCTCGGCTCGTAACCAGCCATCTCGGCATATCAACCTAGCCATCTTAGTCAAATCATAATCTGGTGCCAACCGACACCCCGAGTCACATAGACCCGTTTCTAACTACGAAAGCTAGCTGCAACCTCTGATAACGATAACCCATCTCATAAATCTTTTTCACAAAATATTTATTTAGAAACAAAACTACGCTATGAGAAACACCTCACATCCACCCATAACCATGGGCATGATTATTTGAATAGTTTAACTAAACTCTGTAGAGGTTGTATGCTTTATCGACATGCCGTGAACATCCCACTTCACCCAATGCATGTGGATCAGACATAGCCGACGAAAAGGAGTTCACTACAAGATTTTTGATAACCAAACCACTAACATCCCATATTACACAGCTTGGCTACTATCTGAAACCAAGTATTAGGCTAGTCTCAGACCCGCCCCCCTCTACTCAGAACACATCATATAGCACTAACTGTATCTCACGGTTAGAACAAACTCCATCTCAGAGAATGCCTTTGTCTTCCTGTCCCGACGTTTCTCTACTATTTACATGCAAGACACCCATATTTTAGTTACTTACTCTACCAAGGATACTCTAGATTACTAATGTGATCATACTATTTTATGATCTAATGAATTTCTCAAAGAGATTGGTCCTTATGAATGGTGTGTAGTCAAGCCACTAAAACACTAAATCCCGCATCATCAAGTTTTTATAAAACTTTTTTTCACTTTGAACTAAGCCAACATCTCGCTGGGTTTTCAAATAATCGAGTGGTGCTGAATACCCAGGTTTTCTATCCCATACGATAGTACAACTGCAACTATAGACTTTCTACCCTGGTACGGTGGCTATCGATGAGTATATAGTGGAGTCGAGGGTTGAGTCTGTGCAGCTACTAGGAGGGTTCGACGATTCGAATGTGAATAGTGGCTGAGTAGTAGATAAAGTGCGATCTATTCATATGATTTTATAAACAAAATATTTAATTAAAATATAGGTGTAGGAAGTGGTATAGAGCCCAAGACCAACGGAGTATTCACGTAGAAGTTTGACGCTCCAGAAACCATGATGGACCTAGGCAAGGCTCTATACACGAGAAAAAAATAACACATAAAACCTCTACTAGAGGCAAATGGAAACATAAAAAATAGCGCTATTACGTGTAGGAGGATTTTAGAAAAAAAAATTAAGACTTAAATGGGATCAAACAGACAAAAATTTAAGAATTTTTAAAGTTTAAAGGGGTTTTCGCACTCGCAAAAGCTAGTTGATGGGTGGGACCCAAAGAGAGAAAGAGAGTGAGAGTGAGGCCCATGTGGGTCCTACTTCCTTTTCTTTTCTTTTCCTCCTTTTCCTTTCTTCTTTTCTTCTCTTTCTCCTTTTCTCTTCTCCTCCTGTCGCCTTTGACCTCACTCTTCCTTGCGCGCATGCGGTTGACACAAGCGGCGGCGCAACCGGTAGCCAGAGGGCACTAGGAATGAACGACGCCGGCTTGGAAAGGGTGACAACACAAACAAGGGGAGACAATGGTGCGAGGTGGCGATACAGAGGCAGGAAGAAGGTAGCATAGGTGCAGGAGGAGGTGGCATGATAGGCAGTGCCAGGGACGGCACAAGCATGGGGACGGGGCGAGGGCGGCGTCAGCATGGAAGGGCTCCAAGGTGCGCGCTTTGTCGGGTAGTGTCGACATTGGAGGCTGCCGAGGTAGGGGCGACGTCGGTGTAGCTACCAGGAAAGAGGAGAAGAAGACTAACAGTGTGGCTACCTTCACGTTCCGATGAAGATGGTGACCCCCTGGTGGTTCGGTTCGATGACGACGGTGGCTCAAAGTGGTGAAAATGGAGCGTGCAGGAGGTGAGGTATTATGCAAGTCTCTGGAAACTTTATAGTATCCTTGATGCACCATCGAGGTGACAACGAGGTGGGCGACCATGCTCAACACTATCACCTCCTCTTCCTCCACAACTCGCTATCTACTTCTTTCTCTTGGTTGGAGGGTAGGAGTGAATGTGTCGAGGGGCACCAGTTGACCTCTGGCAGCGAGGGAAATGGAGGTGAAGTGAGGGATATGCGTGTATAGGCATAAAGCGAGGTCGTGGACAACAAGAGTGTGTGTGCATGATGGTGGCTTGCTTGCCTAATGTATCGTACGTGTCGTGAAGAAAAAGGTAATGGTGTATGGCCAATGGATGGGGTGGTGGCTGCATGTGTGCTGTGGCTTCTAGTTAACAAGGATGGAGGCCGAATTATTCGCCAAGTGGTTGGAGTCCAAAAACAGGTATTTTTATTGCCTCCAAACAGAAGGAAAATTTTATTTGGTAGGACCGGTAACTTCTAGAATTGGAATAAAAATTGACCAAAAATTTTAGACAATCGAACAGGTTTTAATACCGCAATGAAACAAAAAATATTGGACTAAAATTTTAATAAAATAGGGTGTTACACTTCTTATGACAGATTTGTTTACTCAAGATTCGTGCCAAATTCCTTCTTTAGTTCCAACGACCGGCAATGGCTCATAGAGGGATGTGGTCTAGCGGTAGGTGGCACAATAGATGGGTAGCTAGGTGCAGCGAGTGGTGGGTTGTTGGCAACGGAGGTGTGGGATCTTGATCATTTAGAAGGCAGGGATGGTGGTAATGTCATAGGTGGCAAGGATGTCGTGAGAGATAGGAAGACGATGGAATGGGACGAGGGAGAGAGAGGAGATCGGTTTGACGGACCTCGTGAGCACCATTGGTGCTTCGTGGCATTGGCAAGGCTAGAGGTGTGGGATTGTTAACGCCAAAATCTGGACAATCTGATGGCGCTAAAGCCGATCGGTTGAGAGGTCCGATGGAGAGTTTAATGCAGTCATCGGTTGATGGAGATACTGAGACAAAGCCAATCAGAACTGTAGAAAACCCGATTAGATTACTAGAAGATTGGATCGGCTTTAAGACAGGGGATTGTCCAATCGGGATCAGGTCCGAGAAGCCTGAGGAAAGGAAGGACAAGGATCGGTTTGAGTAAAAGAAGGTCCGATAGCTACAGTCGAGAAGCCGATCAAGTTGTAGCGAAGGAAGACTCGGTTACAAATTGGAAGATTATTCAGATGAAACTGGGTTTGCGAAAGAGCCATGGACTCCACGGTAGGATGTTTGTTTTTGTAAATTGTAACATTACTTAATTAGAAAGGTTTAGCTAGTTAGTTAACTTTTTTAGGAATATTTTCCTTTGTTCTTACTAGGAAATAATATCTGATGGTCGTAGCCTCGTTGGACTCTGTCCATAAATCCAGGGTATAAATATAGACCCTTGGAAACATGTAAAGTATCCCTCGATCAATATACAATCTCGACGCATCGCCACCCTAGTTCATCTAGGTTTTACCGACGTGTTCTGCCTATCGATGCGGGGCTGCATCGGTTAATTCCGATCTCTGGCGAAGGGGTAAGTCCCGCCACCATCCCGATATGTCCTTCTCTGTCTGAGGCTACATTGGTTAGGTCCGACCTCTTAGGCCAATCAGATGTATCACATCACATCCGTGCTAGACCTATCGACCCGTTAAGCTTACTCTGCCGTCGTTAGTTTCGTGCTGCATCGGTTAGATCCGACCTACAGGGCTGCCAACGGTAGATCGAGCTTTAGGCCTATAGTCTTCTGCACGGCGTATCATCGGAGTGCTAGCCGATAAGTTATCCATGCTCTGAGCTTCACGCCTAGCGCATCGGCCCCTCGGTCGATACGCATCATCCTTCAGAAGTGTCCCTTGACGCGTAACACCGAGCGTATCGACCTCCCAGCCGATACGCACCCGCCTTCAGAGAGGCGTCCTCTCATCGGCTCAGCTAGCCGATGGGTTCGTTCCTATCCTTGCTACGGCATAGCCAATCCGGCGTCCTTCGTATCATCGCCGCTGGCCCCGGCCTTGTACTGTCTCGGTTAGATCTGATATTCAAGGTTCGATGTTAATGGCGCTATCATGGTAGGCGATGGGTCTCGTGCTGTCATATCCGGAGCGGCATCGGCTTTGCAGCCTCTGCCTTCTTATACTATTCCTTGCCTAGTCCGCATGTGCATTCATTGGTTTTTCTAGCCGATGAATCACTATTCGGTTGTCCGGAGGGATCTTGTGTGCCTAGCTATCTCCTGAGTATACCCTGGTTCCTCCATCGGATCTGTGGTCGATCTCTCATCGACACCTGTCCACATCGGCTCCTCAGCCGATCGAAGAGCATCTCGATCCTATGGCAGCCAGCCGATAGCGAGCGCCTGTATCGGACCCGCTCGTCTCACTTTCTTGTTAATTGCAGGGTCAAATTGACTGCCACGTCCACACCCGTACGGACGCATCAGAGCCGATCGAACTCCACTGCCCCTAGCGCGCGCACCTCAAGCCACGCAGAAAAAGCCGATCGGCCTACACTTGAGCTAAGCAGACCTCCCAGGCGATCCAGCGTGTTTGCACCACGTCCGCCGCGCCTCGGCGCGAATAGGGATCTTGATCAATCAGGAGGCAGTAGCAATGATGACGTCTCCGATAATAGGAGTGTTGTGGGACACAAGAAAAATAACAAGGTAGGGAAAAGAGGAGTTTAGTCTAGTGGGCCTCGCCAATGCCAACGAGGATAGGGTCTTGGAGGAGGTTGAAAACAACATTGGTAATTGCGTGGAGGAGGTTGAAAACAACATTGGTAATTGCGTGGGCGAGGAGTCACAAAGAGGGAGACTAGAAGGGATAAGAATTGGTTATTTTAGCTGTAGAAATGTGAAAGCCATCCAACTATTCAAAAAATTCGCATGATTTTGAGGTGTTTTCTGTTGAAAGATCGTTAGGCGGTCTTGGAAAAATCAACGTACGCTCAACGAATACAACACTAATTCTATCATCGAAGGTGTTCATAGATCGAGTTGGCATTCAATGGCTAATGGCCGAGTTAAATTAATTGTGCAATGCAGCTTGGAATGGGCAGCGCAGTGGAGACGCTGTGCGGGCAGGCGTACGGCGCGCACAAGTACGAAATGCTCGGCGTCTACCTGCAGCGATCCACCGTCCTGCTGATGGCCACTGGCGTCCCGCTCGCCGTCATCTACGCCTTCTCCCACCCCATCCTCGTCCTTCTCGGCGAGTCCCCGGAGATCGCCAGCGCCGCCACCGTCTTCGTCTACGGCCTCATCCCGCAGATCTTCGCCTACGCAGCCAACTTCCCCATCCAGAAGTTCATGCAGGCGCAGAGCATCATGGCCCCCAGCGCCTACATTTCCGCCGCCACGCTCGCCGCCCACCTTGTCCTCAGCTACATCGTCATCTACCAGCTCGGCCTAGGCCTCCTCGGCGCGTCGCTCATGCTCAGCATCAGCTGGTGGGTCATTGTCATCGCGCAGTTCATCTACATCGCCACCAGCCGCCGATGCCGGCTCACCTGGACCGGCTTCTCCATGCTGGCGTTCTCCGGCTTGCCGGAGTTCTTCAAGCTGTCACTCGCCTCCGCCGTCATGCTCTGCCTTGAGACCTGGTACTTCGAGATTCTCGTGCTCATCGCTGGCCTCCTCAAGGACCCCGAGATGGCACTCGCCTCCCTCTCTGTCTGGTACGTACGTACTACGTACTAGCTAATAGTATCTCACTTCTAGTTCTAGCTCTTACAAAGATTAGATTTTGCCATTGCATTGAGATGGTCTAATCATTGAGTTTTGTTTGTGTGAGTCAGCATGACCATTTCAGGATGGGTGTTCATGATCTCAGTTGGATTCAACGCAGCAGCCAGGTAAAGCAAACTGATCATTGCCATTCGCAAGTGAACGTAAAGAAAATTAATGCTTGGCCTGAAGATTACAAAATGCTTGTGTAAATAATGTGCAGCGTGAGGGTGAGCAATGAGCTTGGCGCTGGGAACCCAAAGTCGGCGGCATTCTCGGTGGTAGTGGTGACGGTGCTGTCGTTCGTCTTGTCGGTCCTAATCTCGCTGGTCATCCTGCTTTGCCGGGACTACATCAGCTACATCTTCACCGACGGCAAAGACGTGGCGGCGGCGGTGTCCAAGATGACGCCGCTGCTGGTGCTCACCCTCATCCTCAACGGCATCCAGCCCGTCCTGTCAGGTAAAAAGTCTCTGACGAAACGAAGTATTAATTCGATCATTCGACGACGACGAAGGACGAACTCACCTTGCATGCCTTGGCATTCGCAGGGGTGGCCGTGGGCTGCGGGTGGCAAGCGTTCGTGGCCTACGTCAACGTCGGCTGCTACTACATCGTCGGCATCCCTCTCGGCTGCCTCCTCGGCTTCTACTTAGACCTTGGCGCTGCAGTACATCATTACTATGCATCCTATACTCAATTCGCTTAACAAATAGTCACTATTAGCATTCAAAATTTTCCTCGTAATGATTTACTTCTAGCTATTATTCTACCCCTCATCATACAAATAAAAATCAAATATGCTCTCTTTCGTCCTTCTTGCTTATTAACAAGCGACATGTAAATCATTTTTCGAGAAGTCGTACATATAAATTATTTATGGGAGAGACAATAGTAGTTTTTTAGTTGAATTTAAACTGTAGGAAAGAATCCTACTGTAGTACATATATGCTCCCTGACAGTTTCCCCTGTAAAGGACCTATCACCTATGTATAGTACATGTACTACCTTGGATGTTTATTGACGAATCGATGACGCCAATTGCAGGGTATTTGGAGCGGTATGATCGGAGGCACACTGATGCAAACATTGATCCTTGTCTGGGTCACCTTCAGGACCAACTGGAACAGAGAGGTAAATTTCTCACCATTAACCACCGGTATTTTTGGATATGCAATTATTCTTCGGTATATTTTGATGAAAAAGCACAGCACGGAAATGGACAAGAATGTGGTACTAACACAGAGGAGGAACGACACATGTCCTCCAGATCAGCAGCACTGCAACAATCACTCTGAATTTCTAAAACTATAGACAACGGTCTGAAATGACCCACAAAAAAATGAATTCAGAGATGAGACAATATACAGATATGAGTAACACCAGTGCTGCATATTGAATAGTTAAAAATGTCCTCCATGTTGCATCATTTATTGATTTTTCAAGATGCATACAATGTTTAACTACATATACGCAAGGGCAATATATTGCGTGCATTTTTTTAACTATACAAATTCCCCCAAAAAAAAATTTAACAACCTGGTTTAAATCCCAGAACTTTTCTTAGATGCAATGTGTTGAAGCAATGGCCTGGTACCAATGGTTTCCTCATTATATAAGAAATTATTTATCATGTCTTATGGGAACTGCTGCTTTCGTATCGTATAGGTGGAAGAAGCCATGAAGAGATTGAACAAGTGGGAAGATAAGACACCTTTGTTGTCGGAATAAGAACAAAACAAGTGATAATGGTATCATGGTTACAGTGCGAGCCTACAGGACTAGAAGAAGTGGGATTCGGTGGGAATCGACCAGCTATATAAATGAGATTTTTCATCGTGCATTTCATCATTGAGCCATAATATTCTCTTAATTCTCATTTCTTCTACCATACTAGCTAGTATTACTTCTTTTTTTATGATCCTGTTTTATAGTTATGGTGATGGAGATAATTTGATCATTTATTGAACTACATGTGAATTATTGGTTCTTTCTTGTAAGGGTCTGTACAAATATTTACTCTATTTTTAAAGGAAGAGCCGTAGGCTACGATAGTATAAAATATTTTTTCTACCACGTACAACCAGAACATCATGCAAAGAAGAATCATGGACTGTTACCACGAGGCGCACAGTGCAATGAAAATAGGGTTGGAGAAGCCGATACAACCACACACGCATTGAGGTGGTAGATGGAGTAGTTGATCACCGCGATCCTGATGCCAATCAATGCCACAACGAGCAATGCCTCCATCGATATCCACAGGTCCAGAGCTAAAACAGCGATTGCGGGTGTACTAGCACTTATAAACGGCTAGGGTTTGGCTCGGGAGATAGCACTAGGGTTTTTGCTCGAGGTGAATAGATGTATTTCTCCTCGACCTCCTCACTTTCCTATATATAGGCTTACTCACTTGGGTTTAGGGGATCTGGCCTAATAGAAGTCTACTTGGATCTCTATCTGAATTGTGACATTATTTGAATCACATTCGAATAAACATTCCAACCCATTAAGCGTGCGATCATATACGTTCATTAATATTTGATCACAACCCAAAAATGTGTTTCTGGTCACCTTGTTAATAGCGGTTTCTAGAAAGTCATATTAACCCTAAAATATATGTAAAGATCATATTGATTAAACCTCTAATGTTCTCATGTGCATATCTCTTTGCCTTATCATATTGATTGAGCTCAAGGCGAGACATATGTTATCCTCCTAATAGCTAAATTAATCTTTCAATCATGGGAAAAATTATAAACTTGTGATTGACACCTCAATCACCTTGGCATGACTATGCACTTCCATAATCTATTATATCGAGAGACTCAGAGACATCTCTCTCATAGGAGAGACAAATTCTATCTTGATCATTCACATCCCACTATATATTTAAACCTGAAGACTACTTTATGAGTACCCTATTACGGATTAGTGTTTGGTAGTTTTAAAATAAGCTACTACATATGTTGAAAATCATGATGATCTTAAGTCTAATGACTCTATATAAATATTACTTGAGATTAACTAATGACCCATATGTTCACTAATATATATCCATATTATTGATTTAGTATCTCCATATTATAATCTATGAGACATAATGATCAATACACATGTTTATCTTACAATCATATTTGTTTCTCATATGATATATGATCAGATATCATTTATAAATAGTAACATATAACATTAGGAGTCTAATGAATAAGTCATATACTCATTGATTAATAATGATAATGTATATTTCAAAGAACACCTCATAATATGTGATATTTACAACATCTTCATATTGCCTTTAGAACATATCATTAATAGGTTAGTGGTTGCAATGGACAATCATCCTTAGAGTTAGCTGTAAATTCTTCTTCTTATGAGTTTACCATGGGTTCATGACCTAAATCTTATATGCTTGCATCTCCGCTTTATTCTCCTTAGCCTCTTTAGAGTCATTCAACTTATTCCATGTCCTTAATCACTATTATTCAATTCACCCATGGATGGTCTAGAAGCACCTATTTTCCACCTTCTTTTTGATGACACCTTATGTATGAAATCCTCTCGTTCCAGCTCAAACTTCAAAACTCCAACGTTCACCTCCTTGTAACTAGAATAAGGAGACTCATTTTAGTCTAGCGTAGGAATTGTTGAAATCTTCCTACAAGCAAACATCTCTAAGGACCTAAACTGTGACTGAATCAACATAAATCTCACAATCCATTTGTACTAACAAAATGATATGATGTGTCCTTACCTAATATCATATCTACCACAAAACTCAATTCATTTATTCTCTTCGGTCCATCCACAAATGCCTCTTTGGTCCATCTAACATTAGAACTTTCACACTCATATTCAAAAAAATCAACATGTGTACCAATTTAGGGTTCAATCACTCTACCACCATAATACACATGGACCATTCTATCCATCTACATTACATCAAGAAAGTTAAAAGTAAATATTAAAAATTCACAAAGTACAACATTATTTCACCACTAACGACAAACAATACCTAATAACATCTAACAATTGCTCAATACCAACACAACATACATAAGCACTAGCATTTGTCCCTAAAATAAATCAAAATCTTAAAGAAAAATGAACGTGTAATTTCACCAAAAATAAATAAATATGATTTATACGGTTTAGATTCCATCTATACAAACAATGCATAAAGTCTCAAATCAAGTACATACAATCCATACATGCATAGTACTAACCTTAATTTGACCAATCCACCACAAAAATTCAAAAATTTAACTAACATTGTATTCTAGGGTTTTACCTCGATCTCTAAAATCAACCAACAAAACTAAAAAAACAAGGGGGAATAGGAGAGGATACCTTGCTCGATGATTTTAAAAAAAATCTGATGAAATTAGTTCCAAATCAAGTAAATATTAGGGAATTAGAATTGAAAGGAGAAAGGTAGAGGTAGCTATGAGCTCGGGCTAGTGGTAAAGACTAAAGGAGAAATAAGGGGATGGGGAAAAGAAAAAATGGATCAAGGTGGAGAGAAGAGGTCGGCGCTAATGATGCTATGCAGACCCCATAGCCTGGTGCCAATGACACTAGCTTCCAGAAATGTTGAAATTTTTTTAAAGTCTGTTTGTAAAATATATTTTTGAAAAGGACTAAAATATAAAAAAAAATCTAATTCTGTTTACCAGTTTGGTTGAGAGAACGAGTCTAACAATTTTGATAGGATGGGACAACATGAGATTGCAATAAAATGACATAGTAATGTCATAGAAAAATAACCTATAAAGTAAATCTAATTCTCATCAATTAACTAATTAGGCATACTTAATTTTTAATTAATACCTAATTACATGCTAATCATGGTAATTAACACTCATTATATATGCAAATCTTCATATCAATAAATCATCAGCAAAGGTGGATTTTTCCTTGACATGTGGCTCATGACCATCATGAATCTGTTCAGTAGTTTAAGATAGTGCACATGGTGTTTTGCCACAATGGCATAAGTGACGCCTATCATATAGAATATTTTTACATGAAGAATAACATTTTCAAGCTAGCCATAACTATCACGTTGTCTTGTCATGAATGCCTTTTTATTTGTTTCCATTGGAGGTGATTCCAATTCTTATTGTGTTGACCGGAGTACCACAAATATCATTAGGTCCAATGCTTAGCATCACATCACACCAGAAGATGAAGCAATACATTACTTTACTTCTATTTTCATGGCAAAAAAGGACATATTTATTTGTTTGTGGAAGAATATTTCTATAAGTTCACTATTATTTTCTAGCTAGTTCATAGTTGCCCTTGCAACCGTATGACGATCGACATCCCCGTAGAATGGGATGGTGAGAACAATGTTAATTTGTACTTGCCCACCTTCTGTTGTTCCCTTCCCACGTTTCCATGTTCCTTCCTTGCCTTGCACATCAACCATTCTCGGTTTTCTCTTTCCTGCTTCATACATCTTTCCCTGGACATATTCAGTACATCCAGTCTTTTTGCAAGAGCCATGGTAGAGATATTGAATTTAGGTAGTGACACTAGTGACAACATATAGGTAGAGATATTGCCCAAAATTTCATTGAATTTAGTTCAAATATATGTGTTTGGATGAAGTTTTTAATGAATTTGAATATTTTGATTGTGCACATTTTCCTCGCCTGAAAGTTGACTTTCTGTAAGTTGACATGCAAAGTTTCCTCAATTGAAAATAGACATTGTCATGTTAATTAAAGTGCGAAATTTTTCTGAATTGAAAGTAGAGCTCACAAGTTGAAAATAGGTCACTACTAGAAAAATGGTCTTTGTACTAGTTCACAACAACTTTTAGTCCTAATTGTACAACCAGTACACATAGTCCGTGACTAAAAAATACTTATATTTAGTCTTGATTCAATTGACCAAAACTAAAAACCTATTGGTTGGTTAAAATATTTTTTCGCTACTGTTTTTTACTATTTATTTTGCTATATTCTTTATTTGTTGTTTTTATTTGTTGGTTAAAATAAGTATTTGTTGTTTTTTACTATTGATAATCTCGTCCATAATAAATTTATTTTCCTTACGTAATCTGCTCAAAAGAATTCTTGATATAGGGATGGCGGTGATTTCAGTGGTAGGGCCAGCGTGCGATGACGTCGATGGTAGAGATAGGATGGTGGCGGCGTTAAGGGTAGTGTTGATAGTGGGTTGGTAGGTGCGCGATGTGGAGGGCATCATCGTCGATGGGAAAGTGAGCACGCGGTGTCGTCGGTGTAGATGGTATCGGCGTGAAGTACAGCCACATAAACAGGCAACAAAAATACAATCTAAGAACTTAGATCGAAAAAGAAGGAATGGTATATATATAATATCTCCTCTTTAGTAAATGTTGTATATAAACAATTGGTTAGTTTGTTTAAAATATTTTTAGTCCCAACCGGGACTAATGGTGCATTATTTAAGTAACAGTTAATTTTTCCACTCGACTAAAATATTTTTAGTCCCATTTGATATTAACAACCGGAATTAAGGATAAATTTTTTTTATTACCAATTGTTCTTAAACTAGTACTAAAGAGTTTTTCTACTTAGCTAAAATATTTTAGTAATGGTTGATTTGTACCATGGGTATAAAGAATATTCAACAAAATTTAAAAAATAGGAAATATGTGAAAAATAATTTGAAAAACCAAAAAAAAATTATAGGATAAATAATTTTAAGAAAAAAAAACTTTAAGGTTAAAAAAACTCGTGGTTCTATTTTTTTTATTCTTTTTCCTTTATTTTTCTATTATTTTTTGTTTGTTTCCTATTTTTTTAACGTTTTCCTATGTTTCTAATATAAAATAACACTATTTTTACAATTAAAACATACTCTTATTTCCTCAAAAATTTTATTCTTTCTCATATATTTTTACATATTTTTGAGAGGTTAAAGTATACACATATAACTAAAAAATACAATATCTTAACCATATCATATAAGAATAGAGTATGAAACTGCTAATCTTTTACAACCATGGATCATTAAATAAAACTTTTACAAAAAATTTACTGTTAACTCCCTTATACTTCCTCCTCGTAAGATGCTTAGTATTGGTTAAAAGCACTAACTAGAACTAATCGGTTAGTGTCTTATGCTAATATATTTGATAATATTGATACGGGTTGGTAACACTAAATGATATTACCAACCGATACTAAAAATTATGCACGTCCATCGAGAACATCTGGCTATTACAACCGATAATAAAGAAGAACATTAGTATCACTTGGTATTAACAACAGTATTAGTCCCAAGCCCTTTATATCCAATAATAAGGACCACTTTAATATAAAATATTTTATCAGTCGGTATATTTGTGTTTTGGGTTATTAGACCTGATAGTGGTTATATATATAAAAGCTGGAATACATAATTACAGATACATATGCCCCCCACCAAATTAAAGCATACATGGTGCTTCCTCATTAGTTCTTCAACTCTAGTGCCTGTTTGAAATGGACTTGGTAAAGTTCCTGCCGAACAAAGCACAACATCTTTGCTGGCAATTAATTGCTCATTTATCCTAACAATGACGACGGTGCTTCCTCATTATTCTTGTTCTCTCTGTAGAAAATGCACCTTTTCTTACAGTGTCAGATTGAATAGCAACGTTTGAACTATATTTGTCCGTCTCCGTGGAGAACGCATCTAATGCTCAGTAAACTTTCATTGACCTCCGGTGCAAGTTGCAACTCCTTTTCTTCATTGAAATAATCACCATAACCTGTTGGACCATGAGAGGAGCATATGTTATAATCTGCAAACAAATTCCACCGAGTTTTCAAAGATGGAAGGATCGGATAAGTTCAAGTTAGAACGAGTTTGCACCTATTATCTATCTATTGTGCAACTGCAAATGATAAATATCCACCAAATATTTCTTATAGCTAGATATATAGCCTAATGTACACCACTGTTTTCACAATAAAGAATTTAAGTGTTGTTTTAATTTTTTTATTATTAATAGACAGTGTTGTTCTATTTTTTATTATTAATATACATATGTATACACAATCGGACCACTTAATCCCATTTCTTTCGTTGTAGCTCTCAAAAATATTTGACGCTGAAAGGCAACTCATGTGCTCACGTTATATGAAAGTAAATAAATACTTCATATAATTCTTATGTGAAACAAGAATAAAGTACTCAATGTACTAAATTAAAAAAAAAATCAGTCTGGATGATATAGAAAAGGAAGATACCTTACCTCTTCAAGCCCATTTTTTTCTCAAGTCTCTTTACTCCTCTTTCTCAAGTCTTTGGAATTATATCATTCTGCAAATGGCAGTAAAAACAAGTCAAAACTAGCTGTTGTGCTCAAGGCAAAATTTAGGTATACACTTGTTCAATGCCCATACTTTAGGGATGCTTTGCTGTGTGAGTAAAAAGTACACAGTCAAGCACATAGAAAAAAAATATAACAGTGGTACAGAACTTTACTATGGTTGATTGAATCAATACCTAAATTGACCTGTACAGGTCTGAGAATGCACATAATGTAAAGCAAAAAAAAAAGGCCAGAAGTAATAAACCCAATCTATCTCATTATCCTACGCTAGATCAGAAACAAAATAATAGATTGCAAGTCAATTACCCAATCTAAAGTCTAATTGTATAGAACTCCAGATGAACCACTCACTAATCATGTAGTCCAAATCAAGGAAAATATCTAGATCTACTCTTGGCAATTATGTTTGCAAATCTTGGCAAACTAATCCAAAGAGCAAACTGAAATTAACAGTAATAAACAAAGGATTCATCAGAATTGGAGCTCATTTAACACTACATGATATAAAACTCGATTTCGATTAACACTACAGCTTTATTAAAAAAAAAGAACGCATGGGATAACATCTATTTCAGACATACATCTTATACTAGATGTCAATTTACATATGACTAAAGGATGTTCCAGTTGCAGCAGTTAAATAAGTCCACAGGACTTTAAAAATCAGGCATATATTTCACTAATACATTGTACCCTCCTCAACCCCAAACCACTTCAGATATGGATTCCATCTCAATATTTGACAACAATTAGGTACACACAAATTAACTAGTTTAATGCCACATTCAACTAAAATAGATGCCACAACCAACTAAGAGAAATGAACGGCTTGTGCTGGATACTAAGCAGAGCTACACGTGGAAACATTTATGCAGCTAGCCACAGACAACAATAACTGAAAATGGGATGAGAAAAAAGAGAGGATAATGCAGAAGCTCACCTTCACGGATGGTAGGTCAACTCAACGGTGAACCAGAGTGAAGACGATGAGATAGTGGCAGGATAGCAGCATATGATGGATGGGAGGAGTAATATTGTGGAGACACTAGCTGCTTGCCTTAAGGCTAAATCTAGCACCGCTGGAGCCGGGAGGACACCATAAGGCCAAATCTAGCATCGCTGGAGGTGGGAGCACACCACACGGGCTAGGTCCATGGCCCTTGAGGTCAAGGCATCAGGATCTAGAGCCCTTGAGCTCACCCCAACCTTGGGGTGGCTAGCAGCGTTGGTGGACAAGATTGCAGACGCTCATCAATGGCACAAGGCAGCGGCATGGGGTGGCTAGCAACTCCAATGGAGAGATGGAAAACACTCAACTATGGCACAAGGGCAGTGGCACAGTCGATATTACGAAGGTACCTGTAGTGGTGCTAACTTCGCCTAGGTATTCTGGGAGAGAACGAGGGGTGGCAGCAGCTGAAAGGTTAGAAATTACTCCATCCATTCCTTAAATGTGTTAACTAGAACTTTTTAAACTTTAACTGCTGATAATTTTTAAATAGTTAACCAATGATAAACAAAAGTTTAGTGGTAATATTTAGGACATAACACATTTCAATAATTTGGCATTATTTTTAAGTGTTTATGATATTTTTTTTAAAAAAATGAGCGGTTAATGTTTAAATATAAATAGTGTCTGGTAACAATTATTTAGGAACGGAAGTAGTAGGTTTTTGGGTTTAGCTGCGGGCTATTTGACTCTTATACGATGGGTTTTATATGGCCTATAGGTTAGCGTTATATTTTCCGTTAGTCGTAGCATAACCTCTATGAAAATACCAAATTTTTTTGGCTCATGGCAAACCAACATAAATATTGTTTTTTTCTGTGGGATTAAGTGAACCCATCACTGAAAATATATTTTTCTGTTGATTGCTTGTAGGACCAATAGAAAATACTACGGCCATAGGATAGCTCACAAGAATGTTTGAATTATTTGCTATGAAAAAATTATCTATTGCATTGTCGTGAAAGTAAAAGATATTAAACAGTTAGTTACTCAAGCAGTCAGATACTCAGATTTATAAAATATTGACTGCATACATGATAATTAAGTAGGATAGAAAAAAGAGAATGTTAACCTTCTTTGAATAATGTACTATCTTTGTCGTAGACCCAGACACACTCACCTCAACCTCTCTTGGTGCATGCAGTTTCAACATATTTAATTTGTTGTAGTACTGTATAATTTTCCATCAAAATTGGTTAACTAGGTTGATGATAAGTGCATTGTTCAGACTGCATAGAAAAAATTTGACTAATAATAATCCTTACAATACTATTCTGTAGGTGTTGCAGTTGTCTGTTGATGGCAAGCTTTCGTGACATATGTTAATATCGGATATTACTACATCATCGGTGTTCCTTTTGGTTACGTTCTTCAATTTCACTTTGATTTGGGTGCTATGGTAATGTCTTATTCTTCAAAAAATAAGTGCGTCATTTATATTATTATAATTAAATATAAGCAGTAATTTTTATGTTCGATCGGCGTGTAGGGATGGTGGAATGATCATTGGATTGTTTGTTTAAACTCTCATTCTTGTTTATGTCACATTTCTTACAGATTGGAACAAAGAGGTAGGTGTGGAACCGGTACAATCATTTCCCTTATATATAAGTGATAATGTTTTGTTGCCTGTACATTTGCTCAACAAATGGAGTGACAGCCAAACCACTTCCTGCTAACGAGGATTGAACAAAATGGTATGTTTACAGTGTTCCACATTGATGATATGACGCTATGGGATGCTGCATATTTATAATTTGGGACATTTATTCCAGATATGTCCAAATCTACATAATATACCACGCAAACTGAATTTGATGCTTCTTCTGGTTTGTCAATTCAAGTACTGGCTAGTCTAGACATTATATATCTATCATTAATTTCATGTATAAATCAATATATTAGCATCCGCAGGGACAAAGATTAAATAGAAGAAAGGAGCATGTCTTTATGTATAGAAGCAAAATAAACAAAATTTTAATTGAGAAAATGAAAAAGACATATGGTGTGGCCACAATAGAAATAGAACCATAGCCACTAATGCTATTGCCATTCCCGCCTACAGAGCTATTGCCATTTCTATTGTCACCATTAGTCATGGTGGATGTCATCCAAGCAGTCATTCACATGAGTAGGCATACGATGCGTTCCTCAAAAATCAGATTCACCTTCTCATCTTAGTGAAAGATCGGGAAGACAGAGGTTCTAGAGGCCTGCTCTCCTAGAGCCCATGCCCGTAGACGCCGAGATGGGAAAACCAAAAGTAACAACTGAAGTGGAGTGTATGTTTTCATGTTCTCTCTCGGGTATGGGAGATCAAATCCATTCTTCTTTTATAGGAGAAAAAAAAAGATGAAGATGTATAGACTCATGGAAGAGGAAGAGAGTGGAGTAACCATACTCTACTACACTCCACCATGAACTAACCATTAATTTGATACAATCGACATTTATTACTATTTCATAATCAATTCTTGGATTAATTCTCAACAAAACTCTTCACCTTTCCTCTTGATTACCCATGAGGTATTATTGAACACATGTAGTCCTAGCATAATAAGGCTTGAAATTTATTTGATTGAAATGGACAGGTTATCAACAATCCCCACCAAATTTCAAGGATCATAAAAATGCTCTCTATTCCAATACAGTCTTGATATACCAGTTTTTTGGTGAAGACCGATTAAGATTGAACATCCCTAGAGAAAGAGCTATATCTATCTAGAATTGAACAATACACTATATCTTGAATTGATATTTTTGTGCGAAATAATTTCACTTAGAGTATTGACTAATACTAGGCTATTATAGGCATTCCCTTGGGTTGTAGCAAATAATTCAAACTCCTAGCATTTTTATGAGCTTTCTAGAGGTTACCCGGTCTCATAAACTATGAGCATGTTCTTTTAAAGATATTATGTAGGACAATATCTTTGTTTTAACAAGCCACTCATAATACATTAAGATAAAAATCAGGCTACAATGTAGATTAGTAGAGTGTTGCATCTCTAATAGAGAGTTTATAAAGGTTTTTTCTGCTAAGTTTCTTGTTGTTCAGACATAGTCTAAAGTAATTACTCTCAATTTTTCCATGTTTCAGATAAATTTCAATCTCCTCTTTGCATGTCTTAATGACTTTACATTATTCTTAGAACTGTTCACTTTAATAATCATAGTTTAATTATCATAATTCATTAGAATAGCATGTATTAGTTTCTTCCCCACCAGTAAGTCCATCAAAAAGCTCATGAAGCCATTAGGCCTCAGCAATCACTGTGTCTAATGCTATGAGTTTTGCTTCCATTGTTGATCTCATTATGATGGTCTGCTTGCAAAACTACCATGAAAAAGCATCACCTCCAAGAGTGAATACATATCCACTTGTGGTTTAATCTCATCAGCATCAAATATTCAATTTGAATCACTATAATCCTCTAGTACCCTTGAGTACTTGGTAAAATGAATCACATAGCTCATCGTAACTTTGAGATGTCGCATTACTGTTTCATGAGCTTGCTAGTGATCATCTCTAGCATTTAAGACAAATCGGCTTAGTTTACTCTCAACAATTGAGATGCCATGTCTCATCACACTAGCTAAATGAGGTTCAAAGTAATGCTGTAGCTTCCTTGATGTGACGAAGATGGCATATATCATTTTCTATGCCTGTAGATACCTAGGCTTAATGTCTTGGAGGACCTCACTAATGAAATAGATTAGGAGGAACATAGTGCGCACCAATTGCTGCCTAGGATCAGAGAAGGGTAGCCCATCTATGTACTTGGAACTCTCGGAGAGTTTGACATCAGTAGATTGTCGGGGCTTAGTTAGAAGCTTAGACCCAACAAGTCTAGGGTTGGCTAGTAGATGTGGACCAAACGCTAGCCTAGGATCTACTGAGAGCTTAGACCCAACAAGTTACTCGGGGTCAACGTATGGATCTAGCCTCAATGCCTGCCTAGGCTCAGTTGGGAGCATAACAACCAAGGCCATGCTCACTACCTCAAAGCCTGGTAACCTCTAGAGTCTACTCGACGCGACCAGTCTTTTTAAGCAACTTGAAATATGGGAGGCCTCACTCTTCAAACTTCAAGATGAAGGCAACTATACAACCCGTGAGGCGTTGCACACCGTTGAGATGCCCTGGCTCAACACTAGGAACACTAGGAGCTTGCTGCCAGGAACCCCAAAGACACCTTTTAGGATTAAGCTTCATGTGTGTTGTACGGAGATTGTCGACTGTTTCTACCAAGTCCTTGAGAAGCATGATTCGATCTTAGGACTTGACAACTAGGTCATCAATGTGGGCCTCAACATTGTGGCCTATCAAGGATTTTAGAGTGACGCGCATTGCTCGCTATTACAAAGGACCAGCGTTCTTCAACCTAAAAGGCATGCGCACATAATAGAAACTCCCTAGAGGGGTGATAAATACAGTTTTCTCCTCATCCTCTCTAGCCATCCATATCGGTAACTAGAGTATGCATATAGAAAACACAAAAGTTCGCACCTCACGATGGACTTGACTATTTGATCTATGTGGGGGAAGAGAAAATTGATGTTTTGGGCATATCTGGTTAAGATCAGTATAGTCAATGCACATCCTTAACTTATCGTTTGCCTTGGAATGATGACGAGGTTGGTGAGCCATTTAGGGTAAATGACCTCGCGGATGAAGTTGGCAGTGAGCAACTTGTCAACCTCCTCATGAATGAAGAGCTAGTGCTTGGGCTCCTATCGATGTAGTTTCTACCGAACAAATTGCATGCCTGAGCACACTACAAGATGGTGCTCGATTACCTCTATATCCAAGCATATCTAACGGTTGCCAACTATTTGCACCAAAATTTAGTAAGCCCCACAAGTAGGATTTAAGAGCCGATCGGTTTATGGAAAGAGTTCGATTGATATATGGAAAGAGACTATCGGACGGATTGAGCATGGATTTGGTTCGGTCAAAAGATGTCGGACTTTTATAACTCAAGAGTATAAATATAGACCCATTAGAATCTTATAAAGCATCAATCACAGATCAAATACAATTTCAGTGCATCGTCTCCCTTGTTCATCTAGTTTTTTAGCGGTGGGTTTTAGCTCTTGACGTGGAGCTGTATCAGTTAAGTCCGATCTATAGCGAAGGGGTAAGTACCATTACTATCTTGGTGTATTCGTTCTGCCTAATGCTATATCGGTTAGGTCCTATCTCTTAGTACGATCGGGTGCATCACATCACGTTCGTGTAATTCTATCGGCTTATCATCAAGCTCCCTTTGCTGTCATCGGTCTCGTGAAGCATCGGTTAGATCCAACCTATTAGATCATTGATAGTAGATTGAGCCCTAGGTCGATAGGTTTTTTACGTGAATGTTTCATTAAGGCAGGTAGCCAATGAGTTATCTATAGGTCGATAGGTCTTTTACATGAATGTTTCATTGGAGCAGCTAGCTAATAAGTTATCATTAAGGCTCACAACTAGTATATCAGCTTCTCAATCGATATACATATATCTTTTAAGAATTCCTCTTGTCGACTCAGCTAGCTGATGGGTTTTGTCCGTTCCTTCCATCCGCACGTCCAATCTAGCCTCTCATATCTTTAGAAGCTTGGGTCTTGCTCCTTAATATTCATTGCATATTTTATTCGGACCGTCATTAACTTTGTAGTCAATGGGTCATTTAAGTTATCCGTATTATGCCTTTATCGGCTTTTTATTTGATAAATGAGCAGTACATCCTCTATGCCTCTATCGGTAACTAACCGATAGGAGAATTATACATACTGCTTATTGACCACTGTAGATCGCGCCATCGGCTCTGCAGCCGATGGGTCATTTTATCTTATTACTCGCTATTTTGTTGTGCAGTATGTCGATTCACTTCAATCTGAAGATCTTGAATGGAGTTATTCACTTGTTCTCTTATCTACTCATTTCCAATGGTGATCTCTCATCGTAGTGTCTCTCAATACACAATATTTAGTCCAGTTGACTACACATCCGAAGCACATCTATTAGTCTCTGTATTTTCAGCTTGACCAGACATGGTTAGTTGTGCAAACAGCAAGAGAAGAAATATATAATTTTTGGACAATACTCTCAACCTCACTTATCCTCACCCTTCATGTTCTTACTTACTCTTTGCTGATTGATAAAGGAATTCACACTTGAGTGGTGAGGCAAAAACAATATGAGGTTTAACGAACGAACTCACAGTTGAGATCTAATACTACAACGATTTTATTTGTGGAGCTTGAAAAGAAAAATATTAATCTTACACAATTTGAATTCTTGATGTAGTCTCGCTAAGTTTATCCACATGAGAATGCAAAATCTAGTTGTTGAACACAAGAACAAAGCAACTAGCACACAAAGATGATGGAACTAAATGCAATCAAAGGGGTGAGCTAGCGGAACATATGAGTGATAATACAAATAGCTCAATTGCAATGGTTATGGAAAGACGCTAGTTGATTGAAATGATTACAAATTCTCCCACTAATGCAAATATTTTCAACTACTATTTTGTTTTCACATAACAAGCGGTCACTTTAGTTTTTTTACATAATATGGTCAGCTATTTTTGCTATTTTAACAATGATTCATAGCTTACTTTTCTGTTGCAATAGAGAAAACAAGATCACCAAGTGTAGCCCTATGTTACAAATGTCTTTGTGGGATCAAAGTATTTGCAATGGTAAAATTTGTTATGAAAATAGAATTCTGGTTTTTTTTAGTATAACAGTAGCAAGATCCCACCCAATATTTGTAAACTAAACTAGAGAAAATGATCTACAACAAATTGAATTTTATGACCCTTCCAATAAGGATGAGACAAAAATTATTTGAGTTTGCATGTGGAAAATATAACTAAAACATTGAACCAAACATCGGGGATCGAAACAAGTAACGTGGAGGAAAAATGAACTGTTCAGCAATAAGAACACAATCTCTTGGATTAAAACTTAGCAAAATGCACAAGAACAATAGATCATAAACTAAGGTTACATATTTCTGTGAGGCAATTTTTAGAAAGGATGAAATTTAAACTACAACTAGGGATAAAGATTTTAGTGTGACAATTGAGGCTATGATACCAAATGGTACGAGGGTTCTCTAACCTTCATGATGTAGAATTGAAGATCCCACTAGCATCACATTCGAGTTCAAACGTCTTATTAAAATCTGGAAGTTGGAAGAGAGTTGCATGTGTTACTTATCTTTTAACATGTTGAAGGCGTTCTCTTGTGTGATGCCCCAAGTGAAAGGCGCTCCCTTCCTTGTAAGCTCATTCAATGGTGCAGAAATGGTGCTGAAATCCCACACGAAGCAGCGATAAAATCCTGCAAGTTGTAAAAAGCTTTGAACCTATGTGACCGTTTTAGGAGGCGGCCAACTCTGAATTGCCTCGATCTTGGCTTGATCAACCTCAATGCCCTGCGGAGTAACAACATAGCCAAGAAACGAGACGCGATCGATGCAAAAACTACACTTCGCAAGGTTACCAAACAAACGTGCATCGCGCAAAGCATTAAAAATAGCACGTAAATAATCAAAGTGTTCCTCTAAAGATTTGCTATAAATCAGAATATCATCAAAGTATACCACTACAAATTTTCCAATAAAAGCACGCAAAACCTCATTCATCAACCTCATGAAAGTGCTAGGTGCATTAGTTAAACCAAAAGGCATCACCAACTACTCATATAATCCAAACTTAGTTTTAAAAGCTGTTTTCCACTCATCTCCCAACTTCATACGAATCTGGTGGTATCCACAACGCTAGTCAACTTTAGAGAAAACAGTAGAGCCACTCAATTCATCAAGCATATCGTCTAACCTAGGAATTGGATGACGATATCTAATGGTAATGTTATTAATAGCTCTACAATTAACACACATATGCCAAGATCCATCTTTCTTAGACACCAAAATCACCGACACAGCACATGGACTGAGAGATTCTCGTACGTATCCTTTATCAAGCAATTCCTGAACCTGACACTAAATCTCCTTAGTTTTGTCAGGGTTGGTTCTGTATGGCGCGCAGTTGGGTAGTGAAGCCCTTGAAATCAAATCGATTTGATGCTCAATTCCACACACCGGTGGCAGCCCCGGTGGTACTTCCTGGAGAAAAACATTCTCATACTCTTGCAAAAGATTAGTGATCGCAGGAGGAAAAGAAACAGGTATATCCTCAAAAGAAAACAAAGCATCCTTGCAGATGAAAGCATAGCAAACAGTTTCAGTTGTATCCAGATTGGCAACATCAAATTTAACAGCAAGCAAACAAGATCTTTTTAATTGAATCACATTTTTATTGTCAGATTTAGATTCTTTCTTTTTATGTTGCACAAGTTCTTTGGCTACAATGTAATTTTCACTTATAGCATAAACCCGATTTTCTCTTTCTTAGCTCTAGCAACATCATCCTCAAACAGCTTCAGGGGTCATAGGATGCAACACAATTTTCTTATCATGGTACATAAAAGAATGCTGATTTGATCTACCGTGATGCATAGAATCCATATCAAATTGCCATGGCCTACCTAACAGAATATGACAAGCTTGCATAGGTACAACATCGCACTCAACAACATCACGATATGCTCTAATTGCAAAATTAATGCGCACTAGTTTGGTTACCTTTGCTTTACCACTATTGTTTAGCGATATGGGTGGGGATGCGGTTTGGTACTGAGTGCAAGCTTCTCCACCATCTCACTGCTAGCCAAGTTGTTGCAGTTTCCTCCATCGATGATCAAGCGGCAGGAACGCTCTTTGATGACAAACAAAGTGTGTTGCTGATTTTGCTCGGGCTTCTCTATTTGTGTGCTGAGTACACGTTGCATAATGAGGCTCTCATAGCGTTCTGCATCATCAGCACCAATGTGTTCTTCTGGTTCCTCATCTTTTTCTGCTTGGTCAGCTGTAAGCAAAGCAAGTGTATCTTCATCGAAATCACTAGCAGATGAATACTCACCATTATCTTTGACTACCAAAACACGCTTGCTAGGACAGTCACGCTGGACAGCATCATAGCCCTTGCAATGGTGACATTGAACACTCTTGTTCTACTAGTGGATACAACAGAAGAAGCACTCGCAGCTGGCTGCTGGGCTGTCTTAGTCGGTGCACTAGCAGTCGGAACACGTGGCTTGTCGCTGGATGGAGAAGGTGACAACCGTCGGGGTGTGAAAGATAGTGAAGGAGTAGTAATGGTGCGTGGCAGCCATGATATCGATTTTCCTGCAGAAAAATTAGTCTTAGCACTAGCACGTCGTCCCTGCACTTCCCTTTCAGCTTTGCACGCAAGATGAAACAATCGAGTCATATTAGTATAATCTTTGTAGTCCACAATGTCATAAATCTTACAGTTTGACCACCCAAAAATCTAACCATAGCAGCATCCTTAGACTCTTCTAAATTACAGGGAAGCAAGCCCATTTGTGATTCCTGATAATATTCCTCTGCACTTTTAGCACCCTGTCTCAATTGTTGCAACTTATTTAACAAATCACGTGCATAGTAAGAAGAAACAAATCTAGCCCGCATGACCCGTTTCAAGGCATCCCAAGTCTGTGGTATGTTATTAGGATTTTTCTTGCCATGTTCTATCCAACGGGGTCCTGAAGCTTCTCGCCACGAAAACAGAATTTTACAAGCGAAATTTGGCGATTTTAAATTTGCTGAACCCGGCGAAGCTAGGGAGATACAGATGCAATTTTTTCTGTAGATATCCGTGGGTATATTATATGCCTAATTTCGAGTCCGTATGAAAAAGATATGATTGATTTAAGGAAGGTCACTTGAATCAGGGCTCTATTTCCTTTCTAGTGTCGTTAGTATCAAAGGCAATACAAAACACAAAAAGAAACAGATCAAACTATGGATGGAAATTGATTTGGTGGGTGGCAGCGATGGTGGTAGTGACGGCTAAAACAATGGTGGTGAATATGGCGATGTGCGGTGGCAAGAACTCGAAACTCTAATCGCCCAAACACTAAGACCAGCAAATTAACACAACCATGCAATCGAAAACTCAACAAGCCCTAACTAGGCAGTCCTAGTAAAAAAAGGCTCAAAGGGTTCTCAGGATTGCAGAGAACTAATCCACTATTTTTTTGGTTTTTTCTGGACTATAGGAAAATAAATTAAACAACGAAGGGCAGAAAGTCTCTCACCGATCAACCGCGCTCTAATACCAACTAATGAGAACTCGCTAGGGTTTAGTCCTGATTTTTCGATGAGAGGTGGAGGATAACTCGATTGGGGGATGGAGGCAATATTCACAGCCCGACTACAACCGTCCAAGGACGATGCACCTTAGCAACCGATACACCGTCTCCGATGGTCAACGCGAACTTGCGGTGCGTGACAACCTAGCCACTAGGGCACTCGTCCTGCAAGCAATCGAAGAACAAGTAGAACAAGCATTGAAATTGCTAGATATTGATATGAAAGATTTACTCTAAATTCACAATACGACGGGGTTTTGGAGACAAACAGATGGACGGTCTAGCCGACACGCGCGTTGTGTGCAAGTAGCAAGACGCTAACTCTAATTAACAAACCCACTGTTTTTGGCAGTGGCTGAAGGTTTAACAAGAGGGGGAGACGACCACAGGGGTGCTAGGGTCGTGCTCAACCCTAGGACGCACCCCTAATGGACCTAACTTGATACACGGCCCATTAGGCCCAAAAGAGGTGACGCAGCACCGTGGACAAAAAACACTGAGTATTAAAATGACAATTACGGCCGCTTCAGAATAGATATTGATATGAGGCCAGATCCATTTGAAAGTAGACTTGATAACCTTTCCATTAAGTACTTGCAAGCCTAAATCGGAGTTCACATGAAGTCAGAATTTGACACTATCCTACAGTCCGAATCCACCCCGCGCTAATCTTCTCCCCGTTGGATCCTCTCCATCGTTCCTGAGTAAAACAAGAGTGTACGCATCTCCATGGTATAAAGAAGAGGAAGATAAACTCAAGAATGAACTCACCTGATAGTTGAGTTGACGTGCACGAGCGTGAGTAATTGGACCATGAGTGGATGTATCGATAGTGTTGTCCTCATTAGTATGCGATATAGAAAATTTGAAAAATATGTGGTCACAACAGTTGCGCTCATACCACTCCCATATATGCACATAAATAGCTTTATGGGGAAAGCAAGTGTGTTCTCTACGTGATATTGAACAAGCAAAAAATATGAGGTCACAACGGATGCCGTCATATGAATCCAATACGCACACAAATATATTCATAGGGCTGATAAGCTTGTACTCTCTAGATGACATAGAACTCACGAAAAATATGAGCTCACAACGGTTGCCCACATATCACTACCGTATGCACACAGATACCTTCATAAGGCAGTGAAGCATGTAGTATCCAGAAGTCATAAAACTCGCAAAAAACATGAGCTCACAATAGTTGCCCCCATATCACTCAGATATAAAAACAAATAACTTTAAATGGGAAGGAAACGTGTTCTGTATGAGACAGAAAATGTGAAAAATACGAGGTCATAACGATTACCCCCATATCAGCCCCATATGCACACAAATAGCTTTATAGGGCTAGCAAGCATGTTCTCTGCATGCTATTGAACAAGAAAAAAAATGAGCTCATAACGGATGCCCTCATACCACTCCCATATGCCCATAAATATCTTTACAGGGGTGGGAAGCATATTCTCTACATGCCATAGAACTTGCGAAAAATATGAGTTCGCAAAGCATACGTTCATGTCTCACCCATATTCACACAAATAACTTTAGAGTGCAGGGAAAATTCTCTACATGCCATAGAACTTGCAAAAAATATAAGTTTGTAACGGATGCTCGCATATCACTGACATAAGTGCACAAATAGCTTCACAAAGGATGGAAACGTGTTCTCCAGGTGCCATAGAAAACACAAAAAATATTTATTCACAGTGGATGCCCTCAAATCAGTCCCATATGCACACAAATATATTTTCAGGGGTGGGAAGCACATTCTCTACATGCCATAAAACTCACCAAAACTTTGAGTTCACAACAAATGCCTTCATATCACTCTCATTTTCATGTAAATAGCTTTAAAGGGGTTTGAAGCGAGTTCTGCACGTGCCATAGAAAACACAAAAAATATGTGGTCACAATAGATGCAATCATATCACTCCCATATGCATACAAATAGCTTTCAGAGTGATGGGAACCATGTTCTCTACGTGCCATAGAAGTTGCGAAAAATATGTGCTCAAAACGGATGCCCTTGTATAACTAACATATGCACACTAATTGCTTTATAGGGGTGCAAAGCTTGTACTCTACATGTCATAGAAATAGATTTAAAGGGGATGGAAATGTGTTCTGTAAGTGCCATAGCACACGCAAAAAATACGAATTCACAACGGATGCCCTCAAATCAGTCCAATATGTAGACAAATTGATTTACAGGGGTGGGAAGTACATTCTCTGCATGCCATAAAACTTACCAAAATTTTGAGTTCACAACAAATGCCTTCATATCACTCACATATTCAGACAAATAGCTTTATTAAAGGGGTTTGAAGCGTGTTTTCTGCACATGCCATTTAAAACGTGAAAAATATGTGTTCACAATGGATGCAATCCTATCACAGCCATATGCATACAAATAGCGTCAAAGTGATGGAAACTGATATGGCAGGAACTGTTCCCAATCTTTTGATGAGAGGACAGGTAACTTCGATTTGAGGGTGGAATCGACGTTGGCTGTCTGACTACAACAATCATAGGATACTGTGCCTTAGCAACAGGTACACCGATTCCGATGTTGGCTGTTCTTGCCATGCCACCCATTGTTTGACACACTAGACGGGTTTAATCTTTTGACTCTGATCAACTTCTTCATTGTCCACCCATTGTTTCTTGTGCTGCTCTTTATGCTGTAACCTTTGTGTCCTCTTCTAATTCTTGGTAAAGATTCTAGGTGGACACCACTGGGGATTATAATTGTCCTATTTCCCATGCAATTCCTTATTGTTAGCTAATTTTTGATTGAGGTCTTCATTAATTGGCCCTAATCGGCAATGTACCGATGCCCACTTAACACATGGTCGATTACGTGAAGACCTTTCTAGTTCAACATGTTGTGACCTTGGCTTACTAAACTCCAGAGAGTCTTTTATCGATGCCAGTCTCATATCTTGATCCCAACAGAATTGAGAAAAAAAAACAAACAGCCCCAATGTGGATTACCTCTCCTTATGCATCATGGTCTGCCATTCTTCATCTTGATGTCTGGATTATTTCTCGAACAGGTTTGATGAGGTGACTTTTGATTTTCCCCGACGTCTCCCTCCATTTGGCCCGATATCTAGAAGACCCTGCAAACACCATGTTCATAGGAATATGATTCCCATAGATATTCATCGGATTTTTATCTTCAAATTTGATTCTTCCTTGTTTAATAGCCTATTGTAATTGTTGTCAAAAACTCTGCACTTATAGTATGATGAGAGATTGAATTATACCACCTGTAGTATTTCTTCTTTCTAAGTTCCTCGGCTAACGGTAACACATGGTTTGGTAGAAGCTGAATCTACTTCTCTTGATGTAGCAAATCAAAGATCTTATCGACTTTATTGAAATCAAAGGCATATCTTTCTTCCGTGCCGATACACTTCACCTAGGGACATGATAAGGATTTCTTATTCCTAATTCACTCTACCAAACCAACTTCTACATCGGATTCCTTATTGTCTGTGTCCGATGTATAAACTTATAATTGAGCAGCCTTCCGATAGAATCTCTCTTTATTGGCTTCAATGAAATGGCTTTCATGAGCCGATACCTTCTATAAAAAATATACCAGGCTCTCAAACTCCTAAGACAAAAAACGTTCTCTGATCGAAGCCAGTAACCCTTGGAAGACCAACTCAACTAGCTGTCCGTCACTCAAGATAACACTGTAACATCAGCTTCTAATGCCTCGGAATCGTTTCATGTATCGGGGCTGACTCATTAGGTCTATCTTCCTGATGCCAGATTTGTTAGCCTTATCTCATGAATTATAGTGAAAAAATGTTTGTGAAATTGCTTCTCTAGATCGGCTCATCCCCGAATGGAGTGGGGAGGTAATGAAGAGAATCATCTAGAGGCCAATGTAGAGAGGGACAGTGGAAAGAAACAGACTCTCAGGGCTTCCTCAGCCGATGTCTCCCCAAATTGGGCTAAGAATCGGCTGATGTGTTCCATCGTAGATATGTTATCTTGCCCTGAGAATTTGGAGAAGTCTGGTATCCTGTATCGATGCGGAAACAGAACTGTGTCAAACCATTTCGGGTGAGGGTGTTGATACATAAAGGTTTGCTCCTTCGGCTTTATACCAAACTGCTCCTTGACTACCTCTTCAACCCTGATAGACAAATCCTCCTCTCTTAGGTTGTCTCGTTGGTATTGTGGAGGCGGAAGATGGTGCTCTATACTGTCTAGGATAATCTCCTAAATGGTAGCTTGTATTGGGATTGCCACCTAGTACTCTTGCCAGTATCCTCCGTAGTAAGCCATCGGATGATACCCTCGCAGAATATCATTGTGTTGCCCTCCAATCTAATCTTGCGCTGGTGGAAACAGATTTGCTGATACATCTCTCCTAGTTCAATAATTAACCTGTGGTTACTCGGTCTTCATCAGCAAATACACTAGACCATGATCAAGTTTTCGAACAATTGATCCATCCACCATCTTATTAATCAGATTGTGCAAAGTGTTCACCAACAGTCCCGACTAATTGATGACTGCACGATGAATGACTTCATTAACCATCTCTTGCAATGACTTTTGAGAACTCATGGGCGGTGAATGACTCGATTCTCCCACCAAAACAGGCTTCAGCATCTAGGACATCTAAATCGACCTTTGTCTAGTCATACTGAAAGACTCCAGATTAAGGTTCTGAAAATTAGACATGTTTTGCTCTATCTGTTGCCTTTTATTCTTAGTCAAATCCCCCATTATCACTAGAATTACATTCTCTAAGAATATCTCTTTCCCTAACATTGTGTTTGATATGGCAGGGGCTGTTCCAAACCTTTCAATGAGAGGAGGGGTAACTTCGATTTGGGGGTGGAATTGACGTTGTCTGTCCGACTACAATAATCACAAGATGCTGCGCCTTAGCAACAGGTACACCGATTCCGACGTTGGCTGTTCTTGCCGTGCCAAGAACACCCTTGAACCTGCTAGCAATCGAGAACAAGCAAGAACAAAATGAACAAGCAAATAAACTCACGGATCTGAAACAAATGAAACCAGAATCAGGAGTTGGGGTGTTGAATCTAGCAAATCGGGTGGTCTAGTCGACACACGTGTTCACTAGGAAGTACCAGTAGCTATACTTGCATCTAAGCAAAACCCAAGTTTATCTTGGTGACTGCTACATGTATTTATACATGAGCACCAGCAAGGAGGCCTGGGAGGGTGTAAACCCTAAGCTAGAATGGGCCCCTAGTGGGCTGCACAAGATACAAGTGTTTCAGCCCAAGACTGGAAGGCCAAACGTCTCTTTGTCAATTCTGCTCAGCTCCGGAGGAATTTCATCATGAGGTTGCATCCATCTGAAAGTAGACTTCAAGATCTTTCCAATGAGTACTCATATGCCTCAAACAACATCCGGAGTTGAGAAATATTGCCACGTCAATTTGATGTTACCTGGCTGTACAAACTTGAAGTCTGAACTTGATGTCTGATCGTGTGCTTCCTTGTTGTGTGATCTTGATGCCCAAACTGATTGGTTGATCCATTAACCTCCTCTCCATCATTCCTAATAATAATAATAATATCATCACAATGATTTAGTAGCATCCAATTCTGAGATGAGGGTTTATGGATAGCGAGGAACGAGTTTACCTAATAATTTAGCTCTCGTGCACGAGCTCTTGTCGTTGGTCCTTGCTGCGTAGTAGGCGTGGTTGTATCGTTGGAAGGGATGTCCTCATCAGAAACCATGTTTCTCTGTGTGCCATAGAAGCTGCGAAAAATATGTGTTCACAACAAATGCCCTTTTATAACTCCCATATGCACACTAATATGTCAAGGAGCGTGAGAAAAATATGAGTGCATACAAATGGATTTAAACAGGATGGAAACATATTCTGCATGTGCCATAAAAAATGCAAAAATTAATGCAAGAACTATGTATTCGAAATGGATGCCCACAAATCAGTCCCATATGCACACAAATAGATTTACAATCGTGAGAAGCATCTTCTCTACATGTCACTCCCACATTTGCACAAATAGCTTTAAAAGGGTTTGAAGTGTGTTTTGCACGTGCCATTAAAAACGTGAGAAATATGTGTTCTCAATGGATACCCTCATATCACTCCCATATGCACACAAATAGCTTTGTAGGGCTGGGAAGCATGTTGTCTACATGCCACAGAACTTGTAAAAAATATGAGTTCAATGAGTTCGCAATGGATGCCCTCCTGTCGCTCCCATATGCACACAAATATCTTTATATGGATGGGAAGCATGTTCTCTACATGTCGTGGAATTTGCAAAATATATGAGTTCACAACGGGTGCCCTCATATCACTTCTATGTTCACACAAGTTGATATGAGTGTGCACCCAACCATCACGGTGTACAATTGAAGATATTCGTGAAACCTAATGAGTTTTGTGTGGCCAACCATTGCATGTACAACAACCTGCAGCATGGAGTTTGCCCAACCTCACATTGTCCACTCAACCAAGTCAAGCGGAGTACCACCCTCGCTGCAATCACAAAGAGCTTGCAAGAACAATGGGAAGGAATGCACACTCTCATAGATGATTCATCATGTGGCAAAAATACAAAGAAAAGGCATATAGCATATTTGGTTCTTAAAATGAATGTCTCCTAATAGATAAGAATACTCCAAATATATAGGAGAGATGGAAACTAGACATTTTACATGGCTCAAGATCAGTTATGTTGCATAACACCCTAAATAAAGCAAATAAAGCTTTTGGCATTTTCTAGTGACCACATTAATTCATTCATAACTCAGTGCTTGGATTGAATTACAGGATGGGGCTTGATCCGTTGAAAGGCTTTTGATATAAACTTTACAGGTTGTGGCTAAATATGCACATTTTTCTTGCATGATCATTGGAAACCGAAATGACATCATTGGCATTTATTGAATGGTTAATGGCTTGGTGCTGTTCCTTTTGGGATTCTCCAATGTCTTCATAACTGAGAACAATTGAAATGTGTGCATTAGGTAGCAATTGATTCCCATAGGTATACTCTTCTTAGTTAGGAGCGAATTCACATTTATTGCATGGGCAAGCGTTATTGGCCCGTGGAATTTATGTTGTGTATTTTGATCAACTATAGGGGGAGAAAATGATAGTGGTGCTATGTTGCTGGTATCATCGTCCCCCTCTTGAAAATGAGTTGTGTCTCTGTGTTGAATGGTCCTTAGAATGGTGACAAATCAGCTATATTGAATGTAGTACACACACATTGTAGTCATCACTTGGAAGTTCTATCTTGTACACATTATCATTGATTTTCTCAAGTACTTTAAATGGGCCATTAGCATGTGGCATAAGCTTTGGACTTGCCCTTTGCTGGAAAACACTCTTTGCGTAGGTGAACCCAAAACACATCTTCTTCCCTGTTTTGTTTGCCCTTTCAGCAAAATATTGTGCCTTCTTCTCTATAGCTTCTTTTGTCTAAGAATATATGACTTGGTTGTGTCCATATTTGCCATCTCTTGAAGTTGAAGTGGTGTGATTGGTGCACAATTGTGTTGGTGAATGAACTGCCCTATTATATGCAAATTCCACATGTGAAAAGACAATCCTCTCACTCCTTAATGTTCTTCTTGATCATTGTTCACAGCAAAGTGGAGAGTATGCGGTTCACCACCTCAGTTTGATCATCAATTTATGGGTGAAAAGTTCAAAACAATAACTTTGTCCCAAGCTTGCCCCAAAATTTCTTCCAAAAGTAGCACATAAACTTAACATTGCGATCTGAAACAATGGTTCTTGGTACTCCATGCAATCGCACAATTTCCCTGAAAAACATGTCAGCAACATGTGATGCATTGTCGTTTTTGTGACAAGGAAAAAAGTGTGCCATTTTAGACAATTTATCAACCACTACAAATATGGTTTCTCCACCACATTTTGTCCTAGGCAATCCTAGAACAAAATCCATGCTAATATCCTTCCAAGGTGTACTAGGAATTGGAAGTGGAATGTACAAACCATGGGGATTGATTTTCTACTTAGCTTTATGATAGGTTACACATCGTTGCACAAATCGATCAACGTCTCGTTGCACCTTTGGCTAATAGAAGTGATCAAACAACATGGCCAATGTTTTCCCTCCCAAAATGTCCCATTAGCCCACAGGCATGTGATTCCTGCAACAATAGTAAACATACAGAGGAATATGGAATGCATAACTTGTTAGCACAAAACAAAAAAAAAAGTCATCAATATGAAACTTGTCCCATCCTTTCCCTTCTTTTGCATTTAAAGTATGTATACAAATCTTTCAAACATTCTAATCCTGGAATCTTAATGAACAGTTGAGATAAATGTACAATCCAATGAGACAAGGCATCGGCAACCACATTTTCGTTGCCATTCTTGTATTTCACTATGTATGGGAAAGATTCAATAAATTTAACCTATTTTAGCATGCTTACCGTTCAGCTTAACTTGCCTGATCAAATATTTTAAAGCTTCATGATAAGAATATATGATAAAAGTTCTTTGGGCAAAAGATAATATTGCCACGTTTCCAAACATGGACCAAAGCATACAATTCTTTGTCGTAAATAGAATAATTCAATTGAGCACCACCAAGTTTCTCAATAAAGTATGCTACTGGTTTTCCCTCTTGCATCTAAATACCACCAATGCCCAAACCACTAGCATCACATTCAATTTCAAATGGTTTGTAAAAATCAGGCAAACACAAGCAAGGTGCTTCAGTTAGACAGTTCTTAAGTTCCTGAAACACATTTTCTTGTGACTTACCCCAAACAAATTCAATACCTTTCTTGGTGAGCTCGTTTAAAGGAGCAGTGATGGGGCTGAAATTCTCAATTGCTTAAACTTTGATTCATCCACATCTACTCCCTGTGCAGAAACAAGAAAGCCAAAAAAGACAACCTTGTTTGTGCATAACGTGCACTTCTCCATGTTAGCATACAAATTTTCAGATCTAACCAGTTGCAACACTTGTGCAATATGCTCAAGAGCTCTTCTTTGGTATGACTATATGTCAAAATGTCATCGAAAAGGCCCGCAAAACATGATTCATTAGTCCCATGAATGTACTTACCACTCATACAAGCCAAAATTTGTTTTGAATGCAGTCTTCCACTCATCGCCCTCTTTCATTCTGATTTGATGATACCACACAAGTCAATTTTATAGAAAATGACAGCACCACCCAATTCATCAAGTATATTGTCTAACCTAGGAATATGATATGATATCTAATTGTGATGTTCTTAAGTGCTCTATAGTCGACATATATGGGCCATGTACCATCTTTCTTAGGATTAGGAACTAGAATAATAGGAACTACACAAGGGCTAAGAATTTCGTGTGCATACCCTTCTTCCAGAAGTGCTTGCACTTGTAGTTGTATTTCCTTTTCTTCTAGATTAGTTTGATACGGTGGTTGCTTTGGAAGAGAAATTCCTGGGATAAGGATAGTTATATTGCATAACACCCTAATTAAAGCAAAATAAATCTTTTGGCAGTTTCTAGTCATCACATTAATTCGTTGATAACACACCGCTTGGATTGAATTCAGGGATGGGATCAGATCCATTGGAAAGCTGATGACATAACCTTTCTAAGCACATTTTTCTCCGATCAGACAATTGGAAATCGAAATGACATCATTTGCCTTTATATGGTTAATGGCTTGGTGCTGATCCTTTTGGGATTCTCCAATGTTGTCATACCTGAGAACAATGAAATTATGGGCATTAGGATGCAATTGATTTTCATAGGTAATACTATTCTTACTAAAAAGAAAATTCACCAATTTGTTGATTTGTTAAGCAAGGGCACACGTAATTGGCCCTGGGAATAGATTTTGATTGTCCTGATCGATTGTAGCGGAAGAAAATGATATTGGTACTATGTTTCCCATATCAATATCACACCCGTATGCACACAAATAGATTTATATGGCAGGAAAGAATGTTCTCTACATGCTATAGAGCTTGAGAAAAATAGGTGCTCGCAACAGATGCTGTCACATCACTCCCATATATTCACACAAATAGAATTATGTGACTGGGAAGCATTTTCTCAATATAGCAATGAATTTGGGAAAAATGTGTGTTCGCAATGATGCCTCTATATCACTTCCATATGCACACAAATAGCTTTGTAGGATTAGGAAGCATGTTCTCTACATACCATAGAACCTATGAAAAATATTAGTTCATAACGGATGCCCTCATATCACTCCCAATTGCACAGTAATAGCAATACAATGGTGAGAAGCTTGTTCTCTACATGCCATAGAATGTGGTAAAAATATGTGTTCACAACAGATGTGCTCATATCAGCACACAAATAGCTTTAGAGTGGTGGGAAGCATGTTCTCCACATGCCATACAACTTGCATAAAATATGAATTAGCAACGGATGCCCTCATATCACTCACATATGCTCACAATTAGCTTTACAGGGGTAGTATGCATGTTCTCTACATGTCATAGAACTTGTCAAAAATATGAGTTTGAAATCGATGCCCTCACATCACTCCCACATACAGACAACTAGTATTTCATGGGAAGGAAGCGCATTCTCTACCTTCCATAGAACTCTAAAAAAATGTGAGTTTGCAACGGATGCTCTCATACCACTTCCATATGCACACAAATAGCTTTACATGGGTTGGAAAAATGTTCTCTACATTCTATAGAACTTGGGAAAATATCAGTTCACAAAGAATGCCCACATATCACTCTCATATAAACAAAAATAGCTTCATAGGGCAAGGAAGTGTGTTTTGTATATGCCACAGTACTTGCGACAAATATGAGTTCACAACAGATGCCCTCATATAACTTTGATATGCAAAAAAAATAGCTTTAAAGTGGTTGGAAGCACGTTCTCTACATGCCATAAAACTTCCAAAATATCTGAGTTTGCAACACATACGCTCATATCACTCCCAATTGCACACTGATAGCTTTATAATGGTGGCAAGCTTGTGCTCTACATGTTGTAGAGCATGGAAAAAAATATGTGTTTACAACGGATGCCCTCATATCGCTCCATATACAAACAAGTAGCATTACAAGGGCTGGAAGCACATTTTCTATGTGAGACGGGCTGGAAGCATGTTCTTTGCGTGCCATAGGACTGTTGAAAAAAGTGAGGTCGCTACAGATACCCTCATATAACTCACATATACGGATAAATAGCTTTAGATGGATAGGTAGCATGTTCTGTACGCACCATAGAACACGATAGAAATCTGAGTTTGCAACAAACTCGCAAAAAATAAGAGTTCACAACACATGGCCTAACACCACTCACAGGTGTACAAACGTTCTATTAGAGGTGTTGGAACCGTGTTTTGTACATGCCATAGAAAATGAGAAAAATATTAGTTTGCAACGGATAACTTATCACGGGTTGGAAATATATTCTCTACATTCGATATAACTCATGAAAAATATGAGTTCGTGAAAGATAGGCTAACATCACTCGCAGATGAACAAAAGATGCATGAGAGGGGCTATAAGCATGTCATGTACATCCCATACAACTTGTACAAAATATTAGTCCCCATTGGATAGCCTCACACAACTCGCATATGCACACAAATAACATTACAGCGATAGGTAGCATGTTCAGTACGTGCCATACAACTGACAAACAATCTTATTTCGGAATGGATGGCCCCATATCCCATATGCACAAGAATATCATTTCACGGGTTGGAAGTGTACTCTCTACATTCCATAGAAATACGCTCCTATATGCACACAAAAAGCATTATAGGTATTTGAATCATTTTTTGTATGCCCCATTGAACTCATGAAAAATATGAGTTTGTACCAGATGGACTAACATCACTTATAGATATACAAATGTTGCGTGAGAGGAGTTGCAATCGTGTTCTCTACATGCCATAGAAAACGTGAAAAGTATGAGTTTTCAATGGATGCCCTCATATTACTCCATGTGCACACAACTAGCTTCACAGGGGTGGGAAGCATATTCTCTACTTGCCATAAAACTCGTAAAAAATATAAGTTCCTAAAGGATGCCAACATATCACTCCCATACATAGACAAATAGCTTTAAAAGGGGAGGAAGCATGTTCTTTACGTGCCATGGAGAGTGCAAAAAGTATGAGTTTGCAATGGATGCCCTCATATCACTCCCATATTCACAAAAAAAAATCTTTATAGGCCTGGGAAGGACGTTCTTCACATGCCACATAACTTACAAAAAATACAGGTTCATGATGGATGCCCTCATATCACTCAAATATGCAGATAAGTAGCTTCATGAGTGGGAAGCACGTTCTATACTTCCCATAGAACATGAAAAATATCGTTAGGCAGGTTGGAAGCGTATTCTATACATGCCATAAAGCTTGCGAAAAATATGAGTTCGCAATGATGCCCACATCTCACTCCCATATGCAAAGAAATATATTTGCATAGGTTTGAAACATTTTCTGTATATCCCAAAAAACTCATGAAAATTATGTGTTCGCAATAGATGGCCTAACATCACACGCAGACGAAAACATGTTGCATGATAGGTGTTGCAATTGTATTCTGTACATGACATAGTAAACACAAAAAATATAAGTTCTCAATGAAAGCCCACATATTGTTACCATATGTACACAAATTTCTTAATAGGAGCGAGAAGCATGTCCTCTACGTGCCATACACAACTTGCAAAAAATACGAATTCACAATGAATGACCTTGTATCACTCCTATACGTATACCCTCAAGATGCCATATAACTCACAAAAAAATGAGCTCACTACGGTTGCCCTCATATCACTCCCGTATGCACACAAATAGCATTAAAGGGGTAAGATGCATGTTCTATACATTGCAAAGAAAACATAAAAAAAATGATGTTCCAATGGATGCCCTCATATCACTCCCATATGCACACAAGTAGCTTTTCATGGGTTGGAAGTGTATTCTCTACATGCCATAGAAATTGTGAAAAATATGTATTCACCATAGGTGCCCTGATATCACTCACACATGCACACAAGTAGCATTGAATGGCTTGGAAGCGTATTCCCTACATGTGGTAGAACTCATGAAAAATATGAGTTCACAACGGATACACTCATATCATTCTTATATGCATAAATGTAGCTTTTAACTGTTTGGAAGGGTATTCTCTCCATGCTAGAGAACTTGGAAAAAAATGAGTTCACAACAGATGCACCGATATCATTCCCATGTGTAGACAAATAATAGGGGTGGGAAGCATAGCTCTCTACAGGCCATAGAAGTTGTGAAAGATATGAGTTCACAATTGATTCCTTGATATGCCCTGATATCAGTTCCATATGCACACAAATAACTTCTTAGGGCTGGGAGAAATGAGATCACAACGAATGCCCTAATATCACTCCCATATGCACCAAAATAGCTTTATGTGACTAGGAAGCATGTTCACTACAAGCCATAGAATTGGTGAAAAATAAGTGTTTGAAACGCATGCCCTCATATCACTCTCATATCCACACAAGTAGCATTACACAGGTTCAAAGTGTACTCTCTACGTTCTTTAGAACTCATGAGAAAGATGAGTTTACGACAGATGGCCTAGCATCACTTGCAGATGCACAAAAGTTGCGTGAGAGGGGCTGGATGTGTGTTCTATACATCCATAGGAAAAAATGAAAAATATGAGTTCACAAGAGATATCCTTGTATAACTCCCTTATGCAATCAAGTAGCTTTTTAATGGGTTGGAAGCATACTCTCAACATGCCATAGAAATGGCAAAAAAAAATGTATTTGCAATGGATGCCCTCATATCACTCCCATTGCACACATGCAGCATTAGACGTGTTGGAAACTTATTCTCTACATGTCATAGAACACATGAAAAAAGTTAAGCTTGCCGATCAAGAACTATAACTGTGTGTTGTTGACTGGTGGCTCGGTGCACTAGATAGCCTTAATGCTTCATAGACTAACTTTGATCCCCCTCTCATGCACCATAAAAACCAAGAATTGTCTAGCCAATCCACCAAAAGCACATTTATGAAGATTCATCCTAAGTTTATATTTCTTCGCCCTCTCTGGTACTCTTCACAGACTAGCTAGATGATCTTCAACACTGTTGGATTTAACCACCACATCATCAATGTATATCTCCACCAATAGGCCAATGAGATCATGAAATATACAATTCATAGCTCTTTGATAAGTTGCACCAGCACTTTTTAATCCGAAGGACATGACTACCCACTCGTACAACCAGAGCTCTAGGACATCTGAACGTAGTATCTTCCTCTGCCATAAATATTTGATTGTAACCTTTATTTCCATTCACGAAGCTAATGATCTTATGACCCGATGCCGCATCAATTAATAGATCTGCCATCGGCATGGGATACTCATCTTTAGAGGTAGCCTCGTTCATATCCCGAAAGTCAATACATATCCTCAACTTTCTATTCTTCTTCTCTACCGGAATTATGTTGGATATCCACTTAGCATATCGGCATGGTCTAATGAAAATTTGTAGCATACAGGGTTGTGATCTCCGCCTTGATTGCATCATATAATTCTGCTTTGAATCTTCTCGGAGGCTGTTTAAATGTCCAATATTCTGATTGCATAATTCTGCTTTGAATCTTCTCGGAGGCTGTTTAAATGTCCAATATTCTGATTGCATCATATAATTCTGCTTTGAATCTTCTCGATGTTCAACATTCGATCAGCTTAAACCTAGCATCTCATGATAATCCCATGCAAAACATTCCTGAAATTTCATAAGTAATTTTATTAACTCTCATCGGAACTCGGTACATAAATTTTTAATGATATACATTGGCCTTGGCCTATCTCCTAGATCTATATTAACTTCTTCCAAATCATTGACCGACATAAATCCTTACCTTAACTTTCCTTCGAAATCTTCAATGGTGCCCATTAGAGCAACAGTTTCGAGCTGACTTGCTGAATCAGCTTTATCCCCTTTGATAAGGACATCAACACCAACGATACATCCTCACCGACACCAGTACCTATTGCTGGTCCTATTACTCGTGCCCGTGCTCGAAAACTTAATCATCAAGTGAGTGCCCTCTTGAGTTCTTATCCATCCTATTTAGATCTTGGAGACACATGCACTCTTGTTTTGATTAGGAACCGAAAGGGAAAAGGACTCGCGTAGGTTGGATTCGGACTGCAGCACACCTCTAACTTGCGACGGTTACCACGGTTGCATACGGAGTTGGATTTGGGTGATTCTAGACTTGATGAAAAGCTAACCAAGTCTACTTTCATATGGATCTGGCCTCATGCTCATATCTTCTCAGAAGCAGCGGTAATCATTAAATCATCACTAAGAAGTTTTTCTGTCCAGGGTACTACGCCACTGGGCTGTGTATTGTTTAGAGTCCAATAGGGACGCATCCTAGGGTTGGAGCACGACCCAAACACTCCTTTGGTCGTCCTCCCCACGTTATATACCACTTAGCCGCCATCAGGAGCACTTGGGTTTTTGTTTAGATCAAGTTTAGCTTTCGCTACTTGCCTGTAGGCGCGCGTGCTGGATCAGCCGCTCGTCTCCTTGTATTCAGAACCCCACTCTTGATTAAGATTCAGTTTGAAACCTTCAATTTCATCTTGCAATTCAGTGCTTGTTTCCTCGTTCTTGGTAGTTCTTCGGTTGCTTGCAGGACGGGAGCCCTAGGGGCTGGTGGTCGCTCTCCACAAGATCGTGATGGCCATTGGAAGTGGTGTATTGGTCGCTAAGGCACGGTCTTGGAAGGCTGTAGTCGGGCCGAGAATGTCATCTCTATCCACCAATCGAGTTATCCCACGCCTCTCATTGAAAGATCGTACAAAAAAAATCTAGCGGGTTCATATCATGCTTGATGAATTTGGTCTCACTAATGCACCCAGCACTTTCATGAGATTAATGAATGAAGTTTTACACGCTTTCATTGACAGATTTGTTGTGGTATATTTTGATGACATCTTGATATACAGCAGATCAATTGAGGAACATCTTGATCATTTGTGTGATATTTTTAATGCTCTACGTGATGCACATTTGTTTGGTAACCTTGAAAAGTGCACCTTTTGCACGGATTGAGTCTCTTTTCTTGGCTATGTTGTGACCCCATAGGGAATTGAAGTTGATCAAGCTAATATTGAAGCAATACATAGCTGGCCGATTCCCACAACGGTCACACAAGTGAGAAGCTTTCTCGGGCTTGCTGGATTCTATCGCCGTTTTGTGAAGGATTTCAGCACCATTGAAGCCCCATTGCATGAAATCACCAAGAAGGGTCTTACATTCAGTTGGGCTACAGCACACAAGAGTGCTTTCGACACATTGAAAGATACCCATGCCCCTTTGCTCCAACTCCCCGACACATTGGTTTAGGAGGTGTTTTATTACAAGAGGGAAAACCTGTAGCATATTTCAGTGAGAAGTTGAGTGGGCCTAGTTTGAACTATTCTACTTATGATAAAGAATTGCTTGCTCTAGTTCAGACTTTGGAAACATGGCAGCATTATTTATGGCCCAAAGAGTTCATTATACATTCTGATCATGAATCATTGAAACATATTTGAAGTCAAGCAAAACTGAACCGTAGGCATGCTCACTGGGTCATTGAGTCTTTTCCTTATGTCATCAAACACAAGAAAGGGAAGGAAAATGTAATTGCTGATACTTTGTCTAGACGTTATACCATGCTTTCACAACTTGATTTCAAAATTTTTGGCTTGGAAACAATAAAAGAGCAATATGTCCATGATGGTGAATTTAAAAATGTGTTGCTGAATTGCAAGGAGGAAAAAACATGGAACATTTTCATCCTCAATGACGGGTTTGTATTTTGAGCTAACAAGCTATCCACAAGATCGTGACGGGCATTGGAAGTAGTGTATCAGTCGCTAAGGCACGGTCTTGGAAGGCTGTAGTCGGGCCGAGAACGTAATCTCTATCCACCAATCGAGTTATCCCACGCCTCTCATTGAAAGATCGTACATAAATCCTTACCCTAACTTTCCTTCGAAATCTTCAATGGTGCCCATTAGAGCAACAGTTTCGAGCTGACTTGCTGAATCAGCTTTATCCCCTTTGATAAGGACATCAACACCAACGATACATCCTCGCCGACACCAGTACCTATTGCTGGTCCTATTACTCGTGCCCATGCTTGAAAACTTAATCATCAAGTGAGTGCCCTCTTGAGTTCTTATCCATCCTATTTAGATCTTGGAGACACATGCACTCTTGTTTTGATTAGAAATCAAGGAGAAGACCGAAAGGGAAAAGGACTCGCATAGGTTGGATTTGGACTGCAGCACACCTCTAACTTGCGACGGTTACCATTGCATACGGAGTTGGATTTGGGTGATTATGGACTTGTTGGAAAGCTAATAAAGTATACTTTCATATGGATCTGGCCTCATGCTCATATCTTCTAAGAAGCGGCGGTAATCGTCAAATCATCACTGAGAGGTTTTCTGTCCACGGTGCTGCGCCACCTTAATTTAGCCCCAAGGGCTGTGTATTGTTTAGAGTCCAATAGGGACACGTCCTAGGGTTGGAGCACGACCCAAACACTCCTTTGGTCATCCTCCCCACGTTATATACCCCTTAACTGCCACCAGGAACACTTGGGTTTTGTTTAGATCAAGTTTAGCCTTCGCTACTTGCCTGTAGGCACACGTGCTGGATCAGCCGCCCGTCTCTTTGTCTTCGGAACCCCACTCTTGATTAAGATTCAGTTTAAAACCTTCAAATTTCATCTTGCAATTCAGTGCGTGTTTCCTCCTTCTTGCTAGCTTGTAGGACGGGAGCCCTATGGGCTGGTTGTCGCGCTCCACAAAGTCGTGACGGCCATTGGAAGTGGTGTATCGGTCGCTAAGGCACGGTCTTGGAAGGCTATAGTCAGGCCGAGAATGACATCTCCATCCACCAATCGAGTTATCCCACGCCTCTCATCGAAAGATCATACAAAAAAAAACCTAGCGGGTTCATATCAATTGGTATCAGAGCAAGGTTTATCGGTGAGAGACTTCCAATCCTTCGTTGTTTTTATTTTTTTCCTATAGCCCAGAAAAGCCAAAAAAATAGTAGATTAGTTTCCTGCAATCCTATAAACCTTTGAGCTGTGGCTAGTGCTACCTAGTTAGGGCTTGTTGAATATTTGGTTGCATCAGTTGTGTCAAGTTGCTGGTCTTAGTTTTATTCCCTTAGAGTTTTGAGTTCTTGTCACGTTTATATCACAACACGGGCTGCCATATTGTCTCTCTATTGGTTGAATCTTAGTAGATTTTGAAGTTCCAATCCAACGAGAAATCGGTTAACCCTCTCTGTTGGCCGAGTCTGAGTAGAATTAGAGGTTTCAATCAGACAAGGAATCAGTTCACCTTGTGCTACAAAATACCAAAGTAATCACGCAGCAAGTATTTCATATATAGACGCTCGGCTTACTCTAGAGAGAGAGAGAGAGAGAAAGAGATAGAGAGAGTGTGTGTGTGTGGAATACCCCTGCCCTTTCTGAAAAAGTGTGTGTGGTGAATTGCTCTTTGGGAGTCTTCTGGTTCATATAATCAGTTTTGAGTGTCCCCTGAAAAAAAAGAGAGAAAGAAACAAAAAAAAGGGGTTGTTCTTTGTGTTTTTCGTTTGCTTCGGGTGGTGTCTTGTGCCTTCCTTTGTGTTCAGGCTCGCGTCTCTAGCACGGTCTAGGACCAACACAGTACCACCGGTTGAACGATTATTTAGCTTGCTTTTTATAACTAATGTGGTGCTAGTTCGTTCCTTGTTTCAGCCCACCTACAGCTCCACATACTCTACAGCTTGACAGGTCTTGTGCTGCAGCACCGATACACTTCATCCATTGCTGTAGACTTGTTGGTAGACGACCCCTCCTGTCGAGCAAGGTAAGAATTGGTAAGAACTTGTGTAACAAGTTGAGAGTGAGCGACTTGCTGTAGCTACATCCTAGTAGTTGTAGGGCTTTTATTTCTTCACTTGCTTTCTTATTGTCTTTGTCTTTGAACCATGACAGGGACAAACGATGATAACAAAAATACAACATTCACCTCGCACTAAGGGCATCATACAACATTTTGAAAGGAAAGTGAAGATGCACACAGAGGGACTTGATAACGACTTCAGGTGACAAATGAAAAGCTTGGGCAGTTGGAGGCTACGCAGATTGCCACAAAACAACAAGCTTACAAGTTTGGAAGAATCTGTTGCTAGTGTGGACAAAAGCCTTGCTGCTCTCCTAAGGCGTTTTGATGACTTCCACACCGATGATAAAGAGAAGCATAAAGAAGAAAAGGAGGAAGATCTAGAGCACGGTAGTTATGAAGATGACTACACTGTTGATACTGAACATGATGATCGAGACACTCGTGATCGACGTCGCCAACATCACAACCGTAGAGGTATGGGTGGCTACCACCGACGCGAGGTACACAATAATGATGATGCTTTCAGTAAGATTAAATTTAAAATACCTCCTTTTGATGGTAAATATGACCCTGATGCATACATTACTTGGGATATTGCTGTTGATCAAAAGTTTGCATGTCGTGAATTTCCTGAGACTACACGTGTTAGGGCTGCTACTAGTGAGTTTATAGATTTTGCTTCTGTTTGGTGGATAGAATATGGCAAGAAAAATCCTAATAGCATACCTAAAACTTGGGATGCGCTGAAACGAGCCATGAGAGCTAGATTTGTTCCATCTTACTATGCCCGCTATATGATAAATAAGTTGCAGCAATTGAGACAAGGTTCTAAAAGTGTAGAAGAATATTATCAGGAATTATAAACAGGTATGTTGTGTTGTAACTTAGAGGAGGATGAGGAACCAGCTATGGCTAGATTTTTGGGCGGGTTAAATCGGGAAATTTAGGACATCCTCGCTTACAAAGAATACAATAACATAACCTGTTTGTTTCATCTTGCTTGTAAAGCTGAAAGGGAAGTGCAGAGACGACGTGCTAGCGCAAGGAGTAATATTTCTGTAGGGAAAGCTAATTCATGGTAGCAACGCACGGCTACAACTCCATCTACACGTACTCCTACTCCCACAAATTCAGTTGTGAAGACGATGCAAAAGCCTGCTGCGAGTATCAATTTTTCCATCGGATCCTACAAAGATATTGTTGAATGTGATGTTGTGCCTATGCAAGCTTGCAACATTCTGCTAGGTAGACCTTAGCAATTTGATAGAGATTCTATGCATCATAGTAGATCAAATCAGTATTCTTTTCTATACCAGGATCAAAAAATTGTGTTGCATCCTATATCTCCGGAAGCTATTATGCAAACTGATGTTGCTAGAGCTGCTAAAGCAAAGAGTGAGAGCAACCGCCCGTCTTCTTGTCTTCGGAACCCCACTCTTGATTAAGATTCAGTTTGAAACCTTCAATTTCATCTTGTAATTCAGTGCTCATTTCCTTGTTCTTGCTAGTTCTTCGGTTGCTTGTAGGACAGGAGCCCTAAGGGCTGGTTGTCACGCTCCGCAAGATCGTGACGGCCATTGGAGGGTGGTGTATCGGTCACTAAGGCGCGGTCTTGGAAGGCTGTAGTCAGGCCGAGAACGTCATCTCCATCCACCAATCGAGTTATCCCATGCCTCTCATCGAAAGATCGTACAAAAAAACCTAGCGGGTTCATATCACCCTTGCTGGTTATATCAAGAAAATCTCCATCCCATGTTTTTCCGGACAGACAATCAACCCTATCAGCTTCTAAGATTGGCAGATCAGTCACCAAAATGTTGGTCAATTGATTGGCTGGAATCACCTCAACTTGATCTCCTTGCCACTATATGAGGTCTTGATGCATTGTGGAAGGAACACAACAGTTAGTGCAAATCTAGTCACTGCCATGGAGTAGACTATAGATCCCTTGCCCACCGATAACGAAGAACGTAGTGGGCAATGTTTTGCTTCCAACTATTATTTCCATTATCAACACGCCCTTTGTTTCCGATGGATTCTTGCTAAAGTCCTTAAACTCCATGTTTGTCTTAATCAGATCTTCGGCAGTCTTCCCCAGCTTTGTGATATGTGGTGCATGGCATCAGTTTGATGGCTATACGGCAACCAACATCTTTGTCATTGGCTTCCCATCTACATACCCTTTGATGTACAATGGCTTCAAGTGCCAATGTGTAGACTCTTCAGGCTTGTCAAATATGGCTTGATCAGGCTATAGTATCAACTGGGCAAAATGTTCTTCTTGATCTTCCTCATCATATGAGAAAGCTTTGTACTCCATAGCCAAGAAGAACACCATGTTGGTTGGAACCGATGTTTGACACACTAGACGGGTTTAATCTTTTGACTCCGATCAACTTCTTCATTGTCCACCCGTTGTTTCTTGTGCTGCTCTTTATGCCGTAACCTTTGTGTCCTCTTCTGATTCTTGGTAAAGATTCTAGGTGGACACCACTGGGGATTATTGTTGGCTACTTTTTGATTGAGGTCTTCATTAATCAGCCCTAATCGGTAATGTACCGATGCCCACTTAACACATGGTCGATTACGTGATGATCTTTCTAGTTCAACATGTTGTGACCTTGGCTTACTAAACTCCGGATAGTCTTTTATCGATGGCAATCTCATATCTTGATCCCAACAGAATTGAGAAAAAAAACAAACAGCCCCAATGTGGATTATACCTCTCCTTATGCGTCATGATCTGCCATTCTTCATCTTGATGTCTGGATTATTTCTCGAACAGGTTTGATGAGGTGACTTTTGATTTTCCCCGACGTCTCCCTCCATTTGGCCCGATCTCTAGAAGACCCCGCAAACACCATGTTCATAGGAATATGATTCCCATAGATATTCATTGGATTTTTATCATCAAATTTGATTCTTCCTTGTTTAATAGCCTATTGTAATTGTTGCCAAAAACTCTGCACTCATTAGTATGATGAGAGATTGAATTATGCCACCTGTAGTATTTCTTCTTTCTAAGTTCCTCGGCTAACGGTAACACATGGTTTGGTAGAAGCTGAATCTACTTCTCTTGATATAGCAGATCGAAGATCTTATCGGCTTTATTGAAATCAAAGTCATATCTTTCCTCCGTGCCGATACACATCACCTAGGGACATGATAAGGATTTCTTATTCCTAGTTCACTCTACCAAACCAACTTCTACATCGGATTCCTTATTGTCTGTGTCTGATGTATAAACTTATAATTGAGCAGCCTTCCGATGGAATCTCTCTTTATTGGCTTCAATGAAATGGCTTTCATGAGCCGATACCTTCTATAAAAAATATACCAGGCTCTCAAACTCCTAAGACAAAAAAATGTTCTCTGATCGAAGCCAGTAACCCTTGGAAGGCCAACTCAACTAGCTGTCCGTCACTCAAGATAACACTGTAACATCGGCTTCTAATGTCTCGGAATCGTTTCATGTATCGGGGCTGACTCATTAGGTCTATCTTCCTGATGCCAGATTTGTTAGCCTTATCTCATGAATTCTAGTGAAAAAATGTTTGTGAAATTGCTTCTCTAGATCGGCTCATCCCCGAATGGAGTGGGGAGATAATGAAGAGAATCATCTAGAGGCCAATGTAGAGAGGGACAGTGGAAAGAAACAGACTCTCAGGGCTTCCTCAGCCGATGCCTCCCCAAATTGGGCTAAGAATCGGCTGATGTGTTCCATCATAGATATATTATCTTGCCCTGAGAATTTGGAGAAGTCTAGTATCCTGTATCGGTGTGGAAACAGAACTGTGTCAAACCATTTCGGGTGAGGGTGTTGATACATAAAGGTTTGCTCCTTCGGCTTTATACCAAACTGCTCCTTGACTACCTCTTCAACCCTGATAGACAAATCCTCCTCTCTTAGGTTGTCTCGTTGGTATTGTGGAGGCGGAAGATGGTGCTCTATACTGTCTAGGATAATCTCCTAAATGGTAGCTTGTATTGGGATTGCCATCTGGTACTCTTGCCGATATCCTCCGTAGTAAGCCATCCAATGATACCCTCGCAGAATATCATTGTGTTGCCCTCCAATCTAATCTTGCGCTGGTGGAAACAGATTTGCTGATACATCTCTCCTGGTTCAATAATTAACCTGTGGTTACTCTGTCTTCATCAGCAAATACACTAGACCATGATCAAGTTTTTGAACAATTGATCCATCCACCATCTTATTAATCAAATTGTGCAAAGTGTTCACCAACAGTCCTGACTAATTGATGACTGCACGATGAATGACTTCATTAACCATCTCTTGCAATGGCTTTTGAGAACTCATGGGTGGTGAATGACTCGATTCTCCCACCAAAACGGGCTTCAGCATCTAGGACATCTAAATCGGCCTTTGTCTAGTCATACTGAAAGACTCCAGATTGAGGTTCTGAAAATTAGACATGTTTTGCTCTATCTGTTGCCTTTTATTCTTAGTCAAATCCCCCATTGTCACTAGAATTATATTCTCTGAGATAATCTCTTTCCCTAACATTGTGTTTGATATGGCAGGGGATGTTCCAAATCTTTCGATGAGAGGAGGGGTAACTTCGATTTGGGGGTGGAATCGACGTTAGCTGTCCGACTACAACAATCACAGGATGCTGCGCCTTAGCAACAGGTACACCAATTCCGACCTTGGCTGCTCTTGCCATGCCAAGACCACCCTTGAACCTGTTAGCAATCGACAACAAGGAAGAACAAAAATGAACAAGCAAATAAACTCATGGATTTGAACCACATAAAACCTGAATCACGAGTTGGGGTCTTGAATCAAGCAAATCAGGTGGTCTAGTCGACACACCCTTTGTCGAAGGTCGTGGTTTGCTGCCTGATGAATATGGGGTAGCGGCTTGGTAAAGTTGAGCAGCGGGGTTTGATGGCATCCAAGAGGTAGCACAAACTGCAGAAATGTTAGTTCTCGTGCTAGCTCTCCGTCCCTGTACTTCCCTTTCAGCTTTACAAGCAAGATGAAACAAATGAGTGATCGAATTGTATTCTTCGTAAGCCAAAATATCCAGAATTTCCTGATTCAGCCCACCCATGAACCTAGCCGTAGCTGCATCCTCATTTTCTACCAAAGCACAACGAAGCATCCCTGTTTGCAACTTTGATAGTACTCTTCTACATATTTGTTTCCCTGTCTCAAAAGCTGAAGCTTATGCAAAAGATCACATGCATGATAAGAGGGAACAAATCTAGCTCGCATAACTCTTTTCATAGTATCCCATGTTTGTGGAGTGTTGTTTGTGTGGTTGCGCACATATTCGCTCCACCAAATAGAAGCAAAATCAGTAAACACACTAGTAGCAGCCCTAACACGTTTGTTTTCAGGAAAATCATGACATGCAAATTTTTGATCAACAGCTAGCTCCCAAGTAAGATATGCATTGGGGTCTTATTTTCCATCAAAAGAGGGCATGCTAAATTTAATCTTCCCTAAAGAATCATCAATGTCGTGTACCTCACGTCGTGGTTGACGAGCATGTCCACCATGTCGACGGCAGCGCTGGTGCTGGTAATGTTGGCCATTTACCTCTCCATCAAACTCCGTGTCAGCTGAATATTCTTTCTCATCTTGCCTAGGAATGCTACCCTCGGTGTTGTTGTTGTTGCGCCGTCCCGTACCATCATGACCCTCCTAGTCTATCCTATCCAAATGCTCCAAAATACCTACAAGAGAGGTGTTAAGAGCCCCAAGCGTGTTCTCCATTGAGTCAGCTTGGTGTTAGTGTCGATCTACGTGGCCTCCAATTGGCCAAGGCGTTCGTTGGTGACTCGAGCATCCTCATCAAGGTGTTCAACATGTACCCTCACTTGGCGTTCAAAGTGTTGAATGATGGCCCTTGTTTGAGGTGAATGAGCTCGTCCATCATCCTCATTTCCTGCCATGGTTAGCTTGCAGCAAAAATAACAAGAGAAAAAAAATGTCCTATCAACTAGTGGAACTAGGTGGCAGCAAACTCTATTCTCTCAATCTTGTGCCATCATGTTCTTACATGTTCTTACCACGCTAGGAAGTTGGTGTTGGCAGCCAGCAAGAACAGCACAAAATGTTACACAAGCACAGCCCTATGACGTAGTAGATAATTTGTGGAGCTATAGGTGGCTGCAAGAAAAATCAAGGAACAGCTAGAAGCACATTAGCCAAAGCAAGTTGAATAAATGTTCATAATGGTACTGTGTTGATCCTAGGCTAAAGCATGTTAGAGACGTGAGCCTAGACACAAACGTAGTCAACAAACAGAGGCAAACAAGGCATACAAAGAGAGCAATGCAGCAACAAGAACCCTTTTTCTTCCTTTCTTCTTTTCCTTCTTATTTCCTCCTTTATTTTTTTCTCTTTTTTTTCTTCTTCTTTTTTTTATTCTTTTCAGGGGCCTCAAAAGTTATGTTTGGCACAATCAAACAAAACAATTACTTCACATAGCCTCCTTGCTTTTAGATGCATAGATTACACAGCAGATATGCGGAGATCTCCATAGAGATTGCAAAGCGGCCAGAAAGAATTTGGTGGCAAGGTTAATTTTCCCTAAAAGAGCGCAAAGTAATCTTTCCAGAATGTATCTAAACACTTGAATTGGACATCGGATGCAAGAATTACAGCAGATTTCTTCTCATGCAGATCAGGAAATAGGGATTGTGAAAATAGTGGGAAAATGCAGCGGCGTGAAACAGGGGAAAGTAGCAGCGAATCTAATGGTGACAAAAACGTGACAAGAACTCAAAACTCTAATGGATTAGATCCTAAGAACCAGCACTTGACACCATGATACAACCACAAACTCAACAAGCCAAGAACTAGGTAGAACAGCAAGGGCTCAAACTAGTTTTTGGGATTTCAGATCTAGCCTATATTTTTGGGTATTTTTGGACTGTAGGTAAAGTAAAGAATGGGTAGATACTCTCACCGATTAACCTTGCTCTGATTACCACATGGTATGGCAGGGGCTGATCCCAATCTTTCGATGAAAGGAGGGGTAACTTTGATTTGGGGGTGGAATCGATGTTGGCTGTCCGACTACAACAATCACAGGATATTGCGCCTTAGCAACAGGTACACCGATTCCGATGTTGGCTATTCTCGCTGTGCTAAGAACACCCTTGAACCTGCTAGCAATTGAGAACAAGCAAGAACAAAATGAACAAGCAAATAAACTAATGGATCTGAACCAAATGAAACCTGAATCACGAGTTGGGGTCTTGAATCAAGCAAATCGGGTGGTCTAGTCGACACACGCATTCACTAGGAAGTAGCAGTAGCTATACTTGCATCTAAACAAAACCCAAGTTCATCTTGGTGGCTGCTACATGTATTTATATATAGGCAACAGCAAGGAGGCGTGGGAGGGTGTAAACCCTAAGCTAGAATAGGCCCCTAGTGGGCTACACGAGATACAAGGGTTTCAGCCCAAGACTGAAAGGCCGAACGTCTCTTTGTCAATTCTGCTCAGCTTCGAGGGAATTTCATCATGAGGTTGCATCCATCTGAAGGTAGACTTCAAGATCTTTCCAATGAGTACTCATATGCCTCAAACAACATCCAGAGTTGAGAAATATTGCCACGTCAATTTGATGTTGCCTGGCTGTACGAACTTGAAGTCTGAACTTGATGTCCGATCGTGTGCTTCCTTGTGTAATCTTGATGCCCAAACTGATTGATTGATCATTAACCTCCTCTCCATCATTTCTAATAATAATAAAATCATCACAATGATTTAGTAGCATCTAATTCTAAGATGAGGGTTTATGGACAGCGAGGAACAAGTTTACCTGATAATTTAGCTCTCGTCCATGGGCTCTTGTCATTGGTCCTTGCTGCGTAGTAGGCGTGGTTGTATCGTTGGAAGGGATGTCCTCATCAGTGTTGAAGTTGTCTGGTCCCACTGAGCGTGCCAAAGAGTGTGTTGGTTGCCAAATCTTGCGAAGGACTATCGGACCAGGTGAAGTCGTGAATGCGGTGGAAGTCCGATTGGGAAGGGTGGTGCCTTGGTCACGCGATGGCCTAGGAGATCTACTTAGCTATAGTGTGGGTCCTTAGTCTTCAAGATTTGAGGGCATGTTTGAGGTTTGAAGTTTGAGGGCGTGTCAGTCTACAATTGACAAGGAGATAGAGGATGAGATCCATTATCCAATCAGCCGATGGGCCGCAACGCCTCACTCTATCGGCTGCGTGCCGATAAGAAGGTAGCTCTCAAGCATTGGCTGAAAACCCAATGAAATCATGCGTAGGTGATATAGACATGGAATAAAATAAAGGACTTATCAGCCAAAGAGTCGATGATGCTCTGTATATGGCAAGCTATGAAAGAACAGAGCGGGACCCAATCCCCTAGGAAGTCAAGAAGAACAGCGACCACTGTAATGGCACCGCTAGAATCAGCTTCGGATTGGACCAAACTGAGACAGTATGAGACCAAGTTTGATAGCACAGAGACGACGAAGTCTAGATCAGACATAATGACGAAAAAGGAAAGGGTGTGGTCATCGCATGCCTATCGCCTCTGACACAAGCTTATATCTAACCTCATTGGCTATCTGATCTGATAGGGAACGAAATCCTCTAGATCTCGATGCCAATCCCCATCAGACATGAACCGATCAGACCTAACCAAAACAGTATCGGGTCGAATCGACGCAACCGGATCGATCGCTATTGGATTAATCATTAGACAATATACAAAACAGATATGAGGCAAGCGTTAATGATAACTCATTGGCTACTCACTCTTACAAAATGTCCCACAAGGACCCATCGGGCCAACGGCTCAATCCACCACCACCGATCTCGTAGGTTGAACCTAACTGATGATGTAGCACAATACCGGAGACAGCGAAGGGAGACCCGATGTACCAACGAGCCTCACACGAACATGATGCAATACACCTGATCAGATTAAGAGGTCAGACCTAATAGATGCAACCTTAGATAGAACAAAATAAACCATGACAATGTCGGTACTTACCTCTTCGTTGAAAATCGAACTTAACCGATGCAGTTCTGCATTGAGAGCCATAATCCGCCGAAGTAAAACCTCAATGAGGTAGGGTGGCGATGCGCATTGTATTATGTATGATCTGTGTTGATATCTCGATAGGTTACAGGGGTCCATATATTATACCCTGAATTTATAAGAGTCCAACACGGTTACAGACAACCCCGTACAATATTTCTGAAACATATAAGGAAACTAATCTACAAGAAGTTATAAAGCTAACTAAACTTGCCTAGCTTACATTATTTATTCTATATAGATAAAGCACCTTGTTGTTATTCTCATGACTCCTCAAACTCGATCCCATCTAGATAACCTTCTGTCTTCAACCGGATTGAATCTATCCAGAACCCGCTCGATAAGCTCTCTTACATTATCAATTGACTTCTCTCTACGAGCCGATCAGTCTTTCCTTCATATGCAGGCTAACCAAATTCTTGCATTAACACTTATGCACATAAAATAACTTCATAGTGCTAGGAATCATGTTCTTTACAGGCCCATAGAACATGCAAAAATATATGAGTTCACAATAGATGCCTTGATATCACTCCCATATGCATACAAGTAGCATTTCATGGGTGCGAAGTACATTTTGTACTTCCCATAGACCATCCAAAAATGTGTTCACAACAGATGCCCTCATATCACTCCTAAATGCACAGTAGTAGCTTTGGACATGTTGGAAGCGTATTCTCTAGTTGCCATAAAACTCCTGAAAATATGAGTTCGCAAGAGATGCCCTCATATCAGTTTCATATGCAAACAAAAGCTTTAAAGGGCATGGCAATGTGTTCTATAAGTACCATAGAAAATGTAAAAAATATTAATTCGTAACAGATGTCCTCAAATCACTCTCATATGCCAAAAAAAAGATTTATAGGGGTGGGAAGATAGTTCTCTACATAACATAGAGCATTTGAAAAATATGAGTTCACAAGAGATGCCCTCCTAGCACTCCCATATATGCACAAATATCTTTACATTTGTGGGAAGCACGTTTTCTACATGTCACAGTGCTTACAAAAAATATGAGTTCGCAACGGATGCTGTGGTATCACTCCCATATGTATAAAAGTAGCATTTCACAGGTGGGAAGCACGTTTTGTACAAGTAGCCCATGCAAACAATATTTATTCGCAACAGCTGCCCTTCTTATATGACACCCAAATGCACAGAAGTAGCGTTAGACATGTTGGAAGCATACTCTCTAAATGACACAAAAAAAATGAGTTCGCAATAGTTGCCCTCATATCACTCCCATATGCACCCAAAATAGCTTCAAAGGTATGTAAGTGTGTTATGTACATGCCATAGAAAACGCAAAACATATGACTTCACAACAAATGACAAAAAATCACTCCTATATACAAACAAATAGACTTACAAGGGTGGGAAGCATGTTCTCTCTACATTACATAGAGCTTCTAAAAACACTAACTTCACAATAGATACCGTCCTAGTACTCCCAAATGCACACAAATATCTTTACAAGTGTAGGAAACACATTCTCTACATGCCATACAGATAGGAACGGAGTGCCCGATCTTTCGGTAAGAGTGATTGGGAAGGAGGTGGCTCTCGCAATCCGACTACAACTGAACAAGTCGTGTGTACCTTAGCAATCGCTGAACCAACTCTAAATGGTTTTTTACCTTGTTGCAAAGCATGATCAACCTGAACATGAAGTTCAATTCTTGCACGCCATGGAAGAATAAGCAAGAACAAGATGTAGGCAAAGAAATACTCTTAAATTGGGGTTCATAATGGCTGTCTTACAGGAGGTCGTGTAACACAACTGAAGAACAGATCTGTTTCCACAATGGCTAAACAAGAGCAAAGCAAAAGCCACCCAAAAAGGGGGCTCGACATGGTCTAAATAGAAGAGTGGAAGAGGATTTCGGCCAGCAATAATGGCATGGTGAAATCTCCTCCTATCCTTCCTAATTTGTCTAAACTAGACTTATTACATGGCTCTAGCCCTAAGTAAAGGTGACGCAGCACCTATTTATTGGTTGCTATCTTCCAGACCCTTATTCCTTAGAAGCACGACATAGTTTAGTTCACGTGCACGAACTCGAGTCATCGATGCTCGCATCATTTCTAGTTGTGTGGATGCAATATATGACGTGGTTGGAAGAAAAGTAGTGTCCTCATCACATAGTGCTTGTGAAAGATATGATTTCACAACATATGCCCACATATCACTACCTTATGAACATAAAATAGCTTCATAGGGCTGGAAGCATGTTCACATGCCATAGAACTTGTGAAAAATATGAGTTCTTAACATATGCCTTTATATCACTCCTAAGTGCAGACAAGTAGCATTTCACGGGTGAGATTGACATTTTGTACTTCCCATTGACCATGCAAATAATATGTTCTCAATCTGGTGCACTATTGGATGGCGCACTATTGGTGGTAGCCCCAATGGTATCTCATATGGAAATACATCACAAAACACCTGCAAAACGTTAGACACAGCAGGGGGCAAAGAAGGCTGCAAATCATGAAGTGAAATCAAAGCATCTTTGCATACCAAAGTGCAAAAAGAAGTGGAAGCAATCACATTAACATCAGAATGGGTAGCAAGCAAACATGTTCCTTTCAAGGTTATCTCATTTTCCTTAGGGCAAATAATTTTTTTTGTTTCTTATCATTTTCCTTTGCGAAAAATACTTCTAACATGAATCTGTTCCCATGCAATAGTCAGGAATTCTTGACGGTATCTGGCTGGAACAACCTGTTCTTCCTGAATACCCCGATTCAAGGACAAAGAATTTCCTGCTGCTATCATAACTCATCTCTATTTGGTGATAAATAAACCACCTGTCTCTCTTTTTTTTCTTTGCTTTCTCAGATATTTCATAAAACGGACTCTCTACGGATCCCCACCGGTGATCAATTCTTGCATGAATAGCTAAAGATCCAATGTGGTACTTTTAGCATGGTCCTATAATTTAAATTTTTGGGTTCTAGCAACATCATCGAGCACAATAGCTTCTTGAGACATAGGATATAACACAATTTTCTTATCATATTGCAGAAAATAATACTGATTTGATCTACCATGGTGCATTGAATCTCTATCAAATTGCCATGGTCTTCCTAGAAGAATAGCACATGCTTGCAAAGGCACAATATCACATTCAACAATATCACGATATGATCCACTATAAAAATTAATTTGCACTAGTTTTGTTACCTTTGCCTTACTGTTGTTATTAAACCATTGGATGTGATATGGTACTAAGTGCAAGTTTATCGACCATGTCACTGTTGACCAAGTTGTTGTAGCTACCTCCATCAATATGGCAAGAATGCTCTTTCATGACACACTTTGTTTGAAACAATGTGTGCTGATGATTTTGCTTCACCTTCTCCATTTGCACACTAAGCACACGCTTCACAATGAGACTCACATAACGCTTGGCATCATCAGCACCAATATGCTCTTTAGATGATCCATCATTACCTGCATGGTCAATTGTGAGCATAGCATGTTGAATACTTACCGTCATCTTTAACAACCAAAACATGCTTGGTAGGATAGTCTTGCTACACATGTCCAGAGCCCTTACATCGGTGACATTGAACACCTCTAGTTCTTCCTGTAGATGCCATAGAAGAAGTGGTCTTGACGGCGCTTGGGCAGCCTTTGAAGCTGTTGGCGTCCGACTTGCTGAATTAGTGGGAGTAACACGTGGCTTATTGTAGTTGTTAGATGAAGAAGGTGCTGCCTGACTCGGGGAGGAAGACGGTGATGGAGCATGCCTAGTTGGTAAAGTAGTCATGTCTGTTTGCCATGAGTTAATTTTTCTTGTAGAAATATTAGTCCTAGAACTTGCACAATGTCCCTGCACTTCCCTTTCAGCTTACAAGCAAGGTGAAATAGATGAGAAACATTATTGTAGTCTTTGTAAGTTAGGATGTCCTGAATTTCATGATTTAAGCCACCCAAAAATCTAGCCATAGAAAGTTCCTCAGTCTCCTCTAAGTTACAACCAACATGCCCATTTGTAGTTCCTAGTAATATTTTTCTACGCTTTCAGTTTCCTGCCTGAATTGTTGCATTTTATGTAACAAATCACATGCATACTAAGAAGGAACAAATCTAGCATGCATAACCTGTTTCAAAGCATCCCAAGTTTGTGGTATATTATTTAGATTTTTCTTGACATGTTCTTTCCACTAGACAGAAGCAAAAACAGTGAACTCACTAGTTCCAGCCCTAACCCTTTTATTCTCAGGAAATTCATGACATGCAAATTTTTTATCGACAATAATCTCCTAAGTAATATATGCATCAGGATCGTATTTACTAGTATAATTTAATCCTATCAAAAGTATCATTGTTGTTGCGAATATCACGTCGGCGACCTATCCTGGCACTATTGCAATGTAGCCATCGGTGAAGACGAGCTTCTCAGTCATCATGTTCAATATCAACAAAGTATTCATCTTCCAAGTCCATCATGTACACCATCATCAACGTTGCCATCCTCATGTCGTGGGTTCCCCACATCAGCACGGTGTCTCAATATAGCAACTAACTTGGTGTTGATTCTAGCAACTAAAGTCTCTAGAGCAGCATGATTGTTATTGGTCTCCAATTGACCAAGCTTATCATTCACCACCTACAAGTCTGCATCAAGCCCCTCCACGTGCCTCTTTAGTTGTCGCTCAAAGTGCTATATAATTCTCCTCATATGAGAAGAATGTGCCGCACCGTGGCCATCATCCAAACATCACTTAAAAGAACAAAGACAAGAAAATAGTGAAATGAAAACAAAATCCCTAATGCTACCAGCAAGTAGCTACAACAAGGTGCTCACTCTCAACTCATTCACACAAGCTCTTACCTATTCTTACCAAGCTTGATAGCAGGTAATGGACCCCCCAACAAGTCGGTAATCATTGAAAAGAGAGTGTATCAGTGCTATAGCAACAATACCTGTCATCAGATAAGTGGAGCTGTAGGTGAGCTGAAAGTACTGCACTAGCAAGTACAAGTACCATGTTAGTTACAAAAAGTAAGCTGAGAAATCGTTCAACAGCAGTACTGTACTGGTCCTAAGCTAGACCGTGCTAGAGACGTGAGCCTAAACACAAGCGTTATCACACAAATAACCAACAGCTATGTAAAAGAGAGAGCTAGAACAAGCAACAACTAAAACAAACCCCTCTATTATCTTTTCTTTTCTTTTCCCTTTTTTATTTATTTTTCTTTTCTACGCAGAAGGTCCCTCAAATCTGGAAACTCAATGCATGGTTCTTAGAAACCCGTTACACCCATGCACTTTGTTTTTGACCAGTGATAGATAGGTACATGAAAGCATGAGTTTGCAACAGGTACATGAAAGCTGCGAACTAATAGCTTTACAGGGGTGGGAAGCACTTGCTCTACATGCCATATAAGGTGAGAAAAATGTGTTCGCAATGGAAGCCCACATATCGCTCTCAAATGCACACTAGTAGCATTACATGGGTTGGAAGCATATTCACTATGTGAGGTATAACTAGCGTACCATATGAGTTTGCAACATATGGCCTAACATCACTCACGGAAGAACAAAAAGTGTGTGATACGGGGTAGAATCATGTTCTTTGTGTGCCATAGAACTTGTGAAAAATATAAGTTCACCACAGATGCCCTCATATCACTCCCATATACACACATATAGCTATACTAGGGAAGATAGCATGTTTTTGTACATGCCATAGAACACAAAAAATCTGAGTTCACAACAAAGGCCCTCATATCACTCCCATATGGACACAAATAGCTTTATAGGCCCAGAAAGAATGTTCTTTACATGGCATAGAACTTGTACAAAATATGAGTTCGCAACAAATGTGATGAGGACATCCCTTCCATGGATACAACCACACCTGCTACACAGCAGGGCCTAATAACTCGAGCGAGAGCACGCCAACTTAACTACCAAGTGAAATCATTCCTTACTATCCAAATAAGTTTCTTAACGAATGGGTACTACTTCTTGTGATGATATTCTTCTACTTAGGAACTTGGAAGATAAACCAAATTGGTCTAGGAGCAGCCATGACAAGTATCAATTCGAAGCTGCCATAATCAAAAGTATGACTAGACTAAGGGATCAGACTACAAGTTCGGACATCAAGTTTGAACCTCCAAGCAACAACAACTTCAATGAACCATAACTCTTCACTCTAGAGGTTATTTAAGGCCCATGAGCACTTGCTGGAAAGGCCTTGTTCAAATGAATCTAGAAACACTGCTAGATTCCATCGAAGCTGACCAGAAACTGCAAAAAGATGTTCGAAGCTACAGTCTTGGGCTGAAGTCTTTTGTATCTCGTTCAGCCCACTAGGGGCCCTTTCTAAGTTAGGGTTTACACCCCTTCACACCTCCTGGCTCTCTCCCAAGTTTTAATATTTGCAGCAGCCGCTAGGATGAAAGTTAGGTTTTGTTTTGTTGTAAGTTTAGCTACTGCTACTTCCTTATGAGCACGTGTCAATTAGACCACCCGTTTACTTAATTCAAAACCCTAACTCATGATTTAGATTTGCTTTTGAATCTTCTATCCATAAGTTAATTGCTTGTTCTCGGTTGCTAGCAGGTTCAGAGGTGTTCTTAGCATGGTAGGAACATTCCAATCGGAGACAGTGTACCTGCTACTAAGGCGCAGCCCTTGTGGTGTTGTAGTCGGACAGCCAATGTCGGATTCACCCCAAATCGAAGTTACCCCCAACTCTCATCGAAGGTCAAGAACAAACCCTAGCGGGTTCCATCAGGTGCTAGGCTGGTGGGAGCAATTTTGTCCTATTCCTCCACATAGAATAGATATGGCTAGGCTGAATTAGGGTGGGTGTAGAATAGCTACTCTATACCCCTGATAGAATATAGCTACTCTCTGTATATATATATGCATGGATACGATAAAAACACGCATCAGTCATGTTTTAATATGACACGCTCCTCACATATCACCCCCTCCCCTTTTCTATTCCTTCGGTTTTCCCTTTTTATCTCTTTTCCTCCCACCTCTTTTTTCAGTTTTTTCCTCCTCCCATTCCCTTCCGATTTTTCCATTCCTCACATGTCTGTGCAAATCCAATAAGGTATGCCTAAGGAAAAAATATATTGTACATGTAAAACTCCCATATGGCCATATCCTTGCTTTGGTAAATTTTTTACTTATGGTAAGGATTTCCCAGATCCATCATTTAGTAACTTTTTACGTATGCCTAGGTTTTGAATTTATGGGAGATTCAAATGCAAAACTCTCACATCTATCATTCCGTCCTTTAGTAACTTTTTTTACATATGATTAGGTTTCGAATTTCTGGGAGAAACAAATGCAAAACTCTGACATCGATCATTTAGTTTTTTTTATCACACGAATAACGCCCACATCCTTCATTAAGTGATTTTTTTACCAAAAATGTATAACTCTCACGTCCATCATATAGTATTTTTTCCAACAAGTATAAAGAAACAAAAGTAAAACTGCCACTAGTAATACCTTAGTATTTTTTTATCAACACGTAAGGTTTTGGTTTTATTGGAGAAATAGTTGATACTAATTTTTTTTACTTCATGATAATATTAGTAAAAAATATTCTCTAGGACATATGAATAATAATATTTTTACAACGTGTCTTAGTTACATCTTCATACACAGCATGAATAAAAAATATGCAGAGGTATTTGCAGCACATCGTCATACACTGCATGATAAAAAAAATTATAGATGTATTTGCAGCGGTACATATTCATTCATAAAAAAATAAAAAATATGATCAAAATCTTGGTAGAGGATCAGGCAGAGCTGTGCGGACCGCTATGAGGTTGTGGAGAAGTCGATGGCCCGATGAACCCGTCAGCTGCCACAATGCCAGGGCACACCGGTAGAAAGAGCTATATGCTCAGCCAACTCAGCCAACTGTACAAAAGAAAAAATGGTAACGGAAAGAATTCAACCGATTCACAGATTGCCCACATTTTGCAACAAAATCAAGAACCTAATCAAGAATTGATGCAAGAATGACATAGTCTTTAATGTAAATAAGTTGTGAAATTGCATAGAATACAAAAGAAACACAAATCAATAGATATCTCGATGAGAGGTATTGCAATTTTCACATGCAATAAGCTGAATATATATGCATGCTCCACCTCTGTGCCATCGATATGCAAACTTTTGGTGTTGATCAATTGGAGTGAAAGAACGCTGAATATTTAACTGAATATTTAAAGAAAAACATATTAGGATGCGTCAGTCTAATCTGCAAAGAAAGGTTTGTAATTTGGACATTAGTTTTTGTCGACAGGATCCACGGAAGATGACTAAGAAGTAAATAATTGTCTTGAGAAGATTGTTCTTGTGAAGAGCTTCAGATTCACTCCACGCCACCAAAAGCACAAGTTCACACATTATTTTGGGAATCGCATGTAACAGGAAAATGAAAGAAATAGGGGCAAACAATCAACGCCGTCACCTGGGAAATACGGTCGCATGGTCCTGCATTCTTGCCGATGTATCGACACCGTTGTCGCCTGGCCGCATAGGCTTGCTGATGGATCGCCGTTGTCCCACCCGGGAGTCCCCGCCACCTGGGTCAGCCCATCCAACCATACAAATCGCTCCATGCAATAAAAAAATACACATATAAGAAAACAAAGAAATGAAAAAAAAAGAAATACATCTCTGCATGGGAGCAGTGAGAGCCGACGACGAGCCTCGGTGACGCCTGAACTCACTGGAGCAGAGAGAGCCGATGGCGAGCTCTCTGCCTCGGTGACGCCAGAGCAAAATGGGACGGACGTCAGACTGGCATCAAGATCGATGGTGCAGACCATGAGAACACACTGCTGTTCACCACCAGTAGCCGCGACGGCCATTCACCGGACCTGTCCTCCCCCGACGTTGCGTGCCACTCACTGGCAATGCTTTAAGTCTGAAATTGCAGGAGGATGGGGACAAGATGAGGTGGAAGGGACGCCGCCTGGCCAGATCCCGCCCTGCGTCCACCTCGTCTCATCTGTTGATCGACGCGCTGGCTCATTCGTCCTGATCAGCCTCCGCCGCCGGTGCTCCTCCCTAGAGCACGCTGTCGCCACTCCCTGACTACACAACAGTTTGTCGCTGGCCGTCATTGCCGCCGTTCAAGTGCTCCACCAAGCCGCCAGCCTATAGGTGCTAGAAGGCACCACCGCCTTGTGCCTCTCTAGATCCCAAAAAAAATTACGGAATTAGGAGAAAATTAGATAGATGGTTGTAACTGGTGCTATATAAAGTATATATATAACATGAGTTTTTACGAGATAGTAACCAAATTACTCTCACTATGGAGTGTGTGGTCAGTAGGATATTTAGAAACAATTTCTCTAATATGGAAAATTTTACTCCTAGTAGCAGCACATAGTGAAAAACATAAAAAAATAAAAGAGTTATTTAGCGATAATATTTTTTATAGTTAAGGTTTTACTACGACTGTTACACACAAAAAATAGTGTGGGAGGGAGAGGGTGTAACTATAACATACCATAGATGTAGTATAATATATTTGTATATGTATGTAATACTAAAATATTTTTCTCTTATAGTAAAATTTTTACTATAAGAATGATACTCACACTAAAAATTTTACTATAAGCACTTTGTAGTTATTATGCATCCTAGATATGTTTTAACATATTCGCATATATGTTTATGTATATATATATGTATATGTATATGTATATATGTATATGTGTGAATGAATTTCCTATGCAGTATTTGGCTAAGTTCAACCTATCAAACTATCAATTGAAAAGAGTGTAGGTGATTAGAAATGACGCGGGACACCAGATCGTGTTTTTTACATGATTCATGAAGTAACGACGTGTTCAACTACTTATGCTGCCAACATGCGGTACAAAGTACAAATTAGTAAAAAAAAATCTACATTCGTCAGTTGTTACATGTGTATCAATATTTTTCACTCTTTAATATAGAGACCAATAAAATACTGTTCTTGTGCTTGACTAAAATACTGTTCACATCCGTTGGTGACGTGTGGCCTTTAATAATATCGAAAAGAATCTTTTCTTTTTAAATATGAAATACTCCACATATGTATATATAACTTACGAAACACTACATACCAATTTCTACATAGAAACCAACCGTATATGTAGACTCCAAAGCAAATAAGAAAAGATATAGAATCCTGTTAGAACTATTCGGATGATATCATAGTTATTTTCTATTTCTACTTGGACAAAAGGATAACTAAGTACAGATATAAAGGCACTAGGTGGAGGAGCAAGGCAAGGCACACAAGCCACATGTCCACTACCTGTTCGATCCCATTGAGTCACAATTAGAAAAGCCCGATAATAATTAGCCACCAACCATCTTGAGCGAGCTCTATGCCAATATTATGATAGACTAGATTAAGGTTTCTTCCCCACGCTTTATACTCGTGAGATTGAAATAGTAGAAGCCACCTACCTAGCCAAACAGGAATAAGGCTATTACCTCTAAAGAACACGAACCTGTATAAAAAAACTTATCTCCTTCCATCTTTGTCCACATTCTTATATCAACTTTATCTTGTATATATAAATATACCATATATACACGAATACTTACTAATCTATCGACAGTGGCACGTTAGGTAGAGAGCGTTGGTATTCATATGGTTCACAAATATATGGTGTTATAAATAGGTGGATTTTTCGACGAGAGATGTTACAACAACTTTAGATCGGAAGATCTGACTCGATCAAAGTTTGTTCTCCTCTAAATCTAAATCAGAATCATTACCATCCTAATCATCATTTTAATCTTTATCAACAACTACACAAGAGGCTCCGAGACGTTGCTGCTAGGAAAAACAAAAGTTCAAAATCATCTGTCACGGTGTCACAGAGCCAGCAGAAGATCCGGACCGACCACTTCAAAATGATGTACTCCGAGGAGGTGATGAACCACTGATATGGGTAACATAGCACCACTATCATTTTCTACCCCTACAGTTGATTAAAGATACTCAACATCAATTCCAAGCACCAATAACGTATGTTTGTGCTAAACAAATCAACTAATAGGTGAATTCGCTCATGAATAAGAATAGTATATCCGTGAGAATCAATTGCTACATAGCCTATAATTTAATTGTCCTCAAGTATGAAAACATTGAAGAGTGGCCAAGGAGCAGCACCAAATAATCTAATAGCCACAATCAAGCAATGAATGCCATAAAGGCCATTTCGATTTCCAGTGACCAGCTGGGAGTAAAATGCTCATAGAATTTGCATCTCAAATACAATAAATGTGTTCAACCATAGCTTGGAAAACTTATGAGATAAGCTTTTTAATGGGTCCAGCCCCATCCCTGAATACAATCCAAGTGCTGAGTTACAAACGAATTAATTTGGTGACTAGAAACTACCAAAAATATTATTTACTATAATTAGGGTGTTATGCAACATAACTAGCCCTGAGCTATGTAAAACGTCCAACTCCCATATATTAGGAGTATTCTCATCTGTTAGGGAGATAAATTTTTGTTTTGAGAACCAAATACAATATGCTATATACATTTTCTTGAGTATTCTAGCCATAGGCTGAATTATCTCTAAGATTGTGCATTCCTTTCCGTTGTTCTTGCAAGTTCTTTGTGATTGCAGCAAGAAATGTAATCCGCTTGATTTGGTTGAGTGGACAACATAAAGACTCTATGCTGTAGGTTGTTTGCACATGCAACGATTGGCTGCACAGAACTCCTCACGTTTCATGAATATCTTCAATTCTACACTGTGAAGGTTAGGCGCACCCACATATCAACCACGTTCGACCACACACATGTACTAGAGAAACCGTCTTACGAGTCTTTCACCCTAGCCAGCCACAGGGCCGCCGGCATGGTGTTACACATTTATGTGACCAGGTCTTCGTGATGGACCCGCTATCCGTCGCTCGCGCCGCATGTGATGTGTGGGACTGACGCCAAGCCGAGCTCAGCATCCATGTGACCTCAGGAGCCGGGTGCATGATGTCCAACTGGCGGCACCACAACTATGCATAACTTTATCTGGAACTTTGAAGCATATAAGCGTACAGGACATGTCCATCTCAACCAATCAGATGGAAGCTTGCATCTACCTAGGATCACACGTACAGGACATGTCCATCTCAATTTCTGAACTAATTATGATGAGTCAACTGACTACATGCAACCGTGCATGATGGACACGTAACTTGTCTCGTTTGGTCTCTAGAACAATTTACGGAGCAAGCTACACGCACATGAAAAATCTTCAAGCAATGATTGCGTGTGGGTTTTCAACGGACACGTGAACCAAGCTATTTGGTTGATTGGTTTTAAAATTAATCTACTAATTTCGTAAATATATTTAACATGTATCTATATATGTGCATAATACTTTATATATAATTTATTGTACATTTTTCTATTCAACTCTTTGACTAAGGGGAGTTATACATTTGTTTAGATCAATACTTCATTATACTTATCTACCGTGCATTTGTATAGAATATTTACTTTGTGAGTTTGTATCATGATCGATTACGGTCTAATGTGGGACTTGCCATAGTTTACTTTTTTTATAAATTATATTTTATCTTGGTAATATTATGCACATATGATTTGAATCTTCTCATTATATCCTGAAAATCTAGAAGATGTATTTAGCTAGCCGAGTACCCACTCAATGTTCACAATTGTATTTTCTATCTTCTAGAGTCATGTTTTTTTGAATTTGTTAAATAAATGCAAGCCATGCTGGTCACATGAGATATACATTACTTGTACAAGTGGTCAAGCTAGTCTTTGTGATATCAAGCCAAGTGTAGCAGTTCTCCACCCAGACAGTGGTTTTCGTGGGACTAGGTTGAACGTAACGGTCTTATCGCCTAGACAGTGGTCAAGATCTAACTACACCGTTGCCCTTTATAGGACTAGGTCAAGCAGAAAGAGCATCCTACATAGTAAATGCCAAGAATATACTACATTGTTAGTTTTTGTGGAACCACTAGGGTGTAGCGGTCCTACCACCCATACAAATATGTTTAGGTCAAGTGCTTAATAGTCCAAGCTGACTTTCTTTATCACAAGGTTTATCTCACCCTAAGGAGTTGATAATACAACCAAGATTATGGACAAAGACTTTGTGTAGTCAAAGTACATTGGCAATTTTTATGTCTTTTTTCTATTCGGATTGTCTACTCATTAACTACGTTTATGAGAAGATAGTCAGGGGCTAAGGAAAGCATATAAATCCTTACTATTATCTGAAATGTTTTTATAATATTTTAGTTTATGTTACTCTAGAGCATTGATTGAAAGCTTATTATTTTACTATTTGTAAAATGAAACATGGTCTCACAACCGCATCTAGTCTGACGGAGACTGGTAGAAAGTTCTCTATTAGTTGGCATCCTATCTCAACCAAATGAAGCTCGGTCTAGCAACATTGTAATTCGATGGCAAGATGTATGCTAGTCCAATTTGTTATGTTATTAGACGTGTGCTAGACTAGCAATTTTAAGTCTCATTATTTATGGGAAAGAATAAAAAAGACATAGTGTGGTCAATGATTGTCCACTAGTCAAAGTTCTATGCTAACCAAATGATACTTGTGACAACGACTCTAAGGTGATGTGAATACTCCAGCTAGACACGTATGTGATGGCTTGCTCGCCGCCAAACCTCGCAGGGGATGGTCCGACCAGGCCTAACAGAGGTCCAATCAGGAAGAGAAGAGAGCTTGGTCACATGAAGGCCTAGGAGATCTGCTTAGCTCCAGTGTAGGTCCTTAAGCTTCGAGGTTTAAGGGCGTGCCAGTCAATTTGACCTTGCAATTAACAAGGAGAGAGAGGATGAGACCCGTGATCCAGTCAGCCGATAGGCATGTCTGGCTCACCCTATCAACTGGATGCCGGTAAGGAAGGCGGCTTTCGAGCATCGGCTGAACAGCTGATGGAGACGTGAGAGATAGACGCATGGAAGAGATTAGAGGACCTATCGGCCAAAGAGCTGATGACGCTCCATGGCATCCAAAGCGCGGAGCAAGGCCCTTTCCCCCACGAAGCCATGAGAACCAATGACCACAGTAACGGCACCGTTAGGACCAGCCTCGATAGACCGGACCGAACCTCGATAGTATGAGGTCAGGACTAATGGCGCGGAGACAACACAAGCCTAGACTGAAGGAAACGACAAGGGAGGAAAAAGGCGAGGTCATCGACTATCTACTGGCCAAATGTCTGACGCAGGCCTACACCTAAGCCCATCAGCCGTTCGAGCCAATGGGAAACGAAACCCTCTAGATTTCGACACCGGCCACGTCAGACCGAGCCCTGGTAGATCGGACCAAACCGAGACAGTACCAAGCCACGTCCCACATGTCCGGATCGATCTCTAGTGGATTGATTATTAGATGATACATGAGATGGATGCGAGGCCTGCAATGAGGATAACTCATCGGTCACTCACTCCAACGTGATGCCGCGCAAAGACCCGTCGGGGCGCCGACTCGAACCACCGCTGCCGGTCTCGTAGATCGAACCTAACCGATGCAGCACAAGACCGTGGACGAAGAAGGGAGACCGACATGCCGGTGAGCCTCACGTGGACATGATGCGGTACACCCGATCTGACTAAGGATGCAGGCTTAGATAGAGCAAAGCGTACCAGGATAGTGGCAGGATTTACCCCTTTGCTGGAGATCAAACTTAACCGATACAGCCCCGCGTCGAGAGCTAGAACCCACCAGTAAAAACCTAGACAAGTTAGGGTGGCAATATGCCGAAGGTTTATTGGATTGATGTTCATTTTTACAAGCTTCCAGAGGTCTATATTTATACCCTGGGATTACAGAGTTCGACACAGTTACAGCAACTACCGAATATTATTTCCTAAGAATATAAAAGAAAACTAATCTCTAAGAAATTGTAAAGCTACTAAAACTTGCTTAGCCTACGCAATACATTCTACACAAACATCCAACATGCCATTATCTCACTATTCCTCTTTAGACTTAGTTTCATCTGGATAACTTCCCGTCTTCAAACAAACCAAATCCATCTTCCACCCATTTGATCGGCTCATCTACAGTATCAATTGGCTTCACCCCATGAGCTGATCAGTATTTTCCCATCGACCGATCCTATTTATAGGTTGAATCCAGCGTTAACAGGCTAACGATGAAATGCGGCATATCTATAATTTTTTATGTATATATTTATATAATATACCTTGATATTCCTAATGATATTCTTGATGGTAAATTTATTTTCCCTATATTGGTGCTTTTGGATAATGGGTGTCACTCTAATTTATCGCAGTAGTCAAGACCAATAGGGGCTTTGTGTTGCCAACTTATATAATATATACATATTGTTTGAGTACTTCGATAAATTTATTTATTTATTCTTTAACTGATAAAGTCTATAGTATCAAATATCTCGTTTTAACTAAATGCAATAGTAAGACAATGGTTTGGTACCGTCCTAATGTGCCCGTGGCTAATTCACAACTTTTTTATCAATACCAGTGTTTGTGACACAAGAAGAGTGAGTGCCAATTTTTGAAGTTGCCGGCTGATGTGTCAAAAAGAAAAGAAATATACACGCATATGTTTAGTGCACATGCAGCTATAATTATTGATAAGGCTGAAGTGCCCGATCTTTCAGTGAGACGGATAAATTCGATTTGTAGAGGAGATGACTCTTGCGATCCAACTACGAACGAACAGGTCGTGGCGCCTTAGCAATCGCTGAATCAACTCCAATCAGTTATTGACCTTACTGGATGGCAAGATCAACCTGAACACAAGGTTCTATTCCTGCAAGCAATCGAAGAAACGAGCAAGAACAAGGAGTAGGCAAAACTGAATATCAGTCACTCACAAGTTGGGGTTCACAATGGCTATCCACAGGTGGCCGTTAAGCACAACTGCAGTACAGAATATTTACGCAAATGGCTAAACTTATTAAAGAAAACCTACTAAACAAAGGGGCATGAGCAGGGAGAAAGGTGGGGAGGGAATTTCGTCCAGCATGGGTGGCTGAAATCTCCCACCTAACCTTTCCTAAATTAGCTATGTATTATATGGAAACAATCTTTTCAAAAGATAGGTGGCGCAGCACCCTTTGTTGGCTTCCATAGATGACGCAATCCTTAATGGTTGTCATTCCTGGATAAAATCTTCTCCTTCATTCCTTAAAAGGATCACATAATTCAGGTCACGTGCATGGGCTCGCGTTATTAGACCTTGAAATGTTTCTGGATTTGGGGTAGTGGGGAGTGACGTCGGTGCTGGTTCCGTTATAGTAGCAGGTCCAGTGTAGGGGTTAATGTCCTCATCAATTATCTTAATTACCATAGGATTATTAGTTCGAATCATGAGTAATGGTGCCGGATTACTATATTATTTTTTTCTGTCAGGTTAAGTCAGTTAGTTCTCTTGTTTCTTTTGTGTTCAGGTGTCATTAGCAGAGCAGCCTTATAAGTTTATTATTTTTAGTATACTAGTTTGAAGTGGTTTTCACTGAGTCCGAACCAAACTAGAGTTTTTTGTCCAGGTTGGCTCAATTCCGAGCTTGCGTGCCTACCAGCCATATTAAGGTAAGGAGCTGATGCCCTAGGGGCAGATTGAGTTTTGTCGTGGTTTTTTTTCTCATGTCGAGCGCTGGAAAACCAAAGATGGTGATCCTATCTACACTGAATTGAAGTGTTGCCGACCTGAGGTTGTGACACAAAAGTGAGAGATAATTCATGCCATAATAGATTGATTTACCCAAGGTTATATATATAGACAAAAATCTTCCATATCTTAACAACCGGCTTATGGAAACAATAACCGAGAAGATTAAGAAAGAGGCCAAACGTTAGGAAAGAGTCCAAGCATAATCTAAACACTCCCCACAGACGTTCAGACTAGAGTGGAACTCAATGAAAACAGATGAAGGCAGCCCCTTGGTGAAGATATCGGCATATTAACGTTGGCATGTGAAGAACGTGGATGGCTCCAGCGGCGACCTTGTCACAAACAAAGTGTAGATCAATCTCAATATGCTTTATGCACAGGATTGGAAGAGATGTAGACTGTACTAATGTTGTCACAATAGACAACTGTAGCATGTCGAACAGGATGATGAAGCTCCCCTAGTAACTGGTGCAACCATGTAGTCTTAGCAATAGCGTTGGTGACAGCCTGATACTCAACTTTTAGCACTAGAGCGAGAAACTATGGCCTGACATTTGGAGGACCAGGAGATAAGATTATTACCCAAAAAAATTGCATAGCCTGAAGTGGAGTGTTGAGTGACAGGACAACTAGCCCAGTCAACATCAGAGTAAGACACAAGATTAGCCAAAGGAGAGCGATGAATCCGAAGCCCATAATTTAGAGTGCCTTTGACATAGCGCAGAATACACTTGATCAAGGCCAAATGTGGCCCACGTAGATCGTGCATGAACAAACATACTTGCTAGACAGCATATGCAATGCCTAGACAGGTGAACGTAGCAAAGCACCAGCCAGGCCACGAAAATGAGTCGCATCAGCCATTGAAATACCATCTAGAGACAACTTGGCACTAGTGCCAACAGGAGTCATGCACAGTTTACAATTAGACATGTCGACACGGTCAAGGATCTCAAGTATTTAGTGGCACTGAGACAACTATAAACCCTCTATATTGCGTGACATAGACATCCCCAGAAAATGATGTAGGGGTCCCAAGTCCTTCATAGAGAATTCAGCTGTGAGAGCTGCAATGACCTTCTAAAGAAGTGATGTAGAAGAGGCAGTGAGAATAATATCATCCACATACAGCAATAAATAAACTGTGTCAGAGCCACGACAAAAGATAAATAGAGAAGTATTAGACTTGGCACCAATGAAGCCCAGAGACTAAATATAAGTAGCAAACCGACTGTACCAAGCACGTAGAGTCTACTTCAGACCATGTAAAGATTTGTTCAGCCGATAAACATGATCAAGGCGAGAGGAGTCCATAAATACATATGGTTGTGCATAATAAACTATCTCCGATAGGGTTTCATGAAGAAATGTGTTCTTCACATCGAGTTGATGAATGGGACAGTCTTATGAAACAACAAGCGACAACACTGTCTGAATAGTAGCTAGTTTGACAACTGGACTGAAAGTCTCATTGAAATCAATATTGGGTAAAGAACAAGAGTGCTTTGTAACGATCAATAGTGCCACCTGGGTGAAGCTTATGACGGTATGTATAGTAGCTGGTTATGACGATAGACCCATTTACCAGAGACAATATTGGCACTAGGCGAAGGAAGCATGAGATTCCAAGTGTGATTTGCTTGAAGAGCAAAGAATTCCTCAATCATAGCGTCACACCAATTGGGATCTAAGAGGGCACCATGATATGTCTTCGGTGTGGGTGACAGGTAGGTTGTCTGAAGATCAAACGTCTTTTTTAGCTGCCAGAAGCCATCTTTGCCATAGGTACGCATCGAATGCGCATTGTCCATAGGAGGGACACGAACAACACCACCCCTGGGCACTGAGGGCGAGATCAGGAAGTTAAGTCCAGGGTGAGCCACTTAATTCTTAAGTAGATCTCATCTTCTAATCATTCACGAATGGGTCGAAGATAATTTATTTAGGTTTTGTTGGATCTAGTTATTGTACTATTTTTTTCTCAGTTATATACAACATCTATTTGTTGTTGCCTATAATTGATTTGGGTGTGAGTGTTGCTGCTTCAAACTTTTCAAACAAATAATTTGTTGATTATTGATGGTAACATGAAAGAGAATGAAAATCTGGGTACTGATCGCCAGGTCCTTCTCACGTCTAGAATGCTTAAAGGGTTTATGGTCAGCATAAGACGTAAAAGAAAGATAATCTAAAGCTGGTTAAGAAAAAGTAAAAAGTTAGTGGTTACAAACAAATTATATATGTTTACAATGTTTTAAAAGTGTTTTATATACACATTTATTTGCCTATGTTTAATACATGTATTGAGCTACCCGATATTGCTCAAGGCTTGAATGTTTTCTAATAATATTATTCAAGTATTTCAGAAGAAAAAATAATAAGTAGGTTCACCGCTAAGATGTCATACACACATTTAGATAGATAAAATTCTAAACTTTGCCCAAATTTCATAAACGACTATATTAACAGGCAACTTGGATGAAAGAATCAAAGAAACCGGATATAACCTAATCGTTAGAACTTCGACTACGTTTATTTAATACGACAAGTTGATTCACTGAGCCAATTGGATCTACCTAAGTGTTTGCAACAAAATTTGGTAAGCCTCGCAGTCAGGATTGAAGAGTCGACCGGCTTATAGGAAGAGTCTGATTAATACAATGCATCTTTGTATGAAAGGCCACATAAATGTTCATATATGCAATAGTTGTAAAACCAATAAAGTAGACATATGCTGCCCTTCAAATTGTATATAACTGATGGAAGTGTAATGCCCCACACTTAAATTAAGCATTTTTTTTGGAAAACAATTAAACAAAGGTGTGGAATTTTGACTTTTGAACCATTGCTCGAATGGATGGTTAGAGACTGTGGATGTGTCATTGAGTTGAGAGAAATAAACTATATATTGTATTTGCTATAATTGGAGTTTGAATGAGGTCATGACTATTGGATTACTTTCGGTCATCAAATCTTAATTAGTTTTATTTAAAAAATATGAGATAAAAGGAGAAGCAAAAATCGTACCAAGCCCATGCCCATGCTTCCAGTTGTCATATGCCACATTGCATGCTCTCGCCCTAGCGGCACAAATCGCCATCCTAGCTGCCCACTGCGTCATCACTGTCGGCTGCCACCACCATCCTTGCCACAGCATCAACATCAGTCACCGCTACTTGTTGCTACCCTGATGATGTGTGTTGCACTACCTCTTGTTAATGTACTCAATATGCTATGTTGCTTGCTGCTCTACACTCTTGCATTGATCTGCCGTTGGTGGTGATGGTTAGCAAAGGGAGGTAGAGACAAGAGGAACAACCAAAGAGGGGCAAGGAGATAAATAAATCGGAGAATCTTGCAAAAATTCCTTGGTTTTGCTCTAAATTGATGTTTCTCGCTACAAGGGTTTGGAGTATTCAGCTACCACCAGTGGGACGCTGAGGCTATCATCTAGGTTAAAAGCAAGTACATAACGAACTCGTGTGATTGATATGTGGTGAATGGAATATTGTGCTCTGTTCATATTATTTTATTATGTATATTATTCATATGATTCTACCTTGTAATTTTGGTTTCATTTTATTATTCTTATTATATGTATTCCTATTTCCAGTTGATAATTGAGTTCTTAATATTATTTAAGTTTTATGACTTTGGTTCTTTTTCACTTAAGTTAATCAAGTATCATACATAGACATAGAGTGTTATTTGTTTTTTATTCATGATCCTTAAGTAGTGCTGGTCTTGCTTACTCAGTTTATCAATAATATTAAAGGATGTATATATCTGCCTAGGAGGAGAACTACTATTTCCATGAATTTGGTGTTTATTTATGTCTACCCGAGATGGAACTATAGTCTAATGCTATCTGGTGTTTTCTTTTTAAAGAAATAAAATGTTTTGTTATTTGTTCTTCATTTGCTAATTATTGTGTGTAAGCCTTTTTAGTTCCATATGGTACTTGTTGAGTATTTTTAAACTTACTCGTGTGTTTTATTTGCTTTTTAGTTACACAATCAGACTGGCATGTATGGGCAAGAAGTAGCAATCCTTAACTTTACACTTTGACACACTTAAATCATATTCCTTAGTTTAGTTTTATAATAATAGTGTCGTAACTACCATGATTAGACTTTTGTCATTGCTTAACCCTTGTGCATCTATGTGCGTTCTCATAATTCTATATGATATTATTTTATGGATTTTGATGTGTTGTTTTCTTATAATCTCATTCTCATGGATATCCGTAAATATAGTGAAAACTTTGATGATGTTGTTTTAATAAATTTAGCAAATAGTGGTTTTGTGTGTGTAGTATATAGCACTTCTGGTATGTGGATATCTAGGGCATAACATGAAGGTTAAAAAAATAAAAGTATTAATGATCAACATTTTAATCCTCAAATAGACGTTAGTAGGTGGTAACCAAGGGTGCCTGGTTATTTGAGCTCGCATTCATTGTTGGTTTGGTATTTAAAAAACCAGTATCAAGAAAATGACTCGCAATTAATTTGTTAATTAATCGAACTTACAACCATTATCAAATCAAAGTCAATTTTTGATTTGTCCCATTTAGTAACACAGAAACACTAAGGTTAACATGAAAAAGTGAATAAATTAAGGAAGAAGAAGCAAGAAGACATTAATTGCAGCATATATATGAGCGGAGGAGATGCATAAGGACCAACAATTTGTAGAAATAAGACAATGCCTTCTATTTATTTATACAAACATATGGTGAGCATAGATTGACATGTCCTATTTGACTGTAAACACTAGATCAAGTAATGAAGACACATGTAAAAACAAGAAGCAAAAACCAAGAACATGCTCGATTTATAGTGATGGAGGCGAAATGCAAAGGTGATTCCGTGCACGATCACAATTGATGTACACTAGTGGATGGTTAGACCGTAGGGTGCTAGAGGTGTCAAGGTGTGGCAGCTAAGGGGAAGGAGGAGGAGTTTGTGTCCAAGTCCTAGGAAGTGCATGATCATGGCAAGGCAGAGGTGACGATCGCGGTGGGGGACGGCTAAACGACACTAGTGGCAAATCTAGGATGAATATTAAAGGCACTCCTATACATGTAAATTATCTTAGTGGCCAAATTAATATACATATGCCCGTCATTGGCTAACTCAATTTAAATTAATACATAAATAAAACAAAGCAAAGATGCATTGTCTAACCATATTATTATTATTCAAGGGGGCTGCTATTGTACGGTATCCCATTTTGAAATGATATGATACCTTCTATCAGGTATTAGGTGATACCGATGAGGTACCAAACCGATACCCCACAGGTACCAGGCTAATACCTATCGGTATTGACTGATACCCATCGGCACTAATGGTGAGGAAGAAGCAAGATGCATCCCATCATTAGCAACGAGGACAAAGAGAAGAGGAGGGTAAGACGTGTAGTTCTAGCCAAGAGGAATACCTTCATTTCTTAGGTTGCTGTTGATGGGATGGAGAGTATGTCAACAAGGTTGTTGAAGGCTGGTTGGGGCGAGTAGATCTTAGTCCTCTCCCTTGTTCGTCGAGGCTATCGTGAGAGATATGGAGGAGGATGAATGCATAGAAGGTGTCTCTCCGTCGGCACAGGAGGAGAAAGGGATGGGGGAAGGTAGCGATGGCGACAAAGAAGGGGATGGAGGAGGATGATGAGTTGGTGGTAGCTGAGAAGGGGACAGAGGAGAAGGGGATAAGGGATGAAGAAGGATGAGGTAGAGAGTGTGGCAGCAGAGAAGGGAGGTGGGGGGAAAAAGAAGCAGCGGATGCGTGAGGATAGGATCACGTCGAGCATTCCCAATTATTCAAACCTGCTTGCTGGGCCATGGCCATGTCAATAGTTTAACCGTCTAACCCAATTTCAAATTTGTCAATGACTTTATAGTTTTGGAACATTGCACTAAAAATCAACCAAAATTAATAAACTGCTATTCTCAACATCCTCAATTATGTGATAGGATTAACAATCCAACAAATGAATTTGGCTATCAAGCCAATAGTTGCATCAACCAATTAATGCTTATAGCTTCTATGTATTCACCATTCTCATTGCATCTTAGTACTGCGTTGCATCTTAGTAGTGTGTTGTAGGGGCTAATGGGTTTGGGGACCATAGTTGGGGCTTGAGCCTTAACAAGCCGTAGTGATGAATATGCCCCCTAGATGGCACTGGAGGTGGGCATGGATAGGAGCCACTGTTGATGCACATTTGCAAGTTGACAATGAAGCAGAGGTGTTAATTGTGGTGGGAGATGAGAGGTTGAGACGGGACTATAGTTACGTGGGATATGGATAGTGAGATGAGAAACAAATGAATTATATAATAGTCTTATGCATATTGACTGTTGAATCTAGTGATCAGATTCTTAGGATATAGCGTAAGTTGCTTATATTTTGTTTTAAAATATAAGAATGGTCATAATTTAAATTGTTAATTTTTAACACTATTCGTGCTACCTATGGATCACTTTTCATTCAATTTTGTTCCCATCTTACCTTATTTATTTTCTCATACTTATTCATTCTTCATATATTAACTATAATAAATCTTTTCTTCTTAATTTTAATCTCTATTAAATAATTTAAATTTTTTTAGAAGGATGAAGTAGATTTGCATGAGAGATGGATGACAACGCCGACCGTCAGGACAATAGGCCCTAGTGTAAACCATTTCTTCCGGGCCCGGAACTAAGCCGATCGAGACCGCGGGTTATGGGAAGACATACCGCCGCCAACAACATCCTAGCGTGATGGGCTTCTATTGATTCTTTGGGCTTGTGCCCTTAATCCACATCTTCCCGGGACGTCCTTGCCTCGACACCCGTCCCGTCTCCTACGCCCGCCGCGGCGCCGCCTGGGGCCGATCTCCATCACCGCGAACAGCGGTGCCGTCGTCCTGCTTCCGCCGCATACTCTCGCCTCTGACTCATTGCGCGCCCAAGTAAATCTCCCCGCCCCCTCGGCCACGACTCCCGAGGACTCTTCGCGAGTTCGCCCGCCGCCGCCTGCGCCGATCTCCATCCCGCGAGCAGCGGTGCCGTCGTTCTGCTTCCACCTGCGGTGAGCAACCGTGTGGACGCACATCCTATTGCTTTCTCATCTCTCTCTATCCACATCTTTTCCTTCTTTGCCTTAACCTATTGTTCTCTTCCAGATCTGGAAGCTTTTCTCTTCGCCTTAAACCCTAGTACTAATAACACAGTTTTTTCCCAATAAAAATTGGGAACGCTAGCTCCGCCCTTCACTGAAGCAATGGGACGCCCGGAGCCTGTGGTTTTGTTTGCACAGACGATCCTCCACTCGCAGCTGGATGAGTATGTAGACGAGGTAAGCTTTCCAAGCCCTATTTCCCTATTTTCCCCTTGGCCTGATTGGTTAATCCCCAAGAGGGAGGGATTGTAGGGGATTGAGGGGGAATAATTCCACACCACAATAGGTGTGGAATAAATCCCATCCAAATCCCCTTGCGGCCTTGTTCGGTTAATCCCCAAGGAGGGATTGAGGGGGAATAATTCCACACCACAATAGGTGTGGAATAAATTCCCTTGAGGGAGGGAATAACCGAACAAGTCCTGAGGAAGTGAATAACTGACACCAAGGCCTTAATCTTCTCTGCTTGCGGTGACCAAATCTTGCTACTGGCTCATCGTGGTTGTACGTTTGGTTTGATTGTTTGTCCTGTTCCGTTGGACCTTTGATGCTAAAATATACATTGCGAAAAGGTTTACCACGAAATTTTGCAACCTCCCACATATGCTACCAATCTTATAGTATACTTCTCAAATATGACATTATGTGGCACACTATCCAACTTAGACGTTTCCCACATGGGAGAAAAGGTCAATTTTGCTCGTGGGAGCTGTGTTGGTGGGCACCAATTTACAGTTTTTTTTTGTGTGCACTTTCTGCACCAGGAGCTTATCCATGAAGTGAAAAAGAAAATGGTTCACGGTTTTGACAAGGTGGAACAAGGGGCATGGCAGCAGTGTGGACTGGCCACTAGTACGTTAAGGAAAGACTTAAAAATGTGATCAAAGGAAGTTGAGGAGCACATTGTGATGGAACGATATGTTGAGACAGCATGCACTCACACACACATGATGATCATTGGCAAAAGATCAATGTTTTCCATGTGTCAATGGTCAAGTTGGATGCAATATGGTGTCCAATGGCTTATGCGCAAAGAGCACTTGGGGCCTTGTGGCATATGTGATAAATGAGTTAATGGCGTATGCAAAATCATCATAAAGATATTTTGACCTAATTTTTCTAGAACTTTAGTATGTAAATTCAGGCTTTGTAAATCACGCCTAGCAGTCATATCAGGTGGTTGCCCACCTTGAATCATAAATCCATGCCCATGTTTCCAATACTGTGGTTCCACTTGTCTCTGCTTTTATGAAGGGGGAACTTGCCCAAGAGTGCAAAGTTTTATGGGCATGTGACATTACAGTGCTTGATCCATGTTAGTGTGTCACAGTTTTTATCTGAGACAACCTAGTCAAGTTGATCAGTAATGTGGTAATGCCATGATGTAATATAGTTGACATACCAACACTACACATGGAGTAGATTGAATGCCTTTGAGCCCATGAAGACTGGATCAAATGTTGTTGTGCCCTTTTCATACAATGGAATGCACCTTTACACCTACAAATGGCGTCAATTGATTTTTATGGTTACCCTGTAACCTTACTAAACAAAAAATGTTCTATTAATTAATCAGCAATCAGTTTGATCTTTTTTGTTGCTGACTCATTTCAGACTACTATGTAGGCATGCCTAACAAAGATAAATAATTATTTGTTTGAACAGTGCTTGTTTTACAATAGATAAATTTGCCGGTCTTTTATTATAATAGATGTGGCGAAACTTCAGAAAATAGACATATAGAGGGCTTTCTTACATAGTATACTAACTACTAACCATACATAGGAATCAAATGTCCACAAGTGTTCACTGCTGGGACATTTGTTTACTCAAGATTGGAATGTCAGGGTGTTCGGGATTACAATAAATTACTGTTTAGAATTTACACTTTAGAGGTGGGGAGAGTCCCATTTGGCCTCTTCGACTTTATATTGCCTTTTGTCTCCTTGTGTTCACTTCATTCTGCTGTATCACACAGGTGTTGTTTTCTGAACCTGTCGTGATCACTGCTTGCGAGTTTCTTGAGCAGAATGCCTCTCCTTCTACACCAAACATATCCCTTGTAGGGTAAGAAACACATCTCATGAATATATTTTTGTATATGTATTTCATCTTCTATATCGTGAAATCAGCATGTGTCTCCATGTGCATACCCTGTATAGGTGAGTTATGATAAAATGCGTGTGTGTGTCTGTGCGCACGCGCGTGTGTATGTAATTTATTTGGTTGAAAATTGGTGGTCACTTTTATAATTCTTATCTGGTGGTTTGAACATTTGTATTTCTTAATAATTTGACTTGTAGGTGGATGACTCTATCACATGACTAAAGGAAAAGACTCTATTTTGGTTGACATGGGAATAGGTTACCTAGCTGAAAATCAGGATTTCTTATTTTCGTGAACTCAACAACAATACGCCATTTCATTTTTCTGTGGAATTTTTCAGCAGCTTTTTACTCCAATAGGACATTCTCTGTTTTTCAGTGTGCAGGCAGAACATGCCGCATATTTATATAATTACTTGACTTGTGATTTATTTATAATATGTTTGCATAATGCCATTTTGTTGATTTTTGTTGATCCGTAAAATTTTACTTAAGCACAAGACTCCAGTTTCTATGGTCTGAGAGTTGTTAATAAGTTACATCTACTAGTCAGCAATGTGAAGACTGAAGAATATGCACTCACATTTTGTTATGCGTTAACAATCATTTTCACTTTTTGTTCATGTTGATAAGTCATTTTCCTTAATTAACATTGATCGTTTTATATTCAGTGCTACATCCCCACCTTCATTTGCTTTGGAAGTCTTTGTTCACTGTGATGGGGAGTCCCGATTTAGGCGCCTTTGCCAGCCTTTCTTGTATTCACACTCTTCATCCAATGTGCTAGAAGTTGAGGTACAGCATCTGATTCTCAGTATACTCTGTCCATTATTCTTAGTTGGTGTTTGTGTTTACTTCTTTTTCTTTAGTTCAATGGACCCTAGTCCAGTACTGAAGCAACATTTGTTGCAGCATTTTCAATGTTTGGGTTATTTTACCAAGTAAAGTGCGCTGGTTTGTAACGACAGTGTGTAATTTGGGCCCTTGAACTGAAAGTTTGCCCATTTATGCCCTCAACACTTGTATAAGGAGTCAACAAGGTCAAGGTATTACCTAATTGGTAGTCTTACATATGCTATTTTGAAGTGGGAGTTTGTTCATCTCTCCTTGACTAACAGAAAACATATCTCTTAGTCCTATCCCACCTCTAGAAAGGCCTTAGGAAAAAACAACTCGATAACCCTCTTTTATGTCCAGTTGTCCACTCTAAATGCAGCAGAATGAATGAATGTTTATGGACTATTGTCATGATATACATTCTAGTATCCTACTACTTGAGTATCCACTTCCACCTCTGATATACTACCTATACAAAATTAATACACTCCTTTATTTACTAAGTATATTAATCTGCATGGCTGTCATGGCATACTAAGGCTTCCTTTGTTTCAGCTTAGGCTTGTTGGCTTAGGCTTTTAAGCTGACTTATTGGCTTATATGGTTTATAGGCTGGTAGCTTTTTAGCCTCAATTTCAATGGTGGAGTCGTACCTCTACTTCAAATAAACCAAAAAAGCTACTCGAACCTAGCTTTTGGCTTAACAGTGTAAGAGTGTCTTATGGCTTTAAAAAAGCCCAACAAAAAAAAACTGCTTGTTTGTTTGGTCTTAGGTTTTTTGGCTTATAAGCCAGCTCATAAGCCCAAACAAAAGAGGGCCTAAGTGACCATGACACTGGAGGGATGCCAGGCAGGCAAGGTGATGCTGTTGTGAGCCCAAGGCAAGGCGAGATCAGCAGAGATGCAGAACAGTGCAGAGCAGAAGGTAGAATAGAGCAGAGCAGATCAGCAGATCAAGCATGGGGAGCAGAGAGTAGCTCGGGGCAGAGCAGATTGGGGAGAGAAGTGCAAATCAGAGCAAAAAGGAGGCATGGAAAAGCACAAAGAGATGATTAGCAGAACAGATCGGAATTGGGAGGCGAGAGAAGTGGAAATCAGAGTGAAGGGAGACAGGCAGCAGAGCTGATCGGGGGTTGCAATGAATGGAACCTGCAGATCATGGAGCTTCCACAACATGGACGGGGGAGCTTGGCCGGTGGGTCAGGCAGGCGAAGGAAGCTAAACAAGTCAGGGGCAACCCTCCTGGCGAACACCCCCCTGTCCTGCTCTTTCCTCTAATTGCCATGAGGCCAAGTTTTGTGTTGTCAAGTGTCAACCATGTTCATATGCTAATTCAACTCCAATTCAAATTACATGAATATATTGCAAAGAACCCCATAACTTATAGGCTATTGTGCTAATACCTTCAGATTTGCCCACAGAACTACTAGAAAATCCCAAACAAAAACCTTTCTCCATGGGATTTTCTAGTTTATCAGTTTGCCTGCCACGTGGAAGGGGAGCCGAAATGCTAGATATAAGATATATCACAGATCTTTTAACTTATATAGGGTTGAAGTGCCAAATCATGGTCTTGTAGCTTATATAGGTTCAAATATGCCTCCTGTAACTTGCACAAGTTTAGGGACATAAATGTTCAATTTGCATGTTCTGGCACTTACATAGATTTTGTCAAGTGGTAGGCCTTTAATTACTAAAATTTTTAGTTTGCTGCTTGAGCCAATTTTCTTTCCTATTCTATTTTGCAGGCTATTGTTACAAATCATTTAGTGCTTCGTGGAACTTATCGCAGCCTTACTCTTGTAATCTATGGGAATACTGCTGAAGACCTTGGTCAATTCAACATAGAACTAGATCTGGATCATTCTCTTGCAAATGTGGTGAGCTCTCCATCAGAGGGAAAGCTTGAGGACCTGCCACCAGCACTACATTCATCCAAATTTACAGTTGAAGAATCATTATCTTCACTAAAACCATTGAGTTTGCAAGCTACAGAATTGGACTTATCTATTGAAGTGAAGAAAATTCTACATTTAACTCTTACAATGCATCAGATACCAAATGTGGAAAACCTTATTCCTAACCTAGGAAGTGCAGTTATCTCAGCTGTTTTGAAATATGTGTCTGCTAGCACTAACTGCATGTCACGCAATTGGAATCAGGACTTGGCAAATTGCTTTGCTAAGGATAATGTCGATTATCAGGGAACTAGTAACACTCTTCTAATGGAAGCTATCAACGAGCTCTTTGACATTTGGAAAAATGTCAATTCTATTGTAGACACTAGTGCATTTGATAATAATGGCCTTGCCTTCAGATTAGAAGAGTTGCCTACGACTAAAGACCTATTTGCGTTGTTTGATAATTGTTTCCCATATTACAGGAACTGTTCATTACTTGATCTAGAGTGCCCTTTTCAGGTAATTTATCTAGCAACTTTCATTACTTGTTTAATGTAACTACACGGCTTACTTATCTTAAGCCTTTTTAATTTCAGAGTAAGCTGCTAGTTTTCTCTTTGAGTTTGGTTCTTCTACTGTGTTCCTCAAAAGAAAGTTGCTTTTATTTTGTTGATGCTGGCGGGATGGAGCAAATCGTTCACCTACTTCGTTGGAAGACCCCAATATCTCCAGCTACTACACTGCTTCTCTTAGGTATTGTTGAGCATGCTACTCGGCATGTTGTTGGATGTGAAGCTTTCTTGGGATGGTGGCCACGAAGTGATAACAACAATATACCTGTTGGCAGCAGTGTTGGCTATTGCTCTTTATTGAAGCTTCTACTGGAAAAGGAAAGACATGATATTGCCTGTCTTTCTACATATGTTCTACAACGCTTGCGTTTTTATGAGATACTATCGAGATATGAGGTTTGGAAATTTCTTTGAATACCTAAACATTTGTCTATTTTCACTGTATTGTGTATATCATATGAAGCTTATCGTTTATTTGCAGTCTGCAGTGGTAAACATTGTGTCAAACCTACCTTCTGAAGAACTTTCTACTGATGGAGTTAAATTTCTTAGTTCTGCAAGTATTGAACTAGCTGAACTGCTGGTAAGTTTCTAAACATGTCTTTTATCAGGCAAATATCAATACATTGGATATGTAAGTTCTGTCATCCTCCTTGCATGTGAAGTGGGCTATCAGTAGTTTAATACTGACAAATGTTGTTGCAGAAAGTGATAACCATGTGTGGCCCTATTGAAGATCCTTCACCAGTGGTTACTGCTAGAAGAATATGTAAATTTGGCCATTTGGAGGGTTTATTGTCATACAACTTGACAATTGGTCTTATAACTTTTTCGAAATACAGTTTCCTGCAGTTTGATGCCGATCCATACATGCTATCTCTTATCCAGGTAATACTACTGTCCGTACACACTTCTTGCTTTTCTTTTCATATTGGTTTACCTCTGTTCTCTGTAAATCTTTATGAAGATTTATATGAGAGTGAGTTGGATATGGCCACATATTATTACCGCAGTTTCACTTTGGACCAGATAATATTCCTTGCTGTTGAACTTTGACCACCCTTCTCCATCCCTATTCTCCTCAAACTCCTGCTGGTTTCCTCCTTGATCAATGGTGGAGGCAAAGAGGATGATTAGGAAGCATGGTGCCAGCGCTGCCACTACCATCTGCCTTGCACCATCATCTCTGTGTTCTGTACTTCTGTTGCTGTGTGCTGTGCACTGGACTAGAGCAACCTCTACCTGGAGTGCACCAGAGTGATACCACAGGCCGCTGTTCTCTTTGCTGAGTCCAGGCTGAGCTGCCAGACATCAAACACTGATCCCCAGCCCCCAGATATACTTGGAATCACTGTAGTTGGCTGTAAGGCCCACAACACTGTTTTCAGGCTTACTGTTGGACCAAGCTTCCCCAGGTTGCTTCCGCAAGCTGTGCCATTCTCCATGTTCTCTTCATCTTGGGCCACGATGCATGCTGCCATGCTTATGTTTATCCAGGAGGAGACAAGCGGGAGTCTCAAGAGAAGAGAGAGGTGGAGAGGGATGATGTGGAAAATGCAATAATAGAATGTTACCTGGTTCACAGTGAAAACATTCCCCAAGGAGTGGTCTGAAATGAATCTTTGATAATAATATGTGGCCCAATGTGCAAATGCATTTTTTACATAATGCTTGTTGTCGTTATGTAATTCCTGCTTTTGTTGAAATTAATTATATTATTATTTCTTTACATGATAGCATGGAGAATAGCTTATTTGTATATGAAATGAATGCATTGCTTAATAGTCTTTCACCCTCAAAAGGGCCACCTTTCACCTTTTTGTGGACTGGATGTTGGTGTCGCTGGACAAGTTCCATCAGGCCAACGCATTAGTATTTTGGTTACTATATTAACTTATATCTTATTTTTTAGTTTTTAAGACCCATAAAGAAATGAAATACTGAAGTTCGTAAATATTATCTGCAATGAACGATGCTATGCAACAGCAAATTCTCCTTTAAGAACTATGTAGTAGCATTTGTTTTTTATGTTTATTGCAAATTATTCTCTTCGTGTAGGTATTCCTGCTATTCCTCATTAATACTTCTTGTTATCAGCAGACAGCACACTTTTGTTTCAGAAATGTGAGTTGTTCATTTCGGTATTCTTTTTCAAAACAGGAAAGAGGTTTTTTCCCTCTGTCAGCAGCCTTGTTGTCATCACCAGTACTGCGGTTAGTGAGTGGACCTGCTGCTGAAATTTTGATGGAGATAGCATCATCAATTGAATCCATTGTCCTCTCCCTTCTATTTTGTCGTTCAGGTTTGATTGGTAGTTCTGAAAATTAAGATTTAACATTTTTATACATTATGACACGAAATATTCATTTTCTGTTCTCAGGGTTATCTTTCTTGCTCAGTCAGCCTGAAGCAACCGAGCTTATACTTCTCTCCCTTCAAGATGGTGAAAATATGAGTAAAACAGAATGCATGACTCTAAGACAGGCCTTTGTTCTTCTGTCAAAAGGATTCTTCTGCCGCCCACAGGAAGTTGCAATGATCACAGAGCTACACCTTAAAGTGGTCTGTGCAGGCTCACCACATGAGAATTTTTATCCGTTTCTTATGGTGATAAACTATTTTTGGCATAATTCTGAATATAGTAGAAACTGCCTACTAGGATGTGAATATGGAAGAACGGTTTTTATGTCAGGACATCAGATTTGGTGAAAATGCAGGGTGGATTTCAGCTAAGAAAGTGTTATCTTGCCTGGTTGTGCTCGAATTGTTAGCTATATAGATGCCTTGCTGCATAGTTTACACCATGTATTTTTTTATACATCTTGTTCCCACTAACTTTTGTGCTTTTGTGTTTCATTAATTCCATCATTCTACCCATCATGTCATCCACACTATCAATGCTGTAACATTGGTTTGTAATGATATTGTTTACATATAATTGCTTCCGGAACATAGTTATATGTGTACAACCCACTAAACTTGAAATTTTCAACTTTGCTTATTAATTGATGTCTGAATTATTTTGGTCTGTAGGGAAGTTCTGCCAATAGGCTACTTGCAGTTCCTCCAAATTCTGATGAGCTTTTGTGGGTTCTTTGGGAGCTTTGTGCTATTTCGAGGTCTGTGTTGAAGTCATCAGTGTTTACTGTAATATATGAAATGTTCTTATGATAAAAAAATCCTACATCTGTGCAAAATAATGGTTGTCTATGCATTGCCATTCTGATATTATAATCTTGGCCCAGTTCTAAATTTTTGGGCAGGACTTGTTTTCCTGTTTCTGCAATCAAGAAGATTGTAAAAATGTCTGAATGTTTGCAAATAATGTAAATTTTTAACCCACATTCTTACTCTCAGTTGTCTGGTCAAATATCTAAAACTTTCATCTCTATAATGAAACAAAACAGTGGTAAGTACTGTAATGTTGCTTGCATGTGGAAAGGTCACAGAGAAGCTGGTTTTTATTCTTTCTATAGACTTTTCTGTATGGACTATTATGCATAGATTTATAAACAGTATAAGTGATGCAGGTCTGATTCAGGTCGCCAAGCATTACTAACTCTTGGATTCTTCCCTGAGGTGCACGTTGTTTTTGTGCATTAGTAATTATATATGCAAGCTGTTTGAGATGTTGAATGACACAAATATTCCTGTTACAGGCAGTATCAGTTCTATTGAGTTCTCTCTCTTCGTACAATGACCTTGATTCTATCATGACTAAAAATGGTTAGTTAACTTGTTATATTCTTCTAGACATTTCATTTTTGAGGTTTTGAATATAGCTTACATCTCCTTGTTGACTTAACTGATATCAGGAGGGTCTCCTTTGGGCCATGCCATCTTCCATTCGGCTGCAGAAATTCTTGAAGTTCTGGTTGCAGATTCAGCTGCTTCATCGCTTAAATCATGGATTGGATTTGCTATTGATCTCCACAAGGCTTTGCATTCATTTTCTCCTGGTTCAAATAGGAAAGATGCTCCAACAAGGTTACTGGAATGGATTGATGCTGGTGTTGTGTACAAGAGAAATGGCACTGTTGGGCTTCTCCGTTACTCCGCTATTCTAGCTTCTGGTGGAGATGCTCATCTTTCTTCTGGAAATGTGCTTGTGTCAGATTCAATGGACATTGAGAATGTAGTTGCAGATCCAAATAATACTGCAGATGGTCAAGTCATTGATAATCTTCTTGGTAAGCTTGTTGCGGATAAATACTTCGATGGAGTTGCTTTGTGCAGCACTTCTGTTGTTCAATTAACAACAGCATTCCGCATTTTGGCATTCATTTCAGAAGATAAGGTAAGAAGCTCATTCTGATTGAAAACCTATTTGTTCTTAACTTCCTACTTGCAAAGAGTGGATACCATCCTTTTTTTTTTTTGCTGTTTTGAAGGCTGTAGCTTCATCCCTTTTTGAAGAAGGTGCAATCAATGTTTTATATGTAGTCCTGATGAACTGCAAGTCTATGCTTGAACGCTTGTCCAATAGTTACGGTAAGCATGTAATACTTTGTTATTCAAAATTTTATTATGCTATTAGTATACATTTATATTGTTATGAGGTACATTAAGCTTCACATGCTATTTCTGTGCTAACTGATCTCACACTTATTTTTCCTTAAGATTACCTTGTTGATGAAGGCGCTGAACTCAGTTCTACCACGGAATTGCTTCTAGATCGAACTCATGAACAAACCATTGTTGATCTCATGATTCCCTCACTTGTCTTGCTGATAAATCTTCTTCACATATTAAATGTATGATGCTATCTTCTGTTCTTTGACATGTAGATTATTTTTACACTTCTGTGTATAATCATGCTAGTGCTTCGAGGTACTAATTTCAATAATCTTGTATTTCTTTATTTTGAAGGAAACAAAGGAACAATATCGCAACAAAAAGCTTCTTACTGCTCTTCTGCAGTTACACAGAGAAGTCAGGTAGGTCATGGATATATCCCTTTTCTCCCCTCCTGTCCCCTCTGCTCTCTCTCTGATATACATCTGCAATTTTGTTTTTTCAGCCCAAGACTAGCAGCATGTGCTGCAGACTCGTCCTTCATGTTTCCTAGTTTTTCTGTCAGTTTTGGTGTTGTTTGCCATCTTGTTACATCAGCACTTGCTTGTTGGCCATTGTATAATTGGGCACCTGGTCTGTTTCATTGCCTTCTTGAAAATGTTGAGGCTACTAATGCTGCAGTACCATTAGGTCCAAAGGATGCATGCAGTCTTCTTTGCCTTCTGGTAAGTCTTTTGCTTGTTTCTGTAAAGGAAGTACAGGCACCAGCCCTATACAGTTGTATTTGTTCTTGTTCTAACAGGCTTTGCATTTTGAAGGCTGATCTTTTCCCAGATGAAGGCATATGGCTGTGGAAAGTGGAGGTTCCTTCTCTGAGTGCCATTAGATCTTTGAGTACTGCTACGGTCCTAGGTTGTCAAGTTGAAAAACATGTGAACTGGTACCTTCATCCTGAGCATGTAGCCATACTACTCGTAAGATTGATGCCACAACTTGATCGACTTGCATGTGTCATTGACAATTTTGCTACTTCGGTATGTCCTGGCTTTCAATTTTTGTTGTGTTTCTCACTCAGTAGCAAACAACTTTCAGCCTCAGTAAATACTTATGTTGACAACTGTGTCACAGGCCCTTATGGTGATACAAGATATGCTTCGTATCTTCATTGTCCGTATTGCCTCCAAAAAGATTGAATGTGCTGTTGTTCTTCTTCGGCTGATCTTTATTTGGTTAAACAACAAAGTTGATGAAACTTCACTCTCAGAGAGAGAGATATTCAAGGTAATGTGAACTGACTATGGCTCGCTGTTATTAGAATGCATGATTCATAATCTTGCTGGGAACAATTCAAAATTAAGATTTCTATAAGTTCATATCTGAGGGTATTAAAAAGTGTTCAAGACGACGCTACATGGTAGATAGTCTACAGGGGTGCCACCTAGGCACCTCACAAGAAAGATGCCTTGCTCAAATCACCGTTATTGGCCTGATGCGCCACAGAGATGGCGACTTGTTCACGTCGAATCGGTCTTCCGTGTTCACCGATGGAGGTCCGGTGCAATGACACGAGCACACCAATGCCTGAGAGATCTGTTTCGCTCCTGTGCAGGTCTTTCGGCTTAGAGGTTCCTTCGTCAGGTTGTTGGAGTTACAAACGTGTCAGTCAATTTGATATTCCAATTGACAAAAAGATAAACCGATAAGTTGATCGGCCGATAGGCTGATATTAACTCCTGCTATCGGCCAATAGGAGCTGAAGGCATAGGCAGATGGCAACGAAGGAAATAAAAGACATATTAGCTATAGAGTTGATGATGTTCTGAAATAGAGTGGTGCTCCGAATAAGATGAAGGAACCATCCGCTGCAAAGCTGATGGCGCTCTGAATAGAATATGCGATGTGTAGCAAGAAGCGAGACTCGATTTTCTAAAAGTACAAGACTTAGTGACCACTGTGACAGTATCGTTAAAACCAGCCTCAAAGATCGGACCGAATCGAGACAGTATGAGATCGAGTCTAACGGCATAGAGACGACGAAGACTAGATCGGACGTGCGAATGGAAGGAACGGGTGAACCCATTGGCTAGCTGAGCCGATGAGAGAAATTATCTGAATATATTTGTATATCGGTCGATACAGCCCTATGTTAAGAGGTAGAACCCACCGGTATAAAACTAGATAAACTAGGGTTACGATGTGTCAAAGTTATATTTAATCAAAATATAATTTACAAGGTCCTAGTGGATTTATATTTATACTCTGGAGTTAGAGAGTCTGACGTAGCTACAAACAATCTCCGAACGTTATTTTCTAAACATAAAATAAAACTATCTCTTTAAGAAGTTAACAAAACTAATTAGACTTATTATATTTTATAAAAATAAAAGTACCCTACTGTGGTTTTCACGACTTCTTCTCAGACTCGGTCTTATCTAAATAACTTTTTATCTTTTAGCTAAACCGAATCCATCCTTAATCCGTCTGATCGGCTCTTTTCCTATATCAATCGGACTCTTTTCATAAACCGATTGGTTATCTAATGCTATCTATAAGGCTTATCAAATTTTGTTGTAAACAGGACCAAATCTTGATAGTGGTCAGTGGCATGAACACAGATCTGCAGTGACCCACTGTTAGAAAATTGGCTGGGACAGTGATTACTTTAGGGGCAGAGAGAGGGAGAGGAAGGGGGGTGGGGGGTGGGGGTAATGTATGCACTGCATGTCTAATGAGGTTGGAAGCCATGTTTGGCTGCTGAAAGCTGACTTTCTATGAAACTATTGTTTTTGCTGCCATGACAAAAATTTCCATTCCTAATTTCATAGAAGCAATAATGCACGCCTTGATTGTGCCAATTGCTCACCACTCTACTTGAACTGCTTGTAGAGAACTGGTTTCCTCTATTTGGTTAGTATTGTTAGAACCATCTGGTTGCAAGTCAGTGTTGATCTCAGCAGGTTCTGTTGCATGCTAAATTGCCCAGTTACCAACATATATGTAGAGCCTTTTTTCTAACACAAATTAGAGGACCTTCCGACTTTATTACAATGTCACATTTTCCCACCACATATTAGAGGACCTTCTGACTTTCTTTACACTGTCACATTTGACAACCAAACATAAAAAATAAATACTGCCAAAACGTAGTTATTGAATTTCTATGCAATTCTATTTCTAGGATGACTTGAATTGGCTGTTTGGTATTCAACTAGTAAATTTCCATTCTCGGATCCAAAGATACCCTTGTAGGGGTGATCTTTATGGACTGAGTGAAAGAAATCATTGCAGTACGAAATTTCAGAACAGTAAATCTATTTGCATGAGGTTTGTGATAACAGATGTACACACCATTCAATTTTGCCCCAAATTTAGCCTTTTCTTCATTTTATACCAGCAATCAGCATCACCAATCAGTTGCTTAACGTGTTGTTTCAGGTTCATCAGTTGCTTCAATTTATTGCAAAACTGTCAGAGCATCCAAATGGCAAGGTGAGAGGTTCTTTTCTCCATGGCCCATGGAATTTTTTTCTCTTTCACATCTCATTTTCTTCTTATTCAGGTGTTGCTCTGGAAAATGGGAGTCACAAGGATTCTTAGAAAGTTCTTAGAAGATTGCAGCAATATGTGTTCTATGGAGAAGAACATGATTTCTGATAAAGGGATCTATTCAAATGATCTCCTTATGCTAAGATGGAAGATTCCTTTGTTGAGATCTATTGCATCCATCTTTAGTACCCAGCCATCTAGTAAAGAGCTGATTACTGTGGAAGAGTAAGCAATATACTGCGGCGTTGTTTATTTTTATATGTATTTCACACCTCGCATGTTAAAACTAATTATTTTCATTGAAACTAGGCTTTGGAATGAGAATGCCTGTGTTGAAGAGTGCTCTTCTATCATGTATCACCTCTTGATGTTATGTCAGGTACAGTTTCTTTTGTTCTGTGGAATAAGTTTCTGCTTGTGAAAATATGGTTTTAAATGCTTATTTAATCACTAATTTACTTTCCACTTCTTTGTTTGGTTTCCAAGGTTACCTGTACATTGGAAGCCAGGATGTGTAGCTCAATGTTTTGTTGTGGTTTCTTTAGTTATCTGTCCAAAATGATTCCAGCATAGCTCTTATTCACATTGAAAAAAAAATTCATGTACCTCCAGAAGTCATCAATGAATTGCCATGCTCAGTTTATTAGTCACACAAAAAGGACAATTTTATTTTCTGTTACTGGACTATTTCCAGTGTCTAATTTTGCCCCTCAACCCAATGAATTTTTCTTTTCATCCAATAGATTCATGGGAAGTTTGGTGCTACGTGGTCACCATGTGATCTATTTTTTGCCATTTTGTTAAAATCCTAGTCCCAGTTGTTAGCTCCTTGCTTATGCAGGGTACTACAGTCTTGCTTATATGGTAAAGTTTATGATCTCACAGCTACATCGTTTAAAAACTACACATGGAAACATATTTGGATGTACTTTTGCACAGGTTTTGATAGTAGTGGGATGTAAAATGGACAATTTTGTAGTTGTGGATGACTCCTAGTAGAGTTGAGGCACACTTTTTTGGGAAATAAATGTAGTTACTACATTTTGGTCTGACATCAGTAACAATAACATCAAAATTTTTCAATCCCAAGCAAATTATGGTAGGTTAGAAATAAAATACAACATAAGCCACATGTCAGGGTTTATGCATGAAAATAGCTATTTTTCATATGATCCTATTAAAAACAAAACTTTGGGAATATTTTAACATTTTAAATCATTTTTTATTGTCTCATCTTATATTAATTTCGGTCTCCTCCTGTCTCTCAATTAATTACAGTGACTGCAACATTTTAATTACATTTATGATGCACTCAATGGTGATGGAATTTATAAGAAACACTTGTGGTTCTGGATTTTTGTACGCATCAAGTGAAACCCTGAAGGATTAGCTAACTGCTTATAGAAGCTGATGGTGTCAACATATAATAAGGAAGAAGTTTTATTCTTATATTGTGGTGCCTATTCTTAGCTTTAATCCAAAAAAACTTATCACGCTAGAAGTTTTAATCCAAAAAAATTATATATGTACAATTATTATGGCACTTATCATGCTATAATATGCCATGTCAGGTTCTTCCAGTTGGACGGGATATGTTTGCATGTTCTCTGGCATTCAAGGAGGTTGCTTCTTCCTATTCCTGTAGAGGTGCAGTGACTTCAATATTTTCACAGATCCAAAGTTCTAACAAAGACGAGTGGGAAAAAAGTGAGAGTGATAAATGTCATGAAACATCAAAGGTGGATAATTGGTGTGGGTTTTCCCCTTTGTTGAAGTGCTGGAAGAGGCTCCTACAATATATTTGTGCTATTCGTCCAACAGATTATTTGGTAGAAATAGTTTATACCTTGGCACTAGGTGCTATTGCCCTCAGCCAGTCTGGTGAAAAGTAAGTGTCATTTCCTTGCTTTTGAATATCTTAGTAATAAGCTTTAAACCTATAATATCAATTGAGTATGCATCCAATTTTATTTAGGCGTACAGTGGTCCTTTGTGAGCACATGTTAACTTTGTTACAAATGCTGATGTTAATTTTGTTAAGTCTTTACATGCTTATGTTTTGTTTAACATAAAAATTCATTTCAGACGTTTTTTTGGGGGTGGTGGTGGTTATGCCTATTATCCAGAACTAATTAATTAACATATTAAAAAAATAAACATAGTTTATAAATGCTGGGGGGGGGGGATCAAACTTTGGACCTAATGAATTCACCCTCACATGGGATGCTCTGTTAACTAGGTCAACGTCTGCATGTGTTCTATTAAACCTTTATGTTACTAATAAATATGGGCTTAGATTTAATCCAAGATCTATTAAAATATAATGTTTTAAACCAGCTGGTTAACTGGTTAATTTGTGGTTGAACCAATGGACTGACAAGTTTATCCACTGGTCTGCCTTTTCATACTATGAACTTAGGAAGGCCCCTAGTAGTTCTGGCAAAATCAGGCTCATAGATGGCAATAGCATGCATAACATGTGCTGCAAATGACTTGCATGGTGTGTCCACCCTTCTTGCTACCATGATTGGTGGTTTGGTCACTTCGTCTGAGTGTAAAATTCTATAGTGATACTGAGAATCAGTGATAACTAGGACAGGCGGTGGGAGACTTTAGAGTGGGTGATGTGACAGAAACTCAAGGACAGCAGTTGGAGAGATGGTGGAGGGGCACAGTATAGGGGAAAAGAGGCAATGGTGCAAGGGTTGTGGGGAGTTTTGGCCTTGTGGGCAGTTTGGGTCCTTACAATGTGGCAATGCCAGAAAGGGTAGGGGCGAGAGTGGTATGTCTTTTCAACAGGTTTTTTATGGATAGACATGCACATAAATACTCACATTGTTTCTGTTGTTTATAGTCTTGAAGGTACCATCATATTGAGATGTCTATTTGGGCACCCCTTTGATCCTATTTCATCAGAGGCCTCTGATGAGGTTACTGTTTTATTGAAGACTTTTGAAGAGAATATATGTCAGGGGTTTGACAATTGGTTGCCTTATGTTGGAAAACCACTTTTACATCAGGTATTTTGGTTTTATCTTCAATATTTCAGTTTTGCTGGGCTGTTTCTCACATTGATAAGAATTCACAGGTACTGAATTCTGTCAGATTGCTATGCTCTATTATCGAGAATTCTGGACCATTCACTGATTCAGCACGGATGGCTCTTGGAGAAAGCACAATACCAGTTGGGGTGTTTCACAATATTGTCATGACGTCTCATCTAATGCCTTCCATAGATTTGGTGTCAGTAAATGATGAGCCTGCTCTTTTATTTTCCAATGCTTGGAAGGCTTTTGGTGATTCAGCAGAACCTTTTGGATGCCAAGTGTCTGGATTTGGAAAGAAGATGGTGTGGGAGTTGCCTGATTGTTCTCTTGATAAACAGCTAATGCCGGCCCAATCTGCCCGGAGAAAACTGGCATTAGGAGATAGCGCAAGTAGACGTGTAAGGGACAATCAAGCACATGAACCTACTGGACAGTTCTCTCGAGGTTTAAATACAACTAATGCCTCTATTGGTCATACACGTAGAGACACTTTCCGGCAGCGGAAACCAAACACAAGTAGACCACCTTCAATGCATGTTGATGACTATGTCGCGCGAGAGAGAAACATAGATGGTGCAAGTAGTGCATCAAATATTGTAAGTTCTACTCCACGTGGAACACTTAGTGGAAGGCCTCCATCCATTCATGTAGATGAATTTATGGCAAGACAGAGGGAACGTCAAAATCCTGTTCCAGCACCATGTGGGGATGCAGCACAGGTTAGAAGTAAGCCAACTTTGGATGACAATGTCTCTACTAAGCCAGAGAAACTGAGGCAACCAAAGGCTGATCTTGATGATGATCAAGAAATCAACATAATCTTTGATGAGGAGTCAGGATCAGAGGATAGGCTTCCTTTTCCTCAGCCAGATGATAGTCTGCAATCACCACCTGTCATTGTTGGGGAGAACTCTCCAGGTCCCATTGTTGATGAGATAGAAAATCAGCAGAATGAAAGAAATCTGTTTTCTGGCACAGCTGTATCAGAGAGTGACGGAGCTTGTGAAACTGGCATGTCTTCACAGACAGCAATGCGTCAAGAAGTTAACATCCCTTCTGAGCGAAAATTTTCAGTTTCTAGCCTGGAGAGGATCATGTTCCATGATCATATGGATGAATCTCCATTTATCTCTCCTATTACTGGATCAAAGGTTACACCTAGTCATGGCACACATGCTGCACAAGCAACACTTCAACAATTACTTCCTAATATGTATGGGAAAAGAAGTCCACAGAAGCTGGCTGAGAATTCTTTGTCATCTGGATCTCATGGACATGATCGTACACTTTTCAACAACCAGCCACCTTTGCCACCAATGCCCCCACCAGTTTCTTCTGCGTCTCTACAAAATTCTGATTCAATTCAAAGGCAACCATTGTCTTACATTGCTAGAGATGGGCCACCATCTTTTCCTCCTAGTTATCCAATGCAGTCTTTTGATGCCAGTATGCCTTCATTTGTGGGGCATCAGGTAATGAAGATGTGTCTTCGAATGTTTTGGTTTTGATGTTCCTGCTGCTATTTTGACTTGCTGTTGCGATTTAAATTCTACAAGATGAATTCCTTTTTCAGGTTCAAACTGAAAATCTCCTACCATGCACCGGTGATTCATCATCAAATGCATTGCCTAGTGTTGATGCCAAGTTCTTGTGGAGCACACTTCCAGTAAATAGGATCCCTATGGAGCACCTCAGCTCTGGTTCATCTACTCGGCCAGTGTCACCCCTTCCTCTACGGCCAGTTCCAGCAACCCAACATGCTGCAATGAGTTCTGAGCTTCAAGGATTACTGTATAATCAAGGGTCTGGTGTTCTCCAGCCTTCACCTGCATCCCTTACTAGTGATGCAACTTTAGGGACAAATCCTGCATCTGGTGGTGCACTTGCTTCAAATTCCTTACCACCACTTGCATCACAATTTCTGTTTGGTAGGCCTTCAGCTCCTACTCTTTTTGGCACCCCTCTTCAAATCCAACTCTCATCTGGCCTTGCACAGAATGTTTCTAATCCCCAGCCTTCTCTTTCCTCAATGCAACCACGACCACCTCCACCACCACCTCAGCAGCCACATCCATCTCAAACATTCCAACAGCTTGGTTCTCTTCAACTACCACACCAAGAGCAGCCAATGACATATCCACTAAATACTATTCAGCCTCAGGTGCCATTGCAGTTTCCGAACCAGCTTCATGTTCCTCAACTGCAATTTTACCGTCAGACTCAGCAAGAGTCTGTCTTGCAACCGATGGGGCATGTGTCTGAACAATCGCTATCTCTGAATCAGAGTGCACAACAGCAGACGGACTCTGGGTTGAATTTAAACCATTTTTTTTCATCTCCAGAAGCTATTCAGGTTTATTTGAATTTTTGTTGGAATTGCATGCTTGAGATCCTCAATGCCAAGGGTTGACTGATTTTGACTTCTTGTACTTGCAGAGTCTGTTGAGTGATCGTGACAAGCTCTGCCAACTTTTGGAGGAGAACCCAAAACTCATGCAGATGCTTCAGGTTAGAGGGATGGATTTTCCGTATTCTTTTAGTATGGTATATAGTACATGGTCTCCGTAGTGCACCACATTTTTAGCTTGAATACAAGGTTTGCTAGATTTGTTATTGTCAGATCGTAACTGCTTTCCATTTGACAAACAGGATCGTATTGGCCAGCTATAACTGAGATGGAGGCTTCCGTGCGACGTCAGTCGTAATGCTGGGTTGATCACCATGTTGCCAGTGACGGTTTCTCTTTCTCTTTGTTTTTATCTACGAGCTGTAGCAAACATGATGTGATCAACATTTATCGTTGCGAGTCTTGGCAATGCGCGCCTAGGAGTCTAATTTTCCATAGGTCGGCGTGTAGTCTTGCCGTCAATTTTTGTCAGATATTACATTGGTTGATAAGCTCATCCATGGGCTGTGTCGAAAATGGTTGCTGCTAATATAGCTTCTTATGTACTACCTTCATCCCCAAGTGTATTTCTACATTCAAACTTTGTTTAATATTATAATATTATTTGTTTCATCGATCATCTTTTATTTAAATTTCTCTTAATTTTATCTCTTAACTATTTTTACTCTCATCTATCCTTCATTTAATAGGGACCAGATTATTTTTTCTCTATCTTAATTTGTCTTCTCTCTTGAAACTACATTTATTATAGAACGGAAATAGTAGTCGCTAAATACAGTGTCCGTATTTTGTGCACATATGTTATTTTATTCTACAAAATAATTTACTCATAAGTATTGATGTTTAGGATAAGATTTTTTAAAATTTTAAAACTTTGATCATTAATTTTATATTTGAATAAACTTATAAAATCTAATAGGCTTATGACATAAATCTATGCATATTTTTCGTTTTAAACTAAACATTTGAGATGTATTGATGGTTAATTTGAGAAGTTAATGGTGGTTAAACTTTTATAAACCTAACCTATGGTCACGGCAAATATTATTGAATATTTATGATCAGGGATTTGGATCTGCCACTGATATCATGTCGCTACGGCGTACAAGACCGTTATCTTCCAAGGTCCAAGCGTGGGATGTGTGTTTTTACTCATTTTCTTCTACCATATGGCGGGAGTAACCTGATACAAGCATGTAACTTGTCTGTTGACCTCAGAAAATACAGCAGGCAACGTGTCGTACAGCTGCACACTAAATTTGGCTACGCCGTTCAAAAATAATGTTATTTGATTACATAAAGGTATTTTGCCATGATAAAAGTGTAATTTTTCATACACCCAACATGATTAATTTAACAAATGTTTAAATTAAAATTAGCAGCAACATGCACATAATTGGTTTTCTAAATTGAAACAGTTGTTTAAAATTCTCCGCTAACTGATCGTTTATTGGGACCAGTATTTATAATCTTAGTTTGTGTGGAACCCAAATGGTGGGCATGATTTGAATAGTGTATACACTATTTGAAAGTCATCTGACTAATTACTATATGTAACATGGAAAAATCATAATTTTTTCTACATTAGAAAGTCAGTTATTTATCTCTAAGAAAATCTCTTTCCATCTTGCTCTCTCGTTTTGACATCTGCGTCTCCTGTCACTGTCAAAGTAACACTTCCTTGTCCTTCCGGTTGCTGAATTCATCGGATCATGAATTATTTTCATATTGGTACAATACACGGACACTTCGCTAGTCAAGTAAAAATTGCGATGCCATATTTTTAGCAAAATTAACTTTGCACATGTTTATTTGATATTTTTTATTACATGAAAGATGTATATACACACGTCACTATAGTACACACTCAAAAAATAGATGCTAGTGATAAATTCTAGTCTCATTGAATTACTATTAAAAACATACATTATATGTATTGGGAAAATTTATGTGTATGTGTATTTGGGACTACATAGAGAAAAAGGGTTTAGGATTAGGGTTTAAAATATCACATATCTGGCTAACTTGAGCTAAGGAAAGATTTTTCTTCATGGCTGAATGGAGAGCATTGGAGTTTTGTTCACCTGAAAAGACTTTACACATGTTCTTCTTAATTAACCATTTTTCTTTTCATGCGAATTGAGAAATCTCATGTTATATTGTGTTCATCTTTTTGAATTCATTCAAGCACCCGCTTAGATTTCTCTTTATAACCTAGCAACCAAACCTATAAACCCTTACAGCCATTTGGTGCATTTCTCTAAAATCATTATCTTGTCCCTACACCCCTCTTCTTTTTCGACCTCCCTTACCTGATGAGCACCAGCAATGAGTGGTTGAATTTCCCTCTCTTTCATAGTACTAGATCAGTTAACCATAGATAATAACTATATAATCAAAAGCACATATCGATATAGGCAGTGCAGTCTCCTCAAAATTTGTTGGAAAATAACAAGAACTAGATATATTCTTCCATGCGCACATGTTCACGATTAGAAGATAGGGAACCTAATCTTAGCTCTAAGTAGCGTACCTAGTCGGTAGCAATGTTGTTCAATATGTAGCAGATGCAATCGCTATCTTTGGTGGAGGTGATGCGCTAGCCTATGGCCTAATCTTCTACTGAGATGATCTACCACTACTTGCCCGAGCTATACAACTTTATGCTTATTCTCTACTTCCAATTCAGATTGCACCTACTTTGTTCTTACTTTTTTCTTCGATTGCATTGCATGAATAAGTATTTATGGTCATTTCAACTGTGAGGTTGATAATGATAATGGTGTGGTGTAGCGATTGTTTGGTGTTCCGAACTTGTGGTTGGTAGCATTTGTTATCAATGATCCTCATGACTCGATCTAGCAAAACAACACAACCAGCTATAAGAGGCTTGAAATCTCTACTACTCAATCTAATCAATCAAGATAAGAAACAAGCGAAACACTACAAAGACAAATTCTCGACTAAATAAAACCCGAAGTGTTTTAGAAGAGGTGCATATCTATTTATGTGAAAAAAGAAAAAAAATGACATCTTCCTAGGCATAGAGGTGGACAGGGGACAAACCACTGATGGGCTTATTATAAGACCCATGGCCTAGGTTTTATTCACTTTCAAATTTAAGACATAATTGTTTTTTGAAATGTAAAAATCCTGAAAGAAATTTTGATATGTGTACAGATCCCTTGGAAGAAGCATAACACTAAGGTTTCCATCAAGTCTTCAATAGCATAAAACAAATTCCATGTGAATAATTTATGGCTATTTGAAATTAGCACCCACGAGTCTGAATTTAACTTGAACTTGACCATATATGCCTTACTCATTTATTACTTCTAAAAATAAGAACATAAGCATGTCATTGTGCCACCGTTTGTTTAAATAAATAACAAGTAAACCTAATTTAAACTGTATAGCACTAAAATGTGTACCTCCAACACCAGGTGTCGACCAAGTTCACGACATAAAATGACCACTCGTCTCCTCTCCATTTCCTCATAGGTACACAAATAGATTAGGGGTGGATATGCAACTGCACATATAGGTACGAACCAAGCTTTAGAACACATGAAAAATACAAATATGACATGTGAGTGTTTCCAACTGAAAGTTAAAAAACCAGTTCAACAACAAGCAACAATTAGTGACACATTAAACATTTATAAGTACTGCTATTGCATTCCTTAGGAGATTTTAAAACAAAAAATCTACTAGGTGTAATAGGGGATACTTTCCCTTCCTCATCATTTCCAAGCCAGCTTCCTTTGCACGTCGTGCCCCTCTCATGCTTCCTCTTCCGTTCAGACTTGCGTCACTCTTTCTTCTTGTGCTCTTTCTCCTTTTTTCCTCTTTTGCACTTACTCCCACCTACATTGCGTCTCATAATGCTGTTCGAACCACTCCCTGAACCATTCCTTCGACTTATGAAAGTACTCCGTGCCTTTGAGATAGACCTCTGTATCTATCCACTCCACAAAGTTACAGAGGTGGTGGTGACTTAGGCACCTTCAGATATGACAACTTGTTAGCATGCAATAACAGAAGGATAAAAATATTAGTTGAATTGAAATTACCTCAATTGATGCCTTATGCTTCCCTTTCTTTCCTTGCGGCTTCAACTTTCTCCGAAGAGTACATGTAGTTATTGCACATCTAATACCTTTGGCGCTATGTGTGATCCACCTTCACTAATTGCAAACTTGCACTTGTCACCGCACCAACACATGGGCCTAGAAACAAGGGCGGACCTAGGATTTTAAGGTTGGGTATTTGAAATGTAAAGAGGTAAAAAAATTTAATAACAAAAGCCAACTATTTGGCATGTATAAGATCACATAGTACTCAACTATTAATTTTATAATATATAGAAGATATAACACATAATTAGGCATAATTTTATATATTCATATAATTTATTATAAATTTTAATTAGGATGCTCTTGATGCACCATGCACAGGCACATACTTGCTCAGTAGTCCTTGCTTGTGGGTCATAGCCGGCGGCTCTAGGCTTCCTACTCTGCTTGGTTGCTACTCCTTGTATTGTAGCTCACCACACCGGTGGTGGCATGGGCACGTGGCGGTGTGCAATGCATCATGCCATGTCTTGCACTCTTGCTTGTGACGTTAGGGGTGGCATTGGGAGTAACAGCAAATCTGAGTGCTATTGCCTCTGTGTGACCTACCTCTGTGAGCCTGGTTAGGGAGTGGCCAACAGACCTAGTGGGGATTAATTACTAGTGCAACCCATCAAAGATATTGAGAGGAGGGAAGCAGGAGGGAGGCTGAAGCCGATAGGCTTTTTGCTTCTTTTTTTTATATATGTATTATACACTATATATACCTTTTTCTTCAAAAATATTAGGTATACATCTTAATACTTTAATCTAAGTGGGCCTGCCCCTACCTAGGAACATCCCTCGGTGGTTGTTGCTAAGGGATATAGCCCATTGCATTTATCCTATTGAACACAATACAAACAATTTAAAGTATACATTATTTAGTGTTACCTACGACCTATAATACTTGCAAAAAAAATTAATATTGATCAACATTTCTTACTTGTCAATTAATACTAATGTGCTAAACATCTTTCAAAAAAACTTATTGGACTAAATAACACACATACCGAAATACATGTGGCATGTCACATTGATCTACCAAACCCTAATTGATCTTTTTTACATTTTACAGAATATAAACTACCGGGCAAGTCTAATAGTGTTTTTTTAAAAACAAATTCTTGAATCTGGCTTTGCCAACAAGGGAAAACAATTTCTCGTGTCCTACAATCAAAGAAACAGGAGAAAATGTTCCTTCCCAGTCGATCTACTAAAATGCAAGTATCGCTACAACTATCCCTAAAGCATCATTCCACCAAATCCATGATAATAATAAATAATGCCTAAACACAACATCGAGAACACATTCACTTTATTTGAGAGAAAATGATTTTGAACAAGAGGACTGACCTTCAGAATTGCCAGTGCTTGGATGAAACCCTACTTTGTCTTAGGAAAAGTGAGAGGGGTAGATGGGTTGGCACAAGATGGGGTATGGTTTTAGTCCCTTAGCTGAGCGCCAATATAGGTAGTGCTAAGTTAGGTGACTTAGTGCCTAAATCATTTGGTCTTAAGATCCCGTCACATAACCCTAGCACGGCTGAGCCGCTACGGTGGCAGCAGCCTTAGTGCCAACTTCCCTAGCACATATACAGTGAATCTCGATGTCTTTAAGATTGTTACTGAGGTTTACATAAATTTTTTGGACAATTTATTTTTGAAATAAGTCTTTAAAAAGGTTAACTAGTCAAAATTTTGGGACTTTCCTATTGGTGATGCTTTTTGTCAACTGCCTAAACCTTTCTTCTCCTACCTCTCTCTCTATCAGAAAAAAATGATGAGTAGAAGATGCAAACACCTGACTGGCCTTCCTCTTGGCGTGACTCTGCTCCCCCTCCTCCATCACCATGATTTACGTCCCCATCTCCCACCACCCTCGGCTGACAGGGCGAGGCTGGGGAGTCTCCAGCGTGCAGTACCCCAGGTGTGATGTATATACCTTCTTCTCGTAGCTCGTAAGTGCATGTCTACATGGTCATCTTGTACCAAGATTTGCATATATTGGATGATGGATGCATTCGCGCCTAGGACCCCACTCGCTCATGGTGAGTACTACTAGTAGGGGAGGTACTAGGAGGACATGTTTGAATTTGGTTCGGTAGTTTATCTAAAAGTCCAAAGATTTCAATTTGTCATAGCATTTTCATGAATCAAGATCTATCTTGGGTGCACAGTTGTAGGCATGCTTTATTATTGAAGAGTGACTTACTCGTTAGCTGTGCATACTGAACTTGACTCTATAAATCAATAGGTAATATATTGGGTTAAAACCTTACTTCTCTTACCTTTTGGCAATGTATTTATCCTCGTAATATCCCTGGATTGTAAGTCAAAATTCAAGTAAATTGTTGGCTTGAAGGCCTCAAATTCCCTTTCACTATGCTAGTGTTTATAACTCATTGCTGTGTGATTCTCTGAATATAAAATCTAAATTGTTGGCTTGAAGTCCTCAAATTCCCTTTCACTATGCTAGAGTTTTATAACTCATTGCTTCGAGATTCTCTGAATATCAAGAAGAATTTCTCGTGTTAAAGCATTGTTGTAGAAGAACGTCCCTGTTAGAGTGGCACACTCTGAGATGGTGCTTGTTGAACCGCAGCGAGCAACAGATCTCTCCACGTCCCTCCGCATCTTGGGCCAAAAGAAATGATCAGCAAGGATGTCTTCCGTCTTCTTTACACCAAAGTGTCCTATCAGCCCTCCTCTATGAGCTTTCTGCAACAATAACATATGCATAGAGCTAGCTGGAATGCATAGCATGTTAGCTCAAAATACAAACCTGTCATTGAGGACGAATTTGTTCCATGTTTTTTCCTCCTTGAAATTCAGCAACACATTTTTAAATTCACCATCATGGACATATTGCTCTTTTATTGTTTCCAAGCCAAAAATTTTGAAATCAAGTTGTGAAAACATGGTATAACGTCTAGACAAAGTATCAGCAATTACATTTTCCTTCCCTTTCTTGTGTTTGATGGCATAAGGAAAAGACTCAATGACCCAGTGAGCATGCCTACTGTTCAGTTTTGCTTGACTTCAAATATGTTTCAATGATTCATGATCAGAATGTATAATGAACTCTTTGGGCCATAAATAATGCTGCCATGTTTCCAAAGTCCGAACTAGAGCAAGCAATTCTTTATCATAAGTAGAATAGTTCAAACTAGGCCCACTCAACTTCTCACTGAAATATGCTACAGGTTTTCCCTCTTGTAATAAAACACCTCCTAAACCAATGTGTCGGGGAGTTGGAGCAAAGGGGGGCATGGGTATCTTTCAATGTGTCGAAAGCACTCTTGTGTGCTGTAGCCCAACTGAATGTAACACCCTTCTTGGTGATTTCATGCAATGGGGCTTCAATGGTGCTGAAATCCTTCACAAAACGGCGATAGAATCCAGCAAGCCCGAGAAAGCTTCTCACTTGTGTGACCGTTGTGGGAACCAGCCAGCTATGTATTGCTTCAATATTAGCTTGATCAACTTCAATTCCCTGTGGGGTCACAACATAGCCAAGAAAAGAGACACTCAATCCATGCAAAAGGTGCACTTCTCAAGGTTACCAAACAAATGTGCATCACGTAGAGCATTAAAAATATCACACAAATGATCAAGATGTTCCTCAATTGATCTGCTGTATATCAAGATGTCATCAAAATATACCACAACAAATCTGTCAATGAAAGCGTGTAAAACTTCATTCATTAATCTCATGAAAGTGCTGGGTGCATTAGTGAGACCAAACGGCATAACTAACCACTCATATAGACCGAATTTAGTTTTAAATGCTGTTTTCCATTCATCTTCTAGCTTCATGCGAATCTAGTGGTAACCACTACGCAAATCAATTTTTGAGAACACAATTGAGCCACTTAATTCATCAAGCATGATATGAACCCGCTAGATTTTTTTTGTACGATCTTTCAATGAGAGGCGTGGGATAACTCGATTGGTGGATAGAGATGATGTTCTCGGCCCGACTACAACCTTCCAAGACCGTGCCTTAGCGACTGATACACCACTTTCAATGGCCGTCACGATCTTGTGGAGAGCGACCACCAGCCCCTAGGGCTCCCGTCCTGCAAGCAACCGAAGAACTAGCAAGAACGAGAAAACAAGCACTGAATTGCAAGATGAAATTGAAGGTTTCAAACTGAATCTTAATCAAGAGTGGGGTTCCGAAGACAAGGAGACGGGCAGCTGATCCAGCACGCGCGCCTACAGGCAAGTAGCGAAGGCTAAACTTGATCTAAACAAAAACCCAAGTGTTCCTGGTGGCGGCTAAGGAGTATATAACGTGAGGAGGATGACCAAAGGAGTGTTTGGGTCGTGCTCCAACCCTAGGATGCGTCCCTACTGGACTCTAAACAATACACAGCCCAGTGGCGTAGTACCCTAGACAGAAAAACATCTCAGTAATGATTTAATGATTACCGCTACTTCTGAGAAGATATGAGCATGAGGCCAGATCTATATGAAAGTAGACTTGGTTAGCTTTCCAACAAGTCTAGAATCACCCAAATCCAACTCCGTATGCAACCGTGGTGACCGTCGCAAGTTGGAGGTGTGCTGCAGTCCGAATCTAGCCTACGCGAGTCCTTTTCCCTTTCGGTCTTCTCCTTGATTCCTAATTAAAACAAGAGTGCATGTGTCTCCAAGATCTAAACAGGATGGATAAGAGCTCAAGAGGGCACTCACTTAATGATTAAGTTTTCGAGCACGGGCACGAGTAATAGGACCAGCAATAGGTACTGGTGTCGGCGAGGATGTATCGTTGGTGTTGATGTCCTCATCATCCTCCCCTTCTTGCATTTGAGTCGTCCTCGACTCAAGCTCATCTTCCTCACCCAAATAAGGCTTCAAATCTGCAATGTTAAATGTGGGACTAACCCTAAAATCTGTAGGAAGATCAAGCTTATATGCATTCTCATTAATTCGTTGCAGCACTTTAAAAGGACCATCAGCTCTGGGCATCAATTTGGATTTTCTTAGTTCTGGAAACCTATCCTTTTGCAAATGCAACCAAACCAAATCCCCAGGTTCCAGAATCAATTGCTTTCTACCTTTATCTCCAGCACATTTGTACTTAGCGTTCATGCGCTCTATGTTTTCTTTAGTGGCTTCATGCAATTTTAACATCAATTCAGCATGTTGCTTAGCATCAAAATTCAATTTTTCAGAACTTGGCAAAGGCATTAAATCAATAGGAGCATATGGCAAGAAGCCATAAACAATCTCGAATGGACACATCTTTGTAGTAGAATGCAGCGAACAATTATAAGCAAACTCAATATGAGGCAAACAATCTTCCCACATCTTAATATTCTTCTTTAAAACAGCCCTTAACATAGTAGATAAAGTTCTATTCACAACTTCAATTTGACCATCAGTTTGGGGAGGACAAGTGGTGGAAAATAAAAGCTTAGTCCCCAATTTAGCCCATAAAGTTCTCTAAAAATGGCTAAGAAATTTAGCGTCACGATCGGAAACAATTGTATTTGGCACACCATGCAATCGAACTACTTCTCGAAAAAACAAATCAGCAATATGTGTAGCATCATCAGTTTTATGACATGGTATGAAATGTGCTATTTTAGAGAATCTATCCACAACCACAAAAACACTATCTCGCCCTTTCCTAGTCCGTGGCAATCCTAACATAAAATCCATAGAAAATCTTCCCAAGGAGCACTAGGAACAGGAAGAGGCATATACAAAACGTGTAGATTTAAGCGTGACTTAGCCTTTTGACATATTGTGCAGCGAGCAACAAATCTCTCCATGTCTCGTCGCATCTTTGGCCAAAAGAAATGACTAGATAGAATGTCCTCAGTCTTCTTCGCTCCAAAATGTCCCATCAAGCCACCTCCATGTGCTTCCTGCAGCAACAACAAGTGAACGGAGTTAGCTGGAATGCATAGCTTGTTAGCTCTAAACACAAACCCATCACTGACGATGAATTTGTTCCATGATTTCCCATCTTTACAATGTAGAAACACATCTTTAAAATCAGCATCATGAATATATTGGACTTTAATTGTGTCTAATCCAAATATCTTGTCATCAAGTTGATTCAGCAAAGTATATCTCCTAGACCATGCATCCGCAATGATATTATCCTTCCCTTTCTTGTGTTTAATAACATAAGGAAAAGATTCAATAAATTCAACCCATTTTGCATGTCTACGATTCATTTTTCCTTGACTACGAATATGTTTCAAAGATTCATGATCAGAATGTATAACAAACTCTTTGGGCCACAAATAATGCTGCCATGTTTCTAATGTCTGAACAAGTGCATATAATTCCTTATCATATGTAGAATAATTCAGATGAAGCCCGCTCAATTTCTCACTAAAATATGCAACAGGTTTGCCTTCTTGTAACAAAACACCACCCAATCCAATTCCACTAGCATCACATTCAAGTTCAAAAGTTTTATTAAAATCAAGGAGTTAGAGAAGAGGTGTATGTGTTAACTTATCTTTTAGAATGTGGAAAGAATGCTCTTGTGCTTTGCCCCAAGAAAAGGGGACTCCCTTCTTTGTGAGCTAATTCAGCGGTGCAACCATGGTGCTGAAGTCCTTCAAAAAGCGGCGATAGAAACCAGCAAGTCCTAGGAAACTCCGCACTTATGTGACCGTTGTAGGTACAGGCCATCCCTGTATAGCTTCCACCTTGGATTTATCAACTTCAATTCCCTGTGGAGTAACAACATAGCCAAGAAACAATACTCGATCAGTGCAAAAAGTGCACTTCTCAAGGTTACCAAATAAACGTGCATCACGTAAAGAATTAAAAATAGCACGTAAGTGATCAAGATGTGCATCCATGGATTTGCTGTAAAATAGACGACAACAAATTTCCCAATGAAAGCACACAAAACCTCATTCATTAATCTCATAAAAGTACTAGGTGCATTAGTTAACCCAAAAGGCATGACTAACCACTCATACAAACCGAACTTAGTTTTGAAAGTAGTTTTCCATTCATCTCCCAATTTCATACGAATCTGGTGATACCCACTACGCAAATCAACTTTTGAAAACACAACAGCACCACTCAATTCTTTAAGCATATCATCTAATCGTGGAATAGGGTGTCGATATTGAATGGTGATATTATTAATAGCCCTACAATCAACACACATACGCCATGTTCCATCTTTCTTGGGCACTAAAATAACTGGAACAGTACAAGGACTAAGAGATTCTCGCACATAACCTTTGTCTAGTAGTTCTTGCACTTGTCGCTGAATTTCCTTTGTTTCTTCCAGATTTGTCCTGTATGGCGCACGGTTTGGCAAAGATGCACCAGGAATAAGATCAATTTGGTGCTCAATTCCGCGTATTAGTGGCAGCTCTACTGGTATCTCGCTTGGAAACACATCAGAATACTCCTGCAAAACGTTAGCAACAGCAAGGGGCAAAGAACATTGCATATCCTCAATTGAAATCAAAGCATCCTTGCATACCAAAGCATAAGCAACAGAGGTGGATGCATTGAACTCATTAATATCAGATTTTGTAGCGAGCTGTTTTATCTCATCTTTGTTATCAATTACAAGTTTATCATTTTTATTGCTCTTGCTCTTTGCTTTAGCAGCCCTAGCAACATCAGTTTGCATAATAGATTCAGGAGACATAGGATGCAACATAATTTTTTAATCATGGTATAGAAAAGAATACTGATTTGATCTACCATGATGCATAGAATCTCAATCAAATTGCCAAGGTCTACATAGCTAATGAAGACATTCCTAGCATTCACTCATCTCCAAATGAAGCTACACTTGATATAGTTGGTCCAATTACAAGGAGTAGAGCTAAACAATTGGAGAAGGAAATTCATTCTCAGGTGAACGCTAACCTTATGCTTAATAATCAGATTACATTGAATAAACCTATGCTTTTGAGTACTTGTTTCAATGTTCTTAGGAATGATGGAGTACACGAACAAGCATAGGATGATGATGGATTCTGCCCGCCAAATATATGCAAGGAACTTGGACGTGCATGAGAGAGGAAAGGCCATTCAGCTACCATGAATATCAGCCATTGAAGTGCAAGCAAATAATTCGGGAGTTAGGAATGCATGCAACCAGAAACTGGGTTGCTGTCCACACACGCTCCAGCATACATGCAGAGAATACCAACCAGCCAGGCATCCTACTAGGCTTGGTTATTAATAAAAGTAGTGCTGCAACTTCCCACTACATGTTCTCAATTATTTTCCACCAAACTGAAACTCCACTAGTGCTATATATCCCTGTAATGGATGACGTGAACAGTAACTCGTGATAGCAATTTCAGAAGTACCAACTCTTGGAATTCTTGTTCCAGCGTGAGTCTCGAGAGGCTTGCAAACTTGTTCTTTTGATTCCTGAGGGAGTTGTAGAACGCCGAACTGCGGTTCACCCAGTTTGTGCCTTCACGTCTATACGGCGTGATTGCGTGGGCTGTTCATCGGTACGTGGAAGGGTGATTATCTCGGTAGTTCATCGCGTGGACAGCCTCGCGGTGCATTGCCTCTTCACCAGATCACGCAGCGACAATTTATCAAGTTCGTAGATCCTACGAGAAGATCGGGCCACAACAACTCGCTACACGTGCTGCATAGACATGTGCATATCATCTGGTATCAGAGCCTCCGTTCCCTCAGTAGCCAAAAAGAAAACCTACAGCAATTCATATGTGCTCCTGATTTGTAGTTTGTATTATCGAGTTTTAATCCTTTGAGAACTTGTCTAGTTGCTGAAATTTTTTTTCTTTATCCATATTGTTCTATCTTTCATCGTTGATCTGATCGGCCTTTGTGCTGCATACATAAAACAAAAACAAACACCCACCCATCCCACCCTTTGTGTGCTGCACACGTTTCATCTCTATATTGTTGTTCTTTGATGAGCCGCCCCTAGTTCTAGTTGTGCTGAATTGATCAAAAAAAAAACAGAGAACACAACAAAAAGAAGAAAGATATATAAGAGTCGTATGCAGGTCTGAAACCAACGTGTTTCTGTTATAAAAAAAAAGAAGAGTTGTGATCAGCACGACAAAAGGGGTTGAGCAGCATATCAATTGTTTCAATTCTCTGCTTTCTCCCATCTTCTTTATTTCTTTGCATCTTTCTTTATATTCAGCAACTTAGACTTGTGTTTTTGGATTATTATTCGGTTTTGCATCACTGCATTTCAGTGCACTCCACTTACATATTAACCCCACCAAGCTCCACTTAAAGCACCGTGAGTTGTTGCACCGTCGTCGCTATTACAATCACTCTTCCCTATAGATTGCAGCCCCGGTTCTTGCTCTTTTTAGGGAGAGAAAGAACTTGTTTTGTAAGTGGTGAGGGAGTGATTCCACATATTATTCTATCCTATATTGTTGTTTGTACTAATATGGCAGGAATCGGAGATGGTGCCGCTGTTTCGGTGGAGGAATTCCAGGAGCTGCGTACACAAATGGATAATCTGATGCAACAGCTCCAAACTCTCCAATTGAACATGCCACGTGGAGATCCACCACCAAATGAGGATGATGACATTGAGGAGGATGATGATCCACCGTGTCGTCCCGCTGGCCGTGGACGTGGCGGGTGTGGTCTTGGTTTTGCTAATTTTGGTCATGCTCGGCGCATTCCTATTGGAGGTGGAGGAGATTATGATGGTGATGATGATATGTTGTCCAACATGGATGATCATCGACATGGTGGCCATCATGGTTATCGTGACCACCATCGTCGTCGTAATGATGATGGTTTAAGAAACGTGAAAGTGTCTATTCCCCCTTTCAGCGGACAGGAGAATGCTGATGCTTATTTTGAATGGGAGACCAAGGTGGAACAAATATTTGATTTGTATGAATACCCTGCTGAAAAGAAGGCAAAGCTTGCAGCCATTGAGTTTAAAGGCTATGCCATAACTTGGTGGAATCAGGTCCGTTCTGAATATTAGAGAGTTGGGCATGTTCATATAACTTGGGAAGACATGAAGAGGGAAATGCGACGTCGTTTTGTTCCTGCATATTACTCTCGTGATCTACATTTGAAGCTGAAACGTCTTGTGCAAGGTACTCGTACTGTTGATGAATATTTTCAAGAATTGGAAATATGTTTACTTCGTACAGGGATAACTGAAGATGAGGAATCCACAATGGCTCAGTTTCTAGTTGGCCTCAATAAACCCATTGCTGATAAAGTGGATATGACAAACTACACATGTCTCACCGAGTTGGTTCATTTTGCAAAGAGGGCTGAAAGGCAAATTGCTACATCTTACAAATACAATGCAATGCCCAACAGCAAGGGGATGTCACGCCTCAATTCCAATAGTAAGGAGCTGCAATGCCCAAATCCTCATCTCGTGGAGCAAATAGATCTATTCCAACTTCTTCCAAACAATTGGATATGAAAGGTAAAGCTGTGAGTTCAAGTCAGCCCACTTCTTCTACTGCAGCCACACAACGCAAGATAAGCAAGATTGAGTGTTTTAAGAGTGGTGGTCATGGGCATAAGCAAGCTGAATGTCCCAATCATCGTACTATTATTGCACTTGCTGATGGTTCTTATGATTCACAAAGTGAAGAGGAGGACGAGTTTAACAATGTATTTGCAGATCTTAATCTTGACACTTGTGAGTATTCAGCAGAGGATGGTACATTTGAGCTAGGTCTAAATTGTTTAGCCATTCAAGATGTTGTTTCTCCATCTTACGAAGATTACTAGTGATGATTTTGATGAGTTGCTTGCTGATTTTCCTGATTTGACGCCTTCTATAATGAACACACCATCTCCTTCTTTGGTAGTGAGGCGAGTTCTTTCCACTCAATTTGTTGCTGCTGAACAAGGACAACGCCATAATTTGTTTCAATCCAGATGCAAAGTGAAAGGACAAGTGTGCCGTTTCATCATAGATGGTGGGAGCTGCAATAATATTGTTAGTGCTTTGCTTGTTGAGAAGCTTGGTTTGCAGCCACGTCGCCATCCACATCCATACCATATGCAATGGTTGAATAATTCTGGGACAGTTAAGGTTTCAGCCATGATTCGTTTGTCATTTTCCATTGGTGATTATCATGGAGAGGTGGATTGTGATATTGTCCCCATGCAAGCATGCCATTTGCTGCTTGGTCGGCCTTGGCAATTTGATGTGGACTCGGTGCATTTTGGACGGTCTAACAAACACACTTTCATTCACAATGACAAGAAGGTGGTTCTTGTTCCATTATCTCCAGAGGAGATACATGCTTCAGATATGGCTCGCAAGAAAAGAGAGGAATCTGACAAAAGAAAATTGAGTGAGATCCCCAACACAAGTAACGGAGAGAGTTCTAACCCATCCAGCCACATAAAGCCTCATGCCAATCCTAAACAGCCACGCCACACTGAGTGTCTCTTTGTGAGCAAGAGTGATATGAGAGAAGTGAGAAACACCACAGCCCCATTCTTTGTGCTCTTGCACAAGGAGGTCCTACTTTCAACTAACGATTTACCTTCATTGCTGCCTAGTGTTGTTGTTGATCTCTTACAGGACTTCGAAGATGTTTTTCCATCAGAGATACCAGCTGGACTTCCTCTACTCCATGGAATTGAGCATCAAATTGATTTGGTACCAGGTGTTTCTCTTCCAAATCGTCTAGCCTACCGCAACAATCCCGCAGAGACAAAGGAAATTCAGCGATAGGTAAAAGAGCTTTTGGACAAAAGGAATGTTTGTGAATCCTTATCACCATGTGCTGTTCCCGTTCTTTTAGTTCCAAAGAAAGATGGTTCTTGGCACATGTGTGTTGATTGTCATGCTATCAATGCTATAACTGTTCGATATCGCCATCCCATTCCACAACTTGATGACATGTTAGATGAATTGAGTGGTTCCATCATTTTCACCAAGATTGATTTGCGTAGTGGCTATCATCAAATCCACATCAAACTTGGTGATGAATGGAAAACAGCGTTTAAAACTAAAATTGGTCTCTATGAATGAATGGCTTGTGATGCCATTTGGCTTGACAAATACTCCTTCAACTTTTATGGGCTTAATGAATCATGTTTTACGAGCTTTCATTGGCAAGTTTGTAGTTGTTTATTTTGATGATATGCTGATCTATAGCAAATCATTTGATGAACATCTTGATCATATCCGTCAAGTACTTGCTGTTTTGAGGGAAGAGAAATTGTATGGCAACATTGCTAAGTGCACCTTTTGCACAGACCGTGTTATTTTCCTTGGCTTTGTTGTTTTTGTAGATGGTATTCAGGTTGATGAAGAGAAGGTTAAAGCAATAAAGGATTGGCCTACACCGGTAAATGTGAGCCAAGTTCGAAGCTTCCATGGTCTTGCAAGTTTCTATAGGCGTTTTGTCAAAGATTTCAGCACCCTCGCTACACCCCTTAACAATCTCACAAAGAAGGATGTTCCATTCAAGTGGGGGCATGACAAAGACCAAGCATTTCACACACTAAAAACAAAGCTTTGTGAAGCACCGCTGCTACAACTTCCTGATTTTGGTAAGACATTTGAGATTGAATGTGATGCAAGTGGTATTAGCATAGGAGGTGTACTGTTGCAAGAAGGTAAACCTGTTGCCTACTTTTCTGCAAAGCTAAATGGTCCACATCTGAATTACTCTGTTTATGACAAAGAGCTTTATGCCTTAGTTCACGTTTTGGAAGTTTGGCAACATTACTTGTTACCTAAAGAATTTGTAATCCATTCTGATCATGAAGCTTTGAAATATCTTAAAAGCCAAGGCAAGCTGAACCGTCGACATGCTAAATGGATTGAGTTCATTGAAACGTTTCCCTATGTTGTCAAACATAAGCGTGGTAAAGATAACATTGTTGCCGATGCCTTGTCTAGAAGATGTGCATTGATTACACAACTAGATACAAAAGTGCTTGGTTTGGAATCCATTAAAACACTTTTATGCTATTGATGCTGATTTTAACGAACCTTTCTCTCGTTGCATTGATGGAAAAGGTTGGGATAAATATTATGTGCATGATGGCTTCTTGTTTTGGACTAACAAAATATGCATTCCAGCTTGTTCGATTCGTCAAGTTCTTTTGCAGGAAGCACATGCAGGTGGACTGGTCATTTTGGTGTCAAAAAGACATTGGACATGCTGCTCTCTGATCATTTCTTTTGGCCACATATGCGACGTGATGTCCAGCGGCACGTTGGGTGCTGCATCGTTTGCTTGAAAGCTAAGTCCTGCCTCAATCCCCATGGTTTATATACTCCATTACCTATTCCACATGTACCTTGGGAAGATATATCTATGGACTTTGTTCTGGGGTTACCTCGGTCTCAGAGGGGGAGGGATTCTATTTTTGTTGTTGTAGATTGCTTTTCTAAAATGGCACATTTTATCCCATGTCATAAGAGCGATGATGCTTCACACATTGCTGATTTGTTTTTTAAGGAGATCGTTCGTTTACATGGAGTTCTAAAGACTATTGTTTCAGACCGGGATACAAAATTTCTCAGCTACTTTTGGAAGACATTGTGGGCTAAGCTTGGCACAAAGTTGTTATTTTCAACAACTTGTCATCCACAAACGGATGGGCAAACAGAAGTTATCAACCGTACCTTGTCAACCATGTTACGTGCCGTATTGAAAAAGAATTTGAAGCTCTGGGAAGATTGCCTTCCACATGTTGAATTTGCTTATAACAGGGCAGTCCATTCTACAACAAACTCTTGTCCATTTAAAATTGTTTATGGGTTTAAACCGCATACTCCCATGGATCTTTTGCCTTTACCATTACAGGAACAAGTTAACTTGGATGCTACGAAAAGATCAGACTTTATCAAGCGGTTACATGCGGAGACAAGAAAGAATATTGAGAAGAAATCAGCACAATATGCAAAGCAAGCGAACAAAGGTAAGAAGAAGGTTACATTCCAGCCAGAAGATCTTGTATGGTTGCATCTACGCAAGGATCGCTTTCCCCAACAGCGTAAGAGTAAGTTATCTCCTAGGGGTGATAAATGTGAGTACCACATTCAATGTCAAAGACTTGTTTCCATTTCCTGGTGAGCCTGAGTCGAGGACGACTCCTTCTCAAGAGGGGGAGGCTAATGAAGACATTCCTAGCATTCACTCATCTCCAAATGAAGCTACACTTGATATAGCTGGTCCAAATACAAGGAGTAGAGATAAACAATTGGAGAAGGAAATTCATTCTCAGGTGAACGCTAACCTTATGCTTAATAATCAGATTACATTGAATAAACCTATGCTTTTGAGTACTTGTTTCAATGTTCTTAGAAATGATGGAGTACACGAACAAGCATGGGATGATGATGGATTCTACCGACCAAATATATGCAAGGAACCTGCATGTGCATGAGACAGGAAAGGCCATTCAGCTACCATGAATATCAGCCGTTGAAGTGCAAGCAAATAATTCGGGAGTTAGGAATGCATGCAACCAGCAACTGGGTTGCTGTCCACACACGCTCCAGCATGCATGCAGAGAATACCAACCAGCCAGGCATCCTACTAGGCTTGGTTATTAATAAAAGTAGTGCTACAACTTCCCACTACATGTTCTCAATTATTTTCCACCAAACTGAAACTCCACTAGTGCTATATATCCCTGTAATAGATGACGTGAACAGTAACTCGTGATTGCAATTTCAGAAGTACCAACTCTTGGAATTCTTGTTCTAGCGTGAGTCTCAAGAGGTTTGCAAACTTGTTCTTTTAATTCCTGGGGCGACCGTCACAAGTTGGAGGTGTGCTGCAGTCCGAATCCAGCCTACTCGAGTCCTTTTCCCTTTCGGTCTTCTCCTTGATTCCTAATCAAAATGAGAGTGCACGTGTCTCCAAGATCTAAACAGGATGGATAAGAGCTCAAGAGGACACTCACTTGATGATTAAGTTTTCGAGCACGGGCACGAGTAATAGGACCAGCAATAGGTACTGGTGTCGGTGAGGATGTATCGTTGATGTTGATCTCCTCATCATCCTCCCCTTCTTGCATTTGAGTCATCCTCAACTCAAGCTCATCTTCCTCACCCAAACAAGGCTTCAAATCTGCAATGTTAAATGTGGGTCTAACACTAAAATCTGCAGGAAGATCAAGCTTATATGCATTATCATTAATTCATTGCAGCACTTTAAAAGGACCATTAGCTCTGGGCATCAATTTGGATTTTCTCAGTTCCGGAAACCTATCCTTTCGCAAATGCAACCAAACCAAATCCCCAGGTTCCAGAATCAATTGCTTTCTACCTTTATATCCAGCACATTTGTACTTAGCATTCATGCGCTCTATGTTTTCTTTAGTGGCTTCATGCAATTTTAACATCAATTCAGCACGTTGCTTAGCATCAAAAATTAATTTTTTAGAACTTGACAAAGGCATTAAATCAATAGGAGCACGTGGCAAGAAGCCATAAACAATCTCGAATGGACACATCTTTGTAGTAGAATGCAGCGAACGATTATAAGCAAACTTAATATGAGGCAAACAATCTTCCCACATCTTAATATTTTTCTTTAAAACAGCCCTTAACATGGTACAGAAAAGAATGCTAATTTGATCTACCATGATGCATAGAATCCATATCAAATTGCCATAGCCTACGTAACAAAATATGACAAGCTTGCATAGATACTGCATCGCACTCAACTCAACTATCAGATGAGTTCATTCTTGAGTTTATGTTCCTCCTCTTTATACCCTGGAGACGCGTGCACTCTTGTTTTACTCAGGAACGTTGGAGTGGATCCAACAGGGAGAGGATTAGCGCGGGGTTGATTCAGACTGCAAAGATAGTGCCAAATTCTGACGGCCGACACGACTTCATGCGAACTCCGATTTGGGCTTGCAAGTACTTAATGGAAAGGTTATTAAGTCTACTTTCAAATGGATCCAGCCTCATGTCAATATCTGTTCTGGAGCGGCTGCAATTGTCATTTTTCTACCGAGTATTTTTCTGTCCATGGTGCTGCGTCACCTTATTTGGGCCTATTAGGGGTGTATCAAGTTAGGCCCATTAGGGATGCATCCTAGGGTTGAGCACGACCCCAGCACCCCTGTGGTCGTTCCCCCCTCTTCTTAAACCTTTAGCCGCCGCCAAGAGCAGTGGGTTTTATTGATTAGAGTTAGCGTCTTGCTACTTGCACACAGCGCGCGTGTTGGCTAGACCACCCGTCTGTTTGTCTCCAGAACCCCGTTGTATTGTGAATTCAGAGTGAATCTTTCATCTCAATATCTATCAATTTCAGTGCTTGTTCTACTTATTTTTGCCTGTTCTTCGATTGCTTGCAGGACAAGTGCCCTAGTGGATGGGTTGTTGCGCACCGCAAATTCGTGTCGACCATCGGATATGGTGTATCGGTTGCTAAGGCCGTCCTTGGACAGTTGTAGTCGGGCCGTGAACGTTGCCTCCATCCCCCAATCGAGTTATCCTCCACCTCTCATCGAAAGATCGAGACTAAACCCTAGCGGGTTCTCATCAATTGTGAACATTTATTCAACTTGCTTTGGCTAATGTGGTTCTAGCTGTTCCTTTATTTTTCTTGCAGCCACCTATAGCTCTACAAATTATCTACTACGTCACAGGGTTGTGCTTGTGTAACATTTTGTGCTGTTCTTGCCGGCTGCCAACACCAACTTCCTAGCTTGGTAAGAACATGTAAGAACTTGATGGCACAAGATTGAGAGAATAGAGTTTGCTGCCACCTAGTTCCACTAGTTGATAGGACATTTTTTTCTCTTGTTATTTTTGCTGCAAGCTAACCATGGCAAGAAATGAGGATGATGGACGAGCTCATTCACCTCGAACAAGGGTCATCATTCAACACTTTGAACGCCAAGTGAGGGTGCATGTTGAACACCTTGATGAGGATGTTCGAGTCACCAACGAATGCCTTGGCCAATTTGAGGCCACGCAGATCGACACCAACACCAAGCTGACCTCAATGGAGAACACGCTTGGGGCTCTTAACACCTCTCTTGTAGGTATTTTGGAGTGTTTGGATAGGATGGACCAAGAGGGTCGTGATGGTACGGGACGGCGCAACAACAACAACACCGAGGGTAGAATTCCTAGGCAAGATGAGGAAGAATATTCAGCTGACACGGAGTTTGATGGAGAGGTAAATGGCCAACACCAGCACCAGCGCCACCATCGATATGGTGGACGTGCTCGTCAACCCCGACGTGAGGTACGCGACAATGATGATTCTTTAGGGAAGATTAAATTTAGCATGCCCTCTTTTGATGGAAAATATGACCCCAATGCATATCTTACTTGGAAGCTAGCTGTTGATCAAAAATTTGCATGTCATGATTTTCCTAAAAACAAACGTGTTAGGGCTGCTACTAGTGAGTTTACTGATTTTGCTTCTATTTGGTGGAGTGAATATGTGCGCAGCCACCCAAACAACACTCCACAAACTTGGGATGCTATGAAAAGAGTTATGCAAGCTAGATTTGTTCCCTCTTATCATGCACGTGATCTTTTGCATAAGCTTCAGCTTTTGAGACAGGGGGAAATAAATCTGTAGAAGAGTACTATCAAGAGTTGCAAACAGGGATGCTTTGTTGTGCTTTGGTAGAAAATGAGGATGCAGCTATGGCTAGGTTCATGGGTGGGCTAAATCGGGAAATTCAGGATATTTTGGCTTACAAAGAATACAATTCGATCACTCATTTGTTTCATCTTGCTTGTAAAGCTGAAAGGGAAGTACAGGGACGGAGAGCTAGCACGAGAACTAACATTTCTACAGTTCGTGCCTTGGACGCCATCAAACCCCACTGCCCAACTATACCGAGCCGCTGCCCCATCTTCATCAGGCAGCAAACCACGACTTTCAACAATGAACTCCTCACCATGCCCTCCCAAAACAACAAAGTGGGCAGCTGCTATACCAACCAAAAGTAATCGTTCAACTGGTGGTACTGTGCTGGTCCTAGGCTAGACTGTGCTAGAGACGCGAGCCTAGACACAAAGAAAGGCACAAACACATCACCCAAAGCGAATGAAAAACACAAAGAATAGACCCTTTTTTTGTTTTTTTCTCTTTTTTTTTCAGGGGACACTCAAAACTGATTATATGAACCAGAAGACTCCCAAAGAGCAATTCACCACACACACTTTTTCAGAAAGGGCAGGGGTATTCCAGTAATTAAAAGATATGAAATACTTGCTGTGTGATTACTTTGGTATTTGTAGCACAAGGTGAACTGATTCCTTGTCCAATTGGAACCTCTAATTCTACTCAGACTCGGCCAACAGAGAGGGTTAACCAATTTCTCGTCGGATTGGAACTTCAAAATCTACTCACATTCAACCAATAGAGAGACAATATGGCAGCCCATGTTGTGATATAAACGTGACAAGAACTCGAAACTCTAAGGGAATAAAACTAAGACCAGCAACTCGACACAACCGATACAACTGAATATTCAACACACCCTAACTAGGTAGCACTAGCCATGGCTCAAAGGTTTATAGGATTGCAGGAAACTAATCTACTATTTTTTTTGGCTTTTCTGGGCTATAGAAAAAAATAAGAACAACGAAGGATTGGAAGTCTCTCACCGATATACCTTGCTCTTTTACCAATTGATATGAACCCGCTAGGTTTTTTTTGCTCTGATCCCATGAGAGGCATGGGATAACTCGATTGGTGGATGGAGATGACGTTCTCAGCCCGACTACAGCCTTCCAAGACCGCGCCTTAGCAACCGATACACAACTTCCAATGGCCATCACGGTCTTGTGGAGCGCGACAACCAACCCCTAGGGCTCCCGTCCTGCAAGCAACCGAAGAATTAGCAAGAACGAGGAAACAAGCACTGAATTGCAAGATGAAATTGAAGGTTTCAAACTGAATCTTAATCAAGAGTGGGGTTCCGAAGACAAGGAGACGGGCGGCTGATCCAGCACGCGAGCCTACAGGCAAGTAGCGAAGGCTAAACTTGATCTAAACAAAAACCCAAGTGTTCCTGGTGGCGGCTAAGGGGTATGACCAAAGGAGTGTTTGGGTCGTGCTCCAACCCTAGGACACGTCCCTATTGGACTCTAAACAATACCCAGCCCATTGGGCTAAATTAAGGTGGCGCAGCACCCCGGACAGAAAAACCTCTCAGTGATGATTTGATGATTACCGCCACTTCTGAGAATATATGAGCATGAGGCCAGATCCATATGAAATTAGACTTAATTAGCTTTCCAACAAGTCCAGAATCACCCAAATCCAACTCCGTATGCAACCATGGCAACCGTCGCAATTTAGAGGTGTGCTGCAGTCCGAATTCAGCCTACGCGAGTCCTTTTCCCTTTCAGTCTTCTCCTTGATTCCTAATCAAAACAAGAGTGCACGTGTCTCCAAGATCTAAACAGGTTGGATAAGAGCTCAAGAGGGCACTCACTTGATGAAGTTTTCAAGCATGGGCACGAGTAATAGGACCAGCAATAGGTATTGGTGTCGGCGAGGATGTATCGTTGGTGTTGATGTCCTCATCAAAGCATATCATCTAGCCTAGGAATAGTATGACGATAACTGATTGTAATATTATTAATCGCTCTGCAATCTACACACATACACCAAGATCCATCTTTCTTAGGAACCAAAAGAATAAGAACAGCACATGGGCTAAGAGACTCACACACATAACTTTTATCGAGCAATTCTTGCACTTGGCACTGAATCTCTTTAGTTTCTTCGGGGTTGGTCCTGTATGGCGCACGGTTGGACAATGAGGCTCTAGGAATAAGGTCAATTTGGTGCTCAATCCCTTGGGTTGGTGGCAGCCCCAGTGGCACCTCCTTTGGAAAAATGTCCACCTACTCCTGCAAAAGGTTAGTGAGCGCAGGAGGCAAAGAAGAAGGTATCTCCTCAAGTGAAAACAAAGTTTGTTTGCAAATCAAAGCATAGCAAACAATAGTATTAGCATCAATCTCATTCAAATCAGATTTGGTTGCAATGAAACATGACCCTTTCAGCTTGATCTCATTTTTATTATTGTGGGCAGATTTGGTATTCTTCTTTTTGTGCTTTTCACGTTCATTTGCCACAATCTGATTTTCACTCTTAGCATGCCCCTGATTCTTTACTTTACTAGCTCTAGCAAGTTCAAAATAGCTTCAGGAGACATTGGGTGCAAAACAAGTTTCTTGTCATTATGCATAAAAGAGTATTGATTTGTTTTACCATGATGCAAAGAATTAATGTCAAACTGCCATGGTCTGTCTAACAATATAGAACATGCTTGCATGGGTACAACATCACAATCAATAGAATCTTGATAAGAACCAATAGTAAAATTAACTGTCACCAACCGTGTTACCGCTACTGTTCAGCCATTGAATGTAGTAAGGTTGCGGATGTGGTTGAGTGCACAATGCAAGCTTTTCCACCATTTCAGCACTTGCCAAGTTGTTGCCGCTCCCTCCATCAATGATGACTTGGCAAGAACGCTGATTTTGTTCATCCTTCTCCATTTATGCACTCAACACTCGCTGCACCACAAGGCTTTGTTCAGCGTGTCCTGTTCCAATGTGCTCCTCATCTTCCCCTATATTGTTAGCTGCAAGCAAAGTATATGTTTCTTCATCTAAATCACTAGCAGAGGTACTCACCATCAGGATGCACAACTAACACACGTGCGCTTGGGCAGTCCCTGCGCACATGACCGTAACCTTTGCAGCGGAGGCATTGAATGTCTCTCATTCGCCCCGAGGATGCAATTGAGGATGAACTTTTGGTTGGTATAGCAGCTGCCCACTTTGTTGTTTTGGGAGGGCATGGTGAGGAGTTCATTGTTGAAGGTCGTGGTTTGCTGCCTGATGAAGATGGGGCAGCGGCTCGGTATAGTTGGGCAGTGGGGTTTGATGGCGTCCAAGGCACGAACTGTAGAAATGTTAGTTCTCGTGCTAGCTCTCCGTCCCTGTACTTCCCTTTCAGCTTTACAAGCAAGATGAAACAAATGAGTGATCGAATTGTATTCTTTGTAAGCCAAAATATCCTGAATTTCCCGATTTAGCCCACCCATGAACCTAGCCATAGCTGCATCCTCATTTTCTACCAAAGCACAACAAAGCATCCCTGTTTGCAACTCTTGATAGTACTCTTCTACAGATTTATTTCCCCCTGTCTCAAAAGCTGAAGCTTATGCAAAAGATCACGTGCATGATAAGAGGGAACAAATCTAGCTTGCATAACTCTTTTCATAGCATCCCAAGTTTGTGGAGTGTTGTTTGGGTGGCTGCGCACATATTCACTCCACCAAATAGAAGCAAAATCAGTAAACTCACTAGTAGCAGCCCTAACACGTTTGTTTTTAGGAAAATCATGACATGCAAATTTTTGATCAACAGCTAGCTTCCAAGTAAGATATGCATTGGGGTCATATTTTCCATCAAAAGAGGGCATGCTAAATTTAATCTTCCCTAAAGAATCATCATTGTCGCGTACCTCACGTCGGGGTTGACGAGCACGTCCACCATATCGATGGTGGCGCTGGTGCTGGTGTTGGCCATTTACCTCTCCATCAAACTCCGTGTCAGCTGAATATTCTTCCTCATCTTGCCTAGGAATTCTACCCTCGGTGTTGTTGTTGTTGCGCCGTCCCGTACCATCACGACCCTCTTGGTCCATCCTATCCAAACACTCCAAAATACCTACAAGAGAGGTGTTAAGAGCCCCAAGCGTGTTCTCCATTGAGGTCAGCTTGGTGTTGGTGTCGATCTGCGTGGCCTCAAATTGGCCAAGGCATTCGTTGGTGACTCGAACATCCTCATCAAGGTGTTCAACATGCACCCTCACTTGGCGTTCAAAGTGTTGAATGATGACCCTTGTTCGAGGTGAATGAGCTCGTCCATCATCCTCATTTCCTGCCATGGTTAGCTTGCAGCAAAAATAACAAGAGAAAAAAATGTCCTATCAACTAGTGGAACTAGGTGGCAGCAAACTCTATTCTCTCAATCTTGTGCCATCAAGTTCTTACATGTTCTTACCAAGCTAGGAAGTTGGTGTTGGCAGCCGGCAAGAACAGCACAAAATGTTACACAAGCACAACCCTGTGACGTAGTAGATAATTTGTAGAGCTATAGGTGGCTGCAAGAAAAATAAAGGAACAGCTAGAACCACATTAGCCAAAGCAAGTTGAATAAATGTTCACAATTGATGAGAACCCGCTAGGGTTTAGTCTCGATCTTTCGATGAGAGGTGGAGGATAACTCGATTGGGGGATGGAGGCAACGTTCACGGCCCGACTACAACTGTCCAAGGACGGCCTTAGCAACCGATACACCATATCCGATGGTCGACACGAATTTGCGGTGCGCAACAACCCATCCACTAGGGCACTTGTCCTGCAAGCAATCGAAGAACAGGCAAAAATAAGTAGAACAAGCACTGAAATTGATAGATATTGAGATGAAAGATTCACTCTGAATTCACAATACAACGGGGTTCTGGAGACAAACAGACGGGTGGTCTAGCCAACACGCGCGCTGTGTGCAAGTAGCAAGACGCTAACTCTAATCAATAAAACCCACTGCTCTTGGCGGCGGCTAAAGGTTTAAGAAGAGGGGGGAACGACCACAGGGGTGCTGGGGTCGTGCTCAACCCTAGGATGCATCCCTAATGGGCCTAACTTGATACACCCCTAATAGGCCCAAATAAGGTGACGCAGCACCATGGACAGAAAAATACTCGGTAGAAAAATGACAATTGCAGCCGCTCCAGAACAGATATTGACATGAGGCTGGATCCATTTGAAAGTAGACTTAATAACCTTTCCATTAAGTACTTGCAAGCCCAAATCGGAGTTCGCATGAAGTCGTGTCGGCCGTCAGAATTTGGCACTATCTTTGCAGTCTGAATCAACCCCACGCTAATCCTCTCCCTGTTGGATCCACTCCAACGTTCCTGAGTAAAACAAGAGTGCACGCGTCTCCAGGGTATAAAGAGGAGGAACATAAACTCAAGAATGAACTCATCTGATAGTTGAGTTGAGTGCGATGCAGTATCTATGCAAGCTTGTCATATTTTGTTACGTAGGCTATGGCAATTTGATATGGATTCTATGCATCATGGTAGATCAAATTAGCATTCTTTTCTGTACCATGTTAAGGGCTGTTTTAAAGAAAAATATTAAGATGTGGGAAGATTGTTTGCCTCATATTAAGTTTGCTTATAATCGTTCGCTGCATTCTACTACAAAGATGTGTCCATTCGAGATTGTTTATGGCTTCTTGCCACGTGCTCCTATTGATTTAATGCCTTTGTCAAGTTCTAAAAAATTAATTTTTGATGCTAAGCAACGTGCTGAATTGATGTTAAAATTGCATGAAGCCACTAAAGAAAACATAGAGCGCATGAATGCTAAGTACAAATGTGCTGGATATAAAGGTAGAAAGCAATTGATTCTGGAACCTGGGGATTTGGTTTGGTTGCATTTGCGAAAGGATAGGTTTCCGGAACTGAGAAAATCCAAATTGATGCCCAGAGCTAATGGTCCTTTTAAAGTGCTGCAATGAATTAATGATAATGCATATAAGCTTGATCTTCCTGCAGATTTTAGTGTTAGACCCACATTTAACATTGCAGATTTGAAGCCTTGTTTGGGTGAGGAAGATGAGCTTGAGTTGAGGATGACTCAAATGCAAGAAGGGGAGGATGATGAGGAGATCAACATCAACGATACATCCTCACCGACACCAGTACCTATTGCTGGTCCTATTACTCGTGCCCGTGCTCGAAAACTTAATCATCAAGTGAGTGTCCTCTTGAGCTCTTATCCATCCTGTTTAGATCTTGGAGACACGTGCACTCTCATTTTGATTAGGAATCAAGGAGAAGACCGAAAGGGAAAAGGACTCGCGTAGCTGGATTCGGACTGCAGCACACCTCCAACTTGCGACGGTCGCCACGGTTGCATACGAAGTTGGATTTGGATGATTCTGGACTTGATGGAAAGCTAATCAAGTCTACTTTCATATGGATCTGGCCTCATGCTCATATCTTCTCAGAAGTGGCGGTGATGAGGACATCAACACCAATGATACATCCTTGCCGACACAAGTACCTATTGCTGGTCCTATTACTCGTGCCCGTGCTCAAAAACTTAATCATCAAGTGAGTGCCCTATTGAGCTCTTATCCATCCCGTTTAGATCTTGGAGACACGTGCACTCTTGTTTTGATTAGGAATCAAGGAGAAGACCGAAAGGGAAAAGGACTCGCGTAGGCTGGATTCGGACTACAGCACACCTCCAACTTGCGACGGTCGCCACAGTTGCAAACAGATTTGTATTTGGGTGATTCTGGACTTGTTGGAAAGCTAATCAAGTCTACTTTCATATGGATCTATCCTCATGCTGATATCTTCTCAGAAGCGGTGGTAATCTTCAAATCATCGCTCGCGTCTCTAGCACGGTCTAGGCTAGGACCAGCACAGTACCACCGGTTAAACGATTATTTAACTTGCTTTTTATAACTAACGTGGTGCTAGTTTGTTCCTTGTTTCAGCCCACCTACAGCTCCACATACTCTACAGATTGACAAGTCTTGTGCTGCAGCACCGATACACTTCATCCATTGCTGTAGACTCAGTTGGTAGACGACCCCTCCTGTCGAGCAAGGTAAGAATTGGTAAGAACTTGTGTAACAACTTGAGAGTGAGTGACTTGTTGTAGCTACATCCTAGTAGTTGTAGGGCTTTTATTTCTTCACTTGCTTTCTTGTTGTCTTTGTTTTTGAACCATGACAGGGACAGACGATGATAACCAAACACAACATTCACCTCGCACTAAGGGCATCATACAACATTTTCAAAGGAAAGTGAAGCTGCACACAGAGGGACTTGATAACGACTTGCAGGTGACAAATGAAAAGCTTGGGCAGTTGGAGGCTATGCAGATTGCCACAAACAACAAGCTTACAAGTTTGGAGGAATCTGTTGCTAGTGTGGACAAAAACCTTGCTGCTCTCCTAAGGCGTTTTGATGACTTCCACACCGATGATAAAGAGAAGCATAAAGAAGAGAAGGAGGAAGATCGAGAGCACGGTAGTTATGAAGATGACTACACTACTGATACTGAACATGATGATCGAGACACTCATGATCGCGTCGCCTACGTCACAGCCGTAGAGGTATGGGTGGCTACCGCCGATGCGAGGTACACAATAATGAGGATGCTTTCAATAAGACTAAATTTAAAATACCTCCTTTTGATGGTAAATATGGCCCTGATGCATACATTACTTGGGAGATTGCTGTTGATCAAAAGTTTGCATGTCATGAATTTCCTGAGACACGTGTTAGGGCTGCTACTAGTGAGTTTACAGATTTTGCTTCTGTTTGGTGGATATGGCAAGAAAAATCCTAATAACATACCTAAAACTTGGGATGCGCTGAAACGAGCCATGAGAGCTAGATTTGTTCCATCTTACTATGCCCGTGATATGATAAATAAGTTGCAGCAATTGAGACAAGGTTCTAAAAGTGTAGAAAAATATTATCAGGAATTACAAACGGGTATGTTGCGTTGTAAGTTAGAGGAGGATGAGGAACTGGCTATGGCTAGATTTTTGGGCGGGTTAAATCGAAAAATTCAGGACATCCTCGCTAGAATACAATAACGTAACCCGTTTGTTTCATCTTGCTTGTAAAGCTGAAAGGAAATTGCAGGGACGACGTGCTAGTGCAAGGAGTAATATTTCTGCAGGGAAAGCTAATTCATGGCAGCAACGCACGGCTACAACCCCATCTACATGTACTCCTACTCCATCATCTAGTGACAAGACTTGAGCTGCCCCCATAAATTCAGTTGCGAAGACGATGCAAAAGCCTGCCGCGAGTACTTCATCTGTGGCATCGACGGGTAGAACAAGCAACATACAATATTACTGGTGCAAGGGATATGGGCATATGATGCGTGACTGTCCAAACAAGGGTGTTATGATTGTCAAGGATGATGGTGAGTGTTCATCTCCTAGTGATTTTGATGAAGATACACTTGCATTGCTTGCGGATGACCATGTAGGTAATGAAGAACAAATAGAAGAACATATTAATGCAGGTGAAGCGGACCACTATGAGAGCTTGATCGTACAGCGAGTGCTTAGTGCACAAATAGAGAAGGCAGAGCAAAATCAGCGACACACTTTATTTCAAACAAAGTGTGTCATCAAAGAGCGTTCGTGCCGCATGATCATTGATGGAGATAGCTGCAACAACTTGGCAAGCAGCGATATGGTGCAGAAGCTTGCCCTCAACACCAAACCACACCCGCATCCCTACTACATCTAATGGCTGAACAACAGTGGTAAGGCAAAGGTAACTAGACTTGTGAGAATCAATTTTTCCATCGGATCCTACAAAGATATTGTTGAATGTGATGCTGTGCCTATGCAAGCTTGTAACATTCTGCTAGGTAGACCTTGGCAATTTGATAGAGATTCTATGCATCATGGTAGATCAAATCAGTATTCTTTTCTATACCATGATCGAAAAATTGCGTTGCATCCTATGTCTCCTGAAGCTATTATGCAAACTGATGTTGCTAGGGCTGCTAAAGCAAAGAGCGAGAGCAATAAAAATGATAAATCTGTAATTGATAACAAAGATGAGATAAAACTGAAAGGACGTTGTATGCTTGCTACAAAATCTGATATTAATGAGTTCAATGCATCCACCTCTGTTGCTTATGCTTTGATTTCAATTGAGGATATGCAACGTTCTTTGCACCCTGCTGTTGCTAACATTTTGCATGAGTATTCTGATGTGTTTCCAAGCGAGGTACCAGTAGGGCTGCCACCAATACGTGGGATTGAGCACCAAATTGATCTTATTCCTGGAGCATCTTTGCCAAACCGTGCGCCATACAGGACAAATCCGGAAGAAACAAAGGAAATTCAGCGACAAGTGCAAGAACTACTAGACAAAGGTTATGTGCGAGAATCTCTTAGTTCTTGTGCTGTTCCAGTATTTTTAGTGCCTAAGAAAGATGGAACAAGGCATATGTGTGTTGATTGTAGGGCTATTAATAATATCACCATTCGATATCGGCACCCTATTACACGATTAGATGATATGCTTGATGAATTGTGTGGTGCTGTTGTGTTTTTGAAAGTTGATTTGCGTAGTGGGTACCACCAGATTCGTATGAAATTGGGAGATGAATGGAAAATTGCTTTCAAAACTAAGTTCAGTTTGTATGAGTGGTTAGTCATGCCTTTTGGGTTAACTAATACACCTAGTACTTTCATGAGATTAATGAGTGAGGTTTTGCGTGCTTTCATTGGGAAATTTGTTGTCGTCTATTTTGATGATATACTAATTTACAGCAAATCCATGGATGCACATTTTGATCACTTACGTGCTGTTTTTAATGCTTTACATGATGCACGTTTATTTGGCAACCTTGAGAAGTGTACTTTTTGCACCGATCAGTATCGTTTCTTGGCTATGTTGTTACTCCACAGGGAATTGAAGTTGATAAATCCAAGGTGGAAGCTATACAGGGATGGCCCGTACCTACAGCGGTCACACAAGTGCGGAGTTTCCTTGGACTTGCTGATTTCTATCGCCGCTTTTTGAAGGATTTCAGCACCATGGCTACACCGTTAAATGAGCTCCCCTTTTCTTGGGGCAAAGCACAAGAGCATTATTTCCACATTCTAAAAGATAAGTTAACATATGCACCTCTACTCCAACTCCCTGATTTTAATAAGACTTTTGAACTTGAATGTGATGCTAGTGGAATTGGATTGGGTGGTGTTTTGTTACAAGAAGGCAAACCTGTTGTATTTTAGTGAGAAATTGAGCGGGCCTCTTTTGAATTATTCTACATATGATAATGAATTATATGCTCTTGGTCGGACATTAGAAACATGGCAGCATTATTTGTGGCCCAAAGAGTTTGTTATACATTCTGATCATGAATCTTTGAAACACATTCGTAGTCAAGGAAAAATGAATCGTAGGCATGTAAAATTTATTGAATCTTTGAATTTATTGAATCTTTTTCTTATGTTATTAAACACAAGAAAGGGAAGGATAATATCATTGCGGATGCATTGTCTAGGAGATATACTTTGCTGAAACAACTTGATTACAAGATATTTGGATTAGACACAATTACAGACCAATATGTTCATGATGCTGATTTTAAAGATGTGTTGTTACATTGTAAAGATGGGAAATCGTGGAACAAATTCATTGTCAGTGATGGGTTTGTGTTTAGAGCTAACAAGCTATGCATTCCAGCAAGCTCCGTTCGCTTATTGTTGCTGCAGGAAGCACATGGAGGTGGCTTAATGGGACATTTTGGAGCAAAGAAGACTAAGGACATTCTGGCTGGTCATTTCTTTTGGCCAAAGATGCGACGAGACGTGGAGAGATTTGTTGCTCCCTGCACAACATGTCAAAAGGCTAAGTCACGCTTAAATCCACACGATTTGAAGCCTTATTTGGGTGAGGAAGATGAGCTTGAGTCGAGGACGACTCAAATACAAGAAGGGGAGGATGATGAGGACATCAACACCAATGATACATCCTCGCCGACACCAGTAGCTATTGCTGGTCCTATTACTTGTGCCTGAATCATCAAGAATCAAGGAGAAGACCGAAAGGGAAAAGGACTCGCGTAGCTGGATTCGGACTGCAGCACACCTCCAACTTGCGACGGTCGCCACGGTTGCATACGAAGTTGGATTTGGATGATTCTGGACTTGATGGAAAGCTAATCAAGTCTACTTTCATATGGATCTGGCCTCATGCTCATATCTTCTCAGAAGCGGTGGTAATCATCAAATCATCACTGAGAGGTTTTTCTATCTAGGGTGTTGCGCCACCATAATTTAGCCCAATGGGCTGTGTATTGTTTAGAGTCCAATAGGGACGCATCCTATGGTTGGAGCACGACCCAAACACTCCTTTGGTCATCCTCCCCACGTTATATACCCCTTAGCCGCCACCAGGAACACTTGGGTTTTGTTTAGATCAAGTTTAGCCTTCGCGACTTGCCTGTAGGCGCGTGTGCTGGATCAGCCGCCCGTCTCCTTGTCTTCGGAACCCCACTCTTGATTAAGATTCAGTTTAAAACCTTCAATTTCATCTTGCAATTTAGTGCTTGTTTCCTCCTTCTTACTAGTTCTTCGGTTGCTTGCAGGATGGGAGCCCTAGGGGCTGGTTGTCGCGCTCCACAAGATCATGACGGCCATTGGAAGTGGTGTATTGGTCGCTAAAGTGCTGTCTTGGAAGGCTGTAGTCAGGCCGAGAACGTCATCTCCATCCACCAATCGAGTTATCCCACGCCTCTCATCGAAAGATCGTACAAAAAAAACCTAGCGGGTTCATATCAGTTATGGCGGTAGACTCTTGAGTCTAAAGATTTTAGAGTAAGCATAACTAAAACTGAATACTTAAGGTGTGACTTTGGTACTATCGTATACGAGAAGGGAGACATGAGTTTAGGAGGCCAAGTAGTACCTAAGAAGAACAAATTTCGATATATAGGATCGATGCTATAGATGGATGGGGATATTAATGCGGACATTAGCCATAGAATCAAAGCGGGATTGTTGAAGTAGCACCAAGCATCTAGCATCCTCTATGATAAGAGGGTACCACAGAAACTAAAAGGCATGTTTTATAGAACGCTTTTCGATTAAAATGTGACTGCATTGAGAGTCGGCTTTCAACCCTGATCTTTTTGATATGGTCATAGATGAGGTAATAAGGGACATGCAAGAGGATAACTCTTTGTGTATGCTTTTTGCTAATGATGAAAGTCGAGAGTGAGTAAATAGGAAGCTAGAGTTGTGGCGACATACTCTAGAATCAAAAGGTTTTTAGGTTTAGTAGAACTGAAAATGAATATATGATATATGAGCACTACTACACAAGACAAGAAATGTTAGCTTAAAGGGTCAAGTAGTTAGATTAAATGTTACCTAAAAAGGATATACTTCATTATTTGGGATTGATGCTACATAGAGATGAAGATATTAATGAACATGTTCGACATAGAATCAAAACATAGTTGATAAAATGGCAAAAAACATCAGACATTCTTTGTGATAAGAAAATACCTCAAAAGCTAAAAGGTAAGTTTTATCAATGCCGATTACATCTATGATGTTGTATGGCGTGAAATTTTGGTCTATAAAAAGATAATATATTTAATAGTTAATTGTTGTACAGATGCGTTTGGTGTGCTGGATTTGTGGGCACAAAAAAATAGATCGAGTTTAGAACAATAATATACGTTATAGGCTAGGGGTAATACCGATTGAACAAAAGCTTGTTCAACACCAGTTGAGATGGTTTGGATATATTCAATGGATACCTCTAGAAGCACCCGTGTAAGAATCCTAAGATGCGACGATATTGTCAAGAGAGGCAGGAGAAGGCTGAAATTGACATGATAGAAGACAATAAAAAGACTTGAAATGTTAAAATATTTGTAAAGTATTGTTCTTCAATAGGAGCACATGGAAAACAACAATTTTTGTGCCTGAACCTTTTTATATGTGATTTCTGTTGCCTTTTATTTCTAGTTTATCTTAATTTGCTTAAGACTGCACTCCCGCGCGCGGGCAAGATTGGATCGACCAGAGAGGCTCGTCGAGAGGATGAGTGAATGTGAGCCGATGGAGGTCCAATGGCGTGCGCGTAGACATGCTGAGGCATAGGAGATCTGCTTTGCTCTAGTGCATATCCTTCAGCTTTGAGGTCCCTTTGTCAGGGTCGCTGGAGTTACGAATGTACTAGTCAATTTGACCCTACAATTTGACACTACAATTTGACAAGGAGATAAACCAATGAGTCAGTCGGCCGATGGGCTGATATGAACTGCTATCGGTAGGTCGTCGATAGGGTTGAGGTAGTCATCGGCTGTGTCTGATGCACTCCTACTTCAGTTGGTTGCCAATAGGGGCTGAAGCACTCATCCATTCACTTTGCGTAGGCGAATGGCAACGAAGGGAATGAAAAAACACATTGACTGTAGAGCCGATGACGCTCTGAAATAAAGTCATCAATAGGCATTATGCGAACTACTGCTATCGGTTGGTTGCCGATAGAGGCTGTAGCACTCTTTCATCCGTTGAAAAGGCATAAATAGATAATGAGGACTAAGATAAAGGACTATCGATTGTAGAGCCGATGATGATCTAGAATACAGTGGTCGATGAACAATGTGTAATCCTCCTAGCAGCTAGTTGTCGTTAGAGGTTGTACAGCTAGCCGATGAAGGCATATGCGAATGGCAAAGAGTAAGATAAAGGCCTCATTGGCTACAAAGTTGTTGGTGCCCCGAATAGAATATGTGACGAATAGTAAGGAGTGAGACCTGATCTTTTGAAAATACAAGAGGCTAGTTCGGATGCACGGACAAAAGAAACGAGCGAACCTAGGCTCATTGAACCGATGAGAGGAATTCTCTAAAAAATATATATATATCAGCTTAGAAGCCGATATTCTAGGGCATGATGCTCAATGTGTGGATTTCATTGGCTACCACTTGAATAAAACGTTCATGTAAAGACCCATTAACCTATGGCTCAATCTACTATAAGTGGTCTAGTAGGTCAGACCTAACATGATGATAGTAGAGGGAGCTCGATAATCCGTAGAACTATGCGAACAAGATGTGATGCACCTGATCGTACTAAGAGATTGAATCTAATCGATGCATTCTTAGCCAGAACAGATACACCAAGATAGTGTGAGACTTACCCCATCATCAGAGAATCGGATTTAACGGATGCTAGTGGAATTGGTTTGGGAGGTGTTTTCTTACAAGAGGGAAAACCTGTAGCATATTTCAGTGAGAAGTTGAGTGGGCCTAGTTCGGACTTTGGAAACATGGCAGCATTATTTATGGCCCAAAGAGTTCGTTATACATTCTGATCATGAATCATTGAAACATATTCGAAGGCAAGCAAAACTGAACCGTAGGCATGCTCACTGGGTTAAATTCATTGAGTCTTTTCCTTATGTCATCAAACTCAAGAAAGGGAAGGAAAATGTAATTGCTGATTCTTTGTCTGGACGTTATACCATGCTTTCACAACTTGATTTCAAAATTTTTGGCTTGGAAACAATAAAAGAGCAATATGCCTAATGAGGACATCCCTTCCAACAATACTCCTACTAGCAAGGACCAATGACAAGAGCCTGTGCACGAGTGCTAAATTATCAGGTAAACTCGTTTCTCGCTGTCCATACACCCTCATCTCAGAATTGGATGCTACTAAATCATTGTGATGATTTTATTATTATTAGGAATGATGGAGAGGAGGTTAATGGATCAACCAATCAGTTTGGGCATCAAGATCACACAACAAGGAAGCACACCATCGGACAACAAGTTCAGACTTCAAGTTCGTACAACTAGACAACATCAAATTGATGTGGCAATATTTCTTAACTTCGGATGTTGTTTGAGGCATATGAGTACTCATTGGAAAGATCTTGAAGTCTACTTTCAGATGGATGCAACCTCATGATGAAATTCCCCCGGAGCTGAGCAGAATTGATAAAGAGACGTTCAGCCTTCCAGTCTTAGGCTGAAACCCTTGTATCTCGTGCAGCCCACTAGGGGCCCATTCTAGCGTAGGGTTTACACCCTCCCATGCCTCCTTGCTGTTGCCCATGTATAAATACATGTAGCAGCCACCAAGATGAACTTCGGTTTTGTTTAGATGCAAGTATAGCTACTGCTACTTCCTAGTGAACGCGTGTGTTGACAAGACCACCTGATTTACTTGATTCAAGACCGCAACTCGTGATTCAGGTTTCATTTGGTTCAGATCCATGAGTTTATTGTTCGTTTTGTTCTTGCATGTTCTTGATTGCTAGCAGGTTTAAGGGTGTTCTTGGCACTACAAGAACAGCCAACGTCGGAATCTGATGAGGACATCAACCCCTACACAGGACCTGCTACTACAACGGAACCAGCACGACGTCACTCCCCACTACCCCAAATCCAGAAACGTTTCAAGGTCCAATAACGCGAGCCCGTGCACGTGACCTGAATTATGTGATCCTTTTAAGGAATGAAGGAGAAGATTCTGTCCAGAAATGACAACCATTAAGGATTGCGCCATCTATGGAAGCCAATAAAGGGTGCTGCGCCACCTATCTTTTGGAAAGATTGTTTCCATGTAATACGTAGCTAATTTAGGAAAGGTTAGGTGGGGGATTTCAGCCATCCATTCATGATAGACGAAATTCACTCCCCACCTTTCTCCTATTTAGCCCTGCTCACCCCCCTTTGTTTGGCGGGTTTTCTTTGATAAGTTTAGCCATTTGCGCAAACATTCTGTACTGCAGTTGTGCTCAACGGCCACCTGTGGACAGCCATTGTGAACCCCAACTTGTGAGTGATTGATCTTCAGTTTTGCCTACTCCTTGTTCTTGCTCGTTTCTTCGATTGCTTGCAGGAACAGAACCTCGTGTTCAGGTTGAACTTGCCATCCAGCAAGGTCAATAACCGATTGGAGTTGATTCAGCGATTGCTAAGGCGTTATGACCTGTTCGTTCATAGTCGGATCGCGAGAGTCATCTCCTCCACAAATCGAATTTATCCGTCTCACTGAAAGATCGGGCACTTCAGCCTTATCAAGTGGTATCAGATTTCAGGTTGCTCGGTGAGATCTATCCCCTTTATTTGTAGTTTTGTTCAACGTCCTATCGTCCACCAGAAAAGCCAACAAAAAAGTTTTAGGTTAGAACCACTGTCCAATACCTTTTGAGCCTTTGCATCTTTCATTCAGTCTATTGCTTTATTGAGTTTTTGGTTGCATCGTTGTGTCGTGTGCTGGTCTTGGCGTCTAGTCCATTAGAGTTTTGAGTTTCTGTCACGTATTAGTTCACATCTTTGCACTTGATCCTCCTTTTCCTTTGTCCTCAGTGCTCCTGTAATCTTTCCCACGTCATAGACCCCCCCTTGTTCACGCCAACCTCTCCCACCTACAAAAGGAAAGTAATTTATTTCGGGTCTTGATTTATCTCGGCAAGGAAACAGGCCTTAGCTATTGCTTCCCTAGTCCGTTTAGGAAGTTTAGGTACAATTTGGAAAGCATATTTTGTGCCCTTTCCAATGGATACTCACTGGCTTAGTGATTCATTTTGGGCGTATCACAGGAGATCGTGAGAGATCAGGTCTGTGGCTACATGAAAGGAAAGAGTTCCTGATTTCCTTTTGTTTCCCTTTGAGTTGTGCAACGTGTTGGCAGTGTCATCCAACTGAAAAAGGCTAGAGGTGCATAAAAAAAAGAAGCCGCACCGAAAAAAAAGGACAAAAGGTGCAAAAAGAGCCGCACCACAAACAAAAAAAAACAAAAGGAGAAGCCAAGGGTGTGTACTCGCTGTCTTTTACTCTTTGTTCTTGCAATTCTGTGACTATCTTTGTGTGTGGGCTCACGTCTCTAGTATGGTCTAGCCTAGGACCAGCACAACACCAGCTTTGAGTGATTATTCAACTTTGCATTTGCTGAATGCTTGTGCTAATCCTTGCTACAAATTGAAGCCTTCCCATAGCTCCACAAATTTTCTACAGCGTGCAGGTTGTCCTCTAGCAATCGCTCTATCCAAGCTTCGCCGATTGCACCACTGGTTGCAGGTCACCCCTGTTTGCATGGTAAGAACGGGTAAGGGCTTGGTAACGACTTTTAGTTTGAGTGACCTGATCGGCCCCACATTCTAGTAGGCACTAATCATGGCAGGATCCGCGGATGAGCCGGAGGACCCGAATGCCATGCCACACTCCCCTCGATTAAAATGCATCATCTAGCACTTTGATCGCCTAATGAACAAGCATGTGGATGACCTCTCAGAAGATGTTCGGGTCACTAATGAGCGCCTTGGCCAACTTGAAACCACTCAGCTTACCACAGGTACAACGCTCAGGGAACTACAGCAAGCACAAGCCACCACCAACACCAGCCTTGCCACCATCACAACTCGTCTCGACGAATTAATCCAGCAACTTGCTGCTGCACGGGATGGCTTTGATTATTATGGCGATACTGAGCAAGAAGATCCTGACCAGCCTCGTCGGCCGTGAGGGCCTCGCCGTGTGGTACATAATCAGGATGACTCTTTTGCCAAGAAATTCACCATACCTACGTTTAATGGAAAATATGATTGATAGCGTTCGAGCTATGAATCGTCCAAGGACACGCACACGTTCAACTATAAAATCACAACTGGAGGATACTCTCAACTCACAGCGGGATAAAAGAGGAGATAAACTCAACTCAAGATAAACTTTTTCATAATAATTCAACAAGTGAGTTTACATTCAGAAATTAGGCTTTATATAGCCATACAACTCAACTCTAGAAACTTCCTACTAATTAATAACTCCTTAACTATTTTTGCAAATATCAAAACACAATAAAAACAACATTAACTACTACTGCTAATTCCCAAATATAATTAAAATATAGAAAGACTCAAAAGGCAAGTTCCAAGAAACTAAATGCTGGCTGGCTCCTCAGTAACCACGCTCACTTGACACGAGGTTTTGATCAAGAAGACTCTGGAATCTGGAGAAACTCAAAACACAAAAAAGATAGTCCATTTCATTATCTGATCACAGAAATTTAAATCACCCAAATCCGAGCCTTTATGAGAGAGTTATGCCCAAAATACTGGCCCAGTACGAATCTGTCCAGAGAGCTGCTGTTTCGTAAATTAATTGTAAATATGACTTGGGCCTGGTTCTTCAAGCTGAGAACTGGTCCATAACTTACTTCCTTGATCATGATTGTTTATATGTAAACCTGCCATGATTTGATCGCCATCATTCTCCCCCGGTTGAAAAGAACTCGCCCACGAGTTCGGCTCATTTTCGCCATGGTATGGAGAAAGATCCTTCACATTGAATGTGGATGAAACACCATAATCTCCGGGAAGCTCCACCTTGTAAGCATTGTCACCTATGCGCTGCAAGATTTTAAACGGTCCATCACCACGGTGCTTGAGCTTTGCATTGCGCCCAGGTGGAAATCTCTCCTTGCTCAAATGCACCCACACAAGATCACCTTCTTTGAAAATCACAGCCCTTCGGTGCTTGTTAGCTTGTCTTTCATACTTCTGATTTTGCTTCTCAATCCTCTTGCTGACTTGTTCATGCAAGCCCTTGATTGCTTTAGCACGCTCATCTGCATATCCACTATAGCTATGGCTGATTGGCAATGACACAAGATCAAGAGGAGTCTTCGGATTGCATCCATACACCACTTCAAAAGGGCTTTTACCTGTCGTCTTGCTGCTGGACCTGTTGTAAGCGAATTCAGCTTGAGGTAGAACAAGGTCCCATTGGCGTATGTTATCACCCACCAAGCTTCTCAACAGATTGCCCAAACTCCGATTCACAATTTCAGTTTGGCCATCGGTTTGAGGATGATAGGCTGAACTAAACTGCAGCTTTGTACCCATCTTACGCCAAAGTGTTCTCCAAAAATGCCCAACAAACTTCGGGTCTCTGTCAGATGTTATGGTATTTGGAATGCCATGTAACTTCACTATCTCCTTGAAATAAAGATCAGCTATGTTAGTGGCATCCATCGTTTTTGCACAAGGAACAAAGTGTGCCATTTTAGAGAACCGATCAACCACCACCATGATTGAATCTTTGCTGCGTTGAGTTCGGGGCAGTCCCATCACAAAGTCCATGCTCACATCTTCCCACGGTGCATTAGGAACAGGAAGGGGAGTGTAAAGTCCAGAATTTTGAGACTTTGTTTTTGCTAGATGGCAAGTTCTACATCTCAAAATGTAATGGTTCACATCCTTCATCATTTTAGGCCAATAGAAACGGTCTTGGAGTAATGCACTAGTTTTATCTCGTCCAAAATGACCACTTAACCCACCATCATGAACCTCTTTAATGATCTGCCACCTCAAAGAACAATTCGGTACGCACAAACGGTTGCCATAGAAAATATATCCATCATTCACCATAAATTCTTTATATGGACCTTTTGCACATTCAGCTTTTATCGTGCCAAAGAACTCATCATCAGAATACAACTCCTTGATCACTTCAAACCCAAGAACATTTACCTTCATTGTGGACAGCAAAGAATGCCTCCTACTTAAAGCATCTGCCACCTGATTTGAAGCACCACTTTTATGCTTGATGTGGAATGTGTAGCCGTGTAAAAATTCCACCCACCTTGCATGTCTCGGTTTGAGCTTGTGCTACCCATTTATGAACTTCAGCGCCTCATGGTCGGAGTAGAGAATGAACTCCTTGGAAATGAGGTAGTGTCTCCAATGCCCAAGAGCTCGTACAATTGCATAGAACTCTTTGTCATATGTAGTGTAGTTCTTACGTGAATCTGAAAGCTTTTCACTAAAGAAGGCAATAGGTCGACCCTCTTGATTGAGAACCGCACCAATGCCTACACCAGATGCATCACATTCAAGCTCAAAAATATTCTCAAAGTTGGGCAAAGCAAGAATTGGGGCTGCTGTCATCTTCTCCTTGATGAGCTGAAAGTTCTTTTCAGCTTCCTTCGTCCATTTGAATACTCCTCCTTTCAAGCACTCGGTGATTGGAGAGACAAGAGTGCTGAAATCTCGAATGAACCGGCGATAGAATGAGGCCAGTCCATGAAAACTTCTCACATCATGAATGTTGGCTGGTGTTGGCCATGAAACAATTGCATCCACCTTAGAAGGATCAACATGAATACATTCAGCTGAAACCACATAGCCTAAAAACACCAAGTTGCTGGTTAGGAACTCGCACTTCTTGAGGTTGATGTAGAGTTTCTGTTCAGCTAGCACTTCAAAGACTTGGTGAAGGTGCTCCAAATGCTCTTCTTTACCCGTGCTATACACGAGTATGTCATCAAAATAGACCACCACAAATCTGCCAATAAAAGACTTAAACACCAAATTCATTAGTCTCATAAAAGTACTAGGAGCATTAGAGAGTCCGAATGGCATCACCGACCACTCAAACAATCCATCACGGGTCTTAAATGCTGTCTTCCATTCATCACCAGGCCTCATACGAATCTGATGGTACCCACTTCTAAGATCAATCTTTGAAAACACACTAGCACCATGGAGCTGATCTAGCATGTCATCTAGACGAGGAATAGGGAAGCGATACTTGATAGTAATCTTGTTGACCGCTCTACTATCCACACACATGCGAAAAGAACCATCTTTCTTTGGCACAAGCAAGGCTGGAACTGCACAAGGACTCATGCTTTCACGCACCAAACCCTTTCTCATCAACTCATCTACTTGCCGCTGCAACTCGGCATTTTCTGTTGGGTTCATTCGGTATGCTGCTTTGTTTGGCAAAATTGCACCAGGAACAAAATCTATGCAGTGTTGCACACTCCTCATTGGAGGTAAACCTGCTGGAATTTCATCTGGAACAAGGTTCTGAAATTGTTCAAGTAAAGGTACCACTGGTCCGGGTATTAGAGGACTTCTGTCACCCTTAACTTCTTTCACCACCAATGCAAAGGCTATTTGGGATTCTTCAAAAATTTCAGTAAATTCAGATTTTGAGAGAATGAAATTGCTATCCTTGAGGGCTGGTTTAGATTTCATTTCCATTCTAGAAGGACCCAAAGTAATCTTAGCACCATTCAGCTCAAAAGAATAAGTGTTTTTAAAACCATCATGGTGTACCTTTCTATCAAACTGCCAAGGTCTCCCCAAAAGTAAATGACAAGCATCCATAGGAACTACATCACACCATACCTCATCTCGGTACTTCTCACCAATAGAAAAATTAACCAAACAACGTTGGTCAACTTGCACACATTTACCCTTTTCCAACCAAGAGAGTTTGTACGGTTTTGGGTGCTTTTCAGTTTTAAGCGGCAACTTTTGTACCATAATTTCAGAAACAACATTCTCACAACTCCCGCTATCAATGATAACATCGCATACCTTCCCATGAGAGGTGCATCGTGTATGGAAGATATTGTTACGGAGCCACACATCATCTTGAACGGGACTGGAATTCAGCACACGCCTAATCACCAATATCTCACCCGTATCTCCATAAATGACATCCTCCTCATCTGCTGCCTCATCAAACACGGGTGGAGAATCAAAATCTGTTTGCTCCTCTTCTAGGGGTTCTTCAATAATGGTAAATACCCGCTGGTTTGGGCACTCGGACATGATGTGACCGTACCCTTTGCACTGATAGCATTGAACAGCTTTAGGGGCTGGTTTAGAGGGTCCTGCGGTTGCGGTTTTTGCTGAAAATTTGGCCACTGCACTTGATGTTGGTTTGGCTGATTGCGTACTGCTCCCATGACTTGTTGGATGGCCTCGATTGAGAACTCGGCTACCACCAAAGCTCGCTGTTTTTCTGACTTCTTTCTCCTTGAGTTGCTTCTCAACTTTTGTGGCAAGTTTAAACACATCATGATAAGAGATAAAGGGCTGTAAAGTTACCACATCATGAATCTCCTTGCGAAGGCCACGAAGATATCGTGCAATGGTTTGTTCTTCGGGCTCAACAACGCCACATTTCAGCATGAGGTGATCAAGTTCTTCAGTGTAATCTGCCACAGTTTTATCACCTTGAACAAAGCCATGAAGTTGAAAAAAGGCCTCTTGCAAGTACCCTTCCGGCAGAAACTTCTTTCGTAACTCTTTCACCATCTTTTCCCATGTTCTGATTTTTTGCTTACCCTCATGGGCTCGCTTCATCTTCAACTGCTCCCACCAAATAGATGCATGCTTCTTTAATTTGATGGCAACAATCTTCACCTTCTCTTCCTCAGGGACATCTTGGTATTCAAAGACACGTTCAACCGTATTGAGCCAATCTATGAACTCATCGGGTTGTATGCGCCCTTCGTACACAGGAATATCCGCTTTTAGATCAAAAGCCCGTCGAAATTGCTGGTTCCTTCGGGTGTGATTTTGATGGAGAGCCTCTTCATCACTGGACACCAAGGTGTGGTTGTCGTGGAAGGGGTTGAACTCGGCATCATCGTCACCATAAGTTTCGCCATCTGAGCCACGGTAGGAATCATCGCGGTTGTTCCCAGCGGCCTCCACGCGCGCTAGACGCTCTTGGAGTTGTTGCACATGCTGCCTCAACTCGTTCAACTCAATATCTCGATCGGCTTGCTGGTTGCCTTCAGGAGGATTGACACGAGCACTACGTCGCACCATCCTTCGCCTGCTGCTCTGATACCAACTGATAGCGTTCGAGCTATGAATCGTCCAAGGACACGCACACGTTCAACTATAAAATCACAACTGGAGGATACTCTCAACTCACAGCGGGATAAAAGAGGAGATAAACTCAACTCAAGATAAACTTTTTCATAATAATTCAACAAGTGAGTTTACATTCAGAAATTAGGCTTTATATAGCCATACAACTCAACTCTAGAAACTTCCTACTAATTAATAACTCCTTAACTATTTTTGCAAATATCAAAACACAATAAAAACAACATTAACTACTACTGCTAATTCCCAAATATAATTAAAACATAGAAAGACTCAAAAGGCAAGTTCCAAGAAACTAAATGCTGGCTGGCTCCTCAGTAACCACGCTCACTTGACACGAGGTTTTGATCAAGAAGACTCTGGAATCTGGAGAAACTCAAAACACAAAAAAGATAGTCCATTTCATTATCTGATCACAGAAATTTAAATCACCCAAATCCGAGCCTTTATGAGAGAGTTATGCCCAAAATACTGGCCCAGTACGAATCTGTCCAGAGAGCTGCTGTTTCGTAAATTAATTGTAAATATGACTTGGGCCTGGTTCTTCAAGCTGAGAACTGGTCCATAACTTGCTTCCTTGATCATGATTGTTTATATGTAAACCTGCCATGACTTGATCGCCTTCAATGATCCTGATGCTTATCTTGATTGGGAAATTGCGGTTGATCAAAAATTTGCATGCCATGCTGTCCCTGAACAACACCAAGTTAGGGCTGCCACTAGCGAGTTTACAGATTTTGCTTCGATTTGGTGGTGTGAACATTGCTGCCAACATCCCACTCACATTCCACCCACTTGGGCTGCTTTGAAAGTTCTCATGCGACATAGATTTGTTCCTTCCTACTATGAACGCGATATGCTTAATAAACTACAGCGGTTACAGCAAGGTAGCAAATCCGTTGAGGAATATTTTCAAGAGTTGCAAATTGGGATTCTTCATTGTGGTTTAGTTGAAAATAATGATGCAGCGATTTTTGGGTGGGCTGAACTGTGAAATTTAGATTGTGCTTGACTATAAGGAGTACAATACCATTACTCGTTTGTTCCATCTTGCTTGTATTGCTGAACGTGAAGTGCAGGGACGCCAAACGAGGACACATGCTAACTCCTTTGCAGGTCGCACCACCTCCTTCAAACCACCACTAAACCTGAGGCTGCCTCATCATCAGCTGCACCCTCACCACCCAACATCACCTCGCGTGATTCAGCAGCAACAAAGACTCCATCCGCACTTACACCAATACGGTCCTCTTCTTCTTCCAATGGGCGCACTAAGGACATTCAATGCCATCGCTGCAAAGGCTTTGGCCATGTTATTCGTGAACAAGCATGCGCTAATGGTGAGTACTCTTCTGCTAGTGATTTGGATGAACCCACATATGCTATGCTTGCCACTGACGTTTCAGGATATGAGGAGGAGGAACATGTTGCTGCTGTTGATGCCGACAAGTATGAGAGCCTTGTAGTGCAGCGTGTCCTCAGTACGCAGGTTGCACAACCAAAACAGCACCAGTGACACAACTTATTTCACACCAAAGGCGTTGTGCAAGAACGATCGATTCGCATCATCATTGATGGCGGCAGCTGCAACAACTTGGCAAGTATGGATCTGGTCGAAAAGTTATCCCTTCAAACTCGGCCACACCCACATCCGTACCACATTCAATGGCTCAACCAGGGTGGAAAACTGAAGGTAACACACTCGGTACGTGTTCATTTTTCTATGGGCTCCTATCATGATTATCCTGATTGTGATGTCGTTCCAATGGAATCATGTTCGTTGCTGCTAGGTAGACCTTGGCAATATGATACTGATAGCATGCACCATGGTCGCACGAATCAATACTCACTCATGTTTAAGGGCAAGCAAATTATTTTTCATCCAATGTCACCTGAACAGATTTTAAAAGATGACCTTGCTAGGGCCACTAGAAAGCACAAACCAAGTGCACAACCGAATTTACAAAAAGAAATCAAACTGAATGCTCCTATTTTACTCGCTACACTAGCTGATTTGACCGAGTTGGATGTTCCCAATTCGCTTTGCTCTCTCATGTGCACTAATGTGCTAGTTGCACTTGATGACTCTGCACTTTTGGATATACCCCTGCTGTTACTAAGCTTTTGCAGGACTTTGCGGATGTTTTTCCAAAGGAGGTACCTGCTAGCCTTCCTCCCATTTGTGGCATTGAACATTAGATTGATCTTATCCCAGGCGCTCCATTGCCAAACCATGCTGCCAATCGTACCAATCCAGATGAGACAAAAGAGATTCAGTGACAAGTGCAAGAATTGCTTGACAAAGGTTACATTCGTGAGTCTCTTAGCCCCTGCTTCGTGCAAGAATTGGTACCAAAGCTCTTGGCGCATGTGTGTAGATTACCGTGCTATTAATAATATTACAATCAGATATAGGCACCCTATACCTCGCTTAGATGATATGCTTGATGAGCTCAGTGGTGCTGTTGTGTTCTCTAAGGTTGATTTGCGTAGTGGGTACCATCAAATTCGCATGAAATTGGGGTTTCTGCATAAATCGTGTGTCTTTTCTTGGATAAGTGCAGTTTCTGCACAAATCGTGTGTCTTTTCTTGGATATGTTACATCGCAGGGCATTGAGGTGAATAGTAGCAAGATTGATGCTATACAAAGCTGGCCAACACTCACCTCGGTGACGTAGATTCGAAGCTTCCTCGGGCTTGCTGGTTTCTATCATCGTTTCGTTCGTGATTTCAGCACCCTTGCTACACCACTACATGAACTCACAAAGAAGGGTGCGCCATTCTCCTAGCGACAACCGCAAGTAGAGGCTTTCATGGTTCTAAAAGATAAGTTAACCCACGCACCCTTGTTGCAACTTCCTGATTTCACAAAAATGTTTGAACTTGAATGTGCATCATTGGGTTAGGTGGAGTCCTGCTGCAAGAGGGTAAACCAATTGCTTATTTCAGCGAGAAACTGAGTGGTGCTAGTCTGAATTACTCCACTTATGATAAAGAACTTTTTGCGTTGGTTCGCACCCTATAAACATGGCAGCATTACTTATGGCCTTGCGAATTTGTTATTCATTCAGATCATGAATCTTTAAAACATATTCATAGTCAAACGAATCTAAATCATAGACAGTGGGTTGAATTTATTGAATCTTTTCCTTATGTCATCAAACACAAAAAAGGGAAAGAAAATGTTATTGCTGATGCTTTGTCTCGTCGTTACACCATGCTCTTGCAACTTGACTTCCAAATTTTTGGCCTCCAAACCATAAAAGAACAATATATTCTTGATCCTGATTTCAAGGACGTATTGTTACAATGCAAGGCTAGTAAAGGTTGGGGCAAGTTTTACACAGATGATGGATTTTTATTCCATGCTAACAAACTGTGTATTCCAACAAGCTCGATTTGCCTTTTGCTGTTGCAGGAAGCACATGGAGGCGGCCTCATGGGCCATTTTGGTGTTAAGAAAACAGAAGACATCCTGATAGCTCACTTCTTTTGGCCCAAGATGCGACATGATGCGGAGAGATTTGTTGCACGCTGCACCACATGCCAAAAAGCTAAGTCCCGCTTGAATCCCCATTGTACATGCCCCTCCCTGTTCCTACTTCTCCTTGGTTGGACATTTCTATGGATTTCATTTTGGGGTTACCTCGAACTAAGAAGGGGCGGGACATCATCTTTGTTGTTGTTGATAGATTCTCCAAAATGGCTCATTTTATACCATGTCATAAGAGTGATGATGCTAGCAATGTTGTTGATTTGTTCTTTCGTGAGATTGTTCGTTTACATGGTTTACCAAACACAATAGTTTCAGATCATGATGCTAAATTTCTTAGCCATTTTTGGAGATCACTTTGGAACAAATTGGGTACTAAATTACTTTTCAGCACAACTTGTCACCCACAAACCGATGGTCAAACTGAGGTTGTTAACTGAGGTGTTAGACAAGAATCTAAAACTTTGGGAGGATTGTTTGCCTCATGTTGAGTTTGCTTACAACCGTTCTTTGCATTCCTCCACAAAAATGTGCCCTTTTTAGGTTGTCTATGGTTTCATTCCCCGGGCACCCATCGATTTAGTGTCTATTTCCTCTCCGGATGAACAACATGTAGATGCTATTGCACGTGCTGAATTAATGTTCAAAATCCATACACAAACACAGCAGAACATAGCTCATACTAATGCTAAAAATCAGGCTGCGGTGGTAGTAAAGGTAGGAAGCTTGTTACATTTGAACCTGGTGACATGGTCTGGTTGTATTTGCGAAAGGAACGTTTCCCTACTTTGCGCAGGTCTAAACTGATGCCACGTGCTAATGGCCCATTCAAGGTGCTGAAGAAAATTAATGATAATGCTTATATACTTGACCTGCCTGCAGAATATGGTGTTTCTTCTACCTTTAATGTTGCAGATTTAAAACCATATGCAGGCGAGAACGAGCAGATACCGTCGAGGACGACTTCGATTCAAGAAGGGAAGGATGATGAGGACATCAACCTCTACACAGCACCTGCTACTACAACGGAACCAGCACCGACGTCACTCCCCACTACCCCAAATCTAGAAACGTTTCAAGGTCCAATAACGCGAGCCCGTACATGTGACATGAATTATGTGATCCTTTTAAGGAATGAAGGAGAAGATTCTGTCCAGGAATGACAACCATTAAGGATTGCGCCATCTATGAAAGCCAATAAAGGGTGTTGCACTACCTATCTTTTGGAAAGATTGTTTCCATGTAATACGTAGCTAATTTAGGAAAGGTTAGGTGGGGGATTTCAGCCACCCATTCATGCTGGACGGAATTCCCTCCCCACCTTTCTCCTATTTAGTCCTGCTCACGCCCCCTTTGTTTGGCGGGTTTTCTTTGATAAGTTTAGCCATTTGTGCAAACATTCTGTACTGCAGTTGTGCTCAACGGCCACCTGTGGACAGCTATTGTGAACACCAACTTGTGAGTGATTGATATTCAGTTTTGCCTACTCCTTGTTCTTGCTCGTTTCTTCGATTGCTTGCAGGAACAGAACCTCGTGTTCAGGTTTATCTTGCTATCTAGCAAGGTCAATAACCGATTGGAGTAGATTCAGCGATTACTAAGGCGCCATGACCTGTTCGTTCGTAGTTGGATCGCGAGAGTCACCTCCTCCACAAATCGAATTTATCCGTCTCACTGAAAGATCGGGCACTTCAGCCTTATCAGAATCAGTGTACCTGTTGCTAAGGCGCAGCATCCTGTGATTGTTGTAGTCGGATAGCCAACGTCGATTCCACCCCCAAATCAAAGTTACCCCTCCTCTCATCGAAAGATTGGGAACAGCCCCTACCATATCAGATCCCAAGAAGAAGGACAACACTGTGGGCAGCACTGTGGGTCGAGATGAGGAAGAATATTCTGCAGACACCGAGATTGATGATGAGTTTAACGGCTATCACCACAACCAGCAATATCGCAACCATTATGGTAAAGGTACGCGCCCACCATGGCGAGAGATACGTGCTGATGACTCATTGGGCAAAATTAAATTCACCATGCTTTCTTTTGATGGAAAATATAACCCTGATGCGTATCTTACATGGGAACTAGTTGTTGATAAAAAATTTTTAGTTACCATGTCTTTCCTGAGGACAAACGTGTTAGGGCTACCAGTAGTGAGTTTATTGATTTTGCTTCTGTTTGGTGGTCTGAATACCATCGTAAGAACCCAACTCTACTCCAACTCCCTGATTTTAATAAGACTTTTGAACTTGAATTGTGGAATTGGATTGGGTGGTGTTTTGTTACAAGAAGGCAAACCTGTTGTATTTTAGTGAGAAATTGAGCGGGCCTCTTCTGAATTATTCTACATATGATAATGAATTATATGCTCTTGGTCGGACATTAGAAACATGGCAGCATTATTTGTGGCCCAAAGAGTTTGTTATACATTCTGATCATGAATCTTTGAAACACATTCGTAGTCAAGGAAAAATGAATCGTAGGCATGTAAAATTTATTGAATCTTTGAATTTATTGAATCTTTTTCTTATGTTATTAAACACAAGAAAGGGAAGGATAATATCATTGCGGATGCATTGTCTAGGAGATATACTTTGCTGAAACAACTTGATTACAAGATATTTGGATTAGACACAATTACAGACCAATATGTTCATGATGCTGATTTTAAAGATGTGTTGTTACATTGTAAAGATGGGAAATCGTGGAACAAATTCATTGTCAGTGATGGGTTTGTGTTTAGAGCTAACAAGCTATGCATTTCAGCTAGCTCCGTTCGCTTATTGTTGCTGCAGGAAGCACATGGAGGTGGCTTAATGGGACATTTTGGAGCGAAGAAGACTAAGGGCATTCTAGCTGGTCATTTCTTTTGGCCAAAGATGCGATGAGACGTGGAGAGATTTGTTGCTCCCTGCACAACATGTCAAAAGGATAAGTCACGCTTAAATCCACATGATTTGAAGCCTTATTTGGGTGAGAAAGATGAGCTTGAGTCGAGGACGACTCAAATACAAGAAGGGGAGGATGATGAGGACATCAACATCAATGATACATCCTCGCCGACACCAGTATCTATTGCTGGTCCTATTACTCGTGCCTGTGCTCAAAAACTTAATCATCAAGTGAGTGCCCTCTTGAACACTTATCCATCCTGTTTAGATCTTGGAGACACGTGCACTCTTGTTTTGATTAGGAATCAAGGAGAAGACCTAAAGGGGAAAGGACTCGTGTAGGCTGGATTCGGACTGCAGCACACCTCCAACATGCGACGGTCGCCACGGTTGCATACGGATTTGGATTTGGGTGATTCTGGACTTGTTGGAAATCTAATCAAGTCTACTTTCATATGGATCTAGCCTCATGCTCATATCTTCTCAGAAGCGGCGGTAATCGTCAAATCATCACTAAGAGGTTTTTCTGTCCAGGGTGCTGCGCCACCTTAATTTAGCCCAATGGGCTGTGTATTGTTTAGAGTCCAATAGGGACGCGTCCTAGGATTGGAGCACGACCCAAACACTCCTTTGGTCGTCCTCCCAAGTTATATACCCCTTAGCCCCCACCAAGAACACTTGGGTTTTGTTTAGATCAAGTTTTGCCTTCGCTACTTGCCTGTAGGCGCGTGTGCTGGATCAGTCGCCCATCTCCTTGTCTTTGGAACCCCACTCTTGATTAAGATTCAGTTTAAAACCTTCAATTTCATCTTGCAATCCAGTGCTTGTTTCCTCGTTCTTGCTAGTTCTTCGGTTGCTTGCAGGATGGGAGCCCTAGGGGCTGGTTGTCACGCTCTACAAGATCGTGACGGCCATTGGAAGTGGTGTATCGGTCGCTAAGGCGTGGTCTTTGAAGGCTGTAGTTGGGCCAAGAACATCATCTCCATCCACCAATCGAGTTATCCCACGCCTCTCGTCGAAAGATCGTACAAAAAAAACCTAGCGGGTTCATATCACAACCCCACAATCTTCCTCAACCATCAAGCCACGCTCCTCTCCAATAAATTCTGTTCCATGCCCAAGCGAACCAACTAAAGGAGCAGCGGCTACACCTACCAAGAGCTCATCCTCGGTGGCATCTACGGGGAGAACAAGGGATATTCAATGCCTACGCTGCAAATGATATGGCCACGTACGCAAAGGCTGCCCAAGCACTTGTGTGATGGTTGTGCGAGTTGATGGTGGGTACTCCTCTGCTAGTGATTTCGATGAAGAAACATATGCTTTGCTTGCTGGTAACAATGTAGGGAAGGGAGATGATTTTCAACAAGATGAAGAGCACATTGGGGCTGAAGCTGCTGAGCACTATGAGAGCCTCGTGGTGCAGCGAGTGCTAAGTGCAAAATGGAGAGGGCTGAACAAAATCAGCGCCACAGATTGTTTCAAATCAAGTGTGTGATCAAGGAACGCTCTTGCTGCGTGATCATAGATGGAGGGATCTACAACAACTTGGCAAGTGCTGAAATGGTGGAAAAGCTTTCGTTGAGCACAAAACCACACCCACAACCTTACTACATTCAGTGGCTCAACAGCAGCAGCAAAGTGAAGGTAAAACGGCTGGTAAGAGTAGAGTTTGTCATTGGTTCTTATCATGATTCCATTGATTGTAATGTTTTGCCTATGAAAGCATGCTCTATGTTGTTAAGTAGACCATGGCAGTTTGATAAAGATTCCTTGCACTTTGGTAAAACAAATCAATACTCTTTTGTGCATAATGACAAGAAGATTGTGTTGCACCCCATGTCTCCTGAAGCTATTCTAAGAGATGAACTTGCTAGAGCTAGCAAACTTAAGAATCTAGAGCATGTTGCTAGTGAAAGTCAGATTTCGGTAAAGAACTTGAGAAAATCTGTTCATCACAATAAAAGTGAGATCAAGCTGAAGGGCTCTTGTTACTAGCCACCAAATCCGTTTTGAAGACACATCTATTTCTTTACCCCGTGCTGTCACTAATGTTTTGCAGGAGTATGCTGATGTGTTTCCTTCCAAAGGAGGTACCACCGGGGCTGCCACCAATTCGGGGGATAGAGCACCAAATTGACCTCATTCCTGGGGCTTCCTTGCCCAACCGTGCGCCATACAGGACCAATCCAAAAGAAACAATAGAGATTCAGCGCCAAGTTCAAGAACTGCTCGACAAAGGTTATGCGTGAGTCTCTTAGCCCATGTGTTGTATCTGTGCTTTTAGTTCCTAAGAAAAACGGATCGTGGGGCATGTGTGTAGATTGTAGAGCGATCAATAACATCACAATCAGATATCACCATCCTATTCCTAGGCTTGATGATATGCTTGATGAATTGAGCAGTTCAATTGTTCTCTAAAAGTGATTTGCGTAGTGGTTACCACTAGATTCGCATGAAGTTAGGAGATGAATGGAAAACAGCTTTCGAAACTAAATTCAGCCTGTATGAGAGGTTAGTCATTCTATTTGGTCTCACTAATGCTCCTAGCACCTTCATGCAATTAATGAATGAAAGTTTTGCGTGCGTTCATTGGCAGATTTGTGGTGGTATACTTTGATGGCATTCTCATATATAGCAGATCAATAAAGGAACATTTAGATCATTTACATGCTGTTTTTGATGCTCTACGTGATACATGCTTATTTGGTAACCTTGAGAAGTGCAACTTTTGCACCGATCGAGTATCTTTTCTTGGCTATGTTGTCACACTGCAGGGGATTGAAGTTGATCACGCCAAGGTTGAGGCCATATACACAGCTGGCTAGTTCCCACCACGGTCACTCAAGTGGGAAGTTTTCTAGGCCTTGCTTGATCTACCACCGTTTTGTGAAGGATTTTCAACACCATTGCAGCCCCGCTGCATGAACTCACCAACAAGGGAGCAGCATTCACTTGGACTGCTGCACAAAGAAATACCTTCGACATGCTTAATTAACAAACACACCTTTGCTCTAACTTCCTGATTTCAATAAAACATTTGAACTTGAATTCGATGCAAGTGGAATTGGTTTGGGTGGTGTACTGCTATAAGATGGCAAACATGTAGCCTATTTCAGCGAGAAATTGAGTGGGACTAGTCTGAACTATTCTACTTACGATAAGGAATTGCTTGCTTTAGTTAGGACCTTGGAAACTTGGCAGCATTATTTATGGCCCAAAGAATTTATTGTACATTCTGATCATGAGTCCTTAAAACACATTTGAAGCCAAACAAAACTGAACCATAGACATGCTAAATGTGTTGAGTTCATTGAATCTTTTACTTTTGTCATCAAACACAAGAAAGGTAAAGAAAACGTCATTACTGATGCTTTGTGTAGGCGTTACACCATGCTGTCCCAACTTGATTTCAAAATATTTGGAATGGAAACAATTAAAGCATAATATGCCCATGATGCGGATTTCAAGGATGTGTTGATAAATTGCAAAGAGGGGAAGACTTGGAACAAATTCGTCCTCACTGGCAGGTTTGTGTTTAGGACTAACAAGCTATGCATTCCAGCTAGCTCTATGATATTATTGTTGCAGGAAGTGCATGGAGGTGGGCTGATGGGACATTTTGGAGTGAAGAAAACGAAGGACATCCTTGCTGATCATTTCTTTTGGCCCAAAATGAGGAGAGATGAGGAGAGGTTTGTTGCTCGCTACACCACACGCCAAAAAGCTAAGTCACGTCTCAATCCTCACGGTTTGTATATGCATCTCCCTATTCCAAATGCACCTTGGGAGGATATTTCTATGGATTTTATTTTAAGACTACCTAGAACAAATAAGAGGAGGGGCAGTGTCTTTGTTGTGGTGGATAGATTTTCTAAAATGGCACATTTTATACCATGTCATAAGAGCGACGATGCTACACATGTTGCTGATTTGTTCTTCTATGAAATTGTTTGATGGCATGGTATGCCAAACACCATTGTTTCTGATTGGGATGCAAAATTTCTTAGTCATTTTTGGAGAACTTTGTGGTTGGGGACTAAGCTTTTATTTTCCACTACTTGCCATCCCCAAACAGATGGTCAAACTAAGGTTATAAATATAACTTTATCCACCATGCTTAGGGCTGTTTTGGAAAAAACATAAAAATATGGGAAGAGTATTTGCCTCTTGTTGAGTTTGCTTATAATCGTTCACAACATTCTACCACTAAGAAATGCCCTTTCGAGATCGTTTATGGGTTTGTGCCACATGCTCCTATTGATTTGTTATTACCTCTTCCTACATCGGAGCAAGTGAATTTTTATGCTACACAATGTGCTGAACTGATCTTAAAGTTGCATGAAACCACTAAAGCGAACATAGAGTGCATGAATGCAAATTACAAACTTGCTAGAAGTGAAGGAAAGAAACATGTAACTTTTGAACCTGGTGATCTTGTTTAGCTTCATTTGCGAAAGGATAGGTTGCATGATTTGAGAAAGTCTAAATTGTTACCTAGAGCCATGGTCCTTTCAAAGCATTAGAAAAAAGATTAATGATAATGCATATAAACTAGAGCTCCATGCAGATTTTGGGGTTAGCCCCACCTTTAACATTGCAGATTTGACACCATACATGGGATGAGAGGATGGACTTGAGTAAAGGACGACTCAAATGCAAGAAGGGGAGGATGATGAGGACATCCTTTACATGAATACAATTACAGCTGCTTAACTACCAGGTGAAATAGTTTCTTATTGTCCAAACAAGTTTCTTAACGAATGGGGTACTACTAAATTCTTGTGATGATATTCTTCTACTTAGTAACTTGGGAGATGAACTGATTGGTCTAGGAGCAACCATGCCAAGTATCAATTGGAAGCTACTATGATCAAAAGGATGACCAGACCAAGGGTTCGGACTGCAAGTTCGGACATCAAGTTTGGACCTCTAGGCAGCAACAACCTCAATCGACCATAACTCTTTACTCCAAAAGTTGTTTAAGGCCCATGAGCACTTATTGGAAAGTCCTTGATGTCTACCTTCAAATGAATCCAGAAACACTGCTAGATTCCATTGGAGCTGATCAGAAACTGTAGAAAGATGTTTGGACCTCCAGTCTTGGGCTGAAGTCCTTGTATCTCGTTCAGCCCACTAGGGGCACTAAGTTAGGGTTTACACCGCTCCACACCTTCCGGTTCTCTTCCAAGTATAAATACTTGCAGCAGCCGCCAGGATGAATGCTAGGTTTTGTTTTGTTGTAAGTTTAGCTACTGCTACTTCCTTATGAGCATGTGTGTCGATTAGACCACCCGTTTGCTTGATTCAAGACCCCAACTTGTGATTTAGATTTGCCTTTGAATCTTCCATCCGTGAGTAAATTGTTTGTTCTCGGTTGCTAGTAGGTTCAGAGGTGTTCTTGGCACGGCAAGAACATTCCAATCGGAGATAGTGTACTAGTTGGTAAAGCCCTTGTGGTGTTGTAGTCGGACAGCCAACATCGGATCCACCCAAAATCGAAGTTTCCCCAACTCTCATCAAAGGTTAGGAACCTAGCAGATTCCATCAGTCCGGCTCTGTGGAATAGTGGCGGCGTTGGCTACGGGCTCCACTAGGAGGCAATAGCATCGGGCCACAGGTCGTACGAGAAGGTGGCTGCGCTGACTAGCTCCACAGCAGGAAGGCAGTGGCGGCGGTGGTGCTAGCTGCTTGCCCCATTGGCGTGAGAAGACGGCGGCGCTAGAGTTTGGGGGCGGTTACATCGATAGTTTTGCGGATGGGATAGGGGCAGCGATCAAGACCCATACGCTGCATGTGGAGACTGGACAGATGGATCGAGTCGGCACGACGAGATCGAGCAGCACAGTGCAAGCCGATATGTTACTGTGTAGCAATGCTAGCTACCTTGAGATTCATCGGCAGTGGGTTACAGAAACTTACAATCCGAATGACTACTAACCTGCTATGAACACTACAACATAACCTTCTTCACCTTTTTACCATAATTAAACCATAGAACATCTAACCTTTGGTTCGCATCTTCTACCATTAAGACGTAAATGGCATAGACGTACAGTGAAATATGAAAGCAAATACAGTTTCTTTACTGTTCTACTTGCACGGAATTGATTTACTGTTGATCATTGCAGCGATTAATCTTGTGTGTCCATGTTTGTTTAATCCTACAATTAAAAATAGTTAATGGCATAGTTTTAATGTCAGAGGATACGATCCCCAATCTTGCACTTTGCACAACTGAAGACCACATATTCAACTATTTAGCCACTCTTGAAACCCTTGGAATTAGATAAAACCTTGGGTAGCAACAATGTCCACACTTAGCTTCTTGATGATTTCTTTGCCTCTATCACTGACAAGTAGGTCTAGGGCAGGTGGACCCCACCTGTAAGCCTCAGGGCACAAGTCAGCTTGTCCTGCACCCCTGGAACGCATGGCACGTCCGTGGACACGTGTCACGACGCCAGCTCGCTACTAACCGAACTCCACCCCTACGATCTCCGCCGTTCAGCCAGCCACCTCGCCCACATCTTCTCCCTCTTGCCCTCATCTCGTTCCATGGAGAAACCAAGAGGAATAACCTCAAAATCATAGGGAACGAGAGCGTCGTTCTCACGCCACCGCCGCTCAGGTGAGCTTCGCCGCATTCCATCCATAGGAACGTGACCACCTCTATGTGCCTAACCTAGCCGTGCCCTTCTTTCTCCATGTCATGCTGGTCAATTCCGTTGCGTCGCCGAGGTGCGCGCTCTCGGCATCAGCGACCGCCATTGACCTCCTTCCCTATTCCAGCCATCCCATTGAAATCTGAGCTGCTCCGCCATAAATGTCACCATCGCAAGCCGGTATAAAAGCCCAAGCCCCACGACCCATGACATTCCGAGTGAGATCGAGCTCATCTTCTTCCTATCCGACCGTTGGCCTCTTCAGTCGATTCCACGGCCTATGCTAAGTTCCCAGTCGATTCCATGCACTAGTAACCTCCCTAGACTTCACTGACCTCACGCACAACTTTTCTTGGCATTTTTGACTAGCCGCGGACGCGAAGCCGTAGACTTGCTGGGCCGCTGGGCCATCTCTGCTGCCATCACCTCCTTTCAAGCCTCGCCAGACCTCGCAAATCACAGTGAGCACCTTGGAGCCCCTAGGATGCGATTGCAAGCTTGGAATCGCTTCGGTTCAAACTGTAGCTCTAGTTGCGCCTGCAACCCGACTACCTTCGCCTCTCACATCATCATCACCGTCGATTCCAGCCACCTACTGACATGAGGAAACCACCGATAGCTTCAAAAGATTCCCCTCTACCTTCAAAATTTTCATCTAGGTCTAAAATAGGTGAACCAAATTTTTTAGATTCATAAATTTATGCTCTACATTTCTGTAAATTAAAACTTGAAAGATCTTGATACATGGCTGCGTCCAACCTTCACGGCATAGAATCAAAGATACTCGTGAAACCTGACGAATCTTATGTAGCTAGCCGTTGCATGTGCAATAACCCATAGCACGGAGTTCACCCAACCTCACGTTGTCCACTCAACCAATTCAAACAGATTACAATCCTCACTGCAATCACAAGGAACTTACAAGAACAACGGGAAGGAATGCATAATCTCAGATAATTCAGCATGTGGCTAGAATATTGAAGAAAATGTATATAGCATATTGTATTTGGTTCTCAAAACAATAATCATCTCCCTAACAGATGAGAATACTCTTAATATATGGAAGTTGGACGTTTTACATGGTTCAAGGCTAGTTATGTTGCATAACACCCTAATTATAGCAGATAATGTATTTGGCAGTTTCTGATCACCACATTAATTCGTTGATAACTCAGCGCTTGGATTGAATTTAGGGATGGGGCCAGATCTATTGGAAAGCTTATCTCATAAGCTTTTCATGTTGTGGTTGAACACATTTATTGAATTTAAGATGCAGTTTCTATGAGCATTTTACTCCCAGCTGGTCACTGGAAACCGAAATGGCCTTCATGGCATTCATTGCTTGATTGATGGTTGTTAGATTATTTGGTGTTGTTCCTTAGCCACTCTTTAATGTTTTTATACCTGATAACAATTAAATTATAGGTATTAGGTAGCAATTGATTCTCGTAGGTAATACTATTCTTACTAATGAGCGAATTCACTTGTTGGTAGATTTGTTTAGCACAGGCACACGTTATTGGCTCTTGGAATTGATTTTGAATATCTTGATCAACTGTAGGGGAAGGAAATGATAATTGTGCTATGTTTACCCGTATAATCCTCTCTCTCTCTCTGGAACAGGAGTCGTCCTCGACTCTGTGTTGAATGATCCATTCCGCTTGGTGGAATCACTTGGTGCAATTGAGTTCACAGGTTATGCAATCACTTGGTGGAATCACTTGGTGCAATTGAGTTCACAGGTTATGCAATCACTTGGTGGAATCAAGTGTGTGCTGATTTCCGCTGTGTTGGACATGACCGTATTACTTGGGATGACATGAAACAAGAAATGAGGCAGCGATTTGTTTAGGAAGGCAATTAACAACCAGGCTGTTGTTTCACACACACGAAGAAGCATGCAGAAGAATACCAACCATCTAAAGAGCTGCATGAGGCCACGCTATTAATAAAAGGAGTGCTACAACTTCCTACTGCATGTTCTCATTTACTTTTTAATCTGAACTGAAGACTCCACTAGTGCTATATATATCCATGTAATAGATATCGTGAGGGACTTTTGGGCTGCCATTTTTAGAAATACAAATTCTTTGAGTTCTTCTTTCCACGTGAGTCTTGAGAGGCTTGCAAACTTGTTCTTTCGATTCCTGAGGGAGTTGTAGAACGCTGGACTACGGTTCACCGAGTTTGTGTCTTCACGTCTATATGGCGTGATTGCGTGGGTTGGCTTCGTCGGTACATGGAAGGGTGATTGCCTCGGTAGTTCGTTGCGTGTGCAGACTCGCGGTGCACTGCCTCTTCACCAGGTCACGCAGCGATAGTTATCAAGTTCGTGGATCCTTCGAGAAGATCGGGCCACAACTACTCATCACATGTGACCTATAGACGTGTGCAATGAACCAATGCAGGATATCAGTAATAGCATTCACATACTCTGGGCTGCCATCCATGCATTTTCAACTACCACACTTTAAGCACAAAATGCTTGACAACTTCTCTAATAAAGAGTAGGTGGTTAAAACATGGATGCCTTTCATGACTTTTATGCATAAGTTATTTTTTTCCCTCAGTCTAGTGCATAGATGGTGCTTAAATTTGTGTGGATGTGTCATCTAGTCACTAAACTCTTATATTATATTTTTGGGTCTTTAAATTTATCATGGGTATCACACAGGTCCAAATAGACTCTAACTAGCTCCGTGCATTGACATATGAGTCCTAGTGATATGTAGGTGTCACCATGACATGCTATGTCAGTGCATGGAGTAGATTAAAACCTGTTTGGCCTGTGTGACTCCCAATACAAGTTTAGGGACCTAAAAATGCATTGTGAGAGTTTAGGGACTTAGATAGCACACCTGCATAAGTTTAGAGACTGTCCATACACTTCACTTTTTTTTCTTCTACAAAATAGTTTTGAGAGCTACTATTTAGTTCTCTGTACATTAACTTTTAATTGTTGATCTTCTAGAGAGGACGATATGATCCAAGACTGCCTGTTATAATAGGGATCCTATATTTTTTTTCTCTAATTTCTTGCTGAATGTCACAATGACTGCAAACATGATCAGTGATGAAATACTAATGGGATGTGTAAACTATAAAGTAATGCCACCAGAAGGTTGGTTCTAAATTTTGTAGACACATGCATTATTATTAATGATTTTGCCCTATTATGACGTTACCTTTGTAATACTTATTGTAATCTACCCTACATGAAAAACTCTTAACCATAAAATTGCTTCTGCAGATTCCCATGTATAGTGATATCCTTTGGTATGTTGCATGGCCTCATCCCCCGGCTGTCTCTGCCACCTCCTCCAGTGGTGAGCCTGATCACTGACCAGGTCACTGCGGCTTCGACAAGAAATGCAGATGCTTTACTATATTCCATTCAATTTACCTTATCTGTTTGCTATCATCTACATTGTATCAATCATTGTCTACACAAGCATAAACTCACCATAATCTGTAACTGAAAGAATAGGCATCTATTTATTAAGAGTGACTTGATTAATTGACATAATTAGAATAATTTATTAATGTCAAAATTAGAAGGATTGCAAAATGAGGAATACCCAGAAACTTAACATAGACTGTAAGTACACAATCTAAGTGATGCTTGCCAAGGCATCAATTTATTAATAGCAACCTCATTTTACATGAGAATTAGCATAAATTTTTAATGTTGGGATATGGTTGGTCTCATTTGTTTTCGTAATATCATTCCATAGTACTATGCAGTTTCTGATTGTTTTCCATTCTCTGTGCTTGTCATTTTGGAGCTGTACGCTACAGAGCAGAATGGTAAGTAAACCATAAATAAACATTACGACGTCATTTTATATTTCAACATATAATATGATTCATTCAAGTCCCACTACTATTATGTTGCCTTGAAGTTATCTGTGCAAATGCAATGTTTCTCGTGTGAAAGAAGTTTTTCTAAAAAAATATATAACACAGGTAGAAAAATTGCATTGTACAGGGAGGTGTGGAGTTGAACATAGAGTATGTCATTTGTTAATATCACTGTGATTGTGGTTCTTCAGCAGATTTCCTTAAAGATCCCCAACCAGAATATAGAATTGTGGTCTTGGCTGAATTCAGATGGCAACATTACTTCTTTTCCTCTGCCCGGAACACCTATAAGCCTTTGACTTCTGTTGTTAGGCATTTATTTTCAAAATTTGGTAGTATGGCATTTGTCTGATATACTGATGTTTTTTTTATCTATGTTGTGTTTGTAGGATCAATCCAGTCATTTATCATGAGCCTTAGATCATTCATATAGGTTGCAAGTGAGTAGCTAATCATCACTGTGTGTTTTTCTCAGTTTCTCCGCTTCAGTTGTTGAATGAAACTAATCTGTTGCGTGTATTGATAGGTTAATTGAAAGGGCTTGACCATCTGCATAGCTGACAGTTTAGGATATACAAGGAGATAAAATATATGGTGCTGAATAATTAGAATTTCCAACATCTTGCAAATGTACATAGCCACTTGATTACTGTATACTTTGTCCAAAGTATAGTTCATGGAGTGAAGGACATTAGTAAAATGAGTATTCCATTCAATTCTGTTAGTAAATTAAGAAGCTGATGATCAATGTACCCCCTTAAGAAGTCCCACTGTCAGGTGAACCTGCTGAATCCACAATCTGGTGAATTTGAATTTCTCAGCGACATTGCTGCCTCTGTTTCATATGCCCATGGCAGGTTCACTATGCCCCAGGGTGCCAGCTAGTGTTTATAGGTTTTGCACTGATCATTTCATGTTCTTATGTTGTGTGTTAATTCGAGCCAAAGGTACTGTGGTTAGGACACAAGTTGGTCTACCATCTACCCAACATGCACTGGAAAAGGAATTGTGTATAAATTATGGTTAAGTGCCGAAGTAGGTAATCTAATTTTACATTTTTCCAGATTTTCGCTGAGTTGAGTGATTTAATTGAGGTAACAATTGAAGAGATAAAATTATGCTAAAATTATAGTAGATCAATTGTGTTGTGTAGTATTTTTGAATATTTTTACATGATTTTATCTCAATCCAACTTAATTCTGAATTTTCTTAGCCACTTCAATGCATATGGATCCTATTATGAAAATGCATTAAAGAGCCAAAAACAGAGAAAATAAAGTATGCACGTGGAAGCATGATGACTTCATTCACTTGAACACTTTTACATCACTTTCCATGTCAGGAACTCCGAATCGGTTTCCATGGGATTGTAAACCCTGCTTGTGCCTTCTTTTTTCCTTTTTCCCTTTTTTTCCTCCTTTATCCTTTTTTCTCATTTTTCCTTTCCCTTCTTTTCCATTTTCTCCTCATCATCCTCTGCCTTCAGGAGCTGCTGGGAAGCCTTGTTTTAGGCTGTCCATTCCTCTAATGGATGACACTCCCCTTACCTCATTAGAGGTAACTAGTAATCGTGCATGTGTTGCAGCACGTGTTTTGCAATACCTCTATCTACATTACGCGAGTACGCACGAAACATCTCTAAAGAAACTTTTACTTTCCTCGTGTAATAAATGTGTTTTCTTTACAAAAGTTGTACAGATTCCTCGAGGAAAAAAAAAAGAACAGGAGTACCCAACAATATATAAATCCCCGTGCTAGACAGATTCGGTCAGCTGCTTGTAGAAAGAAATAAGTAAAGTTTTCCCGTGGCGGAACCTCGGAACCGGAAGCCGTCACGACTCACGACCATCCATCTATCCATAGCGGCAAATCCGCCGCCGGCACCGACGAGAGGAGGACATGTGGTGCGCCTCGTGCCTGGCGTCCGCCTGCGCGGGCTGCACCTGCAACCTGTGCGCGTCGGCGGCGTCCGCCGTCTCCCGCCGCTCCGCCCGCCTCGCCTACTGCGGCCTCTTCGCCACCTCCCTCTTCCTCTCCTTCCTCATGCGCCAGTTCGCCACCCCTCTCCTCAAGCAGATTCCATGTACGTGCCCACCGCCAGCCACTCCCTCGGAAACCTCATCCCCTTATCTTATTAGTAATCTGCTCCTGATTCCTCTTGATTTCAAGGGTTTCCTCTGTCTCGTTGTGTCTGCCGTTGTTGTAATTGATGTCCTTGTGATGTAACTGTAACATCACGTGTCCAAATTAGGAGGCGTCGGCTCTTTTACAGTACTGATTTGGGGAATTTTTGGGGTGCCGACTAGTCATTTTTCTTTCTAGGGCATGCAATTCCAAAAAAAAAAAAAACGAGGAGAAATTTGGGGACATCCATGCTTATGAAATAGTGATTTCGTTCTTGTTTGCAGCGTCGTGTAAACTTAAAACTAGAGAGGAGTTAACAATTATATGGTGTTGCCAACTTGTCATTAACGTTTTCTAAATTGAAACTACTAAGATGTGACCACATGTTATTGTCATTTGTAACTAAATGATACAAATCTATGTTAGTCTGAACTCTGAAGCATCTGTGCAAGAACAGAAATTGTTGGCAGTCGAAATGGACATATTCACAAGAATTATATGAAAAATCAACTTCACATGTAACTGAATATTATAACTTGGACCATCAAATGTGACAGTCAAGGATATACTTGAACTTTACTCACAACCTTCTGGACAAATGAATTATATATATATATATATATTTGTGTGTGTGATGTGTGTGTGTGTGTGTGACATCATGATGCAATGGACTTCTGTAATGTGGCAGTGAACTGAGCATTCAATGGACAAAAGAATTATATAAATTCTGTAGTGTTATTTAAGTTTTGGTATGGGCAGTGGATGTTTAGGCATATTTGGAGGGATATAAACAGGTCATGTATCAGTGAACTGAAGAATAATGACTCTAGAATCATTCCTAAATGGGATATCCATTTTAGCATGAGAATTTTGGGATTTCAGGTCCCCTACTACCCAGTAATTGTATTTTTTTGTGCTTTCTCATCTTACCAGTGAACAATGTTTTGCAGTAATGTATGTACTGCACTGAATTTGTGCTTATTCTCATATTACTATTAATTCTGGAGTATTTGTGCTTTATGTCCCTAAACTTGTGCAGGAATTCTCTGAACTTAAAAATTGCATGTTTAGAACACTAAATTTTTAGGTCTAAATCTTATGTATTGGTAGCCAGAACTCATGGGCTGTACTAAGTGAAATCTCTGCTATTGTGTCTATGTTCAACATCATTGCCATTCAAGCATTCACTGAAACTCTTTTGAGACTCTGTGATAGGTAGCTTTTGTTTGAAATGCCAAAATAATATATCATTGGCATTGACCAAATATTTTCATCAATATGAATAACTTTAGTTATTTATTGTAGCTGGATGCTTATATTGTGATGTGGGGCATGTGTTTGTGTTCAAAACAATCGACATTTCAAGAGTTCTTTTGGTCAATTTTACCATTGAGTATTTGGACCTGTAGCAATTTAAAGGAATCTTCACTATCATATAAGCGGACTAAAATTTGAAACGAATTGACTGCATTGCAGGGATAAATACATTTGATTATACACAACCGGATGAATGGTTTCAAATGAATGCTGTTCTTCGTGTCAGCCTGGGAAACTTCTTGTTTTTTGCAATATTTGCTCTGGTGATGATTGGTGTCAAAGACCAAAATGACCGGCGTGATGCATGGCACCATGGTGGCTGGATTGCAAAAATTGTTGTCTGGGTTGTTCTCATTGTTCTTATGTTCTGTGTGCCAAACATTGTTATTACAATTTATGGTAAGTTTTTTATTTGCTAATCATCCATATATGAGATTTAATCTGCACCTACTGTTCCTTTCCCTTTCTCTGTTGGTGTGCTACAGAAAAAGCTCTGGTAGGTTACCGATGGTAATGGTTTTGGCCTTTTGGGGGCAGGTAAGTATGTGGGGGTATTGGTGGGCAGTGTGGATGTGTATACTGTGAAGAAGGAAATGCACCTGTGTTCCCTAGAACCAGATTCTGGAGAAGGAAATTATGTTAAATTGAGTTACATAGTTTTAACTAAGTCAGTTATGAGCTGGTGGCCAGCTCAGGTCCCAATGCTAAAATTGCATGGGGAGAGTTACACAGTCTATTGCCCCAAAATAGAAAGGTATATGCAGATTAAGTGTCAGTCTATTTTTTCCCTATATTTACTTCATTCCTTTCCTAGAACATTATTTTCCACTGCCGTCTAAACTAGTACTCTTCTTTCCAAAGCACTTACCAGAAGGGCAACATTTTCACTCTTTTGCTGTTTCTTCAATCTTAAAATTTCTAAGTTTGCAATCTGCCAAAAACTACACCTTATGATGGTGGGCAGACAAATATGTATTTTACATATCTATACTCCTTTAAAATGAGTATAGATATGATGGTGGTGGTAGTGAATTTGTTACTCCACCTTCCCTATTGTATGTTTTGCAAATTACCCCTTTAACTTTTTAATATTAAAAAACAATTAAATCTAAATAGATAATCACATATAAAATCAAATTAAGATGAATATTCACTATAGAGAAGATAGATAACAGATTTTATGAAAAATATATTTTTATTTATTTTAGACAATATTATAATATATATATTTTTTATCCATTGCAAAGCACGAGCATTCACAGTATATAGAGAGAGATGTATCTTAGGTCATTGTTTTAGGGAAGATGGACATTATTATGAGTACTGTAGCTTTTCCATAGGTTACAAGAATTACCATATTTTTTTTTATCATTGGATTATCTGGAGTGCACAAATCTAAGGCTTTGATGTTAGTTTGATACTTTGATTGGTTTTGTATGGCAATTGTTTTTGCAGATGTCGATATTGTTAGATACACATGGAATATTTTTATGTTGGCTACTGCATTCATGCATATGCAACACTAGTTCCTGTACCCTGAAGATAGAATCACCCAACAGACGCAGTCCATGTCATGATGGAAACTAACATAGACCCTAGAGTTTACAATTTTTAATTGAATCATAATCACCCAACATCGTCTCTTTTCCTTCACTATCAAACCAGGTTTTGGCAATGCTTTCATTTTGCAACCCTTGACAGTCCACCCCAAGCAAATTAGGGCTAGGTTATGTGACATGGCCAATCTTCTGTAGCATGCATCCACGAGCAAGGTAAGGTATGGCTGTTAACTCCTAGTGTGCTCCCACATGCACTACAATATTAGTTAGTGATGAAATGCGGCACTAAGTGAAATACATGGAGCAAACTGCAATTTACTCCTGGAATTTTAAATGTTTGGTACGTGACAACTCACAAGGTTACATAATTCTTGAAAGCTATCCAATGCATTGAAACCCTGAAATGAGCCTAAAGTTATATGGTTATTCTTATAGTAACAAAAGGATATCTTGGTACCAAGATAATTACACAGTGCAGTGATGGTTTGCTTCAGTCCTGATCTGTTAGTTCTATTTAAGAATTTCAATTAGATTAGTTTGTTAGGTCCTGTTTGGTACAACTCCAACTCCAACTTTTTTTGGGGTTGGATATCTTATCTCAAAGAAAACCTTAGAGATGGAGCTGGGACTATATTAGGATTGTTAGGGTAAGATTTCTTCACACTTTAGGCTAAAATTAGATTACTAGATCACTTTTTTTGGGCAAAAAAATTCTATTTTCTATAGTAATACAGGAGTTAGAGCCATGCCAAACAGGCCTTTAGTATAGAGTTTAATTATTTGTGGACAAGCCATTGTTAACCAAGCAAGAAAATGAACTAGTCTATTTCTTGTGTAATGTTCTACTATCTCATTTTACGTTTGGCCACCTTCTACATGGTAGTTATCTCAATCTTTGAAAAGGTTCGCTTCACTCAAAAACATAAATTTAGATTTCAGTGAGCATGTGATACTTCAACTTTTCCTGGTAGCTATGTGATTTCCAATAGCTACAGTAACATGATGTTACCTGTGGGAACCTGGTTGCAGTTAATTGTTGGTTCATACAAGGTGAACCTCCTTTTTATCCCAGATATTAGTACCACGTTCCATTGCTACTTATGAACCAGTTATCAACCTATCAGCAATGCTCTTGAGTTTCTTTAATTTGAAGATTGATCATGGCATGGATGCTGACCTGGTTGCAGTTAATTGTTGGTTCACACAAGATGAACCTCCTTTTTATATTCCTAGATATTAGTACCATGTACCATCATATCTCTTGAGTTTCTCTAATTTGAAGATTGATCATTGCAGAGATACTGTCAAAATTTGGATCTGGCTTGTTTCTCCTGGTGCAGGTCGTGATGCTTTTAGACTTCACAAACAATTGGAATGATTCATGGGTTGAGAAGGATGAGCAAAAGTGGTGTGTACTCTAGTCACCATCCAGTGATTCTTGAATGGTTGAATCAAAGGTTTTCTTTCCTATCACTGATTCTGGCATGTTATCATCATGCAGGGAAATTGCTTTGCTTGCAGTAACTGTGGTTTGCTACCTCTCTACATTTGCCTTCTCCGGTTTGTTCTTCATGTGGTTTAATCCCTCTGGTCATGATTGTGGTCTCAATGTGTTCTTCATTACTATGACCATTATTCTTGCTTTTGCATTTGCAATAATTGCGCTGCATCCCCAGGTGACATTCTACTTTTGCCCACTTCAATTATTCTCATGATGCACTTTATTTTTTTCTTAACATTGAGCATGTACCGTTCAGTATGGGTATATGAGAACAAATATATGAAGAACATTCATGTGTGGTTTGGTAACCATCACCTTTTCCTTTTAATAATAGTTGACAAACATATAAGTTTATTTGAACAGCACGACCTTTAGTATCTGCTATTCATTCATAAACAAGCAAGATTTGCTTCCAATCCGTATTTGTAACTCGATGACAGTCTGCTGTATTTTGTCTTATCAGTTTTCCGTTTGTGTAGCAACCTGAACTGCATTTAGTCCATCCCTGTTGATTTTTTTGTGATTCTAATCATCCTATCACCAAGTGTGGATATGCTGGCTCCTCTCTTTGCATTCATCATATTGATCATGCATTATGTTACACATTTGTATAACAGACATAGGACTGAATTGAATGCCTCTGTTGATTTCTTGATGAAAAAAAAATCAAATACATTAGTTTTCTCCAGCTTTTTGTTGGTGCCTGATGAAATATTGTAAATTTATAATGTTTCCTCACCCAGGTCAATGGAAGTGTTATGCCTGCTTCTGTCATTTCAGTTTACTGTGCATACCTGTGTTACACTAGTCTCTCGAGTGAACCAGATGACTATGCATGCAACGGACTTCACAGACACTCTAAGCAGGTTTCTATGAGCACTCTTATACTTGGGATGCTCACAACTGCTCTCTCTGTCGTGTACTCTGCTGTTCGTGCTGGATCTTCCACTACGTTTCTTTCACCTCCGTCATCTCCTAGATCTGGTAAGTCACGGCTAATTACCAGATACCAGTCTGCATGTGTGCCATGTGCTTGCTGACTATCTTGCTAATCAACAATGGAATAGGAACCAAAAATCCCTTACTCAGTGATGATAACTTGGAGGCAGGGAAAGGCAATGGCAAAGATCTTGATGGCAGTGGCAAAGATCTTGATGCTTGCCCTGTGAGCTATTCATATACCTTTTTCCACCTTATCTTTGCTCTTGCAAGTATGTATTCAGCCATGGTTCTGACTGGCTGGACGAGCGCTGCTTCAGACAGCTCGGAGCTGATGGATGTTGGGTGGACTATCGTTTGGGTTCGCATCTGCACCGAGTGGGCTACCGCTGCATTGTACATCTGGACCCTTGTTGCTCCGCTGCTATTCCCAGACAGGGATTTCTCATAGGCATGTCACCCATTGTTAAATTGTTGTAACAGCATGAAATAGATATCAATGTAAATAAACGATCAATAGCTTGAACCTACTGGCCATATTTGTGCGTGATTCAAACGTGTCTATTTCGATGTAATAGTAGCTTAGTTGTGAACAGATCATCGGTTGTGGGAAGCCAGTAATGCTTGTACCTTTCCCGGAATGTATGTAGTTGTATATGTAAAAGTTTTAAATGCTGGTCATTAACGTGAATAATTTATATATAGCCGAGTACATGGATCAATTCGGTGCGTCTGGCTTTGCTGTTTTTGTTTGGCTAGGTTCTAGCATACGGTTGTTGGATCGAATTTTCCAGAGGGGAACATAGTGCAAGTAGAATCTTGCCATTCTTTGGTACTGTGAAACGTCTCGAGCAAGGATGTGACTAGCTCTCGACGTCCGATCGGAGCGCCAACTTCAGACGCCGCTTTAGTCGTTTGATTCTGATAGCCGTTGCATCCTGCTAGAGCAGGTGACTGCTAGATGTATGCACGAGGGAGAGAGTCTGTGTTTGGCAAGAATATTCGGATTAGAAAGAATCGTCGCAGCAGAGTGCAGGTGACTACAAACTGCACAATTTCTTTCTCCAGTTCTCTATGACCAAAATGAAAACAAGACAGCCAGGGCTCTACTCGTAGTTTTTTATTTTGAGGGAAAGGGCAGGAGCTCTGCCGTTCACTATTAGGAGATAAGCACCAATAGTCACTGAGTTTTTACTTTACATGACGGCTACAACATTAGAGAGACAACCATGTTGTGAAAGTAAGGGAAGCTGTTACGTTGTCATTATAGGTTACTCTCGTTCCTTAATAATCACCCATACATTGTCCTGAATCCTAGTTAATACGGTTAAATTAAAACTTTTAAAAACTTAATCTATCCTAAGACATACCTATATGTCTAGCTTGAACTCAAATTTTACAATATATAACATTTTCTAGTAATTTTACTATTTTTATGAAAAAAATAAAAACAAAGACAAGCAAAATTTTCTGAGGTATCAAAAATCAGTAATCTACACTAATATTTGTTAGATAAGAGTTTGCTCTCTTGGTCACGGAGTCTAAATAAACTCTCATGTGGGTGATTTTTTTACTGTAAAAGTTAAATCCTAAAACTTTTCACAACACTTCTAGATCTCTCAAACTTTTGAAGGATCACTAAAAACATCTCCAAAACCGTCTAGATATATTAAGATACTAAGAGTAACAAGAGATGTTTCTTACTTAAAACACTAAGCATAAGACTCTTGATAGATGCACACTTAATACTAGAGACTTAATAAGCACCAAACTTGAGAAAAGATAAAGTAAATTAAGCACAAATGAGCTATTAGACTTGCACAAGAATGCACAAATTAGAATATATCCAAAAGATACTAGGATCCAAGAGCTTGTGTATTTATAGTCTTGACCAAGCTAACTAGCCATTTATGACCATTATATAATCTGAGGTTATATAGGGCCAAACAATCAGACATCGCTCGAACTATCTTGATCTTTACAAATGTTCAAATGTTACTGACCACGTAGCTGTTGGGTTATAAAGAGCCGAATAATCCAACTTACACTAGATTATCTGTTGCACATTATTTAGCACGACGCTAGACAAACCCACCATTACACTTTGTCTGATCATCTTTAGGTAGAATGTAAGCTGGATTGTTCGACACTGCTTTGGATTGTCCAACTTAAGATGATAAAAGGGAGATTAGATTGTCCAAAGAGATGCAGGATTGTTTGGCTAGTTTAATTTCTTTGTCCGATCAACACATGAACACGATAGACATTAAGCTAATCAAACAATTTGATCACATCTGGATTGTTCAACTAACCTATTCACACACCATCAACATTTGCTCTTGTGATCAAGGTTTAGTTGTTTTAGCTAGCCAAACAAGTGTTGAACCAGATTGTCTGCCATCACTTGTATTGTTTAACCCACATAAGTTTTAAGCAACCAAAAGAGATTTAAAACAAGGTGTTTTCTTAAAACATTTTAGGAGTTTAGATTTTATTTTATAGTTTAGAAAGACTAGAGACCTATTATGTACTATTGTACTTACAATCTTAAGGTGCTAAACACAACTTCTCTATTTATTTACCATCATCAGTCTCGTGTTGCATCAGTTAGGTTCGACCAATTAGACTGCTGATAGTAGATAAAGTCATAAACCAATAAGTCTTTACTCGACATTTCATCGGAGCAACTAGTTAATAAGTTATCCATATATTGAGCAACACGCCTAGTGTATCGGCCTCTCAGTCGATACACACATATCTTCAGAGATCTTCTCTCATCTACTTAGCTAGCCGATGTGTTCGTCCATTCCTTTCGTCTGCGCGTTCGATCTAGTATCTGCCATCTCTGTGTCGTTAATCTCAATCTCATACTATCTCAGTTCGATCCGATCTATCGATGCTAGCTCTAACAGTATCGTCACGGTGGTCACTAGGTCTCGTACTTTAGAGAGATTGAGTCTCGTTCCTTGCTACTCATCACACATTATATTTAGAGCACCATCGGATTTGCAGCCGATAAAATATTTTATATTATTCCTTATCAATCTATATATATGCCTTCATCGGCTTTTCAGTCGATGAACAAACGCTAAAACCTCCATTGACAACTAGCTGATAGGAGAATCGCGTGTGCTATTTTTTGAATACCCTATTCTAGAGGACCAATGTTACATATTCGTTATATCCAAATTGACATCTAGTCTATAGTTGATGTATCTTTAATTTCCTTCGTCACCATCTGCTTACACCTTTATCGGCTTACTAGCCAATGGATAAGTGCGTCAGTTCCTATCGGTAACTAGCCGAGGAGCGTGTCGGACGTAACTGATGATTATCTCAACCCTATTAGCAACCAGTTGATAGTAAGAGTTAGTATCCACCCATCGCCTACTGACTCATTCTCTTTATCTTCTTGTTAGTTGCAGGATCAAATTGGCTAGCATGCGTGCATCTCCATGGTCCTGATGAGGGGACAATGAAGCTGAAGGACCTCGGCACGCTTTCGAACCAACCAACAAAGTCAAAGGACAATCAGAAGCGCATGCCATCCAATGAATCCGAAGGACCTACACTGGAGCGAAGCAGATCTCTCAAGTCTCAGTGTGTTTGTGAGTTTCGGCGTGAACATATTTTTGCCACACCCAATGGGACTATCGGGAGTGTGCTCCAATAAATCTCAAAGCCGAAGGACTTGCACTAGAGTGAAGCAGATCTCACAGGTCTCGGTGTGTTTGTGAGTTTTGGCTTGAACATGTTTTTCACACCCGGTGGGACTATTGGGAGTGCACTCCAACAAACTTCGAAGTTGAAGGACCTACACTAGAGCGAAATAGTTCTCCCAGGCCTTGTGTTCGTAAGTTTCGGCGTGAATAAAAAGAATATATATCAGCAAGGCACAGAAGTTCTGCTGTACTTTTGACACATGTATAATGGAAACTTTAGACCAATGTGTTAAAGACATGGACATATCTTTGGATACATTCTTTGCGTATTGGCATTTGACAAAGTAGTAAATCAACATAAGTAGTGGATAACAAATATTTATATTTACTAAAATGATGGTAAAAAACACAGTACATCTGACAATTTTTAAATGATAATGAATCAATTAATGCAATAACTATAAAAAATAGTTTTAAGCTATGTTAATGAAACTTGAAAGTTATTAGAACTGAGTTATGGCATGTTCTCATGTTGTCGGATTTAGATGGAATCCAATTTATGGTTGAGATTTGCAATAATATCTGAGGCCGAATTGCTGAGGTAATCTCTATTTTCATAGGAAATATTTTGATACTCTAAATTCACAGGTAATAATTCAGTTTTAGAAGGGTATAACAATATAGAAAGGAAGAGACATAATGATGGAACCTATTATGGTTTGTTCCTGACCTTCGATGAGAATTAGGGATAACTTCGATTTGGGGTGGATCCGACGTTGGCTGTTCGACTACAACACCATAAGGGTTGCGCCTTAGCAACAGGTACACCGTCTTCGATTGGAATGTTCTTGCTATGCCAAGAACACCCCTGAACCTGCTAGCAACCAAGAACAAGTAAGAACAAGATAAACAAGCAATTAACTCATTAATGGAAGATTCAAAGGCAAATCTGAATCATGAGTTAGGGTCTTGAATCAAACAAACTGGTGGTCTAATCGACACACGCGCTCACAAGAAAGTAGCAGTAGCTAAACTTACAACAGAACAAAACCCAACCTTCATCCTAGCTGCTGCTGTAAGTATTTATACTTGAGAGATAGCCAGGAGACGTGGAGGGATATAAACCCTAACTTAGAAAGGGCCCTAGTGGGCTGAATGAAATACAAGGACCTCGCCCAAGACTGGAGGTCCAAACATCTTTCTACAATTATGGTCAGCTCTGATGGAATCTAGTAGTGTTTCTTGATTCATCTAAAAGTAGATATCAAGGACTTTTCAACGAGTGCTTATAGGCCTTAAACAACCTTCGGAGCAAAGAGTTATGGTCGATTGAAGTCGTTACTACCTGGATGTCCAAACTTAATGTCATTTTAGATGAATCAAGGACTCGTTCTTGTCTTTTAGATATCAAGGACTTGTTCTTGTCTGATCCCTTGATTTGGTCGTCATTTTGATTTTGGCAGCTTCCAATTGATGTGATACTTGTCATGGCTGCTCCTAGACTAATCTAGTTCATCTCCCAAGTTTCTAAGTAAAAGAATATCATCAGAAGAATTTAGTAGTACCCTATTTGTTAAAGAGCTTGTTTGGACAGTAAGGAAGGATTTCATCTGGTAGTTAAGTTGGCATGCTCTAGCTCGAGTCATTAGACCCTGTTGTATAGCAGGCGCGGTTGTATCCATGGAAGGGATGTCCTCATCACATAAAACTACGAAAACTATAGTAATTCTATGAAAACAATTTTGCAGAAGGGTTGAATAATTAAAACAGAAGTGAAGAGCAATACCTTACTATAGAGAAATGATGATAGGGTAATGATGAGAACCCGCTAGGGTTTAGTCTCGATCTTTCGATAAGAGGCGAAGGATAACTCAATTGGGGGATAGAGGTGACGTTCACGGCCCGACTGCAATCGTCCAAGGATGATGCGCCTTAGCAACCGATACACCGTCTCCGATGGTTGACGCGAACTTATGGTGCGCGATAACCCAGCCACTAGGGCACTCGTCCTACAAGCAATCGAAGAACAAGCAAGAACAAGTAAAACAAGCACTGAAATTGCTTTGAGATGGAAGATTCACTCTGGAGACAAACAGACGGACGGTCTAGCCGACACGCGCAATGTGTGCAAGTAGCAAGACGCTAACTCTAATCAACAAAACCCACTATTCTTGGCGGCGGTTGAAGGTGTAAGAAGAGGGGGAGACAACCATAGGGGTGCTGGGGTCGTGCTCAACCCTAGGACGCACCCCTAATGGGCCCAACTTGATACACGGCCCATTAGACCCAAAAGAGGTGACGTAGCACCGTGGATAGAAAAATACTCGATAGAAAAATGATAATTGCGGCCGCTCCAGAATAGATATTGACATGAGGCTAGATCCATTTGAAAGTAGACTTGATAACCTTTTCATTAAGTACTTGCAAGCCCAAATCAGAGTTCGTATGAAGTCGTGGCGGTCGTCAGAATTTGGCACTATCCTATAGTCCGAATCCACCCCGCGCTAATCCTCTCCCCGTTGGATCCTCTCCATCGTTCCTAAGTAAAACAAGAGTGCATGCGCCTCCAGGGTATAAAGAGAAGAAACATAAACTCAAGAATAAACTCACCTGATAGTTGAGTTGACGTGCACGAGCGTGGCTAATTGGACCATGAGTGGATGTATCAATAGTGTTAATGCCCTCATCAGGTAAGGGAGGAAAAAATTGTATGGGTAAGGGATGTATAATTTTGCTAGCTGTGTATATTCCAAAAGCATAAAGAAGGATCTAGATCATCCAATGATCCATCAAATTCCCATGAAAGGCAACAGTCATACAGCAAAAATATTTAGGATAGTGGTAACACAAACTCGATCTTATTGCAGAAAAATCATCCACTTAACTGAAGTCTAGTTCTATGGAAAATTCAATTCATCTAAAAACCATGGCAAAAAGGTGGGTGATGAGAGGAAGCGCACATTAAAAAGGTTTCTATAAGCGACTGAAAGCCCTACCTCCCTACTGAATGAAATAGGTATGATCCTTGGAACACATATAATCTAGGAGCACCTGCAATGGTATATAATATGCAATGTGAAGTGTCACATTTTAGCAATAAGGCTTTCTATGTGGAACTGGACAGGTTTTTCTATCAAAACCTATGTCATCATCTATGTAACTAAAAATGGTTGAGAGGCATGTGTTTCTAACATTTAGACACTGAATTTGGAAAACAGATTTAATGTGAAGAGATAACCTAGCATGTGTTTGGTTGAAGGGACAGAATGCATTAGAATGGGGCGAGTCTATTTTTCACGGTGTTTGGTTTAAGGATAGGTGAGATGAAATGATCCTAAAAAAATATTCTTTAAAGATCCAGGCCTTCATACCTCAAAAACTAATGGACCAAGTCAACCCATTTAATCTCTCTCCTTACATTTATAAAAAAATCAAGATCATTCCATCCATCATGCTAAACACATAGCTAGACCATCCCATCTAAAAAAGTAGGAATAGGCCTAAAGCAAACACACGCCTAGTGTTCTTAGTAAAACTAGCTAAATGCCTATGCTTGGCTACAAATAAAAGGAAATATTATAATATATCATAGACAATTTTTTTATCAAATATGTTATCCCTTGTTTGCTTGTTTGAATATATGGGATTTACTTGTTCAAACCAAATATTAAAAAGTTCTTAAATTAGAGAATATTAGGGGCAATTATGTAATTGTAAAGAAAAATGGTGAGGTGATGCCATCACCACTAGAGCCTTTTAAAGGAGTACAATTTTAGAGTATGAAGATCAAACTGGGAAAAAAAACAGGGTACATTGAATATGAATCATAAAAATTAAGCAAACCAAGCTACAATGGCACTAAATGAAGTTGAATAAAAGCAACTGTTTCATATAAATAGAGTTGAAATAGATCAGCATACATATGCATGGTCTGGATGATAGAACTGAAGGAAAGGCTACAGCTATAGAAACTTTAGAGCCATCAATGAAACTTATGGAGATGAAACCTAAGAAAATCTCATTGGGATGTAACACTCTTAGCGATGCGTCATATCGCAACCCAAATATGGTGCTAAATGGGCAAGGGCTAGGTCGTCACCCCCGTAACGCGTCATGTCATGTTCTGGGCATGGTGTCAAGTGAGTAAGGATCGGGTCGTCGCATACTTAGTGGTGTGCCATATCGGCGTCCGAGAGTAGTAAAAAATGAGCAAGAGTCTTCACACCTAACTCGACAGGTGCAAAGAATAAGGAAGCAAATCGAGTCAACTAGGATTTATTTAGCTAGCTGAAATGTAGGTTCTTTTATGGGTAAGTTAAGAGAGCTAGTCGAGACAACGGTTAGGAGACGTGTAAATATTTAGGAGACTAAATGGAAGGGTCAGAAGGCAAACAAAGTGGATAGTATCAGTTTTAAGCTCTGGTACATAGGGACAACTTTAAATAGAAATAGAGTTAGAATTCTGATTGATAAGAGTGTGTGGTGGAAGTGAGAAGGCAAGGGGATAGGATCATCTTAATTAAACTTGTCATTAGTGATATAGTCTTAAACATAATTAGTGCGTATGCCCCTCAAGTATGCTAGGATGAGAGTGCTAAGAGGCATTTTTGGAAAGAATTAGATAACTTGGTTAGAGCTGTATCTAGTAGTGAGAAGCTTTTATAGGAGAAGATCTTAATGGGCATGTAGTTGCAACAGGTACAAGTTTCGAGACAGTACATGGAGGTTTTGGATGTGATGGTGGAATCAGGAGGAAGAGGACATCTTGGACTTTGCTATAGCTTTTGATGTAATGATAGTCAATACTTTCTTTAGAAAGAGACAATCTCATTTAGTGACTTTTAGTAGCAGCCAATACTCTAGTCAGATTAAGTTTGTCCTTATGAGAAGAGGGGATAAACCAGTTTGTGTGGATTGTAAGGTGTTACCTGGAGAATATGTGGTTTCTCAACATAAGTGAATGGTACCTGACTTTTTGCTTTTTAGTGCATGTTCGTAGGGATAAATAAGCCAAAATTGTAAGAATTAAGTGGTGCAAGTTAGAAGGAGAGACATCAAATGTCTTCAAGAAAAGAGTTATCGAAGAGGGCTCTTAAAAAAAGAAGAGAATGAAAATAACATATGGTAGAAGATTAAAACATGCATATAGAATATTGTTTTAGAGGTGTTTGGAGTGACCAAAGGGAGTGGATACGAAACTAAATACTCTTGGTGGTGAAACGAAGACATACAAAGTGCTATTAAGGAGAAGAAAGAATACTATAAACGCTTGTATCATGATAGAAATGAAGACAACATGGAGTACAAGTGGCAAAAAAGACGTAAAACGAGCCGTGAGTGAGGCAAATGGACGGGCTTTCAAGAATCTGTATCAACGTCTGAATAAAAAAGGAGAGAAGAACATCTATAGAATAATTAGGGCTCGTGATAGAAAGACGAGAGACTTCAACAAGTGTATTAAGGATGAGAATGAACTCTTGGTAAAGGAGGATGAAATTAGACATAGATGGTAGGAGTATTTTGATAATTTGTTTAAAGGTGGGAACGAGGTTACCACTGTTTAGCTGAATGACTCTTCGGATGATACTAATAGGAGCTTTGTGCAGAGAATCTAAGAATTTGATGTGAGAAAAGCTTTGAAAAAGATGAAAGGGGATAAGACGAACAAAGTATTTACTTGTTACTAATAAAAAATCAAAAAGTTTAGCCTACGTTCTTCCTTAGATCCCTTCTTTTACTCCGATAGTATTGCAGATCGCAATCGATGCAAAGAAAATGAATGCATTTCCATACTATAATAAAAAAGTAAGTGTAATAAATAGAGAATTGGATCATGTCACATGACTTATTCCATTTATGATGGCCCCTGATGGTATTCCAATCAAAGTGTGGAGATGCCTCGAGGATATAGCTATATCTAACCAAGTTGTTCAACAATATTTTTTATTCGAACATAATACCTGAAGAGTGGAGGAGAAATATATTAGTACCAATCTATACGAGTAAGGGAGATATCTAAAGTTGTACTAATTATTTGAAAGTTAAGTTGATGAGCCATATTATGAAGTTATGGGAGAGAGTTATCGGACACCATTTGAAAGAAACAATACATATCTTTATGAACCAATTTAGTTTTATGACCAAAAAATCAACCATAAAATTACTTTTCTTCATAAGATAAGTTATGGAGCGGTTTAGATAGTAGAAGAACTTACATATGGTGTTTATTGAATTGAAAAAAGGCTTATGATAAAATACTAAGAAAGAAATATTATGCGTTGGGTTTTAGACAAATATAAAGGCCCAACAAAGTATGTATCTCATCAAGTATATGTACAACAATAGTATGACTAGTGCTGGAACAAATAATGATAACTCAAGTTACTTTTCGATTAAACTAGGACTACATCAGGCATTAGTCTTGAGCACATACCTCTTTGTATTGGTAATGGATGAGGTTATAAGAAACATACAAGGAAATATCTCTTGATGTATGCTTTTTACAGATAATGTAGTAAATAGAAAACTAGAATTGTGGTGGCAAACTATTTAGTCCAAAGGTTTTATAGTAAGCAAAACTAAAACTGGATATTTGAGGTGTGACTTTAGCACTATCGCATATGAGGAGGGAGATGTGAGTTTAGGAAACCTAGTGCTTAAGAAGAACACTTTTTGATATTTAGGATCAATAATACAGATAGATGGAGATATTAATGTGGGCGTTAGCCATAGGATCAAAGCGGACTGGTTTAAGTGTTGTTAAGCATCTGGCATTCTCTATGATAAAAGGGCACCATCTAAGCTAAAAGAGAAGTTTTATAGAACAACGATTAAATATGTATGTTATATGGGATAGAATGTTAGTCTAAAAAAACAACATGTTTAGCAGTTGAATATTGTAGAAATACGTATGCTACGTTAGATTTATAGTCATACAAGAATGGATTGAGTTCAGAAGAATATACGTGATCGATTAGAGCATCAATTGAAAAAAAGATTGTCTAATATCGGTTAAGCTGGTTTCGCTATGTCTAAAATAGACTTTTAGATACGTTACTATGTTATAGAATCTTAAGATAACAATATTAAAACATGTAGAAGAATGTCAAAATTAATATGGGAAAAGATAATAAAAAGTAAATTAAAAGAGTGTGATATATCTGAATATCTATACTTAAATAGAAATACTTAAAAAATAGCTATTGATATGTAATTTGAAGATTTTTATTGGTTTTAACTTTAACATATCTTAATTTATTAGCGACTGTGTTGAGTTGAAAATGAAATTATATCTATTAGGACAAAATGGCATTGTGATCGTAATCTAAGCCGAAGCAGTTCCATTATACCTTGCTGTTTATGTAAAATGAATTAGCTCACAACAAGCTTTTTCCACTCCTGGACCGCATCAACACTAACAAATTCCTGAAGGTCCTAAAGGAATTGCAAGTCAGAATCTCACCGGTGTTCAAGCATACAACATAAATAAATTGTTAGCATTAAAAGTGTAGAAATGCGAGATAGTTTCTCTAAGTTCAATAATCAGCCGTGCCATTTGAGAAGAAATAGCATATATATAAGTGAGTTGGTAGATGTCACAATCAAATAGTCAAACACTGCTCACTTTCAGGTAGTCAATTCGCATGCAACACAGTACCGTGGTTAGGAGTTGGGAGCATAGGTTGATGCCCCAAAAGAAAGAAATCCCCAAAGTCGAACCTCATTATCATATTGATGAATAACTGGAAAGCACATGAATATATGATTGCCCTCAAAACAAATCCCTAGGAACAGAAAAAGTCAACCAACCAAACAAATAGTCTTACCTTGCGAGCTATAGGTGGGTGAGGAAGAGAGAACAGAAACTACTTTGAGGGCTCTGCTAGGCCCAATTCCATGGTTATGCAGTAAAAAAGGTGTAGAGAGCATGGTTGCCTAGATCGACAACAGTCAAGAGAAGAGAACAACCACATTGTTCCTCAATTAACACCATTCTTTAGGCCGATGCGAGATAAAGGAGTGGGGAAACTCGCTCCGCCATCGCCCGAGTCGCTAAACCCGCTGTGATACCACCCATGTTGTCGTCCCCTTAGGTTGTTTAGAGAAAGAGCGAGAGAGTCGACGAGGGGGAAGGGGTGAGCACATGGGATCGATAGTTTCAACGTTAAAATCGAGAGCATCACCACCGGATCAATTGCCTCGGAAGGTAAGGGCATCGCCGACTTGCGTGACCGAGGTGGCAGATGGCGCTAGATGGAGTAGTGAGCTGCCTTCCTCTTCTCCCATCCGCCGCCTGCCTATCACCGAGTTTTTAAAGTAGTTAATATACTTAATTATTTATTTATAAACAAGCCTTATGGTTTCATATAATCACCTATCTTCTTTAATTCAAACACAACCATCCTTCTTTTCACCATATAGAGCGTAGCTACGAATTAATATATAATTAATTAAATATTAGCTTAAAAACTTTAAAAATAAATTTATTTATTTTTAAAGTAATTCTGTGAAATATAAGTTTAGAGAAAGTTAGGAAAAGGTTTACCGAACACACCCTAATTATGTTTTGCAAGGGCTCGCACGTCGCACCTGCAGGGTAACATGAGCTAGATGCATAATGGATGTGCCCGAATGCTCTGTAACTACACATCGTAACAACTCGTTGGGCCTGACCTTGCTGTGCTGCCGGCGATCAACTCCCGGGCAAAGTCAGACAACGGGTGAGTTAGCTGACGGATACGTCCATAGGACGGATAGAACCAATCGCACTAAAAACGTGATTAATAGCATAAACAGTTAATCAACGCTATTTATCAAATGACTTGGACGATCAAAAGTTACAACCAACACGTATAAGAGACTTGCATCATTTGCACATTGTATCTCAAAGCATTATAATGATGCTTTGGTCTTGTAATATTTAAGGTCCGTAAAGCTCCAAGTGCCATTCCATCGAAGCCAAGAATAAGACACCTGATCCGTTATAATAATTATCTACACTAATCTATGCCTAAACTCTTCGAGTGCTTGAGACAGCCGAAGCAACAGTAACAAGAAAAATCACTACAGGTCGGAGCTCACCTTGGTTGAACTCCAGCTAGCCTGAGGACGCAATAAATGAAGAAAAAGAAACGATGCAAAAAAAATTTATCTAAACAGGAAGGGGTCTCTCACCTTCTCATAGTCTGTGGCAAGGATGGGTCAGAAGTGGAGACGGGAAGGAAAACGTTGGTGTGGAGAAGGACAAACTATGTAGAGGGTAGCAGCATCCATACTCCCTATTCCTTATTTTCTATTCCTGTAGCGGTCCAATACTTCACGTCGCTGCAGAGGCGAGACAGACAGCAACCATTTGCTAAACTCAAGGTCGTTCATATCCATGAAAGATGCAATTCGGCTGAATTCCTTCTTTTTCTGCACCAGTGAGTAAGATTTTGTCCTAATTGTATGAATTGTTTCATTCTTCTTAACTTGCAGCTCCTCTAAGTGGTTTAGGATGGCTTTATCTTTTCCACAGTTGCTTGCTTTGTTTGTCCTCGAGTTTACAACATCTTCATTTCGGTGAGCATACACTATTCCTGTTTGGAGGGAACAAATTTTGTTACTAGAAAAATCAATGCACTAGACAGAGAAGGTAAATATTCTGGTAGATAACTTAGCAAGCAACTTTCAGGTTTCAATCTTGTTTAAAATTAGTTTCTTGCAAATGACAAATCAGTTTTTTTTTCTGGACACAGTAAACATGATACACAACTAATGACCAAATTCTATATAGATCAAGATGTCAAAGAGTTGCATACTTGACCAAGTGTTTATTTATTTAGATTAAATTTCACAAACTGCAACTGTTTTGTCAGAACTTGTTTGCTGAAACTTTAACTGGACATTTCGGACATCTGGAACAAGAGTTGACGTTTTTTTTTATTTTTTCAGAAAACTGCAACTTTATTCTTCTGATGTGTGGGCCCTCCTGTCAGCACACCTGCTAAAGTTGTAGCAAGCCAATAGTTGACAACACAGTCATAGGCTTGCTACATTTACTCTGTATTTTAGGATATTAGTGTTTAACTAGTGCATTTGCACACATTATAGATATTACAGTCATTTGCAATCATATGAAAGACCAAGTAATTATCATGAACATACATGGTGTATGAAATATAACACTATTTATGAGGAGAAACTAATTGATTAAAAAACATAATTAAATTTATGTAAATTTTCAGTTCAAGTTATCGTACAAATGCAGTTACTAATTTCCTTTATTTTATCCAGAATACAAGTTATATATTATTTCACATAGACCCTTTTTCTTTTCATAGGACTATAGATATAAAATGTTACAGTGCCACCATATAAAACCTTAGCATCTACAAATGTTAAGTGATTTAAGTTCTATGGGACTATGGGACAAAAGCTTTTTTCAAAATATATGAAGAGAACTTAAGGCAGAGACTGAACATAATCTCTTTACAGTAAACTAGAGTAGGATGAACAGCAGGAGTAAATAAATGGATACAAACATAAACATTACAATAATGGAATGCACAACAATTTAAAATATTTAGAGCCAGTATTTGAAATTAAAATTTCATATCAAAATTAATTATTCAGCTAATAGTATATTATTCTGGATTCCACAACAGTAGTAGTTGCAACTGGTTGGTCATTTTGTTTACTGTGTCCACAATCAAGAAATTTAAATCAGAAATATTCGAACTGACAGTAGAACTTACCACAATGATCCACATTCTCATTCTCATAATTGACTGCTGTCATTGAACGTTTTATGTGATCTTGCGTACCAAATATATTTGTATCAACTATTTCTCGAATTCCTGTTGTTTCAGTTGCATTACCCTTCCCATGTTCTCCATGCATCTCAATGATCTCACTGGTAAAAAGCTTATCAGACAAGTCACGAAACAGATTGCAGATCCCAAAGAGCTCACCTTGAAATTTCTTGTCATCCTAAAATCATAATTATGCAAGTTATATAAAAGAAAGTTCCAAAACTGCATGTGTATCTGAAAGAGAGAGAGATTATTCTAAAACTTGAAAAGTATATATGTTGGTAAATTACTTAAATGACTACGAAAGAAGCCTCAGGAGAGTGACACAACCTAATGACATATGAATTGTCAAAATGAAATCTAGCGAATTGATAGATGCCTTATTCTAACAATGATTTATGTCAACAAAGAAGTTGTAAAGTAATGACACGTCATTTTAGTATTCAGGTGCCATAGGAAACTGCCACAGAAAAGAATGAATATATCTTAATCTTAACAAATCTATGTGGATTATGAGTGCAATCATTCTCTTTATGCCTATGAGTGCTAAGCTAACAACCAAAATCAAAAGTACATTAACATATGTTGATGTATACAACAGTTCATGTGGGCAGTTCATGTGTAAGTGTTTGATTCCACTATAATGTTATTGAATAATAAATATTAATATCAGAATCATGTGGATTACACAATGTCTACACTTCTTTGTAACAATGCATCATCCAGGTAGTTTGCATCAACTTACAACTCTAAATTCACTGGTGAGTATATTAAACTGCAAATCAAATGGTGGAAATACAGTACAAATAAAATACGAATGTCATGATTGCCATCCTCTAAGTAATAATCAGTCGAAACACAAGCACAGGAGACAAACGTACTTTGGGGAATATGGAGAAATTATAAGGAACTAAACGATTAGATAATTCAGGGAAATGATTTTAGAACAGGAAAAGAGAATGATATTTGGATGGTCCACAATTGTACCATCCTTCAAGTAATTGATACACGCTATCCAATTTCATCAGAATGCATAAGTTTTACAACATTACCTGCACACCTTCGAAGTAACGTTTTTCAATTTTTCCAGAGACTGCAATATTGGAAAGCTGTTGCTTATATATTTGTCGAGAATAAACAAGCTCTTCAAGGGAACCTGCACCGAGTAGGCGAAATACAGTGACATGCCGTCTCTGTCCAAATCGAAATGACCTGTCTTGCGCTTGCAAGTCTTGCACAGGGTTCCAACTCGGATCAAAAATCACCACACGGTTAGCACTGACCAGGTTGACACCTAAATTTCCTGCCCGAGTAGATATAAGGAAAACCTGTAGAAAAGCAATTCACCATTTGACAATGCTAATCTAAAAAGTTGTTTTTGCAATATGTACTGAAATATTAACAGGAAGTTACTTGTTTGCTTGGGCTTCTGTTGAACTCATCAATTAATAATTGGCGTGCATTCATGGGAGTTGTTCCATCAAAGCGAGAAAAGCAGTAACCCTTCCGTATAAGAAATTTCTCCAGAATGTCAAGCATCCTGGTTGTCAATTTTATGCTTTAACAGGTGATTACACATGCAAAAGATAAGAACAAGCAGAATATCTAAATCGCATGTATTGTCAAGAAATATTCCCAGAAGCAAATGCAGTGAACAATTACTAACACAGATGCTTAAGAGCAAAATAAGCTAATCGATAGAGCAAGGCTTGTTTAACTTTCTTTCAGGTCTAAAATAGGTGTGTAGTTTGTGTTCACTGTAACCTATTTAACCACACTCCCTAAAAAGTGTAACTTATTTAAAGGGAGCCAAGTTGAGGAAAGTTACATAAGTTTACATCTATTCAATGGTTTAATGAATCACAGTCAAAAGTATCTAAACCTCCAGCAAAAACTGGGTGCATTATGTAATAAAAACTGGGAGCGCTTGTGAGAAATTATACCCACTATCACTATAGTAACATAATGTAATAATAGCTTTATGAATATTTAGAAACAATCAATTCAAAGGTTTTACATCAATAAGAGCAAGATATTTTGTTGTGCCATCAAGTACGGCTTAAAAGTAAGAAGTGTTCTGACTTCGGAAAAATGTTATTCCTGCGAAGCATGCTGACTGAAGCATTGGACACATTGGAGATAACCACCCACCTGACTGAATAGCTGAAAAGAAGAATTTTGTCACCCTGCACAGTCCATACTGACAATAGCCTTTCCAACGCACGCATCTTTCCAGAATGTTCTGCATCACTCAGACACATGAAGTTTTCACTTTTAGCACATCCACCAACTAATTCAATATCTGTATCAAAGACAGCAGCTGCAAGCTCAGCATCTTTCTTCTGCTTCTCAATTTCATCTTTCGGATTTGGCTTTATCAGCTCCAGATGGTTACTGATCTATAGAAAATTCGAAAGGAAGCTAAGTTATTAAAAATTAAACAGAAATCTGTCCAAAATATTTTAAGAATATGAAATAACCTGCTGAAGCTTCCCAAGGCAAGGAAGAACAAGACAGAAGGGGCACAGAGAACAACCCTCCAGATTGTCCCTGTGAAGATAAGACCAGATAATGCCATGGGGTTCAGTTCTCTTGCAACATTCGACCTGAGTCAAAGGACTTCCACAGCTACATGGGAGATCCTTGTTTATAAGGATTTGTACATCAGGCTGTTGCAGCATTCTTCTGTAAACACGCTTTTGAGCGTCACTCATTCTGCAGAAAACAATATTATCCTCCTTCCCAAGCATGAGATGTCCAATAGTCTCTTCCTTTGTTCTTCTCAACAGAAATTTGCTAAGAACTGAAACAAGGTGCTTCTTGCGCTTATCAGCAATTTGTACGAATCTCTCAGGAGCACTGAACCTCTGTCCATGTTTTAAAGGCTCATCATAATATACTCGAAAGTGTTCTTGATCCCCCAAGCAACCAGGCACAACCCAGTCAAACAAATTAAATAATTCCATTATTTTATTCTGCATTATGGTTCCTGTGAGACCAAACCGCTTTCGAGTAGTAATTCCCAAGCAAGCTGTATATAACTTTGATTTTTCATTCTTCAGCCGGTGTGCCTCATCAACAACCACAAGGTCCCATGATATGCCACACAAAATCTTGTCATGAATCCTGAAAGTGTCAAAACTGGTAATAACTATCTCTAGTCCTTGAGCTTCAACCTTTTGAAGAACCAGGTCACAATTTGGGCCATGATAAACGGCAACAGAACATCTTGCCCACTCTGCAAATTCATTTTCCCAGTTTCGAATTACTGATGTGGGGCAGAGGATGAGTATAGGGCCAATCTTTCTTCCTTCCACTAATTGCTCATTGTAGTCATTTTCTTTTCCAATAACAGCCGATAAGAAAGCAATTGTTTGGATAGTCTTTCCCAAACCCCTAATTCAGAAGAATAAAAGCATGAGAAACAAGTCAGAAGTCCGTGAAGTTTAAGATTCTGTGTTGAAAATCTCATTGTTATGTTTACAATTTGAGATTTAATAATAGGTGTTATGTATCATTGCATTGAGTAGAAAAAAACCTGTAAAAATAAAATGCTCAAGCTTGGGTTGGTTGAGCTTCAGATTAGTTCTAAATAAGCTCAAATAGCCTATTGACCCTGAGTTTTTTTTTTTTCAACAGACCTAGAGGACATGCAATGGTATGCGATGGCCAGTGCAAGTGCCTGCCAATCAGCCACATGCTTACCCAGTATAAAGAATATGAGCAAACTATGTATACAAATCTGGTGATAAGAATAGGATAAGACAACGAAGTAAACCACCCAAAGATGAAAGCTACACACCATGGGAATGTTTTGGTTCTTAATTTTTCACAAATAATATATACCGTGATTATGTGCATGGTTATTACATAGAAGTTTCAGAACAACAGGAGATATTCAATACTTGTATGTAAACATGCTAAGATGTTTTCCCTTTAAAGAATTTAATTTTAAGATACAATATCATTTAGAGATTTTTAGTAGCGGCCAAGATTCTGGTCAGATTGACTTTATCCTTATAAAAAAAGAGGATAAACGAGCATGTGTGGATTGTAAGATAATTCTAGAGAATGTGTGGTTTCTCAACATAAGCTGGTGATGACTGACTTTCGTTTTCTGGTGCATACTTGTAGGGATAAATCAGTCAGAATTACAAGAACCAAATAGTGAAAGTTAGAAGGAAAGATATCAAATGTCTTCAAGAAAATTATTATGAAAGAGCGCTCTTCGAAGAAAAAAAACAATACAAATAATATGTGGGAGCAGTGCTCGCGCCAAAACTCGCGAACACGCCGAGACCTAAGAGATCTACTTTGCTCCAATGCAGGTCCTTCAGCTTCGTTGGTTGGTTCGATAGCGCACCAAGATCCTTCGGCTTCGTCATCCCCTTGTAAGGAGAATGGAGATGCGGACAGTTTGATTCTGCAATTGACTAGAAAGCCGATGAAGACATAAACAAATGACGACGAAGGGAATTAAAGATACATCAGTTGTAGAGCGGATGTCACTCCGGATATAACGAAGGCGTAACACTAGTTCATTGGTTACAAAGCTGACGAAGGCATAACGATTACATTGGCTAAAAAACCGATGATACTCTAGAATAGGGTATTCAAAAAATAGCACACGGGAGCCTCCTATCGGTTGGTTGCCGATGAGGCTATAACGCTCGTTCATCGGCTGGAAAACCAATGAAAGCATATGTAGATTCGCAAAGAATAATATGAAAGATCCATCGACTGCAAAGCCAATGGCGCTCCGAATATAATGTGCGATTGAGACTCGATAATCGGACCAGACCGAGACAGTATGAGATTGAGATTAATGGCACAGAGACGGCGAAGACTAGATCGAACGTACGGACGGAAGAAACAGACGAACCCATCGGCTCAAAAATCTCTGAAGGTATGTGTGTATCGACTAAGAGACCAATACACTGGACGTGATGCTCGATGTGTGGATAACTCATTGGCTAGCTACTCCGATGAAACGCAGAGTAAAGGGCTATTGGCTTATGGCTCAATCTACTATCATCAATCTAGTAGGTCAAACCTAACCGATACAATACGAGACTAATGACGGTAAAAGGAGCTTGATAAGCTAATTGATCTCACACGAACGTAATGTGGTATATTCGATCGAACTGAGAGGTCAAAACTAACCGATATAGCCTTAAACAGAACAAATATACCAGGATAATGACGAGGCTTACCCATTCGCCAAAGTTTGGACCTAACCGACGCAACCCCGCATCGAGAGTCAGAACCAGCCAGTAAAAAACCTAGATAAACTAAGGTGGCGATACGCCGAAAATGTATTGATCTAAGAGATGAATTACAAGCTTCCAAGGGTTCTATATTTATACCCTGGATTACAAGAGTCCGACGCAATTACAATAACCACCGAACGTTATTTCCTAAAAACATAAAAGGAAAATATCTCTAAGGAAGTTAACAAAACCAACTAAACCTGCTTATTTTTATAAGATATCTCCTATATAGATAAAGTACCCTGTCGTGGTTTCTATGGCTCCTACTCAGATTCGGTCCCATCTGGATAATCATGTATTTTTAACTGAACCGAATCCTTCCTTGATTCGTCCGATGAGCTATTTCCTTGTATCAATCGGACTCTTTCTAATAGTCCAATCGGCTCTCCAATCTATCCACGGGGCTTACCAAATTTTGGTGCAAACAAGAAGATAACATGCAATCGGAAGATTGCTTTAAGGTGTTTGAAGTAACCAAAAGAAGCAGATGCAAAACTGAAGGCACTTGGTGGTGGAACGATCACATGCAAATATCTATTAAGGAGAAGAAAGAATACTACAAACGCTTATACTATAACAAAAGTGAGGATACATGGAGAAGTATAAGGTGGCAGAGAAGACCGCAAAATGAGCTATGAGTGAGACAAAGGGGTGGGTTTTCGAGAATTTGTATCAACGTCTAAGCACGAAAGAAGGAGAGAAGGACATCTATAGATTGGCTAGGGCTAGTGATAGGAAGAGGAGGGACTTCAAGCAAGTTAAATGTATTAAGGATGAAAGAGTGCAGCTCTTGGTGAAGGATGATGAGATTAGACATAAATGGTAAGTGTATTTTGATAATTTATTCAATGGTAGGAACGAGGACACCACCATCTAGCTAGACAAATAGGAGCTTTGTGTGGAAGATCCAAGAATCTAAGATTAGAGAAACTTTAAAAAAGACGAAAATAGGTAAGACGATGGACCTTGATGGTATTCTAATCAAGGTATGGAGATGTCTCGGAGATATAGCTATAGTATGGCTAATCAAGTTGTTCAATAATATTTTTTCAATCGAATACGATGCCTAAAAAGTGGAGAAGTATATTAGAGAACAGAAAAAGGACCTGCGTATGGTTTTTATTGACTTGAAGAAGGGTTATGACAAAATACCAAGAAATATTATGTGATGGGTTTTGGACAAACATAAAGTCCTAACAAAGTATGTCTCTCTCATTAAGGATATGCACAACAATACAATGAGTAGTGTTCGAACAAATGATAGTAACACATGTTATTTCTCAATTAAAATATTAGGGATCAGGCTTGAGCCCATACCTATTTGCCTTGGTAATGGATGAGGTTACAAAAAAACATATAAGAGGATATTCCTTGGTGTTATAGATGATGTAGTATTAGCTGATGAGAGCTGGGCAAGAGTACATAGAAAATTAGAGTTATAATGATAGACTTTTGAGTCCAAAGATTTTAAAGTAAATAGAATTAAGATTGAATACTTAAAGTGTGACTTTGATACCATCACACACAAGGAGTAAGATGTGAGTTTAGAAGGCTAAATAGTGTCTAAGAAGGATAACTTTCGATATCTGGGATCAATGCTATAGATGGATAGTAATATTGATGTAAACGTTAGACATAGAATCAAAGCGGGCTAGATGGCGCTAAGCATCTGGTATCCTTTGTGATAAGAAGGTACCGCTGAAGCTAAAAAGCAAGTTTTATGGAACGGCGATTAAACTTGATATTCTGAATGGGGCAGAATGTTGGCCTATAAAAAAATAATATATTCAACAACTGAGTGTTGCAAAAATACATATGTCATGCTAGATTTATGGTTATACAAGAATGAATTTAGTCCAAACCAAGAATATACGTGATTGGCTAGGGGTAGCACCAATTAAAAAAACTTGTTTAAAATCGGTTAAGGTGGTTTTGCTATGTCTAAAGGAGACCTCAGAGACATCAATACATTAGAGAATCCTAAGTCAAGATAATAATATGAGAGATAAAGAAAGACCGAAATTAACATTAAGAGAAACAATAAAAAGGACTTAAAAGAGCGGATATACCTAAAAATTTGTACTTCAATAAGAGTGCTTAGAAAACAACTATTGACATGCCTAAATCATGATTTTGAAACTCTTGTTGAATTTCAACTCTAGCCTACTCCAAATTGCTTCATACTGAAAGTCTATGTTATTGTTATTGTTGTAATTTTAAGATACAATCTAGAAACCTTTCAAAGTAATTGAAATTCCCGTACCACAAAGTTTTGTAAAACTTTAAACAAACTTCAAAAATATTAGTTGCCTTTCCTTAATTTTTGCAATTTCCTATAATTTCAGTTCTCATAAGGCATAGTTGTCCTTTTGCCAACTAGCATTGATTGACAGTAACAGCATAAGCGAAAAGTGCAAGATTTGATGACATAAGAGAGAGTATGGATTTACGGATTGGTAAAGACTAAAGAGAATCTTCTCTTGCACTTATTATATGAGCATGTTGGTCTCTCTATTAATAGGGATGAAAAATAAAAGGATATACAGATGGGAATTGCCATACCCGTTTTCCTCCTTTTTGCAGCATACAGAAACAAAGTGAATAGAGTCATACATGAATATATCTTGGAGCATAAAAGCCACTCAAATATTACTCAAATAGCAGACAGCATCACAACTAATTAGTTCATTTTATCAAAATTTCTCAATATACATCACCAATTTCAGTTATGCAAGAAACTAGAAAGATGAACTTGATCCTTAACACTTACAAAAAATATTATAAGGATGGTATACTACTTAAATTTGGTTCAATGATTTTCAGATATATGCTGAACTGCAAAGGAAGCCCTGCATGTAGCCAAGAGGGAGGAGAGGGTGGATAGCATCCAGGATAAACACAGAAGAGATGTGCTGCTGTCTTTGGAACACAACAACAGACCATGTATTAAAAGGACAGGGGCTGCTGCGTGTAACTGGGAAGGTGGAATTATAGACTCACCTAATGAAATTTAATCATTGCTTATTTGCATCAGGAAAGGACAGAAACAAGACAAGGAAACTATGCCAGCACAAAGAAGAAAATAACCATCAGGGGTCCACATGGTGTAATGGCGAGGAATAAATGGTGGAAGCGGATTCCATGCCATATAAAATTACCAAGCCTGCACTCCTAATCTGGACAAGTAGGCCACGTAATTTAAGAAGTTACTCCACAACTTTCTGAGTGTTATCATGTCGGAGTTTAGACATTAATAAAGAAATAATTATAAGTAACCACATTTTTTTTCACATGGATAGATAAAGATATGTATTGTTTTGGATATTATATTGTTTCATTTCAGTCCAGACACAAAATAATTAGCAGCATACTTATAATAAACAATATAACTCCCAAACCTCACATGTCATCTCCAAGCACACCACCATGGTTGTTTCTATACAGATTGTATAAGAATCTTACACCATCCCTCTGATGCGCAAGTAGTCTGCGATTTATCGATGATGGTACCTATACCAAACAAAACAGGAAAATTCAGGAGGCTAAACCGAATAAAATTGTGTTGAAGGATAGACTAAAGGGAACAGAGGGAAGGGGAAAGGGAAGCCGCATCCAGTCTCCCAGAGAGGCAGACATTACGTCGATTATACTATGAGATTTTCATGAATCGCAAGGCGCGACCTTACGTGGGCATCCATCGAACCTAAAGAAGCCGTAATAGATTAACAATTTTGCACCACTCTGCGCCATGGCAATTGTGCAAAACATTGGTCAACAATCACGGTGCGATGCGTGAATCTGACCAGTCGCCAAGAATTGTGGACTGGAGAACATCAAATCGAATGGTAGTCGCCAAGAGGGAGGGTGCAAAGTAGTATTTTACCTGGACGACGGGGCGCTCTCCGGGCGGCGAGAGCACAAGCGGCTCGGAGGGCCCGCTGGAGTCAAGGGCGGCCGCTGGCGGAAGGGGAGCGCGGCGGTGGATGCGGGGGCCCTCGTCTTCCTCCTCTGGCAACGGCGGCGAGCACCGTGACTGTTCTCCTGCATCCTCCGGCGCCGCATTCGAGGTCGGGAAAGTGCGAGGGGGCGGTGGCGGCGGGGCATTGAAGGAAGAAGAAGAGGAGGAGGAGACCTCGAGGCGGAGGAGCTGCTGCGAGAGGGACGTCTTTGGGGGCCTCCGGGTGGGGAGAGGACGAGGTGGTGATCTGAGCTGTGACTCGGACTCGGACTGGGGCTGTGAGAAGGAAGAGAGAAGGGTTTCTTTGAGGCTGTGGAGCGACATGGCTCTGCGCTGCTGGAGAGGAAACCGGCCGGCCGAGGAGATTTTCTTTATACGAGAACGTTTGCATCTTCCTTTTTCTCCTCCACAGCTAAAAAGCCCAGTCTTTCTCCTCTCTCCCTCCCCATATCGCGCGTTCCCTGTGAAAAAAGCAAGCGCTACTCGAGAGATGTAACCTCGATCCGTAGTGAACCCAATAAAATAGCCAATAACTAACATCTAAATTTGATAATTTATCAAGATATACAAATATTTAGTCAAATTTAAAAACAGATCCAAGCCCTGTTGGTATGACGGATGGTACAATGCTGACCGGCAGTGAAGTAGCGATGAATCGGTCCACCCAGTGGTTCAACTGATCTAATCGACGATCAAACCAATCTAAACCTGAGTTCAATTAAAGCCTTTTTATATTTTCTGATGTGCATGAAGTTTTATAAGTATTAATTGATTTTAAGACATAATAGAATATGAAGAAAGTACAACCCCTTTTAAGACCGATATAATAATAACCAACAACACAATCAACAATCAATCCAATCAGTCAATTGAGTTTATCTCTACTTTTGTCGTAGTTTATCCTGTAAACCTTATGTTCTACCCATGAGATGGGTGTTTATCCTTCACAAATTTATCTCGTAAACCTTATGTTCTACTCATAAGACGGATGTTTATCCCAATCTATTTGAATCAACTTCACTAACCAGTTTTGACAACGCTGTAATACAACAGAACCATAGGAGATTCACCGTGTTGGCCACAAAAAAGCTAATACTAACATAATCTAATATCCCGTTGCAAACACAGCACCTTATGAGCTCATAGGCCTTTTTTCTCATGAGTGGTTATAAATTATCATGTGTACACTTTCTAAATGGTGCATTCCGTGCGAAAATTTTCTATATAAAAGTTTCTCATATGATTTTATAATATTTTTTTAATTTTACAGTAATTAATTTAGTAGATTATCTTTAAATATCTATCATAAAATTAAATAATATAGAAAAACTAAAAATCTCATAAGAAAAGAATACCACCTTAGTGTTGGTTAAGATTTTCTTCCATGACATCATGTAGCTTTATAGGTTCAAATGTTGCATGGAGAAGAGAGGAGATAAGATGATGGGGGGCTTAATTTACACAAAAATTTGATAAATTGACCCATTTTAAAAACTTATTTGAAGAATAGGTTATGCCAAAACTAATTGTGAAAATGGACTGTCGGCTTAGCTCCAGGCCAACCTCATTGGTGTTAAGTTATAATATCATAGTGATAGTCATTACTGGCATGAACTCTTGTCTAAGGTGACACGGGTTTGCCAAGTTGTGAGCGCTTAGTGCCAATATTATTGACGTTGAGCTCTCTAATGGTTAAATTGGTCTGCATGCCAACATTGGCACTATGGTGAGGCTAGCATGGTGCTGGAACCTTTTGGCTCTTATCCGAGAGGTTGAAACTTAAGTCTCTATGTTTGCATTTTTAGGGGTTTTTTTCCTATTGACACTCCTAAATCACATGTTTGTTTATAAATTTGTTTTATTTTAAATTTGAAGAAATATGAAAAGTATACTATATCCTCTTTTGAAATTTTCATCAAGGATATTAATTTATTATAGATATTATACTTAATAAATATAATTTAAGTTCCCTAATTTGACATAAAAATATGAAAAGCACATATACTTCTTTTTGTATTTTTAAAACTCACATGTTTTTTTCAACTTGTTTCGATTTGAATCTAAAGAAATATGAAAAGAAGTATATTGTTTGTTCCCTTCATACAAAAAGAAGTATATTATACGCTCTTTTCAAGTCTTCATCAAGGACACTAACCTAAACATTATATAATTTCATATCTCAAATTCAACATGAAAAATGAAAAGAACATATAATATACTTCTTTTCATACTAGTAGAGCTAAGACGAAAATTGCTAAAAGTAATGTAATAATGTTAGGTGTGGAATCAAACCCAGAACAGTTGGGTTCATGCCAAAAGCCTCATCCACTCGACCAGCCTCACTTTCATTTCATACAAGACCTACACTCGACCATCTAAGCTCATCGCCATCATCATTGGCATTAACCTAGCAATTTTGCACCACCTACAACAAGAGTTCAGGGCCAATGTTATTGGCTATCACACCCATAATTTTCTTTCAAAATCTGAGTGCTTGTGGGTTAAATTCCTATCTAGGAATCAATCGGGTACACAAATGACAATGTCGATAATAGAGTACATATCTTCAACATAAATAAATGTGACACATTAGAGGAGATAGAACATCACAAGCATAAACAAAGTTTAACAATGAAAAGTTAAAAACTAGCATAACAACACCACTCTATAGGCAACTCAATTGAAAATAAGGCTAGTCCTCTAAACCTCCTTCCACGTTAAAGTACACCTCCTCTAAAGTTGGTTATTATAAGATGAGTACAAGAAATACTTAACAAATAACGCTATAAGATGCATATATACTCGGGATACATTAAGGATGGTATAATATGGTTAATTTGTGATAAAAAAACATTTAAACCAGTAGTTTAGAGTTAAACAGTAGAGTTTTAGCAATATTAAATAACACTGAACAATCTCACCCGATTATCTAGGCCCAACCATCCATTCCAGTAATTCATCACATCAACCACATATTTGATTATTATAGGGTGAGACTAATCATAAAAAAATATTGCTAGGCTCGTCTATAAACACAGGTAAGGTTATTCAAATAGTTTTACCCTATTGAGAGGTATACAACTTTATCCATAAAACACAACCCCACACACATGTTCCCATATGGCTAGATACCACCATGGTAGCTTGAAAAGAAGTCATGATAGGACCCAAACATGCCTAAAAGAATGGATACGAGCTAAGTCTCTGGTAGGGAATATCTTGGCTCCTTATTATGGACTTAACACTATCATAATAGTGTTATACCTGCCACCATGGACTTCCTGGCATTGCCGCAAATTATGCATACAATGGCATCTTCTATTGGAACATACTACACTACAAGTTGTGCATGAGGCAAGTGTCATTACCATATCTTCGGTAATTAATAACAAATATAATTGTATGAGACTACTAGAATTATTACCACGTATGAATGATGAGTGATCCCTCCTATGGATTCAAAATATAGTGTAAATTCCTTCATTGTCGTACATTAAATATGTGCATATGCTTTCTTCCATAATATATATGCACATTTTTAGGGGAGCTCAATTTTCTATTATATAGTTTCTTAGTATTGATCCTTCATTTACGTAGCTATACATATTTATATTGGTTTGTCATCCATCACAAAAAGAAAAAAGTAAATGATCTAGAACCAAGCAATTTGTGTAATTGCTATTTTGGTGATGTATATGATAAATTGGTCTCATAGGACTAATCTTTTTCAAGAGTTAGCATATATATTATTTGCAGACTTAATATGACTTGAGATAGTAATGATAAGACTCCTCTCCATCTACTTATCGATGAATTTATATGATTCCCATGTTATTGATATATACGTGTAAGATTAATATTTATTTGAACATTGTCTTATTTAGTATCTTTTATATTGAGAACATAAACATCATAAATGTATGCTTTTATGTTTGTCTCATTTTTACTATTTGTCCATGTACATGATAAACTCCTATTGGTTCATTTTTAATTATGCATAAACTTATCTCTTATGAATATATTTTGTATGCATATATTTAGGGGTAGAAAATTCTATATATGTATGTTCTAGATCTATGCCGTTCACCTACACTTTAATTTTGGATATTTGCATCCACGCACTCATATCAGTATATGACACTTATGGTGTTAATGAATACTTAGTAAATATTTTCATATATTTAATGTGCAATTAGTTAGCCATTAAGTGGAGGATAACAACCGATTTATTAGGACTAATATTTTCTTTTAAGTTGTGCAAAGGAATATGTCCTACTTAGATGAAGTTAATGGACGACACCATGAGTTGATGGTTCAATCAAATGGTCATTAGTGTTGATATTGTCTGAAGTGTTGATCTCAATATGGATGACGCAAAGCAAATATATAATGAAGTTAAAGAATATTTTTCTTAGTCTTTTGTCAATCTCGGTGTTTGGTTAAAATACCTGTTTGATAGCTAGGAGCCATACTATTAAAAACGGTCTATCAAGTAAATTTGTGATGATCTTGTACTTCACATGCACATAGTGAGCATGTCTAGCTAAGTATGGTGAGCCTTTTCGTAAGTCCCAAATAAAGAGAGCGGTGGATATGCCCAATAGTAGCAAGTGGTGATAAGCACCTAACGACCAGTGCCCTAATTTTCACTGTACCAATCAAGAGCTCTCTAAATATATCTAATATACCTTGGCTATATAAACCAAGCAGCAATTAAATCTTGAATGAAGGTAGCAAAACCAGAGAAATATGTATGTGCCAATATAAATCTTCCACTTGCAACAATCTCGTAAAACTCCGGTCTTAACTCAGTTAAACTTCAGGAACAATGCTCCTCCACCCAAGCATTAGCAATACATGAACAGAATAGAGTAGCATCTCATTGGATCTGAAGAAACTCAGCCAGAAAACAAATCACCAGCCATGCTCTTCTATCTCGACCAACTGGCAGCGGCAAAACTTCAATAACCTTGCAAGCAAAACCCTAGATGACCGTAGATAGTGCAGCAGGGAGAAAACCCTAGATGACCAACACATCAAAAACTAATCCCCCGATACATAGCTGATCATTGCAAGCAAAAGTATTAAAATATTATGGCAACCTTGCTAATGTACTAGATTTTCTCATCCACTAACAGTGTTGCATGGTTCTGGTACTTATGGGTTTTCCCTATTATGCTATCTCGGCTGGTCTCAAGTTTAGCAAACACCTGTATAGCACCAACTATAGCAGCTCTGTGCACATCAAGTGGCCTCATGTGGATATATCCAGTAGAGTATTCTTTGGAGCTTGAGTATTTTATCCTTGAGAGAAATTGAGAATCTTGGATGGATTATTAATTGGTTGGATATACCTTTTAATAAACTTTTTATAGAGTTCAATAAAGTCAAAATCTGACACCTAAATTTTGAGATATCATCATTTTACTAAGATGTTCTAAAATCTGAACAACGATACAACCACCCAGTGTACTGTGGTCTAGTTGTCCCGGTTAGATCAGGGGCATCCACAGCCACTAGAGCCAACATTGGTTAAACTGAGTTCGCATAGAAATAGATTTAAAGGGGATGGAAATGTGTTCTGTAAGTGCCATAGCACACGCAAAAAATATGAATTCACAACGGTTGCCCTCAAATCAGTCCACAATATGTAGACAAATTGATTTACAGGGGTGGGAAGTACATTCTCTGCATGCCATAAAACTCACCAAAATTTTGAGTTCACAACAAATGCCTTCATTTCACTCGCATATTCGCACAAATAGCTTTATTAAAGGGGTTTGAAGCGTGTTCTGCATGTGCCATATAAAACGTGAAAAATATGTGTTCACAATGGATGCAATCATATCATGGCCATATGCATACAAATAGCGTCAAAGTGATGGAAACTAATATGGCAGGGGCTGTTCCCAATCTTTCGATGAGAGGAGAGGTAATTTTGATTTGGGGGTGAAATCAACATTGGTTGTCCGACTACAACAATCACAGGATGCTGCGCTTTAGCAACAAGTACACTGATTCCGACGTTGGCTGTTCTTGCCGCGCTAAGAACACCATTGAACCTGCTAGCAATCGAGAATAAGTAAGAACAAAATGAACAAGCAAATAAACTCACGGATCTGAACCAAATGAAACCTGAATCACAAGTTGGGGTCTTGAATCAAGCAAATCGGGTGGTCTAGTCAACACACGCGTTCACTAGGAAGTAGCAGCAGCTATACTTACATCTAAACAAAACCCAAGTTCATCTTGATGGCTGCTACATGTATTTATACATGGCTAACAGCAAGAAGGCATGGGAGGGTGTAAACCCTAAGCTAGAATTGGCCCCTAGTGGACTGCACGAGATACAAGGGTTTCAGCCCAAGACTAGAAGGGCCAACGTCTCTTTGTCAATTCTGCTCAGCTCTGGGGGAATTTCGTCATGAGGTTGGATCCATCTGAAAGTAGATTTCAAGATCTTTTCAATGAGTACGTATATGCCTCAAACAACATCCGGAGTTGAGAAATATTGCTACGTCAATTTGATGTTGCCTGGTTGTACGAACTTGAAGTCTGAACTTGATATCCGATTGTGTGCTTCATTGTTGTGTGATCTTGATGCCCAAACTTATTGGTTGATCCATTAACCTCCTCTTCATCATTCCTAATAATAATAAAATCATCACAATGATTTAGTAGCATCCAATTCTGAGATGAGGGTTTATGGACAACGAGGAACGAGTTTACCTGATAATTTAGCTCTCGTACACGGGCTCGTCATTGGTTCTTGCTGCGTAGTAGACGTGGTTGTATCATTGGAAGGGATGTCCTCATCATCCTCCTCTTCTTGCATCTGAGTCATCCTCGACTCAAGTCTATCTTCCTCGCGCCAAATATGGTTTCAAATTTGTAATGTTAAATATGGGGATGACCCTAAAATCTACAGGCAACTCAAGTTTGTATGCATTATCATTGATCTTAGCTATAACTTTAAAAGGACCACCAGCTCTTGGAAGCAACTTTGACTTTCTCAAATAAGGAAACCGGTCCTTTCTCATGTGCAGCCAAACCAAATCACCCGGTTCGAAAGCAACATGCTTCCTTCCTAAGCTACTAGCTAGTTTATATTTAGTATTTATGTTCTCTATGTTCTCTTTTGTGGTCTCATGTATTTTTAACATCAACTCAGCACGTTGTTTAGCATCAAAATTCAATCACTCAGAAGTTGATAAAGGTAGTAAATCAATAGGGGCACGAGGCACAAAACCATAAACTATCTCAAAAGGGCTCTTTTTAGTAGTAGAGTGTTGTGAACGATTGTAAGCAAACTCAACATGAGGCAAACATTCTTCCCACATTTTTATGTTCTTTTTCAAAACTGCCTAAGCATGGTAGATAAAGTTCTATTCACAACCTCAGTTTGACCATCAGTTTGGAGATGACAAGAAGTAAAAAAATGGCAACTTAGTACCCAATTTAGCCCATAAAGTTCTCCAAAAATGACTAAGAAATTTTGCATCACGATCTGAAACAATTGTGTTTGACACACCGTGCAAACAAACAATCTCACGACAAAACAAATCAGCAACATGAGTAGCGTCATCGGTCTTATGACATGGTATAAAATGTGCCATCTTAGAAAACCTATCCACAACCACAGAGACACTATCCCTCCCCTTCTTTGTTCTAGACCTAAAACAAAGTTCATAGAAATATCCTCCCACGGTGCATTAGGAACATGTAGGGGCATGTACAAACCGTGAGGATTAAGACGTGGCTTAGCTTTTTGGCACGTTGTGCAGCGGGCAACGAATCTCTCCACGTCCCTCCACATCTTGGGCCAAAAGAAATTATCAGCAAGGATGTCTTCTGTCTTCTTCACACCAAAGTGTCCCATCAGCCCTCCTCCATGCGCTTCCTGCAACAATAACATACGCACAGAGCTAGCTGGAATGCATAGCTTATTAGCTCAAAATACAAACCCATCATTGAGGACGAATATGTTCCATGTTTTTCCCTCCTTGCAATTCAGCAAGACATCTTTAAATTCACCATCATGGGCATATTGCTCTTTTATTGTTTCCAAGCCAAAAATTTTGAAATCAAGTTGTGAAAGCATGGTATAACGTCTAGACAAAGCATCAGCAATTACATTTTCCTTCCCTTTCTTGTGTTTGATGACATAAGAAAAAGACTCAATGAATTTAACCCAGTGAGCATGCCTACAGTTCAGTTTTTGACTTCGAATATGTTTCAATGATTCATGATCAGAATGTATAACGAACTCTTTGGGCCATAAATAATGCTTCCATGTTTCCAAAGTCTAAACTAGAGCAAGCAATTCTTTATCATAAGTAGAATAGTTCAAACTAGGCCCACTCAACTTCTCACTGAAATATGCTACAGGTTTTCCCTCTTGTAATAAAACACCTCCCAAACCAATTCCACTAGCATCACATTTAAGTTCAAAAGTTTTAGTGAAATCAGGGAGTTGGAGCAAAGGGCCATGGGTTAACTTATCTTTCAATGTGTCAAAAGCACTCTTGTGTGATGTAGCCCAAGTGAATGTAACACCCTTCTTGGTGAGTTCGTGCAATGGGGCTGCAATGGTTTTGAAATCCTTCACAAAACGGCAATAGAATCCAGCAAGCCCAAGAAAGCTTCTCACTTATGTGACCATTGTGGGAACCAGCCAGCTATGTATTGATTCAATCTTAGCTTGATCAATTCCCTGTGGGGTCACAACATAGCCAAGAAAAGAGACTTGATCCGTGCAAAAGGTGCACTTCTCATGGTTACCAAACAAACATGCATCACATAGAGCATTAAAAACATCACACAAATGATCAAGATGTTCCTCAATTGATTTCCTGTATATCAAGATATCATCAAAATATACCACAACAAATCTGCCAGTAAAAGCACGTAAAACTTCATTCATTAATCTCATGAAAGTGCTGGGTGCATTAGTGAGACCAAAAGGCATAACTAACCACTCATATAGACCTAATTTAGTTTTAAATGTTGTTTTCCATTCATCTCCTAGCTTCATACGAATCTGGTGGTAACCACTATGCAAATCAATTTTTGAGAATACAATTGAGCCACTTAATTCATCAAGCATATCATCTAGCGTAGGAATAGGATGACGATATCTGATTGTGATGTTATTAATCGCTCTGGAATCTACACACATACGCCAAGATCCATCTTTCTTAGGAACCAAAAGAATAGGAACAGCACAGGGGCTAAGTGACTCACACACATAACCTTTATCGAGCAATTCTTGCACTTGGCGCTGAATCTCTTTAGTTTCTTTGGGGTTGGTCTTGTATGGTGCACGGTTGGGCAATGAGGCTCTAGGAATAAGGTCAATTTGGTGCTCAATCCCTCGGGTTGGTGGTAGCCCCGGTGGCACCTCCTTTGGAAAAATGTCCGCGTACTCCTGCAAAAGGTTAGTGACTGCAGGAAGCAAAGAAGAAGGTATCTCCTCAAGTGGAAACAAAGTTTGTTTGCAAATCAAAGCATAGCAAACTACAGTATTAGCATCAATCTCATTCAAATCAGATTTGGTTGCAATGAAACATGATCCTTTCAGCTTGATCTCATTTTTATTATTGTGGGCAGATTTGGTATTCTTCTTTTTGTGCTTTTCACATTCATTTGCCACAATTTGATTTTCACTCTTAGCATGCTCCTGATTCTTTACTTTACTAGCTCTAGCAAGTTCATCTTTCAAAATAGCTTCAGGAGACATTGGGTGCAAAACAAGTTTCTTGTCATTATGCATAAAAGAGTATTGATTTGTTTTACCATGATGCAAAGAATCAATATCAAACTGCCATGGTCTGCCTAACAACATAGAACATGCTTGCATGGGTACAACATCACAGTCAATAGAATCTTGATAAGAACCAATAGCAAAATTAACTGTCACCAACCGTGTTACCTTCACCTTACCGCTACTGTTCAGCCATTGAATGTAGTAAGGTTGCAAATGTGACTGAGTGCACAATGCAAGCTTCTCCACAATTTCAGCACTTGCCAAGTTGTTGTAGCTCCCTCCATTAATGATGACTTGGCAAGAACGCTCCTTGATCACACACTTGGTTTGAAACAAAGTGTGGCGTTGATTTTGTTCAGCCTTCTCTATTTGTGCACTCAACACTCGCTGCACCACGAGGCTCTCATAGTGTTCAGCGTATTCTGTTCCAATGTGCTCCTCATTTTTGTTGTGCTCCTCATCTTCCCCTACATTGTTAGCTGCAAGCAAAGTATATGTTTCTTCATCTAAATCACTAGCAGAGGAATACTCACCATCAGGACGCACAACTAACACACGTGCGCTTGGGCAGTCCCTGCGCACATGACCGTAACCTTTGCAGCGGAGGCATTGAATGTCCCTCGTTCGCCCCGATGATGCAATTGAGGATGAACTTTTGGTTGGTGCAGCAGCTGCCCCCCTTTGTTGTTTCGGGAGGGCATGGTGAGGAGTTCGTTGTCGAAGGTCGTGGTTTGCTGCCTGATGAAGATGGGGCAGTGGCTCGGTATAGTTGGGCAGCGGGGTTTGATGGCGTCCAAGAGGTAGCACAAACTGCAGAAATGTTAGTTCTCGTGCTAGCTCTCTCCATCCCTGTACTTTCCTTTTAGCTTTACAAGCAAGATGAAACAAGCGAGTGATCGAATTTATTCTTTGTAAGCCAAAATATCCTGAATTTCCCGATTCAGCCCACCCATGAACCTAGCCATAGCTGCATCCTCATTTTCTACCAAAGCACAACGAAGCATCCCTATTTGCAACTCTTGATAGTACTCTTCTACAGATTTGTTTTCCTGTCTCAAAAGCTGAAGCTTATGCAAAAGAGGGAAGAAATCTAGCTTGAATAACTCTTTTCATAGCATCCCAAGTTTGTGGAGTGTTGTTTGGAGGGTGGCTGCGCACATATTCGCTCCACCAAATAGAAGCAAAATCAGTAAACTCACTAGTAGCAGCCCTAACACATTTGTTTTTAGGAAAATCATGATATGCAAATTTTTGATCAACAGCTAGCTCCCAAGTAAGATATGCATTGGGGTCATATTTTCCATCAAAAGAGGGCATGCTAAATTTAATCTTCCCTAAAGAATCATCATTGTCGCATAGCTCACGTCGTGGTTGACGAGCACGTCCACCATGTCGACGGCGGCGTTGGTGCTGGTTATGTTGGCCATTTACTTCTCCATCAAACTTCGTGTCAGCTGAATATTCTTCCTCATCTTGCCTAGCAATGCTACCCTCGGTGTTGTTGTTGTTGCGCCGTCCCATACCATCACAACCCTCCTGGTCCATCTTATCCAAACGCTTCAAAATACCTACAAGAGAGGTGTTAAGAGCCCCAAGCGTATTCTCCATTGAGGTCAGCTTGGTGTTGGTGTTGATCTGTGTGGCCTCCAATTGGCCAAGGCATTCGTTGGTGACTCGAACATCCTCATCAAGGTGTTCAACATGCACCCTCACTTGGCGTTCAAAGTGTTGAATGATGGCCCTTGTTCGAGGTGAATGAGCTCGTCCATCATCCTCATTTCCTGCCATGGTTAGCTTGCAGCAAAAATTACAGGAGAAAAAATGTCCTATCAACTAGTGGAACTAGGTGGCAGCAAACTCTATTCTCTCAATCTTGTGCCATCAAGTTCTTATATGTTCTTACCACGTTAGGAAGTTGGTGCTGGCAGCCGGCAAGAACAGCACAAAATGTTACACAAGCACAGCCCTGTGACGTAGTAGATAATTTGTGGAGCTATAGGTGGCTGCAAGAAAAATCAAGGAACAGCTAGAACCACATTAGCCAAAGCAAGTTGAATAAATGTTCATAATAGTACTGTGCTGATCCTAGGCTAAAAGCATGTTAGAGACGTGAACCTAGACACAAACGTAGTCACCAAACTGAGGCAAACAAGGCATACAAAAAGAGCAATGCAGCAACAAGAACTCTTTTTCTTCCTTTCTTCTTTTCCTTCTTATTTATTCCTTTGTTTTTTTCTCTTTTTTCTTCTTCTTCTTTTTTTTATTCTTTTCAGGGGCCTCAAAAGTTATGTTTGGCACAATCAAACAAAACAATTACTTCACATAGCCTCCTTGCTTTTAGATTAATAGATTACACAGCAGATATGCGGAGATCTCCATAGCAATTGCAAAGCACTCAGAAAGAATTTGGTGGCAAGGTTAATTTTCCCTGAAAGAGTGCAAAGTAAGCTTTCCATAATGTATCTAAACACTTGAATTGGAGATTGGATGCAAGAATTAGAGCAGATTTCTTCTCGTGCAGATCTGGAAATAGGGATTGCAAAAATAGTGGGAAAATGTAGCAGCGTGAAACGGGGGAAAGTGACAGCGAATCTAATGGTGACAAAAGCGTGACAAGAACTCAAAACTCTAATGGATTAGATCCTAAGAACCAGTACTTGACACCACGATGCAACCACAAACTCAACAATCCAAGAACTAGGTAGAACAGCAAGGGCTCAAACTAGTGTTTGGGATTTCAGATCTAGCCTATATTTTTGGGTATTTTTGGACTGTAGATAAAGTAAAGAATGGGTAGATACTCTCACCGATTAACCTTGCTCTAATTACCACATGATATGGCAGGGGTTGTTCCCAATCTTTCGATGAGAGGATGGGTAACTTCGATTTGGGGGTGGAATCGACATTGGCTATCCGACTACAATAATCACAGAATACCGCGCCTTAGCAACACGTACACCGATTCTAACGTTGGTTGTTCTTGCCATCCAAGAACACCCTTGAACCTGCTAGCAATTAAGAACAAGCAAGAACAAAATGAACAAGCAAATAAACTCATGGATCTGAACCAAATAAAACCTGAATCATGAGTTAGGGTCTTGAATCAAGTAAATCGAGTGGTCTAATCGACACATGCGTTCACTAGGAAGTAGCAGTAGCTATACTTGTTCAAGTTCATCTTGGTAGCTGCTACATGCTACAGGTATTTATACGTGGGCAACAGTAAGGAGGCGTGGGAGGGTGTAAACCCTAAGCTAGAATGGCCCCCTAGTGGGCTGCATGAGATACAAGGCCGAACATCTCTTTATCAATTCTGCTCAGCTCCGGGGAAATTTCGTCATGAGGTTGCATCCATCTGAAAGTAGACTTCAAGATCTTTCCAATGAGTACCCATATGCCTCAAACAACATCCGGAGTTGAGAAATATTGCCACGTCAATTTGATGTTGCCTGGCTGTACGAACTTGAAGTCTGAACTTGATGTCCGATCGTGTGCTTGCTTGTTGTGTGATCTTGATGCCCAAACTGATTGGTTGATCCATTAACCTCCTCTCCATCATTCCTAAAAATAATAAAATCATCACAATGATTTAGTAGCATCCAATTATGAGATGAGGGTTTATGGACAGCGAGGAACAAGTTTACCTGATAATTTAGCTCTCGTGCACGGGCTCCTCTTGTCAATTGGTCCTTGCTGCATTATAGGCGTGGTTGTATTGTTGGAAGGGATGTCCTCATCACCAACTCGTGATTCAGATTCGCCTTTGAATCTCCCATCCGTGAGTTAATTGCTTGTTCATCTTGTTCTTACTTATTCTCGATTGCTAGCAGGTTCAGAGGTGTTCTTGGCATGGCAAGAACATTCCAATAGGAGACGGTGTACATGTTGCTAAGGCGCAGCCCTTATGGTGTTGTAGTCGGACAGCCAACATCGAATCCACCACAAATCGAAGTTATTCCCAACTCTCATTGAAGGTCAGGAATAAACTCTAGTGGGTTCCATCATGTGGTATCAGAGCAAGGTTTTTCGGTGAGAGATTCTACCCATACTTAACATTACCTACATCCAAAAACCCCCAAAATAGGATAGAACTAAAATCCCCCCAAACAAGTTTGAGCCAAGCCTGTTCTGCTTAGTTCTTGCTTGTTGAATTTTCGGTTGCAATGTTGGTCAAGTTGCTGGTTCTTGGTGTCTAAGGCTTTATAGTTTCGAGCTCTCATATTTTTTGTCACCATCTCTACGTCCAGCACCAGTTCGTCACCACCACCACCAGATCCACTGCCATCATCACCACCACCGCCACCATCACCATCACCATCACCACCTCCGTATCCTTTTTTTTTCTCCATCCGCTGCTAGTTCAAATAAGCTTCCCATTCTTGTGGCTGTTCAATCCCCAAAGGAAGGGTTGTTTTGCTCTGGAGAAAAAGAGACTATCTTCTTTTTACCATTGTGCCATCACTGAACGTTCATTCAACTTACTTTAACTAATGTGGTTCCAGCTCTTCCTTGATTTTACTTGCAGCCACCTATAGCTCCACAAATCATCTACGACATCACAAGGCTCTGTTTGTGTCACCATTTATTGTCGTTCTTGCCGTCTCCAACACCATCTGCATAGCATGCTGAGAACATGTAAGAGCTTGTTTGGACAAGTTTGAGAGATAGATGGATTGATGCCACCTTGTGTTGTTAGTTGAGATAGGCTTGTATTATTGTGAATTATCTTGCTGCACACTAACCATGGCAGGAGAGGACGAAAGGACTCCACCACAATCACCACGATCAAAGGCCTTGTTGCAGCAGTTTGAGCGCAAAGTGAAGCTGCATACCGAACACCTGGATGAGGATGTTCAAGTCACCAATGAGCGGATTGGTCAGACGGAAACAGCCCAAATTGACACCAACACTAGGTTGGCCGCACTAGAGAAGTCTATTAGGGATGTGAACACTTCTCTTGCAGCCGTTTTGGATAGATTGGATAAGATGGACAAGGCTGATCCCCCAGAAGAAGGACAACACTGTGGGTCGAGATGAGGAAGAATATTCGGCGGACACCGAGATTGATGATGAGTTCAATGGCTATCACCACAACCAGCAGCATCACAACTGTTATGGTAAAGGTACGCGCCCACCACGGCGAGAGGTACGTGCTGATGACTGATTGGGCCAAATTAAATTCACCATGCCTTCTTTTGATGGAAAATACTACCCTGATGCGTATCTTACATGGGAACTAGCTGTTGATCAAAAATTTAGTTGCCATGAATTTCCTGAGGACAAACGTGTTAGGGCTGCCACTAGTGAGTACTATCAGATTTTGCTTCTATTTGGTGGTCTGAATACCATCGTAACAACCCAAACAACACACCAAATTGGGATGCCTTAAAAAGGATCATGTGGGCCAGATTTGTTCCTTCTTATTATGCCCATGATCTTTTACATAAGTTGCAACAATTGAGGCAAGGATCCAAATCTGTAGAAGAGTACTATCAAGAACTACAAATGGGTACGCTTCGTTTTGGGTTAGATGAAAATGAGGATGGTGCTATTGCTAGATTCTTTGGTGGGCTGAATCGAGAGATTCAGGACATTCTAGCTTACAAGGAATATAATTCTGTCAATCATTTATTTCACCTTGCTTGTAAAGCTGAACAGGAATTGCAGGGATGACAAGCTAGCATGAGAGCTAACATTCCTGCAGGTCGTGCTAGCCCGTGGACACCCTTCAATGCTGCTGCACCATCCACACATGCAACCCCACCATCTTCCTCAACCATCAAGCCACTCTCCTCTCCAACAAATTCTGTACCATGCCCAAGTGAACCAACTAAAGGAGCAGCGGCTACACCTACCAAGAGGTCATCCTCGGTGACATCTACGGGGAGAACAAGGGATATTCAGTGCCTACGCTGCAAAGAATATGGCCACGTATGCAAAGACTGCCCAAGCACTCGTGTGATGGTTGTGCGAGCTGATGGTGGGTACTCCTCTGCTAGTGATTTTGATGAAGAAACATATGCTTTGCTTGCTGCTAACAATGTAGAGAACGGGAATGATTTTCAACAAGACGAAGAGCACATTGGGGCTAAAGCTGTTGAGCACTATGAGAGCCTCGTGGTACAGCGAGTGCTAAGTACACAAATGGAGAGGGGCTGAACAAAATCAGCACCACATCTTGTTTCAAACCAAGTGTGTGATCAATGAACGCTCTTGCTGCGTGATCATAGATGGAGGGAGCTGCAACAACTTGGCAAGTGCTGAAATGGTTAAAAAGCTTTCGTTGAGCACAAAACCACACCCACAACCTTACTACATTCAGTGGCTCAACAGCAGTGGCAAGGTGAAGGTAACAAGGCTGGTAAGAGTAGAGTTTTCCATTGGTTCTTATCATGATTCCATTGATTGTGATGTTGTGCCTATGCAAGCATGCTCTATGTTGTTAGGTAGACCATGGCAGTTTGATAAATTTGGTAAAACAAATCAATACTCTTTTATGCATAATGACAAGAAGATTGTGTTGCACCCCATGTCTCCTAATGCTATTCTAAGAGATGAACTTGCCAGAGCTAGCAAACTTAAGAATCAGGAGCATGTTGCTAGTGAAAATTAGATTGTCGGTAGTGAACTTGAGAAACACAAGAAGAAGTCTAGCAAATCTGTTCATCATAATAAAAATGAGATCAAGCTGAATGGCTCTTGTTACCTAGCCACCAAATCTGATTTGGATGAGATCGATGCTAGTACTTTATTTTGGTGTGCAAAATAACTTTATTTTCACTTGAAGACACAGCTATTTCTTTGCCCCGTGCTGTCACTAATCTTTTGCAGGAGTATGCTGATGTGTTTCCAAAGGAGGTACCACCGGGGATGCCACCAATTTGGGGATAGAGCACCAAATTGAGCTCATTCCTAGGGCCTCCTTGCCCAACCGTGCGCCATACAGGACCAATCCAGAAGAAACAAAAGAGATTCAGTACCAAGTTCAAGAACTGCTCAATAGGTTATATCCGTGAGTCTCTTAGCCCATGTGCTGTACTTGTGCTTTTAGTTCCTAAGAAAAATGGATCGTGGGGCATGTGTGTAGATTGTAGAGCTATCAATAACATCACAATCAGATATCGCCATCCTATTCCTAGGCTTGATGATATGCTTGATGAGTTGAGCGGTTCAATTGTTTTCTCTAAAATTGATTTGCGTAGTGGTTACCACCAGATTCACATGAAGTTAGGAGATGAATGGAAAACAACTTTCAAAACTAAATTCTGCCTATATGAGTGGTTAGTCATACCATTTGATCTCACTAATGCTCCTAGCACCTTCATGCGATTAATGAATGAAGTTTTGCGTGCTTTCATTGGCTGATTTGTGGTGGTATACTTTGATGACATTCTTATATATAGCAGATCAATAGAGGAACATTTAGATCATTTGCGTACTATTTTTGATGCTCTACGTGATGCACGCTTATTTGGTAACTTTGAGAAGTGAACCTTTTGCACCGATCGAGTCTCTTTTCTTGGCTATGTTGTCACACCGCAAGGGATTAAAGTTGATCACGCCAAGGTTGAGACCATACACAACTAGCCAGTACCCACCACGATCACTCAAGTTGATGAGGACATCAACACTATCGATACATCCACTCATGGTCCAATTACCCGCGCTCATGCACGTCAACTCAACTATCAGGTTAGTTCATTCTTGAGTTTACCTCTTCTTTATACCCTGGAGAGACATGTACTCTTGTTTTACTTAGGAACGATGGAGAGGATCCAATGGAAAGAGGATTAGCGCAGGGTGAATTCGGACTGCAGGACAATGTCAAATTCCGACGGCCACCACGACTTCATGCGAACTCCGATTTGGACTTGCAAGTACTTAATAGAAAGGTTATCAAGTCTACTTTCAAATGGACTTGGCCCTATATCAATATCTGTTCTGGAACGGCTGCAATTGTCATTTTTCTAACGAGTATTTTTTCTGTCCACAATGCTAGGCCCAATGGGCCGTGTATCAAGTTGGGCCCATTATGGGCACACCCTAGGGTTGAGCACGACCCTAGCACCCCTATGGTCGTCTTCTCCTCTTCTTAAACCTTCAGCCGCCACCAAGAAGAGGGTGGTTTTTGTTGATTAGAGTTAGCGTCTTGCTACTTGCACACAGCGCGTGTGCCGGCTAGACCGGTCTGTTTGTCTTCGAAACCCCGCCATATTGTGAATTCAGAGTAAATATTTTATGTCAATATCTAGCAATTTCAGTGCTTGTTTTACTTGTTCTTCAATTGCTTACAGGACGAATGCCCTAGTGGCTGGGTTATTGCGCACCGCAAGTTCGCGTCGACCATCGGAGACGGTGTATCGGTTGCTAAGGCGCATCGTCCTTGGACAGTTGTAGTCGGGCCGTGAACGTCGCCTCCATCCCTCAATCGAGTTATCCTCCATCTCTCAATCAGTTGGTATCAGAGCACGATTGATCGGTGAGAGACTTTCTGCCCTTCATTGTTTAATTTATTTTCCTACAGTCTAGAAAAAGCTAACAAAAAAATAGTGGATTTCTCCGCAATCCTGAGAACCCTTTGAGCCTTTTTTTACTAGGACTGCTTAGTTAGGGCTTGTTGAGTTTTCGATTGCATGGTTGTATTAATTTGCTGGTCTTAGTGTTTGGGCGATTAGAGTTTCGAGTTCTTGCCACACATCGCCATCTTCACCACCGCCGCCACCACCATTGTTTTAGCCGTCATCACCACCATCGCTACCACCCACCAAATCACTTTCCATCCATAGTTTAATTTGTTTCTTTTTGTGTTTTGTATTGCCTTTGATCCTGCCGCCACTAGAAAGGAAATAGAGCCCTGATTCGAGTGACCTTCCTTAAATCAGTCATATCTTTTTCATACGAACTCGAAATTAGGCATATAAAATACCCACGGATATCTACAGAAAAAATTACATCCATTTCTCCCTGGCTTTGCCAGATTCGAAAAATTTAAAATCACCAAATTCCGCTTGCAAAATTCTGTTTTCGTGGCGAGAAGCTTCGGGACCCCTTTGGATAGATCTTTCAAAAATTCCACATGCCTCATATTTTGTCCGTTTGAGCTAAGAATTTTTATGGTTGGTTCTAGTGTGCTCCTGGTTGTGAAAAAAAATCAAAATAAAATAAAAATAAAAGTTGCATATCTCTCCTTAGCACTAGAGGGAGAAAAGCAAAAAAAAAGAGCAAGAAAGAAAGGGGCCGACTCGTGAGAACCTTCCTTCCACCTAGTCCCTGTTGTCTCCACCTTCTTGTTATCGTGTATGTTTGGGTTTGTGTCTTGTCGTGTCCTTTGTGGTTAGGCTCGTGTCTCTACTTCGCCTAGCCTAGGACCAGCACGGTACTGACCTTGAACGATTACACAACTTGCTTTGACTAACGTGGTTTTATAGTACTTCCTTGTGCATTACTTTCAGCCCTCCTACAGCTCCACACATACGACTACAGCTTGACATGCCTTGTTGCTACGGCACTGATACACCTCGTTCCACGGTTGCAGACTTGTTGGTTGTCGTCACCCCTCCCGTGAGCACGGTAAGAACTGGTAAGAGCTTGTGAGATAAGCTGAGAGTGAGCGCCTTTCAGTAGCCACACCCCAATAGTTGTAAGGATTAATTCTTGTCAACTGTTTTTGTTGTTGTTTTGTTATATTAACCATGGCAGGTTCGGAGGAAGAAGATGATGCATCCCATTCTCCACGCACCAAGCGCATCATACAGCATTTTGCAAGGCAAGTGAAGTGGCACACGGAAGGACTTGATGCAGATTTGCAGGTGACGAATGACAAGATTGGGCAACTGGAGATCACACAGATCGATGCCACAACCAGGTTTGCAGGGTTGGAGGCATCGGTTGCGCGTATTGACACCAGTCTTGCTACACTTGTGAGGCATTTTGATGACCTCAATGCTAGGGGCCATGATCAGCACAATGAAGATGACGTTGATGGTGAGTACGGTGAGGACAACTTCAATGATGACTATACCGCTAGCACTGAACGGGATGACTGCAATGCTCGTGATCATCGTCGGCTACGTAACAACCGTAGAGGCATGGGAGGACACCGCCGACGAGAGGTACACAATAATGAATATGCTTTTTCTAAAATAAAATTTAAGATACCCTTTTTGATGGAAAATATGACCCTGATGCATACATTACATGGGAGATTGCTGTTAATCAAAAATTTGTATGCCATGAATTCCCTGAGAACACTAGAGTTAGAGCTGCTACTAGTGAGTTCATTAATTTTGCCGCTGTGTGGTGGATAGAACATGGCAAGAAAAATCCTAATAACATGCCACAGATATGGATGCTTTGAAACGGGTCATGCGGGCTAGATTTGTTCCTTTTTACTATGCACGTGATTTGTTAAATAAGTTGCAACAATTGAGACAGGGACCTAAAAGTATAGAGGAATATTATCAGGAATTACAAATGAGCATCCTTCGCTGTAATTTAGAAGAGTTTGAGGATGCTGCTGCTATGTTTAGATTTTTGGGTGGTCTAAACCATGAGATTTATGACATTGTGGATTACAAAGATTACACTAATATGACTCGATTGTTTCATATTGCCTGCAAAGCTGAAAGGGAAGTGCAGGGACGACATGCTAGTGCCAAGACTAACTTTTCTGCAGAAAAATCGACATCATGGCTGCCGCGCACGATTACTACTCCTTCACCATCTTCCACACCCCGGCGGTCGGCACCTTCTCCATCCAGCGACAAGCCACGTGTTCTGACTGCTAGTGCACCGACTAAGATAGCCCAGCAGCCAGCCACGAGTGCTTCTTCTATTGCATCCATTGGTAGAACAAGAGATGTTCAATGTCACCGTTGCAAGGGCTATGGGCATGTCCAGCGTGACTGTCCTAGCAAGCGCGTTTTGGTAGTCAAAGATGATGGTGAGTATTCATCTGCTAGTGATTTCGATGAAGATACACTTGATTTGCTTGCAGTTGACCATGCAGATAAAGATGAGGGACCAGAAGAACATATTGGTGCTGATGATGCAGAACGCTATGAGAGCCTTATTGTGCAGCGTGTACTCAGCACACAAATGGAGAAGGCCGAGAAAAATCAGCGACACACTGCGTCATCAAAGAGCGTTCCTGCCGCTTGATCATCGATGGAGGAAGCTACAACAACTTGGCTAGCAGCGAGATGGTGGAGAAGCTTGCACTCAGCACCAAACCGCATCCCCACCCATATCACGTTCAATGGCTAAACAACAGTGGTAAAGCAAAGGTAACCAAACTGGTGCGCATTAATTTTGCAATTGGAACATATCGTGATGTTGTTGAGTGCGATGTTGTACCTATGCAAGCTTGTCATATTCTGGTAGGTAGACCATGGTAATTTGATATGAATTCTATGCATCATGGTAGATCAAATCAGCATTCTTTTCTATATCATGATACGAAAATTATGTTGCATCCTATGACCCCTGAAGCTATTTTTGAGGATGATGTTGCTAGAGCTAAGAAAGAGAAAAATCGAGTCCATGCTATAAGTGAAAATCAGATTGTAGCCAAAGAACTTGTGCAACATAAAAAGAAAGAATCTAAATCTGATAATAAAAATGTGATTCAATTGAAAGGTTCTTGCTTGCTTGCTGTGTTAAATTTGATGTTGCCAATCTGGATACAACTGAAACTGTTTTCTATGCTTTTGTCTACAAGGGTGCTTTGTTTTCTTTTGAGGATATACTTGTTTCTTTTCCTCCTGCAGTCACTAATCTTTTGCAGGAGTATGAGGATGTTTTTTCCTAGGAAGTGATGAGGACATCAACACCAACGATACATCCTCACCGACACCAGTATCTATTGCTGGTCCTATTACTCGTGGCTATGCTTGAAAACTTAATCATCAAGTGAGTGCCCTCTTGAGCTCTTATCCATCCTGTTTAGATCTTGGAGACACGTGCACTCTTGTTTTGATTAGGAATCAAGGAGAAGACCGAAAGGGAAAAGGACTCGCCTAGGTTGGATTCGGACTGCAGCACACCTTTGTCTAGCAGTTCTTGCACTTGTCGCTGAATTTCCTTTGTTTCTTCCGGATTTGTCCTGTATGGCGCACGGTTTGGCAAAGATGCACCAGGAATAAGATCAATTTGGTGCTCAATCCCGCGTATTGGTGGCAGCCCTACTGATATCTCACTTGGAAACACATCAGAATACTCCTACAAAACGTTAGCAATAGCAGGGGGCAAAGAACGTTGCATATCCTCAATTGAAATCAAAGCATCCTTGCATACCAAAGCATAAGCAACAAAGGTGGATGCATTGAACTCATTAATATCAGATTTTGTAGCAAGCATACAACGTCCTTTCAGTTTTATCTCATCTTTGTTATCAATTACAGATTTATCATTTTTATTGCTCTCGCTCTTTGCTTTAGCAGCCCTAGCAACATCAGTTTGCATAATAGCTTCAGGAGACATAGATGCGACACAAATTTTTGATCATGGTATAGAAAAGAATACAGATTTGATCTACCATGATGCATAGAATCTTTATCAAATTACCAAGGTCTACCTAACATAATATTACAAACTTGCATAGGCACAACATCACATTCATCTTTGTAGGATCCGATGGAAAAATTGATTCTCACAAGTCTAGTTACCTTTGCCTTACCACTGTTGGTCAGCCATTGGATGTAGTAGGGATGCGGGTGTGGTTTGGTGTTGAGGGCAAGCTTCTGCACCAAATCGCTGCTTGCCCTCAATGATCATGTGGCACGAATGCTCTTTGATGGCACACTTTGTGTGAAATAAAGTGTGTCGCTGATTTTGCTCCGCCTTCTCTATTTGTGCACTAAGCACTCGCTGTACGATCAAGCTCTCATAGTGGTCCGCTTCACCTGCATTAATATGTTCTTCTATTTGTTCTTCATTACCTACATGGTCAGCCGCAAGCAATGCAAGTGTATCTTCATCAAAATCACTAGTAGATGAACACTCACCATCATCCTTGACAATCATAGCACGCTTGTTTGGACAGTCACGCATCATATATATCCCTTGCACCGGTGACATTGTATGTTGCTTGTTCTACTCGTCGATGCCACGGATGAAGTACTCGCAGCAGGCTTTTGCATCGTCTTCGCAACTGAATTTGTGGGGGCAGCTTGAGTCTTGTCACTAGATGATGGAGTAGGAGTATGTGTAGATGGAGTTGTAGCCGTGCGTTGCTACCATGAATTAGCTTTCCCTGCAGAAATATTACTCCTTGTGCTAGCACGTCGTCCCTGCACTTCCCTTTCAGCTTTACAAGCAAGATGAAACAAACGGGTTGTGTTATTGTATTCTTTGTAAGCGAGGATGTCTTGAATTTCCCGATTTAACCCGCCCAAAAATCTAGCCATAGCCGGTTCCTCATCCTTCTCTAAGTTACAACGCAACATACCCATTTGTAATTCCTGATAATATTCTTCTACACTTTTAGAACCTTGTCTCAATTGCTACAACTTATTTATCATATCATGGGCATAGTAAGATGGAACAAATCTAGCTCTCATGGCTCGTTTCAGTGCATCCCAAGTTTTAGGTATGTTATTAGGATTTTTCTTGTCATATTCTATCCACCAAATAGAAGCAAAATCTATAAACTCACTAGTAGCAGCCCTAACACATGTAGTCTCAGGAAATTCACGACGTGCAAACTTTTGATCAACAGCAATCTCCCAAGTAATGTATGCATCAGGGTCATATTTACCATCGAAAGGAGGTATTTTAAATTTAATCTTACTGAAAGCATCATCATTATTGTGTACCTCGTGTCGGTGGTAGCCACCCATACCTCTACGGTTGTGACGTAGGCGACGTCAATCACGAGTGTCTCAATCATCATGTTCAGTATCAACAGTGTAGTCATCTTCATAACTATCGTGCTCTAGATCTTCCTCCTTTTCTTCTTTATGATTCTCTTTATCATTGGAGTGGAAGTCATCAAAACACCTTAGGAGAGCAAGGCTTTTGTCCACACTAGCAACAGATTTCTCCAAACTTGTAAGCTTGTTGTTTTGTGGCAATCTGCGTAGCCTCCAACTGCCCAAGCTTTTCATTTGTCACCTGCAAGTCCTTATCAAGTCCCTCTATGTTCAGCTTCACTTTCCTTTCAAAATGTTGTATGATGCCGTTAGTGCAACGTGAATGTTGTATTTGGTTATCATCGTCTGTCCCTGTCATGGTTCAAAGACAAAGACAATAAGAAAGCAAGTGAAGAAATAAAAGCCCTACAACTACTAGGATGTAGCTACAGTAAGTCACTCACTCTCAACTTGTTACACAAGTTCTTATCAATTCTTACCTTGCTCGACAGGAAGGGTCATCTACCAACAAGTCTACAGCAATGGATGAAGTGTATCGGTGCTGCAGCACAAGACCTATCAAGCTGTAGAGTATGTGGAGCTATAGGTGGGCTGAAACAAGGAACGAACTAGCACCACGTTAGTTATAAAAAGCAAGCTAAATAATCGTTCAACCGGTGGTACTGTGTTCGTCCTAGCCTAGACCGTTTTAGAGACACGAGCCTGGACACAAAGGAAGGCACAAGACACCACCCGAAGCGAACGAAAAACACAAAGAACAACCCCTTTTTTTGTTTCTTTCTCTCTTTTTTTTCAGGGGACACTAAAACTGATTATATGAACCAGGAGACTCCCAAAGAGCAATTCACCACACACACTTTTTTAGAAAGGGCAGGGGTATCACCGCACACACACTCTCTCTCTATCTCTCTCTAGAGTAAGCCGAGCGTCTATATATGAAGTACTTGCTGCGTGATTACTTTGGTATTTGTAGCACAAGGTGAACTGATTCCTTGTCCGATTGGAACCTCCAATTCTACTCAGACTCGGTCAACAGAGAGGGTTAACCGATTTCTCGTTGGATTGGAACTTCAAAATCTACTCAGATTCAAGCAATAGAGAGACAATATGGCAGCCCGTGTTGTGAAATAAACATGACAAGAACTCGAAACTCTAAGGGAATAAAACTAAGACCAGCAACTCGACACAACCGATGCAACCGAATATTCAACAAGCCCTAACTAGGTAGCACTAGCCACGGCTCAAAGGTTTATAGGATTGCAGGAAACTAATCTACTATTTTTTTTGGCTTTTCTAGGCTATAGGAAAAAAATAAAAACAACGAAGGATTGGAAGTCTCTCACCGATAAACCTTGCTCTGATACCAATTGATATGAACCCGCTAGGTTTTTTTTGTACGATCTTTCGATGAGGCGTGGGATAACTCGATTAGTGGATGGAGATGTCATTCTTGGCCCGATTACAGCCTTCCAAGACTGCACCTTAGCGATGAATACACCACATCCAATGGCCATCACGATCTTATGGAGCATGACAACCAGCCCCTAGGGCTCCCGCCCTGTAAGCAACCAAAGAACTAGCAAGAATGAGAAAACAAGCACTGAATTGCAAGATGAAATTTGAAGGTTTCAAACTGAATCTTAATCAAGAGTGGGGTTTCGAAGACAAGGAGACGGGCGGCTGATCTAGCACGCGCGCCTATAGGCAAGTAGCGAAGACTAAACTTGATCTAAACAAAACCCAAGTGTTCCTGGTGGTGTCTAAGGGGTATATAATGTGGGGAGGATGACCAAAGGAGTGTTTGGGTCGTGCTCCAACCCTAGAATGCGTCCCTATTAGACTCTAAACAATACATAGCCCATTGGGCTAAATTAAGGTGGCGCAGCACCCTGTACAGAAAAACCTCTCAGTAATGATTTAACGATTATCGCTGCTTCTGTGAAGATATGAGTATGAGGCCAGATCCATATGAAAGTAGACTTGATTATCTTTCCATCAAGTCCAGAATCACCCAAATCCAACTCCGTATGCAACCGTGGCGACCGTTGCAAGTTGAAGGTGTGCTGCAGTCCGAATCCAGCCTACGCGAGTCCTTTTCCCTTTCAGTCTTCTCCTTGATTCCTAATAAAAACAAGAGTGCACGTGTCTCTAAGATCTAAACAGGATGGATAAGAGCTCAAGAGGGCACTCACTTGATGATTATGTTTTTGAGCATGGGCACGAGTAATAGGACCAGCAATAGGTACTGGTGTCGGCGAGGATGTATCATTGGTGTTGATGTCCTCATCACTTGTTGCTACGGCACCGATACACCTAGTTCCATGGTTGCAGACTTGTCGGTTGTCGTCACCCCTCCTGTAAGCATGGTAAGAACTGGTAAGAGCTTGTGAGATAAGCTAAGAGTGAGCGCCTTTCAGTAGTCAACTGTTTTCGTTGTTGTTTTGTTTATATTAACCATGGCAGGTTTGGAGGAAGAAGATGATGCATCCCATTCTCCATGCAACAAGCGCATCATACATCATTTTACAAGGCAAGTGAAGCGGCACACAGAAGGACTTGATGCAGATTTGTAGGTGACGAATGACAAGATTGGGCAACTGGAGACCACACAGATCGATGCCACAACCAGGTTTGAAGGGTTGGAGGCATCAGTTGCGCGTATTGACACCAGTCTTGCTACACTTGTGAGGCATTTTGATGACCTCAATGCTAGGCATTTTGACATCAGTTGCGCGTATTGACACCAGTCTTGCTAGGGGCCATGATCGGCACAATGAAGACGACCGTTGATGGTGAGTACGGTGAGGACAACTTCAATGATGACTATACCGCTAGCACTGAACAAGATGACTGCAATGCTCGTGATCGTCGTCGGCTATGTAACAACTGTAGAGGCATGGGAGGACACCGCCGACGAGAGGTACACAATAATGAAGATGCTTTTTCTAAAATCAAATTTAAGATAGCCCTTTTGATGGAAAATATGACCCTGATGCATACATTACATGGGAGATTGCTGTTGATCAAAAATTTGCATGCCATGAATTCCTTGAGAACACTAGAGTTAGAGTTGCTACTAATAAGTTCACTGATTTTGCCTCTGTGTGGTGGATAGAACATGGCAAGAAAAATCCTAATAACATGGTATAGACCTGGGATGCTTTGAAACGGGTCATGTGGTCTAGATTTGTTCCTTTTTACTATGCACGTGATTTGTTAAATAAGTTGCAACAATTGAGACAGGGTGCTAAAAGTATAGAGGAATATTATCAAAAATTACAAATGGGCATCCTTCGCTGTAATTTAGAAGAGTCTGAGGAAGCTGCTATGGCTAGATATTTAGGTGGTCTAAACCGTGAGATTTATGACATTGTGGATTACAAAGATTACACTAATATGACTCGATTATTTCATCTTGCCTGCAAATCTGAAAGGGAAGTGCAGGGATGACGTGCTAGTGCCAAGACTAATTTTTCTGCAGGAAAATCGACATCATGGCTGCCGCGCACGATTACTAATCCTTCACCATCTTCCACACCCCGGCGGACGGCACCTTCTCCATCCAGCGACAAGCCACATGTTCTAACTGCTAGTGCACCGACTAAGACAGCCCAGCAGCCAGCCACGAGTGCTTCTTCTGTTGCATCCACTAGTAGAATAGTGGATACCAGCAGATTCGTATGATGTTGGGAGATGAGTGGAAAACAGCTTTCAAAACTAAGTTTGTATTATATGAGTGGTTAGTGATACCTTTTGGTTTAACCACCTAGCACTTTCATGAGGTTAATGAATGAGGTTTTGCGTGCTTTCATTGAAAAATTTGTGGTGGTATACTTTGATGATATTTTGATTTATAGCAAATCTTTAGATGAACATCTTGATTATTTACGTGCTGTTTTTAATGCTTTGCGCGATGCACGTTTATTTTTGTAACCTTACGAAGTGTAGTTTCTGCACCGATCGTATCTTGTTTCTTGGCTATGTTGTTACTCCACAGGGAATTGAGGTTGATCAAGCCAAGGTCGAGGCAATTCTGAGTTGGCCGCATCCTAAAATGGTCACACAGGTTCGAAGCTTTTTAGGACTTGCAGAATTATATCGCCGCTTCGTGCGGGATTTCAGCACCATTGCTGCACGGCTGAATGAGCTTACAAAGAATGGAGCGCCTTTCACTTGGGGCACCACACAAGAGAACGCCTTCAACATGTTAAAAGATAAGTTGACACATGCACCTCTCCTCCAACTTCTAGATTTTAATAAGACTTTTGAACTCAAATGTGATGCTAGTGGGATTGTATTGGGTGGTGTTTTGCTACAAGAGGGAAAACCCATTGCATATTTCAGTGAAAAATTGAGTGGGCCTGTTCTAAATTATTCTATTTATGATAAAGAATTGTATGCTCTTGTGAGAACTCTGGAAACATGGTAACATTATTTGTGGCCCAAGGAATTTGTTATACATGATCATGAATCTTTAAAACATATTCGTAGTCAAGGAAAACTGAATTGTAGGCACACTAAATGGGTTGAATTTATTGAACCCAAGTTTCTTTTTGTTCTTCTTCGCATCTGTTATTTTGGCACAAGTTTTTTTGGTTCTCAAAAAGAAACAGTTTGAAAGGTTCAATTGTACGAAATGAATTTCTAGGTCCCGGGATTTCTTACCATCAAGTTGGTAAAAAGCTGCGATTTATTGGCGATTGCTAGAATTCTCTATGATCCATTTTGGAAATCTTTTTTTTTGTTTAGACTATTTTTTGTTTGCGAGATGTCTTGTCTGCAATTCCTTATTTCTATCTCATGCAAAAGAGGAGAATCCAAGGCAAGGGCGAGAACAACAAATCCTTTTAGGAGGGATTGCTAGTCTTCTTAATCCTCTATTGGGCACAAGAAAAATGCTTTTTTGCCTTTTTCTTGTGTCGATTCTTCTTGTATCGAAATAAGAATCTTTTTTCTTCTTATTCGGCAAAGATTACTATTTCTTCTTTATTCGGGCTGTCTCTTGAACCTCTTTTGCTTAGGTTCAGGCGATGTAGTGGACAAACAGAGGGAAAGAAAATATGGCGGAGGACAAATTTTTTGTGACCTAATAGAATTGCTTGTCTTGTTCAATTAAGTTCAATTTAGAACTTACAGAAATTTTGCAAAAAAAATGGATACTCTTCCATTGAAGGCTGTTTTTTATTTTTAGGCTAGTTGAGTAGTTTTGATTAAGGTTTTATTAGTTTATTACTCTAAATTAAAGCAATGATTTACAAGAGACTTCCTCCGGGGAATAAAATATTGGATCCTCGATTGATCCCTTCTTTCTCCTCACTTCATAAAAGTGAATCAATTTCATTGGTGAGGGGGGCCATAAATCAACTGATGGATTACTTCACTAACATTATTAACAAACAAAATTAACAAACAAAACGAATAAATAGAGGGATTCTGACCATCAGAGCAAAGGCTTTCTCTTTGTTATTTTTACAAATCAAAATAGGAAACCCGTTTGTAGGTTATGGAATAGATTAAAAAAGTCGGGTTATAAGAGTAAGAATTCCGCGGGTCCTTTCCGCTCTAATCAGATAAAGGGGGGTAAGGACCCGCTAAGTTCCTATTTTTTCATGTTTACAATCTGGTCCCTCCGATTACTATAGAGATGAACCCAATCCAGAATATGAACCGTAAAAGAAAACACCTATTAAACCAATCACAGGAATACCGGTTACAGTACCTATCACCCAAAGAGGAATTCTTCCAGTAGTATCGGCCATTTCCCCTACTTTCCTCCACATTTTATCAAGTGGTCATGCTAGAGACAAAAACAGTCATGGATAGTTATAAGGATGGTATCCTTCCAAATGGGGATAAGAGAATTCTTACTACTCTCTTTCTTTCTCTCAATTGAAGAAGTAATTGGAAAATAAAACAGCAAGTACAAAAATGAGTAGTAATAAACCCTAGTATAGACTGGTACGATTCAATTCAACATTTTGTTCATTCGGGTTTGATTGTGTCATAGTTCTATAGTTGGAATTTGGTTTATCGTTGGATGAACTGCATTGCTGATATTGATCCCAAGAAAAAAACAGTAGGTACAGCTAGTCCGTGAACAGCCAGCCATCGCACTGTAAAAATAGGATAGGTTCGATCTATGGTCATTGAGGGCCTCCTAAAAGGATCTACTAAATTCATCGAGTTGTTCTAAAGAATCAAAACGGTCGGTTATTAACGGAATTCCTTGTCGGCTTTCTGTGAAATACTCGTTTGGCCGAGGACTTCCAAACAAGTCATAAGCTAAACCCGTACTGACAAATAACCAACCCGCAATGAATAGGGAAGGTATAGTAATGCTATGAATAACCCTAAATCCGGAAGTAATCTGAAAAAGAAATTCCATTCTGGGAAAAAAGAACAATATCGTATTCGTCTTCAACAAAAACAGAAATTGTGTTTTCATTATGGTCTGACAGAATGACAATTACTTAGATATGTCCATATCGCTGGAAAAGCAAAAAGTTCAACAGGTCAGGTTTTACTACAATTACTTGAAATGCGTTTGGATAATATCCTTTTCCGATTAGGTATGGCTTCAACCATTCCCGAGGCCCGGCAATTAGTTAACCATAGACATATTTTAGTTAATGGTCGTATAGTCGATATACCAAGTTTTCGTTGCAAACCCCGAGATATTATTACTACGAAGGATAACCAAACATCAAAACGTCTGGTTCAAAATTCTATTGCTTCATCCGACCTGGGGAAATTGCCAAAGCATTTGACGATTGACACATTGCAATATAAAGGACTAGTAAAAAAATCCTGGATAGGAAGTGGGTCGGTCTCAAAATAAATGAGTTGTTAGTTGTAGAATATTACACTCGTCAAACTTGAACTTAAGGAAAAACGGAAAGGTTCATAGAATTTTCTTCCCCTTCCCCTTTCCCCGAACTAAATCGACCTAAGGCTCTTAATTCGTATTTTCCCATTCACCTAACAGAAATGGATTAACCCTAGGATTCCTTTTTGTTTTTTGTTCTTTCCTCTATGTGTATTTTACATACCACAGTAATTTGGTATAGAGAATTTCTATTAAATAAAGGTATTGTATTATTGCTGGAATAAATTGTTATTTGATTTGATACATTGTAATCATTAACGTTGCTGAATTAAGAAAAACAGAAAGAGAGGGATTCGAACCCTCGGTAAACAAAAGTCTACATAGCAGTTTCAATGCTACGCCTTGAACCGCTCGGCCACCTCTCCTCCATAATCTTATTATGGAAAATAAACTGAGTGAATAGCGAGTTTTCCTATTCCTGTACAGGTACAACCACAACCGCGCGAGGGTTCCATTGTTCTATTAGATAGAAAAGTTCCTTTTCATCTAAGTGGACGTTTTTTACTAGGAATTCCGCTCCCTCGAAAATTTTTAGTTTGGGTTTTCCCCAAACCAAAGAAAAAGAGAATGGAAGAATTCTTCTTATTCCATAATAAAGGAACCGTAAAATTCTGTTTGCATAAGGTATCCTACCCCATACAATCAAATATAAAATAGGGTATGGGACGATTAATGACTTTGAAAACGGGAAATAGTTGATGAGAGAAGTTGTTGTTGAGAAATAGGAAAGTGGAATGAAATCCAATCTTAGTCAAATATTTTCTATCTCTTCTTGTTCAAACATAAGGAAAAAGAGAGAATTTGAGCTGAGCGGAAATACCTCTCTTATCCATTTGGATCATAGGAATCAATTTATAAGAATTGAATGGATTTGTTTTTTTATGTTATTTTGTGAAGGAATGAAAAGAATTCTATATTCTATATAGAATGATAGAATGGGTTGGGACTTATGCCTAGATCCCGTATAAATGGAAATTTCATTGATAAGACCTTCTCAATTGTAGCCAATATTTTATTGTGAATAATTCCAACAACCTCAGGGGAAAAAAGGGCATTTACTTATTATAGAGATGGTGTGATTTGACTCTTTTTTTTGTTTTTTTAGCCCTACCTACACCCCGGTTTTACGAGAAAGAGCGGGGGTTCACGGAGAGAAAACCAAATTAGTAAGGGAAACCCACGCTTAGGGAAGGTGAGGTGAACTAACAATTCCTTCTGTCGTGTATCCTCGATTGACGCGGCCTCAAATGCTTCAATTGTAGATTTTAGTATTGAGCGAAAGGTTACACCTACAGGATAGGTTCTGTATTACAGGCTAATCCTACTCTACTAGTACTAATAGGTAGCATAGGGGATAAAAGCACTACACCTAGAAATAGGAATCAACAAGAGAAAAACTTTGTTAGAAATTAGCCCTTTCCTGATTGGTATTAGGGCTGGGAAGAATGGTTGGGATAACAAACAACCATCAAGTTTGTACTTTGGATACCCCTATAACCATCAAAGATCGTTGAAGTGGCTAATTCCTCTAAATAGGAGGCATTGAGAACAAAGAAATTCTTGGAGCTATCGTTTTCCTCTAGCATTAATAGAATTCATTGGTGTTAAGAAAAACCTCTTGTGGGAAGGTTGGCTAGAGATTTCTTGGAAAAATACCAACCCCTTTCGGTCCATAATGAGATGGAACTAATTCTATTTTTATTCTCAAGATTTTTTCGCTTAGTACTATGTACAGAAGGGAGGAGCCGTATGAGGTGAAAACCTCATGTACGGTTTTGGAACGGAGATTTTTGGAATAGAATGAACGACCGTAACGGATGTTGGCTCAATCTGAAGGAAATTATGCAGAAGCTTTGCAGAATTATTATGAAGCTACGCGACTAGAAATTGATCCCTATGATCGAAGTTATATACTCTATAACATAGGCCTTATACACACAAGCAATGGAGAGCATACAAAGGCTTTGGAATATTATTTCCGGGCACTAGAACGAAACCCCTTCTTACCACAAGCTTTTAATAATATGGCCGTGATCTGTCATTATGTGGGACTATCTCCACTATAGAAAGAAAAATAAGAAAGGATCAAATTTTCTAGTAAATACTAGAAAAAGGGGCTTTCTACATAGGGATCGTCAAAACAACGATTTTGCCTTATCAGCTGTACGAAGAAAGGACACTTCACGAGAATACTTCACGAGAATCAAAATAGGAAGAAAGAAAGTATGGCCTATACTACTCTATGGATAAAGTTCTCAAATTGATAGAGAAAGCACCATAAAGATCATTTAGTGAGCGACTGGGTTGATACAACTAAAAAAAACTGCTTACTTATCCCATGATATGGGGCAAAATTTAGGAATCCGCTTATGTAATAGAGCCGATCCACTAAGGGATTAAGCAGCGGTGTAGTATCAGATCCCAAAGATAGTAAGTTCTTTTTTCTTGCTTATGGGAAAAAGTCTTTTTCAAGGATTCTATAGAAATTTCATATATGAAACTGAGAGATAAGTTAGCTTTCAGAAAATTCGGACGAAGGATATATATAGGTCTATCTATGCTTCATTTTTCTGCAGGTGGGATAAAAGATAAAGCTGATTATTGATCAAAATTTAGGGTTTGAAACTTAGGTAATTAACTTCTTCTGTGTAACCCAAGAAGAAATTGGATCGATTTTTGAGAAATCGAATTCAGTTAAGACAAGGGAAATTAAGATAGGAATTTCTGAGCCGTATGAGGTAGGAAACTCTCAAGTACGGTTCTAGGAACTACCTATTCTGACCAGGGAGAACAGGCCATTCTATAGGGTGATTCGGAAATTGCAGAAGCTTGGTTTGATCAAGCTGCTGAGTATTGGAAACAAGCTATAGCGCTTACTCCGGGAAATTATATTGAAGCACAGAACTGGTTGAAGATTACGAAGCACTTCGAATTTGAATAAGACCACTCTCCTTTTTCATAAAATGGGGGTTTGGTTGTTGATCCATTAATCAAATAAATTAATCAAATAAATTAGGTCGGAAGATCGAATCAAGAATTTCATTATATCTCTTTCCTCTGCCTTCTATTTTATATTATATTTCATAAGGATAAACGATAGGGTCTAGAATAGAAGTAATAAAGCGAATAGAAAGGGGCAATATAAATATTGCTAATATATCAGGACCATCGTATTAATAATTCTAATGAGTTATCTTGGAATTTGGAATCGAATAAAAAAATCTATATTATGCTCAAGGAAAGTAGATATAGATAGGGACTTATACTCTTAAAAAAAATACACTAGCTTCTTAAATTAAAAAAAGGTTTTTTTGTTACGTGGAGAAACCCAAGATAAAAAAAGTCCGTTAGGCACCCAATCCTTATGTCATAATAGATCCGAACACTTGCCTCAGATTGACTTCAATATATAATTGCTCCAGTGAATAACTAAAAAAAATAGAAGGACGGTAGATAGTAAAGAAAAGGACTAATCATAATATCTATCTTTCAAAGGTTCACTAAAAAGTTGGCGGGTCTCTTTGTATGTCTTGTCCGGAAAGAGGAGGACTTAATGATGATTCATTCGCCGGAACCAGAAGTAAAAATTGTTGTGGATAGATCATAATAAAATCTTTCCCTTATGTCATCAAACACAAGAAAGAGAAGGAGAATATCAATGCTGATGCTTTTCTAGGAGATATACCTTGTTGACACAACTTGACTAAAAAATCTTTGGCTAGCAAAGATGTGTTGTTGCACTGTAAGGATGGAAGGACATGGAACAGATTTGTTTTTCATGATGGGTTTATTTTTAGAGCTAACAAGCTATGCATTCTAGCTAGCTCCGTTCGTTTGTTGTTGCTGCAGGAAGCGTATGGCGGTGGGTTGAAGGGGCATTTTGGTGCCAAGAAGACGGAGGACATCCTTGCTAGCCATTTCTTTTGGCGGAGGATGAGAAGAGACGTGGAGAGATTTGTGGCTCGTTGCACGACATGTCAAAAGGTTAAGTTATGCTTAAATCCACATGGTTTGTATATGCCTCTACCTATTCCAAGTGTTCCTGATGAGGACATCAGCCCTACACAGGACCTGCTACTACAACGGAACCAGCACCGATGTCACTCCCCACTACCCCAAATCCAGAAACATTTCAAGGTCCAATAACGCGAGCCCGTGTATGTGACCTGAATTATATGATCCTTTTAAGGAATGAAGGAGAAGATTCTGTCCAGGAATGACAACCATTAAGGATTGCGCCATCTATGGAAACCAATAAAGGGTGATGCGCCCACCTTTGGAAAGATTGTTTCCATGTAATACGTAACTAATTTAGGAAAGGTTAGGTGGGGGATTTCAGCCACCCATTCATGCTGGACGAAATTCCCTCCCCACCTTTCTCCTATTTAGTCCTGCTCACGCCCCCTTTGTTTGCTGGGTTTTCTTTGATAAGTTTAGCCATTTACGCAAACATTCTGTACTGCAGTTGTGCTCAACGGCCACCTATGGACAGCCATTGTGAACCTCAACTTGTGAGTGATTGATATTCAGTTTTGCCTATTCCTTGTTCTTGCTCGTTTCTTCGATAGCTTGCAGGAACAGAACCTCGTGTGTCAGGTTGATCTTGCCATCCAGCAAGGTCAATAACCGATTGGAGTTGATTCAGCAATTGCTAAGGCGCCACGACCTGTTCGTTCGTAGTCGGATCGTGAGAGTCACCTCCTCCAGAAATCGAATTTATCCGTCTCACTGAAAGATCGGGCACTTCAGCCTTATCAAGTGGTATCAGATTTTAGGTTGCTCAGTGAGATCTATCCCCTTTATTTGTAGTTTTGTTCCTCGTTCTATCGTCCACCAGAAAAGCCAACAAAAAAAAGTTTCAGGTTAGAACCACTATCCAAGACCTTTTGAGCCTTTGCATCTTTCATTCAGTCTATTGCTTTGTTGAGTTTTTGGTTGCATCGCTGTGTCGTGTGCTGGTCTTGGCGTCTAGTCCATTAGAGTTTTGAGTTCCTGTCACATATTAGTTCACATCTTTGCACTTGATCTTCCTTTTCCTTTGTCCTCAGTGCTCCTGTAATCTTTCCCACGTCATAGACCCCGCTTGTTCACGCCAACCTCCCACCTACAAAAGGAAAGTAATTTATTTCGGGTCTTGATTTATCTCGGCAAGGAAACAGGCCTTAGCTGTTGCATCCGTAGTCCGTTTGGGAAGTTTAGGTACAATTTGGAAAGCATATTTTGTGCCCTTTCCAACGGATACTCACTGGCTTAGCGATTCATTTTGGGCGTATCACAGGAGATCGTGAGAGATCAGGTAGTCTGTGGCTACACGAAAGGAAAGAGTTCTTCCTTTGAGTTGTGCAACGTGTTGGCAGTGTCATCCAACTGAAAAAGGCCAGAGGTGCATAAAAAAGAGGAGCCGCACCGAAAAAAAAGGACAAAAGGTGCAAAAAAAGAGCCGCACCACAAACAAAAGGAGAAGCCAAGGGTGTGTACTCGTTGTCTTTTAGTCTTTGTTCTTGCAATTCTGTGACTATCTTTGTGCGTGGGCTCACGTCTCTAGTATGGTCTAGCCTAGGACCAGCATAACACCAGCTTTGAGTGATTATTCAACTTTGCATTTGCTAAATGCTTGTGCTAGTCCTTGCTACAAATTGAAGCCTTCCCATAGCTCCACAAATTTTCTACAGCGTGTAGGTTGTGTCCTCTGGCAATCGCTCTATCCAAGCTTCGCCGGTTGCACCGCTGGTTGCAGGTCACCCTTGTTTGCATGGTAAGAACGGGTAAGGGCTTGGTAACGGCTTTTAGTTTGAGTGACCTGATCGGCCCCACATTCCAGTAGGCGTAGGACATATTCCTCTATTTCATATTCTCCCTTGTTTTTTTTTGCACTAATCATGGCAGGATCCGCGGATGAGCCAGAGGACCCGAATGCCATGCCACACTCCCGTCGATTAAAATGCATCACCCAGCACTTTGATCGCCTAATGAACAAGCACGTGGATGACCTCTCAGAAGATGTTCGGGTCACTAATGAGCGCCTTGGCCAACTTGAACCCACTCAGCTTACCACAGGTAGAACGCTCAGGGAACAAGCACAAGCCACCACCAACACCAGCCTTGCCACCATCACGACTTGTCTCGACAAATTAGTCCAGCAACTTACTGCTGCACGAGATGGCTTTGATTATTGTGGCGATACCAAGCAAGAAGATCCTGACCAGCCTCGTCGGCCGCGAGGGCCTCGCCGTGTGGTACGTATTCAGGATGACTCTTTTGCCAAGATTAAATTCACCATACCTACGTTTAATGGAAAATATGATCCTGATGCGTATCTTGATTGGGAAATTGTGGTTGATCAAAAATTCATATGCCATGCTGTGCCTGAACAACACCAAGTTAGGGCTGCCACTAGCAAGTTTACGGATTTTGCTTCGATTTGGTGGCGTGAACATTGCAGCCAACATCCCACTCACATTCCACCCTCTTGGGCTGCTTTGAAAGTTCTCATGCGACATAGATTTGTTCCTTCCTACTATGCACGCGATATGCTTAATAAACTACAGCGGTTACAGCAAGGTAGCAAATCCGTTGAGGAATATTTTCAGGAGTTGTAAATTGGGATGCTTCGTTGTGGTTTAGTTAAAAATAATGATGCAACTATGGCACGATTTTTGGGTGGGCTGAACCACGAAATTCAGATTGTGCTTGACTATTAAGGAGTACAATACCATTACTCGTTTGTTCCATTTTGCTTGTATTGCTGAACGTGAAGTGCAGGGACGCTAAACGAGGACACATGCTAACTCCTTTGCAGGTCGCACCACTTCCTTCAAACCAGCCACTAAACCTGAGGCTACCTCATCATCAGTTGCACCCTCACCACCCAACATCACCTCGCATGATTCGGCAGCAAAGACTCCATCCACACCTACACCAACACGGTCCTCTTCTTCTTCCAATGGGCGCACCAAGGACATCCAATGTCATCGCTGCAAAGGCTTTGGCCATGTTATTCGTGACTGCCCCAACAAGCGTGTGCTGATTGTATGTGAGGATGGTGAGTACTATTCTGCTAGTGATTTGGATGAACCCACATATGCTATGCTTGCCACTGACGTTTCAGGACATGAGGAGGAGGAACATGTTGCTGCTGTTGATGCCGACAAGTATGAGAGCCTTGTAGTGCAGCGTGTCCTCAGTACATAAGTTGCACAACCAGAACAGCACCAGCGACACAACTTATTTCACACCAAAGGCGTTGTGCAAGAACGATCGATTTGCATCATCATTGATGGTGGTAGCTGCAACAACTTGGCAAGTACGGATCTGGTCGAAAAGTTGTCCCTTCAAACTCTACCACACCCACATCCGTACCACATTCAATGGCTCAACCAGGGTGGAAAACTGAAGGTAACACGCTCGGTACGTGTTCATTTTTCTATGGGCTCCTATCATGATTATGCTGATTGTGATGTCGTTTCAATGGAAGCATGTTCGTTGCTGCTAGGTAGACCTTGGCAATATGATACTGATAGCATGCACCATGGTTGCACAAATCAATACTCACTCATGTTTAAGGGCAAGCAAATTATTTTTCATCCAATGTCACCTGAACAGATTTTAAAAGATGACCTTGCTAGGGCCACTAGAAAGCACAAACCAAGTGCACAACCGAATTTACAAAAAGAAATCAAACTGAATGCTCCTGTTTTACTCGCTACACTAGCTGATTTGACCGAGTTGGATGTTCCCAATTCGCTTTGCTATGCTCTGATGTGCACTAATGTGCTGGTTTCACTTGATGACTCTGCACTTTTGGATATACCCCATGCTGTTACTAAGCTTTTGTAGGACTTTGCGGATGTTTTTCCAAAGGAGGTACTCGCTGGCCTTCCTCCCATTCATGGCATTGAATATCAGATTGATCTCATCCCAGGTGCTCCATTGCCAAACCATGCTGCCTATTGTACCAATCCAGATGAGACAAAAGAGATTCAGCGACAAGTGCAAGAATTGCTTGACAAAGGTTATATTCGTGAGTCTCTTAGCCCCTACTCCGTCCCTGTTCTATTGGTACCAAAGAAAGATGGCTGTTGGCGTATGTGTGTAGATTGTCGTGCTATTAATAATATTACAATCAGATATAGGCACCCTATACCTCACTTAGATGATATGCTTGATGAGCTCAGTGGCGCTGTTGTGTTCTCTAAGGTTGATTTGCGTGAAATTGGGGGATGAATGGAAAACAGCTTTCAAAACCAAATTTGTGTTATATGAATGGTTAGTCATGCCTTTTGGTTTAACTAATGCTCCCAGCACGTTCATGCGTTTAATGAATGAAGTTTTGCGAGCCTTCACAGGGGTGTTTGTGGTTGTCTATTTCGATGATATCTTGATTTACAGCAAATCTATGGAGGAACATTTGGATCACCTATGTGCTGTTTTTGATGTTTTGCGTGCTGCCCGCCTATTTGGGAACTTGGATAAGTGCAGTTTCTGCACAAATCGTGTCTTTTCTTGGATATGTTGTTACATTGCAGGGCATTGAGGTGGATAGCAGCAAGATTCTATACAAAGCTGGCCAACACCCACCTCGGTGACGCAGATTCGAAGCATCTCGGGCTTGCTGGTTTCTATCGTCATTTCGTTCATGATTTCAGCACCCTTGCTGCACCACTACATGAACTCACAAAGAAGGGTGTGCCATTCTCCTAGGGACAACCGCAAGCAGAGGCTTTCATGGTTCTAAAAGATAAGTTAACCCATGCACCCTTGCTGCAACTTCCTGATTTCATAAAAATGTTTGAACTTGAATGTGATGCTAGCGGCATTGGGTTAGGTGGAGTGCTGCTGCAAGAGGGTAAACCGGTTGCTTATTTCAGCGAGAAACTGAGTGGTGCTAGTCTGAATTATTACTCCACTTATGACAAAGAACTTTTTGCATTGGTTCGCACCCTACAAACATGGCAGCATTACTTATGGCCTCACAAATTTGTTATTCATTCAGATCATGAATCTTTAAAACATATTCGTAGTCAAACGAATCTGAATCATAGACATGCTAAGTGGGTTGAATTTATTGAATCTTTTCCTTATGTCATCAAACACAAAAAAGGGAAAGAAAATGTTATTGCTGATGCTTTTTTGGCCTCCAAACCATAAAAGAACAATATGCAAGGTTGGTAAAGGTTGGGGCAAGTTTTACACGGATGATGGATTCTTGTTCCATGCTAACAAACTGTGTATTCCAGCAAGCTCGATTCACCTTTTGCTGTTGCAGGAAGCACATGGAGGTGGCCTCATTGTTGAGCAGGCTTGACCCATCTGCATCTTGAGTCTCAGCCATGCCACCTCCTACTGAATTCTGCCCTTGAATTGCTAGGAAAGTTCTTGCTTCACCTCCTCTTTTAGTTGCTCCTTGAGGATGGCCTCCTTCTCTACTCTCAATAACACTTCCTGTATTGGCACTGTACTGCAGCAGCCCATGTTTTCAAGGTACTTCTGTGCATGTGCCTCTAGACTGGCTAGAATGTTTAGGGTTTTCCAGCACTTGGGTGAGCATGTCATCCTCATGCTGGCATGAGACTGACTCCATTTTGCTCTATGAAGATTGTACAGACAATTCCATCTACAAAGAAAATTTGAATGGATGTGTGAAATATTTCTAGTAAGTAGAAATGGTGCCATCTGGTTTGACCTTGGCCCATGCTCGAGCCCAGTTCCTAGCCCATACTTTCGAGAGGTAAGTGAGTGGAACAGAGAGAATGGTCTCAACTGCTTTTGCATCCTTCTCAACCCAGAACTCTTCTTTCCCTATGTAGCTACCCATCCCCAATTTGTGCAAGTGCTTATTCTAAGCTTGCAAGAGACAGTGGGCCTCGCTTATTGCCTGAAACTCCGAAGAAGTCTTCACAGCATAGATGATAAGGCTGAAGTGCCCGATCTTTTAGTGAGATGGATAAATTCGATTTGTGGAGGAGGTGACTCTCGCGATCCGACTATGAACGAACAGGTCATGGCGCCTTAGCAATAACTGAATCAACTCCAATCGGTTATTGACCTTGCTGGATGGCAAGATCAACATGAACATGAGGTTCTGTTCCTGTAAGCTATCGAAGAAACGAGCAAGAACAAAGAGTAGGCAAAATTGAATATCAATCACTCACAAGTTGGGGTTCACAATGGCTGTCCACAGGTGGCCGTTGAGCACAACTGCAGTACAGAATATTTGCGCAAATGGCTAAACTTATCAAAGAAAACCCGCAAAACAAAGGGGGTGTGAGCAGGACTAAATAGGAGAAAGGTGGGGAGGGAATTTCGTCCAGCATGAATGGGTGGCTGAAATCCCCTACCTAACCTTTCCTAAATTAGCTACGTATTACATGGAAACAATCTTTCCAAAAGATAGGTGGCGTAGCACCTTTATTGGCTTCCATAGATGGCACAATCCTTAATGGTTGTCATTCCTAGACAGAATCTTTTTCTTCATTTCTTAAAAGTATCACATAATTCAGGTCACGTGCACGGGTTCGCGTTATTGGACCTTGAAATGTTTCTGGATTTAGGGTAGTGGGGAGTGACGTCGATGTTGGTTCCGTTGTAGTAACAGGTCCTGTGTAGGGGTTGATGTCCTCATCAATAGAACTCCTCATCTTCATTATCTGCAGGTAGTCTACAATATTGTCAACCCTAACAATTCTTCTTTTACCTCTTGAACTACATGAAGCCTCCTAGATTAGTTATGTAGAAAACTTGGACAACAACAAATGGCTCATCCTTGTATCCATTAGACTATATAGATTTATAAGTGTGAAGCCCTCTGAATTTCACATAGCTCAGCTTCCATATTTCCTCTATGCAACCGTAATATTGATCAGGAATTCCAAGTTGATCATTAACTGCACCTATTTGTATCCCACTATTCTGCACTGTGCTTTTTATTGTCTTGCTTGAACATATAGAAGGTATATCCATTGATATCATATCCTTGACAAATGTGTTTTCTTGGAACCCAACTTGTTGATCAGTTAACATTATTTTCTTCAATCTTTGCTTTGTTTTCATCCAAGTATACTCTACCTTGGTCATATGCTGCAACACGGTGAAATGGGCGCGGTCTGCATTGATAGTTTTATTCCGATGGTCCCAACCCCTTCTAGCTTTCCCTCATGTCTTGGCCACGGGACTCCAATTGGCCTGGTCTCTGACATATATAGTCCACATAGAATTCGATGACTTCCTTAGTGGTGTACCCTTCAACCATACTTCCCTCATAGTGAGACTAGTTCCATACGTAACCCTTCAAAATTTCCATATACCTCTCGAATAGGTACATCTTGACAAGGACATCACTTCTATGCATACACATGATACTCCTTTGGATACACATGAAACTCCTAAAGTTGCTATGCAAGGTCCAATCACTAGAGCCTGTGCGCAACAATTGAATTCATGTGATTTTGAGAATAGATTGCTACCTAATGATTTAATTATGATTAAGAACAATGGAGAGGACCAGGAAGTACTTAGAGGCTAGGAGGGGCATAAGGCTAGCAAGGACATCCAAGTCTTGTTGGAGACCCAATCCATATCAAGTTCAAGTCCACCTTGGAATCTAGGAGCATTTAGCACTAAATTGGTCAGCCAAATCACATCCAAACTCTATTTTCAATGTTCTACATATGCACTGAAAGCTAACAAGATCAATTTTCCAATTGAGTTGCAATCTTCCTTGTTCTTATTTGTGTTCTTTGATTTGCATGCAGGGATTAGCCTTCTTGGTGAGTCAACTGGGCAATGCACGGTTGATAACCAGAGGAGATGCAGTGCTACGGTTGCAGCGTTTGGGTCTTATGTTTACCTGATAGAAGATCGGGCACCCTATTACCATCACATCTGCCTCATGAATGCAGGGCCAAATGCTTTTGTTTGCTTTCACCAGGTGGATAATGAGATGTACCATTATATTAGAAAACGTAGGTGGAAAGTACATCTCGAGATAACAAAGTGTCTTTATGGTGTCTGCCTATAGGTCATTTAGTCCCTCTAAGTCGATGACCTTCTGTCCAATTGCGTTGAAGAACAAGCATAACCACATTACCAAGTGCCTTAATTTTAGCAGCAGAATATTTCTAATGGCAACTGGTAGAAGCTGTATAATTAGAATATGACAGTCGTGGGACTTCATCCCAACCATTTTCAGGTTGTATATCAAAACCCACTTACTCGGTCATGATAAGTACTGAGATTGAATCTTAATACTCTCAATACATGATAACATATATATTTTCTTATCCCTAGATAGAGTTTGGCAAGCTGAAAGGCGGTATCTTACAGATTTTCATATCCTCCAAATCTCACCATGCATTTAGCATGTCCTTCGTCATTCCTAGGATATTAAGCAGTAACTCGATAAGGCTCTCTCAAACATTCTTCTCTACATACATCAAATCAATACAATTGCATATCTCCATACGTTCCAGATACGGTAGAAACCATAATATTGAATTATTCTCCCACATACCCTTCAACTTTGATTTACTAGCCTTCTTCTTTCCAAAATCATTATGGATATCCCTCGCTACGGCATGCACCTATCTTCCAGTTAAAGCCGATGGTGCACAGGGCATTTTCTTCTTGCCATTGAAATTTTTTCTCATTTTTCTATATGGGTGATATAGCATAAAGAATCTCTTATGACCTGTGTAGACCATTGTTGACGTGAAAATCATTCGATATCCACGCCGATGCTTCACACACACGAAGGCCAGAGAGGTCTGCTTACCTCTAGTGCTGGTCCTTAAATTCTTAAGGTTCAGGACACACTGGTTAATTTGACCTATAATTGTCAAGGGAGATAGAAAAAATAGACCAATAAGCCAATCGGTGAAAAAGCAAATACCTATTGGATGTCTAGCCGATATAGATTAGTTGGAAAGTGTAAGCTCGGTATAAAGATGACTCATCGACTACAACTCCAATGGAATGTTGAATAAAACTTATCGATTTATCAAGATTTACCTTATCAAAAGCAATATAACAGATCAAACCTAACCAAGACGGTATAAGATTAAAAATGATAAGATAAACATAATAAGCTGATAAATTATATGCAAACATGATAGATACACCTGATCGGACTAAGAGATTGAATTAATAGTCTTAGACAGAACCAATGTACCAAGATAACCAATAAACATATGAGTTTAGCTAATATATCAAACCAAACTGAGAATGTCTTAACCAAGCCAGTACGTTTGTTATATGATGAGACTTACCTCTTGCTAGAGATCAAACTTAATCAATGCAGCCTAACCCAAAGCAAAATCTCATCGAGAACTACATTACTTCTACTCCTAGAGGTAGCTATGCGCCAAATCTAATTGTATTGATCTAATTCTGATATAATACAAGTTCCCCTGGTATACATATTTATACCATTGGGTTTATACAAGTCCAAGATGGACAGGGGATAATACAGGAAAGAAAACTATTTACAGGAAATATTTAAAAATAAGGAACTGATTCGTAACGATTTCAATGGATATATTCCTTATTTGAATCCAGTCTTTACAGCGCAATCCTCATCAACTTTATTTGCTTTTCTCTTTTGACCAAATTCATTAATGGTTCTTAAAAATTTATCAACCATCTTTTATAAATTCTTTATCCACATGCTGTGTCCCCTCCATATAGTCCCAACAAGCTTTCTTTTCTTTTACGATATGACTGAAAAAGTTACCAAGTGCAGGATAATTGTTAATAGCGTAGAACAACAGAGCATAAATTCTAAATTTCTCTCATCTACAAGCACCCAATGTCTGAGACTCCTCATGCCATAGCGTTTCCAATTCATTGATTAGAGGCTCTTAGTACACATCAATATTGTTGCTAGGTTGTCATGGCCCTTGCACTAACATGGAAAGAATAAATGCTTTCTTTTGAAGCATGATGTACATTCTTTTAAAGCACAACTAAGGTTGTATTTCGAAGTTCATGAGAAACACTAGCCAAGTGTTATTACGACTACTAAGGTCACCAAAAGGATTTATGATGTCCGTACTTAGACCGAACCTAATGTTCCTATGATCTTTCATAAATTTTTCATAATCCCTATTGGTATTCCTCCACTACGCTAAGTTGGTTGGGTGCCTTAGCATACCATCCTCTTTTCTATCTATTGTATGCCATCAAACCAACTTGCTTCATTGGAATTGGCATCTAGGATATATAGGTGTCTCAAAATTGTTCACCAAAGCAGAGAATTTCTCATAATGACTCTCATTGTAGGATGGCTTGTCTATATCACTAAGCATCTTAGAAATATTAGGGTTGACATCAATGATATTACATCCCATTAGAGAAGGTACAAACATATCATCTCCATCTTCTTGTACCTCGTTATGCCCATTATCCACTTAGTCAACTAGAATATTCAACAACTCTTGTTCACCGTGATTACTCTAGCAACTGTAGTTCTTCACAAAATCTCTTTGTATCAGATCTGTAGCTGCACTCTATTTGTAAACATCTTTTCATTTTTGCAGTTTATGCATAGACAAGCCACATATACATTGCTCCTACTTCTCTTATCATCCTCCATAGCATTCAAGAATTCAACAACTCCAATTTTATACTCCTAGCTAAAGCAATTAGTATCGTACATCCAATTATGATACATCTAAAGTAATAGAAATATATATGACATAATTAGCTATACTAAAACAAATTATAAATGCCATAACATATTTCATGTCATTTTTTATCCTTAGCCAAATTTAGAACAAAGATTCGCCTCCTATGCCCTCCCACCCGAATTGTGTACATTATAGGTTGGGATGACAATATAATACATAAGTGGATGTATATATAGAAAACATTATACCTCTATCGGTTAGCAACAATACATCCATTAGAGGTGTATCAAGTCATCTCTAATGGGTTGTGAAGACATCCATACATCAGAGTTGCTCAGCCATCTCAGATGGGAGTTGTTCCAAACCAGTCACGGGTATAGAACCTTGTGAAGGGTCTTGAATGGAGATCAATTAGCTATGACAGGCCATCATATGGACCTATCAAAGGTAACCTATGCTTATCTATGCTGGGATGCGCTTATCTCTATCAGACATAGAGAACAGCCCATGATTGATAGGGTCTTACCTATGACGGGTCAACCACTTGGCCTCATATACAAGCTCTTTTACAAGTCACTATGGCCCATCATAAATAACCCATCCTAAATAAGAGGATTTATGGTAGTGAAGACCTCCTAAAGAATGGGTATGTAGATACCTACATGCGCACATATTTGTATTTCTAGGAAAACTCGATTCCATTCTATTAACAACTCTTACCCTTGAAATCCTATAGTGGATTGGTGGGCACATTGATATGTCGCATACCTACACATTTATCGTATGTCTACTTACCTTCTATTTCAGGTTTACATTGGTAGTTGATATTTTTTGCAAATAGTAGTTAAACATCCATGCATACATGATACATCCCATTCTTTACTTTTCCATACTAGGTCCAAACATGCCATGACGTAATAGTTAATTTTGTAGGCAAACATATCCTTCCACTTGGTTTTCATGCACAAGAAGATTCCACATGAGTTGCTAGTTTATTTCTCTTATTGACTACGCTAGAGCAACAAGCCATTTTTAAATTAAGATTTTACTGAGTGTAATTCCTTCCTTTTATTATGTTTTCTGTTGTGCTCACAAGTATTGTTATGTCTTTTCTATCTATATGTAACAGGTGTCCACAAGTTCAATTGTTTTGTGGACTGGCCATTGTACTTATAAAGGGACGCTATCGTGGTCTTTCTACTAATCAAATAGGCATCTATGTTGTAGGTCTAATAAGTTTTCAGATTAGCACATGGATACATATATGCATCTCTGTCAGATTGTTCTCCACACTTTCATGATCTTTCAATCATTTGCCATAAATAGTGCCAGGAAGTTGCCACAAGATGTCGCGGAAGACCACAAGCCTTTTAGCATTTCATCCTTTCTAAGCCCCGTCTAATCCTATTCGACAACTTTTTAACCCATGCAATAAGACCTCACAAATAATACACAGCTGTATTATAGTCCAGAGCACTAGCACACACAATGTCTCCTCCAAATACCACACTTGCTATACTAGTTATAATGGCTACCATTTTTATGTTTGTAGATCAATGTCCAATAAAAAGATGCAGTGTCAGGTGCCCCCAAGGCCAGCCATGGTGCCAATCATTGGTAACATGAACCAGATGATCTGGAACAAGCCAACAGTGTTTCGGTGGATCCATCGTCTACTCAAAGAGATGGGGCACTGACATCCTTTGCCTCCGTTTTGAATCTGTTAATGTCATTGTGGTCACATGCCTGGAGATAGCCCTTGAGGTTGTGAGGAAGGACATAATGTTCACCTCATGGCCTGTTACATTCACCTCCAGATTATTCAGTTTCGGATACATGGGCACAATTCTCTCTCCACGTGGGGAGTAGTGGAAGAAGATGCGGCAGGTGATAAGTACCTAGATCCTCTCCCCTGCCTCGGAGAAACTACTGCACCACCTTCGGGAGGAGAGTGACCACATTGCTTGGTATGTTTACAACACCTGTAATGCCAACATATATAGTGGCAATCTTGTCGATGTGTGACATGTTGCTCAGCATTTCTGTGGCAACATGATACAACAACTAATGTTCAGCAAGAGATACTTCATTGAGCCATCAGCTCAACTGTTGCCTGGAGCTCCCAGGCAACTTCCTCTATAGCTTTTGTGTTTCGAATTACTTTCCCTTATTGGTTGGCCTGGACTTGGATGGCCATGAGGAGGTTGGTAGGAGGTGATGAGAACCCTTGATCCCATCATCAAGGAAAGGATCCTGGAAAGGTCAGTTTTTCAGAAAGGTTACCAAAAGAGAGGGGCCAGAGACATTTTAGGTGTCTTGGTTTCTCTTGAAGATGCAGAAGGACAGCCATTACTATCATTTGAAGAGATAAGAGCACAAACAGAGGTAAGCTTTCTTCTCTTAGAAGTAAATGATTTTATATTACTTCAGCAACAAAGCCTACTTGATCATTGGATGTAATGATATTATTGGTTTATCTATTTTATGATTGATTATTCCCAACTAGAAACTAACTTATTGTTATTTGTAAAATCGGTGTAGGAAATAATGTTTGCAACAGTCGACAACCCATCCAATGTTTGAGCAGGCACTAGCTGAAATGATGAACAGGCCAGAGGTCATGCAAAAGGCAGCAAAGATAGGCTAGTCTGGGAATCTGACATCTCTTAACTAAATTATCTCAAATCTTGTATTCGAGAGGCCTTCTGCATGCACCCATACCATCCATTTACACCCCAAAAGGACAGTCACATACTTCTAAGCTGGATTCGATTGGGTAAGAACAACAAAGTTTGCATTGAGCCAGATGTGTTTCAACCAGAGAGGCAAATGAATGAAGGTGGTGTAGTTATGAGTGAACCAGATCTACAATTCATCAACTTTAGCACTGGGAGGAGGGGTTGCCCCGGGATACCACTTGGTACTTCCATTACCATGATGTTGTTCGTGCGGTTATTACAGAGATTCATTTGGACAAAGCCTCCTGACACAGATAGAGTCAATATCCATGAAAGCAATGTCAACCTTGCACTATCTGAACCGCTCACTTTGCATTCTAATTCTACTCCAAGGTTGGCTACGCATTTCTATAAGGCAAAATAACTAAAATTGCTGCTTAGCTCATGCAATAAGTTAATACCATGAGTCTCAATGTTTGTATCAACAATAAAACCCTACATATAATTATGGACATGGCTGTATCGCTATTATGTTACAATCTTTTGTATCATATGTTATTGTATGTCATTTTGAATGAATCATATCATTTGTACATGGGCGAATCTAGAAACTCTGGGGTCTTCTTGCAATGTTCTTTACTCTTTAGGATGGTTGCACAAATATTAATCACTAGATGAAATCATGCACGTTGTTGCAGGGATCGTAGTGCAAATAATAGCAACAAAAGATGATGCATCATCAAACGAGATAGTCATGAGAAACACCAAAATATTAAACCTGGTGGCAAAGAAAATACTAATAGTACGAATAAGCAAACTGTCAAATAGTATCTAATAGTTTTTGAAAAAGAAATGAGAAACTATTATGAGCAAAAACTATGGTCAAATTCATGAAAATGAAAGGGTAAAAAAATGTAAAATTGCAGCAACTACAAAGTAGTATAATTATCTGCACCTTCTAAGGTTCCAGCACATAGAAAAGGCTCCATCCAGTTAGAACTAAATGATGGAAACCCACTATGGTTTGTTCCTGACCTTCAATAAGAGTTGGGGATAACTTCGATTTAAGATGGATCCGACATTGGCTGTCCCACAAAGACTGCGCCTTAGTAACAGATACACCATCTCTGATTGGAATGTTCTTGCCATGCCAAGAACAGTTCTAAACCTGCTAGCAACCGAGAACAAGCAAGAACAAGTTGAACAAACAATTAACTCATGGATGAAAGATTCAAAGGCGAATCTGAATCATGAGCTGGGGTCTTGAATCAAGTAAACGGATGGTCCAATCGACACACGTGCTCATAAGGAAGTAGCAGTAGCTAAACTTATAACAAAAATAACACCCAACCTTCATCCTGGCGGCTGCTGTGAGTATTTATACTTGGGAGAGAGCTAGGAGGCATGGAGGGATGTAAACCCCAACTTAGAAAGGCCCCCTATCAGGCTGAATGAAACACAAGGATCTTAGCCTAAGACTGAAGTTCCGAACATCTTTCTACAGTTCTGGTTAGCTCCGATGGAATCTAGTGGTGTTTCTCGATTCATTTGAATGTAGACATCAAGGCCTTTTCAACAATTGCTCATGGGCCTTAAACAACCTCTGGAGTGAAGAGTTATGGCCGATTGAAGTTGTTGCTGCCTAGAGGTCCAAACTTGATGTCCAAACTTGCAGTCCGATCCCTTGGTCTGGTCATCCTTTTGATCACGGTAGCTTCCAATTGATACTTGTCATGCCTACTCACCAATCTGGTTCATCTCCCAAGTTCATAAGTAGAAGAATATCATCACAAGAATTTATTAATACCCCATTCGTTAAGGAACTTGTTTGGACAATAAGAATCGATTTCACCTGGTAGTTAAGTTGGCGTGCTCTAGCTCGAGCCATTGGGCCCTGCTATGCAGCAGGTGTGGTTTTGTATCCATGGAAGGAATGTCCTCATCAAAGGTGGGATCATGCCCATGTGGTTGTGGTTACAATTCTTGAAAATGTCATGTGCATATTTCGTGAGAACAGGCAACGTTGGCAACTCCAAAACCATCGGTGGTGGTTATGGACCTAGCATCGAGAGAAGCCGGTTAGGAGACAAGGTGGCAAAGGCAGATCTAGAAGTAAAATATCAATACCCAAAATTTATAGGGAGGAGAGTGCGCAGCAAGGGAATCGAGCTGACTTGAGGATAATTGGGAAGGGTGAATTAGGTAGAGGGAGAGGGTTTGTAAAGGATGCATGACTTTGGAAGCACTCCAGGTTGTGTAAATGCAACTAATATGAAAAATAGTTGACCAATGAATCGACAACCCATATTAAAATATTGGTGTGGAATAAATGAGACATGGGTATCATTACGAAAGTCCCTACCGACTGGACCAACAGGAGGTGACCCAAGTAGTGTTCTTGTGCCACTGGCTAGATAAGATAAACATATAACCTAAGACATGGGAGGATCAGAGAGAAAATATAAATCTCTTTATCTTGGATATCTTGAGAGAATAGAATTGATCCGGCTAAATTTGTTAAGCCCGATTCTTTGGAACTCAGTTTCCAATGTCTATATAAGCGGAACGAGGAACTCCTCGCAGGGGAGAGAGACATTTGGTCATAAATCTTAGACTTAGACGATCCAATCTACAAAATAGGAGTAGGGTATTACCTCATCCTAAGGACTTGAACTTGTATAAAAATATTGCATGTGTCACCAATAGCTTCTAGGTATTTGCGCATACCCCATAAAGTTTATTGTTGATTTTTATAATTGACAATTATAAAGTGCCAAATTATTAGCTCTAGCTATTCTTATAGAGGCTTAGGGCATAGTGAATGCAATGCTTGGAGTGGGTGCCAAACATGTAGAACCAGTAGGCTTGGATGCCAAGTGGAAACGAGGTTAGTGCTTGCAAAGTTTAAGGCATCGTTTGCAAGAGGCAGGGTACATGAGAATGTCATCCAAGAAAAGAAAAGAATGGAGAGGGGACTTGAGTCCACATGTGGGAGGGAGAGACTGGGCAACAATGTAGCAGTTGGCAAATGATGTTGTGGGATGAGCTAGTAGTGGCACTATCATACTAGGAAATCAAACTAGATTTCGAGATGCATTGTGAATACTTTATGTCCTAGAATTGGCCAGGGTACGCAAAATACAAGTTTGATAATACAAAATAAATATAATAAATTATTAAATGTAAGTATTTCTTGATTGTTTCACAGGAATTAAGGTTAATGGGAGAAGAGTTTGGTGCCCCTCAAGAAATGTGGAATGAATAGAGATGGGAGGGTAGGTGGGGATAAAATTGGGAAGAAATTTGAATGCAAAGTGATTGATCAGATATAATACTATAAATATTGCTAAAAATGTTTATATTATAGAACAAGATTTGAATCCTAAAAATACTGATATTTTATGCTTGTACAAATGCTTTTTATGCTTGACACCCAAAGAGAAACAAATTAGGAAAGAGGTTTACGGCTCCAACTTCACAGGCGCGCTCAACTAGGGTATAAGCCATGGCTCCTTAAAGGACTTCTTATCCTTAGCTTTCTTCTAAAGATTGGAGTTAAGCAAGAATGATTACAAACATATTGTCAATGGGCAACACTCGATAACGGTATCTGTAGGTGTAGGGTTCGGTTCATGCTAAGGTATTTGCAAGATGGTAGTGAGAAAACGACAGAAAGAGATTTTTAAACACATTTATGCCTTTGATGTAAGTAATAGCTCTACTCATGTTTATATGTATTCATCAATTTGAACCATACAGAGTACAAGGTTCAAGCAATCTACTCTATCTAGCTTATCCAACTAGTATGTGATGACCTATGCAGCAAGATGTAGTCGATGGCTAGCAGGGAGATATAGCTCATGGATCTTGGCTCAATGTAGCTTGTGTTTGTTTTAAGATTTGATTCGATGCCTTCTCCTCCAAGGGGGATATAGTATTTATACCGATAGATGTCCTCTTCTCCAAGTAGAACTTAGGGAAGTCTTTAGGTAATACGACCAAGCAAGTTCATTCATTTCTAGATCTGACTTCACATTCCTACCTTAACCAAGCACTGTTTCCTTCCTTAGTCATATACACTTCCATGTTTAGAGACATGTATCCATGTGTATGTAGGTATGCAGTATTCCCAAAGATACTTTAGTCCAGGTATAGGAGATATGTCATATCTAAGACACTAATAGTAGCCCCTAACCTCAGATGCCAGGTTATCGAAAATATGAACATAGTCAGAAGAACAGTCCCGACTAAGTTAATGTCTGAGAACACTGTCCTATCATACGAGTATGAGGATGACGTTATCTGCATTTGAATTTGGATAGAGGTCAAAAATCTAAACAGGCTCTGCAAGCTCACCAAGAATATCACCACTTTCCTTGGAATCCAAACCATCACTATGCATCTATAAAATCTAGCAATCAGATTCGTTTGGGTTCTATTTGCCATTCAAAACTTTCAACCCTTCGTCTTCCTAGCACTCAAGCCTCACAACCAAATCTAATTTCCTCATAACTCTCCCTACCACCATTTCCATGGATCTTCTTCCATGATCGAACATGGATGAGGTAGCAATGAAGCTACAGGTAGAGGGCTTGATTCCTAGCCTAAGAACCATGGTTTGGATAGAAGAAGGTACATGCCCCAAACCTGCTATTAACTTTTTATTTTGACTCTCACCAATTTCTACAAGTGCAGGTTCATCTCTCCTCCCGCCAAATTCTAATCAAATATCCTCTTGCATCTAAACCCTAACTCCATAGCCTTCTTAGGTGTTTTTCCACCTTTGCGAAGCATTCATAGGTGTCACCCCCTTCATGTATCTATGGAGTTATTTTTAGAAGCTCTGAGTTATGTAGAGATTGAAAATCACAAGCCGGCTTTTGACTTCATGATGGGCTCAAGGACTCATATATCCCAATCACTCCCTATACATCCAAAATGGATTGGCACCAAAGTTGGTTCTATTTAGAATATATAGCCATGTCTGACAACCTTGATATCCCGATCACCAATGAAGGTAGATGAGTGGAACAAACTCATGGCCATATTCTCATCTCTTCAAACCTTTATCAATAAGATTTTTGAGTTCAGAGTTCAGGATCTAACAATGTACAAGGTCATTGAAGACTTTGTGCGTCATCGGATTCAACCTTTACAGCTCCATTCTCATCCTACAAATTTGTACTCATGGGACGAGGACAAATCCCGAATGTCATGGTAGGGTATGTAGCATGCATGGCTCTTTTTACTTCCAACACTTATCCATGTAGGAATATAATTCTAATCTCCCAATGTGTTTTGTTCAGATCTTGGTGATGCGACAATAAAAAGCATGTTAAGGAAGTAGTAACAGACCCGGTGAGCTCGGCCGAGAACGTCCCACTCCTCTCTGCGATCTCCCAGAAAGCAACTAGGATAACATTGTCAATGTAAGTCCTTATTTTATTAATCCCTAAGTACTTACTTTTTTCAGCGCTGTCGGTAGCATAGAACTTAGGAACTAATACTATTAGCATCTTCCATTGGTCGATGCTACTGGCCCCCCCTAGGGGACCACCAACTCTCTGCCGAGGACAAGACGGTAGCTGAGCAGGATGCAACCTAGGTGGACGAACAAGCGAAGTCAGCCCTAACTACTGCTATCTTAGGTGACTAACTTAGGAACTATCTATCTATGATAGATATTAAGTACTTGGAAAAAGCTCGCAATCGTGAGAACGAGAAACTCGAGAGGAGACTAAAGCTAGAGAGGTTCAAAACGGACCTCCAACTTTTCACCAAGGACCAAGAGAAGGAGCTCTATGAGAATAGAGAGTTTTTGGTTTTTGGTTTATCTAGAGAATACATACAAGCTTCTTTGGGCAGCCTATCGAGTACTCCACCACAAACGTCTGAAGCTTGTTGAAGGTCTTCAGAGATATCTAGACTTGATCAAGGAGACTAATTGTGTCCTCATGAGGCTTCCCCACCATATCAACGAGTGCCTAAGGGCTGAGTCCTAGCATTCAGGTCAATTTCAGTGTAGTGACTGAAACCTAGAATTCCTAAATTTGGGTTTTGCCTGTTCTTGGAGGTTGTCCACCGAGATCGATGCCTTAGCCTAGTCTTTTATTGGCCTCAAGGAGAATGTATTTAGGAAAGTAGAGTGGAAGTAGCCGGCTTAATAGCTTTTTCCAATAAAGAGAGAACTCCACACAAGAAAAAAAAATAATATTTGTAATACAAGTAATCCCTAAGTCTACTCTAAATTGACAAAGCAAATATAGGGAAAAGAAATGTGTGCTCTTTTTATCAATTTTATTTATATCAACTAGATACTCAAACTTTGTTGAGAACTTCCCTAGCCACTGGTTGTGTGACAATCTTAATTTCAGGAGTGCAACCACACTTTACTCTACTATAGTCTAAAATTAAAATACCCTTAGCCCCCTGCCATAAGTTTGAACTTTGTCGAACTTATGACTTGTGCATGTGCTATCATGAGGACCGCTACTCCTATCTTTGGCTCACTAGAAATATACGACGTCCCCTACCTATAATCAGCCAAGGAACAGATACAAAGCATAGGAGTTACATAGTCCGACTGAAGTTAGAGTAGGTATAGGGAGCACAATATCAAGGAATGTCACACAACTGTATTTCTATATAGGACAAAAATGTACACATATATAAATCTTACACATAGGACCAACTAAACGTAAAATTTATGTAGTTGGTCAATGTTCCATAAACTGGATAATTCTCAGCCCGTGTTTTGTACGCTCCCGGCCGAAGTACACATACCACCATGTGGGGACCCTCCTACTTTAGGGATAGTTTGTTTTTGCCAGCTTGGTTATGTACTCTCCTGAGTATGAAGTCTCCTACATCAAAGGCTCGAGTTTGAATATGTTTTTCAGGACATAAACAAAGGGTCTACTGATATCATCCCACCCTGACTACACGTTTTCAGTGTTCCTTAAGCAAGTTGACATCATTTACATGCCATTCTTCTTGTGCCTCATTTGAGTAGTTTTTGACAAGTGTGCAAACCTAGCATAGCTTTGTTGGGAGCATAGCCTTTGATCTATATACGAGGAAAAATAGAGTCTCCTTTGTAACCGTTGTCGATGTCATCGGTGCAACCCATAGTATAGATTAAAGTTATTCAACCTAGCAATGATCATAGGCTATGAGCCAATCATATAACTGGGCCATTATGCCTTGTAGTAATATTCCGTTTGCGAGTTTGACTTAGTCGTTACTCTGAGGATGGGAGACTAATGCAAAGAAGATCTTGACTCCTGGTTGATTTAGTAACCTTGGAAATCACAACTTCTAAATTGAGAGCCATTGTTCGTCAGTACACGATGAGAAAGACCAAACCTATAGAAGATATCTTTAATGAATTTGATAGCATTATTGACCTTTGTTTATAGTACGGCATCACCTCTAACCACTTGGTGAACTTGTCGATTGCCACGATAAGGAACTTTTGACTACCATATCCTACGGGAGGGAACAGTCCTAGGATGTCCAACCCCCAGCACAAGAAGGGCTGTGAGAGGAGTATCATCTATAGAACTTGTGCTAGCATCTTGTTGAGCTTGTTGTGGAATTGAGCCTCACAACGATGAACCAAGTCATAAGCATCTTGCAAAGTGGTTGGGCAAAAGAAACCTTGTCAAAAGGTTTTTTTGACCATTGTTCGTCGTAGAGCATGATTTTTGCATCTCTCTTCATGGATGTTGCAAAGTAGTGTTATGCCATCTTCCCGGGAGACATATTTTAGCAATACTCCATTAGGCGTTCTCTTGTGTAGCTCTTCTTTGATGATGGAGCTTCGATTGGTGGATCAACTTTTCTGTATTGTCATCAACGTAGAGGAGTTCTCTAGTCATTGTCTATCTCAATGTTGGTAATAGTATCATTAACACTGTCAACCTTAGTAGGAAATGTGATGAGGACATCAACACCAACGATACATCCTCGCCGACACCAGTACCTATTGCTGGTCCTATTACTCGTGCCCATGCTCAAAAACTTAATCATCAAGTGAGTGCCTTCTTGAGCTCTTATACATCCTGTTTAGATCTTGGTGACACGTGCACTCTTGTTTTGATTAGGAATCAAGTAGAAGACCGAAAGGGAAAAGGACTCGCGTAGGCTGGATTCGGACTGCAGCACACCTCCAACTTGCGACGGTCGTCACGGTTGCATACGGAGTTGGATTTGGGTGATTCTAGACTTGTTGGAAAACTAATCAAGTCTACTTTCATATGGATCTGGCCTCATGCTCATATCTTCTCAGAAGCAGCGGTAATCGTCAAATCATCACTGAGAGGTTTTTCTATCCAGGGTGCTGCGCCACCTTAATTTAGCCCAATGGGGTGTGTATTGTTTAGAGTCCAATAGGGACGTGTCCTAGGGTTGGAGCATGACCCAAACACTCCTTTGGTCATCCTCTCCACGTTATATACCTCTTAGCCGCCACCAGGAACACTTGGGTTTTTGTTTAGATTTAGCCTTCGCTACTTGCCTGTAGGCGCGCGTGCTGGATCAGCCACCCGTCTCCTTGTCTTCGGAACCCCACTCTTGATTAAGATTTAGTTTGAAACCTTTAATTTTATCTTGCAATTCAGTGTTTGTTTCCTCGTTCTTGCTAGTTCTTCGGTTGCTTGCAGGACAGGAGCCCTAGGGGCTGGTTGTCGCGCTCCACAAGATCATGATGGCCATTGGAAGTGGTGTATTGGTCGCTAAGGCGCGGTCTTGGAAGGCTGTAGTTGGGCCGAGAACGTCATCTCCATCCACCTATCGAGTTATCCCACGTCTCTCATCGAAAGATCGTACAAAAAAAAACCTAGCGGGTTCATATTAATTGGTATCAGAGCAAGGTTTCTCAGTGAGAGATTTCCAATCCTTCGTTGTTTTTATTTTTTTTCTATAGCCCAGAAAAGCCAAAAAAATAGTAGATTAGTTTCCTGCAATCCTATAAACCTTTGAGCCGTGGCTAGTGCTACCTAGTTAGGGCTTGTTGAATATTCGGTTGCATCGGTTGTGTTGAGTTGCTGGTCTTTGTTTTATTCCCTTAGAGTTTCAAGTTCTTGTCACGTTTATATCACAACACGGGCTGCCATACTGTCTCTCTATTGGTTGAATCTGAGTAGATTTTGAAGTTCCAATCCGACGAGAAATCGGTTAACCCTCTATTGGCCGAGTCTGAGTAGAATTAGAGGTTCCAATCGGACAAGGAATCAGTTCACGTTGTGCTACAAAAACCAAAGTAATCACGTAGCAAGTATTTCATATCTTTTAATTACTAGAATACCCCTGCCCTTTCTAAAAAAGTATGTGTGGTGAATTGCTCTTTGGGAGTCTTCTTGTTCATATATCAGTTTTGAGTGTCCCATGAAAAAAAAGAGAGAAAGAAGCAAAAAAAGGGGTTGTTCTTTGTGTTTTACGTTCGCTTCGAGTGGTGTGTTGTGCCTTCCTTTGTGTCCAGGCTCGCGTCTCTAGCACAGTCTAGGCTAGGACCAGTACAGTACCACCGGTTGAACAATTATTTAGCTTGCTTTTTATAACTAAATGGTGCTAGTTCGTTCCTTGTTTCAGCCCACCTACAGCTCCACATACTCTATAGCTTGACAGGTCTTGTGCTGCAGCACCGATACACTTCATCCATTGCTGTAGACTTGTTGGTAGACGCCTCTCCTGTCGAGCAAGGTAAGAATTGGTAAGAACTTGTGTAACAAGTTGAGAGTGAGCGACTTGCTGTAGCTACATCCTAGTAGTTGTAGGGCTTTTATTTCTTCACTTGCTTTCTTGTTGTCTTTGTCCTTGAACCATGACAGAGACAGATGATGATAACCAAATACAACATTCACCTCGCACTAAGGGCATCATACAACATTTTGAAAGGAAAGTGAAGCTGCACACAGAGGGACTTGATAACGACTTGCAGGGGACAAATGAAAAGCTTGGGCAGTTAGAGGCTACGCAGATTGCCACAAACAACAAGCTTACAAGTTTGGAGGAATCTGTTGCTAGTGTGGACAAAAGCCTTGCTGCTCTTCTAAGGTGTTTTGATGACTTCCACACCGATGATAAAGAGAAGCATAAAGAAGAAGAGGAAGATCGAGAGCACGGTAGTTACGAAGATGACTACACTGCTGATACTGAACATGATGATCGAGACACTCGTGATTGATGTCGCCTACGTCACAACCGTAGAGGTATGGGTGGTTACCGCCGATGCGAGATACACAATAATAATGATGCTTTCAGTAAGATTAAATTTAAAATACCTCCTTTTGATGGTAAATATGACCCTAATGCATACATTACTTGGGAGATTGCTGTTGATCAAAAGTTTGCATGTCATGAATTTCCTAAGACTACATGTGTTAAGGCTGCTACTAGTGAGTTTACAGATTTTGCTTCTGTTTGGTGGATAGAATATGGCAAGAAAAATACTAATAACATACCTAAAACTTGGGATGCACTGAAATGAGCCATGAGAGCTAGATTTGTTCTATCTTACTATGCCCGTGATACAATAAATAAGTTGCAGCAATTGAGACAAGGTTCTAAAAGTGTAGAAGAATATTATCAGGAATTACAAACGGGTATGTTGCGTTGTAACTTAGAGGAGGATGAGGAACCGGCTATGGCTAGATTTTTGGGCGGGTTAAATCGGGAAATTTAGGACATCCTCGCTTACAAAGAATACAATAACGTAACCCATTTGTTTCATCTTGCTTGTAAAGCTGAAAGGGAAGTGCAGGGACGACGTGCTAGCGCAAGGAATATTTCTGCAGGGAAAGCTAATTCATGGCAGAAACGCATGGCTACAACTCCATCTACACGTACTCCTACTCCATCATCTAGTGACAAGACTCGAGCTGCCCCCATAAATTCAGTTGCGAAGATGATGCAAAAGCCTGCTGCGAGTACTTCATCCGTGGCATCGACGGGTAGAACAAGCAACATACAATGTCACCGGTGCAAGGGATATGGGCATATGATGCGTGACTGTCCAAACAAGCATGTTATGATTGTCAAGGATGATGGTGAGTATTCATCTGCTAGTGATTTTGATGAAGATACATTTGCATTGCTTGCGGCTGACCATGTAGGTAATGAAGAACAAATAGAAGAACATATTAATGCAGGTGAAGCGGGCCACTATGAGAGCTTGATCATACAACGAGTGCTTAGTGCACAAATGGAGAAGGCAGAGCAAAATCAGCGACACACTTTATTTCAAACAAAGTGTGTCATCAAAGAGTGTTCGTGCCGCATGATCATTGATGGAGGTAGCTGCAACAACTTGGCAAGCAGCGATATAGTGCAGAAGCTTGCCCTCAACACCAAACCACACCCGCATCCCTACTACATCCAATGGCTGAACAATAGTGGTAAGGCAAAGGTAACTAGACTTGTGAGAATCAATTTTTCCATCGGATCCTACAAAGATATTGTTGAATGTGATGTTGTGCCTATGCAAGCTTGTAACATTCTGCTAGGTAGACCTTGGCAATTTGATAGAGATTCTATGCATCATGGTAGATCAAATCAGTATTCTTTTCTATACCATGATTGAAAAATTGTGTTGCATCCTATGTCTCCTGAAGCTATTATGCAAACTAATGTTGCTAGGGCTGCTAAAGCAAAGAGCGAGAGCAATAAAAATGATAAATCTCTAATTGATAACAAAGATGAGATAAAACTGAAAGGACGTTGTATGCTTGCTACAAAATCTGATATTAATGAGTTCAATGCATCCACCTCTGTTGCTTATGCTTTGGTATGCAAGGATGCTTTGATTTCAATTGATGATATGCAATGTTCTTTGCCCCCTGCTATTGCTAACGTTTTGCAGGAGTATTCTGATGTGTTTCCAAGCGAGGTACCAGTAGGGCTGCCACCAATACGTGGGATTGAGCACCAAATTGATCTTATTCCTAGTGCATCTTTGCCAAGCCGTGCGCCATACAGGACAAATCCAGAAGAAACAAAGGAAATTCAGCGACAAGTGCGAGAACTACTAGACAAAGGTTATGTGTGAGAATCTCTTAGTCCTTGTGCTGTTCCAGTAATTTGAGTGCCTAAGAAAGATGGAACATAGCGTATGTGTGTTGATTGTAGGGCTATTAATAATATCACCATTCGATATCGGCACCTTATTCCATGATTAGATGATATGATTGATGAATTGAGTGGTGCTGTTGTGTTTTCAAAAGTTGATTTGCGTAGTGGGTACCACCAGATTCGTATAAAATTAGGAGATGAATGAAAAACTGCTTTTAAAACTAAGTTCGGTTTGTATGAGTGGTTAGTGATGTCTTTTGGGTTAACTAATGCACCTAGTACTTTCATGAGATTAATGAATGAGGTTTTGCGTGCTTTCATTGGAAAATTTGTTGTAGTCTATTTTGATGATATACTGATTTACAGCAAATCCATGGATGCACATCTTGATCACTTACGTGCTGTTTTTAATGCTTTACATGATGCACGTTTATTTGGTAACCTTGAGAAGTGCACTTTTTGCACCGATCGAGTATCGTTTCTTGGCTATGTTGTTACTCCATAGGGAATTGAAGTTGATAAATCCAAGGTGGAAGCTATACAGGGATGGTCCGTACCTACAACGGTCACACAAGTGCGGAGTTTCCTAGGACTTGTTGGTTTCTATCGCCGTTTTTTGAAGGATTTCAGCACCATGGCTGCACCGCTGAATAAGCTCACAAAGAAGGGAGTCCCCTTTTCTTGGGGCAAAGCACAAGAGCATTCTTTCCACATTCTAAAAGATAAGTTAACACATGCACCTCTACTCCAACTCCCTGATTTTAATAAGACTTTTGAACTTGAATGTGATGCTAGTGGAATTGGATTGGGTGGTGTTTTGTTACAAGAAGGCAAACCTGTTGCATATTTTAGTGAGAAATTGAGCGGGCCTCTTCTGAATTATTCTACATATGATAAAGAATTATATGCTCTTGTTCAGACACTAGAAACATGGCAGCATTATTTGTGGCCCAAAGAGTTTGTTATACATTCTGATCATGAGTCTTTGAAACATATTCGTAGTCAAGGAAAAATGAATCATAGGCATGCAAAATGGGTTTAATTTATTGAATCTTTTCCTTATGTTATTAAACACAAGAAAGGGAAGGATAATATCATTGCGGATGCGTTGTCTAGGAGATATACTTTGCTAAATCAACTTGATTACAAGATATTTGGATTAGACACAATTAAAGACCAATATGTTCATGATGCTGATTTTAAAGATGTGTTGCTACATTGTAAAGATGGGAAATCGTGGAACAAATTCATCGTCAGTGGTGGGTTTGTGTTTAGAGTTAACAAGCTATGCATTCCAGCTAGCTCCGTTCGCTTGTTGTTGCTGCAGGAAGCACATGGAGGTGGCTTGATGGGACATTTTGGAGCGAAGAAGACTAAGGACATTCTGGCTGGTCATTTCTTTTGGCCAAAGATGCGACGAGACGTGGAGAGATTTGTTGCTCGCTGCACAACATGTCAAAAGGCTAAGTCACACTTAAATCCACACGATTTGAAGCCTTATTTGGGTGAGGAAGATGAGCTTGAGTCGAGGACGACTCAAATGCAAGAAGGGGAGGATGATGAGGATCAACACCAATGATACATCCTCGTCGACACCAGAACCTATTGCTGGTCCTATTACTCATGACGGTTGCATACGGAGTTGGATTTGGATGATTCTGGACTTGTTGGAAAGCTAATCAAGTGTACTTTCATATGGATCTGGCCTCATGCTCATATCTTCTCAGAAGCGGTGGTAATCATCAAATCATCACTGAGAGGTTTTTCTGTCCAGGGTGCTGCGCCACCTTAATTTAGCCCAATGGGTTGTGCATTGTTTAGAGTCCAATAGGGACGCGTCCTAGGGTTGGAGCATAACCCAAACACTCCTTTGGTCGTCCTCCCCACGTTATATACCCCTTAGCTGCCACCAGGAACACTTGGGTTTTGTTTAGATCAAGTTTAGCCTTCGCTACTTGCCTGTAGGCGCGCGTGCTAGATCAGTCGCCCGTCTCCTTGTCTTCGGAACCCCACTCTTGATTAAGATTCAATTTGAAACCTTCAATTTCATCTTGCAATTCAGTGCTTGTTTCCTCGTTCTTGCTAGTTCTTCGGTTGCTTGCAGGACGGGAGCCCTAGGGGCTGGTTGTCACGCTCCACAAGATCGTGATGCCCATTGGAAGTGGTGTATCGGTCGCTAAGGCGTGGTCTTGGAAGGGTGTAGTCGGGCCAAGAACATCATCTCCATCCACCAATCGAGTTATCCCATGCCTCTCATTGAATGATCGTACAAAAAAAAACCTAGCGGGTTCATATCATGAGCTATGATTTTGCAAAACCCTTGAGCACAATGGGCAAACAGTTTGCCATTACATTCTCATCTACTCCTGTCATGCTCAAGACTATAGAGTAGATCTAGAGAAATTTCTCAGCTATACTTCCGTTCTACTTTTCTGTTGGGTTAGGTCTAAATTTGGATGGCCACCTTACTTCTTTAAGAGAATGGGTGAATGCTATACAACCTCCACATGGTTGAAAAGATGGACAATGGTTGTTATACTGAGGATGCCTCCTAGGATCTAATGAGGAGGAGGAGGAGGAGGAGAATGACGAGCTGTTGTGCGAGTTATTTGGTTCTCGAGAAGGTCATCATCAATCGTCATGGTTCGGACATCGAGGAGGTAATCAAGAACATCACCAACTATGACCGTCACTTCGTTGATTATCCTCTCATCTTCGATATGGGGAGCGACTGTGGTCCTCACGATGGTCTCGATGATTGTCACGGTCGTCCCTACACTCATGGTCTCTCCTGCATCTCTGCATGTTGTCACATAGATCATGACCTTAGCAAGAGTGGTGTCATGGCAAAGAATCTCATTGTCGAGGGGAACCCTACACATTTTTCTAAGTATGATAATTGTTTCCACCACACCAAGGGTTCACGGTTCTATCATCATTACTTGGATCATGTTGTGGTGGAGATTTGTCACCGGTTGATGGGCTTTTTTGGTTCTTCTCCCATATAGCTTCAGCAAAAGCAACAGAGATTAGTAATAGAAGACATCATCCTTTCGAACCACTCTACGAACTATGGGTTGTTAAAGAGATCTGTTGGCCGTAACCAGGTGTTGCACAAGATGACATTTTCATCCTTAGAAGGAGTAGATGTTGATGGCAACACCGATCTGAGTACCTCCTCACCTCCAAGGCTTGTGTCAGTTTCCTAGCTCATGGTGAAGTCTTCTCAATTGCCTTGACATCACGGTCGAATATCAAATGTGAGAAATAGTCCTCATATCCATATTCTTCAAGCCCGTGAAGTACGGAGGGCTCATCTAGATCTAATCCGATGAACCCCACTAGGTGATCAGAGTTGACATCAGTAATATGCCCTATATCTTCAGATTGAATATAGCTTGTCAGTGCAGACTTATTGTCAAAAAGAGCTTGTCAGGCAACCTCCATTTGGAACACCCTACACCTAGACAACGAGTGGGAATTTGTCTTGTGGATGGAACACCACGGGTACTTTATCAAAATCTTCTTGCTTGAATGAGTCTAAACTCTCCTTTCAAGTGGCTTTGTTATACAAATCAATAGCTCCAATGGCATAGTAGTCACTAGGATGACAACGGTTCCGATCTGAAGGTAGATGACTATTAACCGAGTTGAATCTCCTAGGCTTAAGCTATTACCAAGACCTTCACTGGAAGTGTCACTTCTCAAAGTTATCTTTGACGAAAACCTTTGGAACACCAGGCCCCTATCTAGCGTGCCAACTACTGATAGGTGACACCCGACTATGGTATTTGTAGACATAGTGTTCAGTTGATGCCAAGGTATCCACAAGATAACAGTGAGAAAAAGACACAGAGATTTTTATACAAGTTTGGGTCCTTAATGTGAATAATAGCCCTCCTATTTATATGTATTCAGTGATTAAAATCACATAGAGTACAAGATAGGAGCAATCTACTCTATCTAGCCTATCCAACTAGTATGCGACGAGATGTAGTCAGCAGTTAGCAGCAAGTAGTGATGAGGACATCAACCCCTATACAAGACCTGCTACTACAACAGAACCAGCACCAACGTCACTCCCCACTACCCCAAATCCAGAAACGTTTTAAGGTCCAATAACGCGAGCCCGTGCACGTGACCTGAATTATGTGATCCTTTTAAGGAATGAAGGAGAAGATTCTGTCTAGGAATGACAACTATTAAGGATATTGCGCCACCTATCTTTTGGAAAGATTGTTTCCATGTAATACGTAGCTAAGTTAGGAAAGGTTAGGTGGGGGATTTCAGCCACCCATTCATGCTGGACAAAATTCCCTCCCCACCTTTCTCCTATTTAGTCCTGCTCACACCCCCTTTGTTTGGTGGGTTTTCTTTGATAAGTTTAGCCATTTGCGCAAATATTCTGTACTGCAGTTGTGCTCAACGGCTACCTGTGAACAGCCATTGTGAACCCCAACTTGTGAGTGATTGATATTCAGTTTTGCCTACTCCTTGTTCTTGCTCATTTCTTCGATTATTTGCAGGAACAGAACCTCGTGTTCAGGTTGATCTTGCCATCCAGTAAGGTCAATAACCGATTGGAGTTGATTCAGCAATTACTAAGGCACCACGACCTGTTCGTTCGTAGGCATTGAGAACAAAGAAATTCTTGGAGCTATCGTTTTCCACTAGCATTAATAGAATTCATTGGTGTTAAGAAAAACCTCTTGTGGGAAGGTTGGCTAGAGATTTCTTGTCCATAATGAGATGGAACTAATTCTATTTTTATTCTCAAGATTTTTTCGCTTAGTACTATGTACAGAAGGGAGGAGCCGTATGAGGTGAAAACCTCATGTACAGTTTTGGAACGGAGATTTTTGGAATAGAATGAACGACCGTAACGGATGTTGGCTCAATCTGAAGGAAATTATGCAGAAGCTTTGCAGAATTATTATGAAGCTACGCGACTAGAAATTGATCCCTATGATCGAAGTTATATACTCTATAACATAGGCCTTATACACACAAGCAATGGAGAGCATACAAAGGCTTTGGAATATTATTTCCGGGCACTAGAACGAAACCCCTTCTTACCACAAGCTTTTAATAATATGGCCGTGATCTGTCATTATGTGGGACTATCTCCACTATAGAAAGAAAAATAAGAAAGGATCAAATTTTCTAGTAAATACTAGAAAAAGGGGCTTTCTACATAGGGATCGTCAAAACAACGATTTTGCCTTATCAGCTGTACGAAGAAAGGACACTTCACGAGAATACTTCACGAGAATCAAAATAGGAAGAAAGAAAGTATGGCCTATACTACTCTATGGATAAAGTTCTCAAATTGATAGAGAAAGCACCGTAAAGATCATTTAGTGAGCGACTGGGTTGATACAACTAAAAAAAACTGCTTACTTATCCCATGATATGGGGCAAAATTTAGGAATCCGCTTATGTAATAGAGCTGATCCACTAAGGGATTAAGCAGTGGTGTAGTATCAGATCCCAAAGATAGTAAGTTCTTTTTTCTTGCTTATGGGAAAAAGTCTTTTTCAAGGATTCTATAGAAATTTCATATATGAAACTGAGAGATAAGTTAGCTTTCAGAAAATTCGGACGAAGGATATAGGTCTATCTATGCTTCATTTTTCTGCAGGTGGGATAAAAGATAAAGCTGATTATTGATCAAAATTTAGGGTTTGAAACTTAGGTAATTAACTTCTTCTGTGTAACCCAAGAAGAAATTGGATCGATTTTTGAGAAATCGAATTCAGTTAAGACAAGGGAAATTAAGATAGGAATTTCTGAGCCATATGAGGTAGGAAACTCTCAAGTACGGTTCTAGGAACTACCTATTCTGACCAGGGAGAACAGGCCATTCTATAGGGTGATTCGGAAATTGCAGAAGCTTGGTTTGATCAAGCTTCTGAGTATTGGAAACAAGCTATAGCGCTTACTCCGGGAAATTATATTGAAGCACAGAACTGGTTGAAGATTACGAAGCACTTTGAATTTGAATAAGACCACTCTCCTTTTTCATAAAATGGGGGTTTGGTTGTTGATCCATTAATCAAATAAATTAATCAAATAAATTAGGTCGGAAGATCGAATCAAGAATTTCATTATATCTCTTTCCTCTGCCTTCTATTTTATATTATATTTCATAAGGATAAACGATAGGGTCTAGAATAGAAGTAATAAAGCGAATAGAAAGGGGCAATATAAATATTGCTAATATATCAGGACCATCTTATTAATAATTCTAATGAGTTATCTTGGAATTTGGAATCGAATAAAAAAATCTATATTATGCTCAAGGAAAGTAGATATAGATAGGGACTTATACTCTTAAAAAAAATACACTCGCTTCTTAAATTAAAAAAAGGTTTTTTTGTTACGTGGAGAAACCCAAGATAAAAAAAGTCTGTTAGGCACCCAATCCTTATGTCATAATAGATCCGAACACTTGCCTCAGATTGACTTCAATATATAATTGCTCCAGTGAATAACTAAAAAAAAATAGAAGGACGGTAGATAGTAAAGAAAAGGACTAATCATAATATCTATCTTTCAAAGGTTCACTAAAAAGTTGGCGGGTCTCTTTGTATGTCTTGTCCGGAAAGAGGAGGACTTAATGATGATTCGTTCGCCGGAACCAGAAGTAAAAATTGTTGTGGATAGATCATAATAAAATCTTTCCCTTATGTCATCAAACACAAGAAAGAGAAGGAGAATATCAATGCTGATGCTTTGTCTAGGAGATATACCTTGTTGACACAACTTGACTAAAAAATCTTTGGCTAGCAAAGATGTGTTGTTGCACTGTAAGGATGGAAGGACATGGAACAGATTTGTCTTTCATGATGGGTTTATTTTTAGAGCTAACAAGCTATGCATTCTAGCTAGCTCCGTTCGTTTGTTGTTGCTGCAGGAAGCGTATGGCGGTGGGTTGAAGGGGCATTTTGGTGCCAAGAAGACGGAGGACATCCTTGCTAGCCATTTCTTTTGGCGGAGGATGAGAAGAGACGTGGAGAGATTTGTGGCTCGCTGCACGACATGTCAAAAGGTTAAGTCATGCTTAAATCCACATGGTTTGTATATGCCTCTACCTATTCTAAGTGTTCCTGATGAGGACATCAGCCCTACACAGGACCTGCTACTACAACGGAACCAGCACCGATGTCACTCCCCACTACCCCAAATCCAGAAACATTTCAAGGTCCAATAACGCGAGCCCGTGCATGTGACCTGAATTATATGATCCTTTTAAGGAATGAAGGAGAAGATTCTGTCTAGGAATGACAACCATTAAGGATTGCGCCATCTATGGAAGCCAATAAAGGGTGATGCGCCCACCTTTGGAAAGATTGTTTCCATGTAATACGTAACTAATTTAGGAAAGGTTAGGTGGGGGATTTCAGCCACCCATTCATGCTGGACGAAATTCCCTCCCCACCTTTCTCCTATTTAGTCCTGCTCACGCCCCCTTTGTTTGCTGGGTTTTCTTTGATAAGTTTAGCCATTTACGCAAACATTCTGTACTGCAGTTGTGCTCAACGGCCACCTATGGACAGCCATTGTGAACCTCAACTTGTGAGTGATTGATATTCAGTTTTGCCTATTCCTTGTTCTTGCTCGTTTCTTCGATAGCTTGCAGGAACAGAACCTCGTGTGTCAGGTTGATCTTGCCATCCAGCAAGGTCAATAACCGATTGGAGTTGATTCAGCAATTGCTAAGGCGCCACGACCTGTTCGTTCGTAGTCGGATCGTGAGAGTCACCTCCTCCAGAAATCGAATTTATCCGTCTCACTGAAAGATCGGGCACTTCAGCCTTATCAAGTGGTATCAGATTTTAGGTTGCTCAGTGAGATCTATCCCCTTTATTTGTAGTTTTGTTCCTCATTCTATCGTCCACCAGAAAAGCCAACAAAAAAAAGTTTCAGGTTAGAACCACTATCCAAGACCTTTTGAGCCTTTGCATCTTTCATTCAGTCTATTGCTTTGTTGAGTTTTTGGTTGCATCGCTGTGTCGTGTGCTGGTCTTGGCGTCTAGTCCATTAGAGTTTTGAGTTCCTGTCACATATTAGTTCACATCTTTGCACTTGATCTTCCTTTTCCTTTGTCCTCAGTGTTCCTGTAATCTTTCCCACGTCATAGACCCCCCTTGTTCACGCCAACCTCCCATCTACAAAAGGAAAGTAATTTATTTCGGGTCTTGATTTATCTCGGCAAGGAAACAGGCCTTAGCTGTTGCATCCGTAGTCCGTTTGGGAAGTTTAGGTACAATTTGGAAAGCATATTTTGTGCCCTTTCCAACGGATACTCACTGGCTTAGCGATTCATTTTGGGCGTATCACAGGAGATCGTGAGAGATCAGGTAGTCTGTGGCTACACGAAAGGAAAGAGTTCTTCCTTTGAGTTGTGCAACGTGTTGGCAGTGTCATCCAACTGAAAAAGGCCAGAGGTGCATAAAAAAGAGGAGCCGCACCGAAAAAAAAGGACAAAAGGTGCAAAAAAAGAGCCGCACCACAAACAAAAGGAGAAGCCAAGGGTGTGTACTCGTTGTCTTTTAGTCTTTGTTCTTGCAATTCTATGACTATCTTTGTGCGTGGGCTCACGTCTCTAGTATGGTCTAGCCTAGGACCAGCATAACACCAGCTTTGAGTGATTATTCAACTTTGCATTTGCTAAATGCTTGTGCTAGTCCTTGCTACAAATTGAAGCCTTCCCATAGCTCCACAAATTTTCTACAGCGTGTAGGTTGTGTCCTCTGGCAATCGCTCTATCCAAGCTTCGCCGGTTGCACCGCTGGTTGCAGGTCACCCTTGTTTGCATGGTAAGAACGGGTAAGGGCTTGGTAACGGCTTTTAGTTTGAGTGACCTAATCGGCCCCACATTCCAGTAGGCGTAGGACATATTCCTCTATTTCATATTCTCCCTTGTTTTTTTTTGCACTAATCATGGCAGGATCCGCGGATGAGCCAGAGGACCCGAATGCCATGCCACACTCCCGTCGATTAAAATGCATCACCCAGCACTTTGATCGCCTAATGAACAAGCACGTGGATGACCTCTCAGAAGATGTTCGGGTCACTAATGAGCGCCTTGGCCAACTTGAACCCACTCAGCTTACCACAGGTAGAACGCTCAGGGAACAAGCACAAGCCACCACCAACACCAGCCTTGCCACCATCACGACTTGTCTCGACAAATTAGTCCAGCAACTTACTGCTGCACGAGATGGCTTTGATTATTGTGGCGATACCAAGCAAGAAGATCCTGACCAGCCTCGTCGGCCGCGAGGGCCTCGCCGTGTGGTACGTAATCAGGATGACTCTTTTGCCAAGATTAAATTCACCATACCTACGTTTAATGGAAAATATGATCCTGATGCGTATCTTGATTGGGAAATTGTGGTTGATCAAAAATTCATATGCCATGCTGTGCCTGAACAACACCAAGTTAGGGCTGCCACTAGCAAGTTTACGGATTTTGCTTCGATTTGGTGGCGTGAACATTGCAGCCAACATCCCACTCACATTCCACCCTCTTGGGCTGCTTTGAAAGTTCTCATGCGACATAGATTTGTTCCTTCCTACTATGCACGCGATATGCTTAATAAACTACAGCGGTTACAGCAAGGTAGCAAATCCATTGAGGAATATTTTCAGGAGTTGTAAATTGGGATGCTTCGTTGTGGTTTAGTTAAAAATAATGATGCAACTATGGCACGATTTTTGGGTGGGCTGAACCACGAAATTCAGATTGTGCTTGACTATTAAGGAGTACAATACCATTACTCGTTTGTTCCATTTTGCTTGTATTGCTGAACGTGAAGTGCAGGGACGCTAAACGAGGACACATGCTAACTCCTTTGCAGGTCGCACCACTTCCTTCAAACCAGCCACTAAACCTGAGGCTACCTCATCATCAGTTGCACCCTCACCACCCAACATCACCTCGCATGATTCGGCAGCAAAGACTCCATCCACACCTACACCAACACGGTCCTCTTCTTCTTCCAATGGGCGCACCAAGGACATCCAATGTCATCGCTGCAAAGGCTTTGGCCATGTTATTCGTGACTGCCCCAACAAGCGTGTGCTGATTGTATGTGAGGATGGTGAGTACTATTCTGCTAGTGATTTGGATGAACCCACATATGCTATGCTTGCCACTGACGTTTCAGGACATGAGGAGGAGGAACATGTTGCTGCTGTTGATGCCGACAAGTATGAGAGCCTTGTAGTGCAGCGTGTCCTCAGTACGTAAGTTGCACAACCAGAACAGCACCAGCGACACAACTTATTTCACACCAAAGGCGTTGTGCAAGAACGATCGATTCGCATCATCATTGATGGCGGCAGCTGCAACAACTTGGCAAGTACGGATCTGGTCAAAAAGTTGTCCCTTCAAACTCGACCACACCCACATCCGTACCACATTTAATGGCTCAACCAGGGTGGAAAACTGAAGGTAACACGCTCGGTACGTGTTCATTTTTCTATGGGCTCCTATCATGATTATGCTGATTGTGATGTCGTTCCAATGGAAGCATGTTCATTGCTGCTAGGTAGACCTTGGCAATATGATATTGATAGCATGCACCATGGTCGCACAAATCAATACTCACTCATGTTTAAGGGCAAGCAAATTATTTTTCATCCAATGTCACCTGAACAGATTTTAAAAGATGACCATGCTAGGGCCACTAGAAAGCACGAACCAAGTGCACAACCGAATTTACAAAAAGAAATCAAACTGAATGCTCTTGTTTTACTCGCTACACTAGCTGATTTGATCGAGTTGGATGTTCCCAATTCGCTTTGCTATGCTCTCATGTGCACTAATGTGCTGGTTTCACTTGATGACTCTGCACTTTTGGATATACCCCCTGCTGTTACTAAGCTTTTGTAGGACTTTGCGGATGTTTTTCCAAAGGAGGTACCCACTGGCCTTCCTCCCATTCATGGCATTGAACATCAGATTGATCTCATCCCATGCGCTCCATTGCCAAACCGTGTTGCCTATCATACCAATCCAGATGAGACAAAAGAGATTCAACGACAAGTGCAAGAATTGCTTGACAAAGGTTACATTCGTGAGTCTCTTAGCCCCTGCTCTGTCCCTATTCTATTGGTACCAAAGAAAGATGGCTCTTGGCGCATGTGTGTAGATTGCCGTGCTATTAATAATATTACAATCAGATATAGGCACCCTATACCTCGCTTAGATGATATGCTTGATGAGCTCAGTGGCGCTGCTGTGTTCTCTAAGGTTGATTTGCGTAGTGGGTACCATCAGATTCGCAAGAAATTGGGGGATGAATGAAAAACAGCTTTCAAAACCAAATTTGGGTTATATGAATGGTTACTCAAGCCTTTTGGTTTAACTAATGCTCCTAGCACGTTCATGTGTTTAATGAATGAAGTTTTGCGGGCCTTCTTCATAGGGGTGTTTGTGGTTGTCTATTTCGATGATATCTTGATTTACAACAAATCTATGGAGGAACATTTGGATCACCTACGTGTTGTTTTTGATGCTTTGCGTGCTGCCCGCCTATTTGGAAACTTGGATAAGTGCAGTTTCTACACAAATCATGTGTCTTTTCTTGGATATGTTGTTACATCGCAGGGCATTGAGGTGGATAGCAGCAAGATTCATGCTATACAAAGCTGGCCAACACCCACCTCGGTGACGCACATTCGAAGCTTCCTCGGGCTTGCTGGTTTCTATCGTCGTTTCGTTCGTGATTTCAGCACCCTTGCTGCACCACTACATGAACTCACAAAGAAGGGTGCGCCATTCTCCTGGGGACAACCGCAAGCAGAGGCTTTCATGGTTCTAAAAGATAAGTTAACCCACGCACCCTTGCTACAACTTCCTAATTTCACAAAAATGTTTAAACTTGAATGTGATGCTAGCGGCATTAGGTTAGGTGGAGTGCTGCTGCAAGAGGGTAAACCGGTTGCTTATTTTAGCGAGAAACTAAGTGGTGCTAGTCTGAATTACTCCACTTATGACAAAAAACTTTTTGCATTGGTTCGCACCCTACAAACATGGCAGCATTACTTATGGCCTCGCGAATTTGTTATTCATTCAGATCATGAATCTTTAAAACATATTCGTAGTCAAACGAATCTGAATCGTAGACATGCTAAGTGGGTTGAATTTATTAAATCTTTTCCTTATGTTATCAAACACAAAAAAGGGAAAGAAAATGTTATTGCTGATGCTTTGTCTCGTTGTTACACCATGCTCTCGCAACTTGACTTCCAAATTTTTGGCCTCCAAACCATAAAAGAACAATATGTTCTTGATCCTGATTTCAAGGACGTACTGTTACAATGCAAGGCTGGTAAAGGTTGGGGCAAGTTTTACACGGATGATGGATTCTTGTTCCGTGCTAACAAACTATGTATTCCAGCAAGCTCGATTCACCTTTTGCTGTTGCAGGAAGCACATGGAGGTGGCCTCTGGGCCATTTTGGTGTTAAGAAAATAGAAGACATCCTGGCAGCTCACTTCTTTTGGCCCAAGATGCGACGTGATGTGGAGAGATTTGTTGCACGCTGCACCACATGCCAAAAAGCTAAGTCCCGCCTAAATCCCCATGGTTTATACACGCCCCTCCCTGTTCCTACTTCTCCTTGGTTGGACATTTCTATGAATTTCATTTTGGGGTTACCTCGAACTAAGAAGGGGCGGAACAGCATCTTTGTTGTTGTTGATAGATTCTTCAAAATAGCTCACTTTATACCATGTCATAAGAGTAATGATGCTAGCAATGTTGCTGATTTGTTCTTTCGTGAGATTGTTTGTTTACATGGTTTACTAAACACAATAGTTTCAGATCGTGATGCTAAATTTCTTAGCCATTTTTTGAGATCACTTTGGAACAAATTGGGTTCTAAATTACTTTTCACCACAACTTGTCACCCACAAACCGATGGTCAAACTGAGGTTGTTAACCGAACTTTATCCACCATGCTTCGGGTTGTGTTAGACAAGAATCTAAAACTTTGGGAGGATTGTTTGCCTCATGTTGAGTTTGCTTACAACCGTTCTTTGCATTCCTCCACAAAAATGTGCCCTTTTTAGGTTGTCTATGGTTTCATTCCCCGGGCACCCATCGATTTAGTGTCTATTTCCTCTCCGGATGAACAACATGTAGATGCTGTTGCACGTGCTGAATTAATGTTCAAAATCCATACACAAACACAGCAGAACATAGCTCATACTAATGCTAAAAATCAGGCTGCTGGTAGTAAAGGTAGGAAGCTTGTTACATTTGAACTTGGTGACATGGTCTAGTTGTATTTGCAAAAGGAACGTTTCCCTACTTTGCGCAGGTCTAAGCTAATGCCACGTGTTAATGGCCCATTCAAGGTGCTGAAGAAAATTAATGATAATGCTTATATACTTGACCTGCCTGCAGAATATGGTGTTTCTTCTACCTTTAATGTTGCAGATTTAAAACCATATGCGGGCGAGAACGAGCAGATACCGTCGAGGACGACTTCGATTCAAGAAGGGGAGGATGATGAGGACATCAACCCCTACATAGGACCTGCTACTACAACGGAACCAGCACCGACGTCACTCCCCACTACCCCAAATCCAGAAACGTTTCAAGGTCCAACAACGCGAGCTCGTGCACGTGACCTGAATTATGTGATCCTTTTAAGGAATGAAGGAGAAGATTCTATCCAGGAATGATAACTATTAAGGATTGCGCCATCTATGGAAGCCAATAAAGGGTGTTGTGCCACCTATCTTTTAGAAAGATTGTTTCCATGTAATACGTAGCTAATTTAGGAAAGGTTAGGTGGGGGATTTCAGCCACCCATTCATGCTAGACGAAATTCCCTCCCCACCTTTCTCCTATTTAGTCCTGCTCATGCCCCCTTTGTTTGGCGGGTTTTCTTTGATAAGTTTAGCCATTTGCGCAAACATTCTGTACTGCAGTTGTGCTCAATGGCCACCTGTGAACAGCCATTATGAACCCTAACTTATGAGTGATTGATATTCAGTTTTGCCTACTCCTTGTTTTTGCTCATTTCTTCGATTGCTTGTAGGAACAGAACCTCGTGTTCAGGTTGATCTTGCCATCCAGCAAGGTCAATAACTGATTGGAGTTGATTCAGCGATTACTAAGGCGCCACGACCTGTTTGTTCGTAGTCGGATCGCGAGAGTCACCTCCTCTACAAATCGAATTTATCCGTCTCACTGAAAGATCGGACACTTGAGCCTTATCAAGTAGCTCCTTGGATCTTACTTAAATATGGCTTGTATTTGGCTTGAGATTTGATTTAATGCCCTCCCCTCATAGGAGGCTATTATATTTATACCAATAGATGTCTTTTTCTCCAAGTAGAACTCAAAGAACACTTTAGGAATTATGACCAAGCAGGTTGATTTGTCCTTATATCAGACTTCACAATCCTAATTTAACCAGCATGGTTTCTTTCCTTAGTCGTATACAAATATCTTTAGAGACACTAGTCCATATGTATATAGGTATGTAGTATTCTTAAAAATAATTTAGTACATGTATAGGAGATATGCCATATCTAGGACTCTAACACATACCCAGCAAACCATACTCAAAAGTGCACTTAATTCAAAAGTATACAAGCAATGGCATAGTTCAAAATAGCTGATTGGTTTTAAAGCAGAATTAAAAACACATTCCTAATTGAAGTCATAATTTTAACATTAGCAAAGTCACACAACCATGAACCTGCCTTAAACTAGGTTATTCCATATGACTAAACCATCATGATTCCATTCTCCCAAATTTTAGAAGGTCGAGACCAACTTGGAGTAACATTGCTCAGCTTGCCTATAACCGAGAGTGTGGCTACTAGAATAAAATTTAACTCTGATCAAATGTATGTAACTTTACTCATAAGGCATAATCTCTAACTGCATGTCGAACATGCATCATGATACCAAAACAATACCCAGGAGTCAATATTTTGCCAAAAACCCTTCATATAACTTGGCCCAAGACGATGGTACGGCAAGACTTCTAACCTACCATTAGGTGTCTCAGGTCAAGCAGGCATATCGCTTATTTCCAAAGCAACTAACCAAGACTAGCATTCCCCTACTCCATGAGGTGGTACCCCGCGTTGGGTCGTGCCAGCCTATAGTGGCCATACTCATTTAGACTTGTGGTTGCATGGAAATGTTTTGCAATAGATATCCAAGAGAGCTGCAAAATGGGTTTTGATTTTCACAAAGAAAGCACACTTTCTCCCATCCCTTATGCAGTCAGGTTTAGTTGCTACCACCATAGTCTGGCTAATTCACAAATCATCTAATGTTGAATCTAAGCATGGCTAACCATCCATCTAAACCAATTTGTCAAGTCCATCATATTGGGAAAAGAACTATACATTTTATTCTGCCTAAGATTCACATGGATATAGGGAATAATAGCAATATCATGGCCATAGGAAAGGATCATAGCAATAATACTAACTATTAAAATAGTAGTGAATGAAAGTTTAGAAAAACAATGTAATATTAGTAAAACAACTTAACTTATACAATATCGGGATTCAATATGCCGAAGGGAGTGGTATGAATTGCCTTGTTCAAAGAAATAGTCTTCTCAAACTTCTATAGCAAACTCGAACTTCTATGACTAGCGAAAAACTACATGAGGCACACAAAATGAGGCTAAAACACAAAGCAAAAGGCAATGACAGTAACATAAAAGCAAAGAATTGTAATCTTTGTGATTTAACTAAAAATGGCAACTTGAACAGTCCAATTTAGAGTTCAAACGGCCGAGATATGAGGGTTTGAAGTTTAAGTGTTGTTTAAACGAAAATTTCCAAATTCTTGCATTATTTTTCTACTGTAAACTAATAATAATTGCATCAGCGCCTCAGAAGAGAGAAAAGGCTAAGCACCTATCATGCGGGCCATGCATGTAAGCCTCAAATTGATGTTAATGAGAAGGGCTCACGAAGTGTCATGCAACCAACACACTAGCGCATACATCAGCAACCACACAGGCAAAGCAGCCGATGCGGTGACAATGTGGTGACCACTCAGGCTAAACACTAGTGGCAACTCGAGACCTAGAGGTTGTCGGCTCATGACACTACAACGGGGATCACCAAAAGCACTAGAAGAGAGAGGATGTGATAGCAAACTCACCAGCGCAAGAGAAATGGTGTGGGAAAGACAAGAGGGGCCGGCAGCAAGCTTGAGGTGGTGGAGGTCCCTAGTTCATCGTCGGCAATGGAGTTTAGGTGGTCTTCGAGAAGCATCAAGGGTTGGCTAAGATCACTATCGTTGTGGTAGTTTCAACAAAGGCGACGACACGCCCTTATGGTGATACAGCGAGGGAGAAGAGGAAGATAGAGTTCTTCGCACAGTGGTAGTCTTCAGGTGGACAAGGATGATGGGAATTTGGCAGTCATAAAGTCTGGGAGAGGGGCAGCTGGAGATCTTGCCACTATGGTTCCAAAGGTGATGACGACATGCTTCGGATTGGCTCTATTGAGGAGGAAATAGTGGCTAGAGTGCCCTTGGTTTGATGAAGAGAGAATGTGGCGTGGGGAGGTGACATGGGAGCATGAGAGCTTGAGCTAGGCAAGGAAGGGGAAAGAGGGGGCTTGGGGCTCCCTTTTATAACCCATTGGTAAGGGAAAACTGTAGTGAGGAGATAGATCAATGAAACAAATGTAACAGTGAGTGGGGATTTAAAATAGTAACTAAAGTTGATTTATAGGGCAATTGAAAGGGGAATCATGTAGGAATTACAAATGGAGTAGTGGGGATTATTCCCCTTAATCAATTAGGAAAGAAAACATTCGATGCAATGAATTAGAGTGGCTATGCAACGCACGGGTTGCCGGCTTGGACGGCTAGAGGTGGAAGATGCCTCCGACACGTAGGACCCACTTGTCGATGTGTTGGTATTGGTTATTAGCAATAATGAAACTAGGGCTATGCATCAAACCAAAATATCGATGGTAGCAAAAAGGACATTAAGATTTATACAGGTTTAGGCTCTTAATGTGAGGTAGTTTCCTACTCCTTTTTGTGGAATGTTTTTCCCAATGGGTTGTTTTTCTTATGTTGTCTCGTGCTCTGTTGGGGGCTCCCTGACCACCTTATATAGGATAGGGGCAGGATTACAAGGTATATCCCTAATCGAGTATAGTAGAGTTACATGATAGGACACCCAGCCGAGTACAACATAGGTTACCTAATCTATTCTGGGAAGTATCCGAACAAGTTATACAAGGAATCCTCTAGTTCTAGTCATAATCCATTTCTAGTCACTTGGTCAAACCTATCCTATATCTTTGTAGATAAGCCTTCCACAATGATACCTAGGATCCATACTCTTTCCATATGATGGAAGCAACACAACGCGAGTGGTAGGCCGCTCACTCGGGCATAAGTAGACCAAGGTGCAAGATGGGCAAGTTGTGCTAGAGGCACACAGACGGGAGCTAAACCGCAAGAGGGATGTTAGGCTTACTGGGTTGGTGGCACAAGGGGAGGAGGGTGGCCTAAAGGAGAAAAAGAGCAGGCTAGCAGAAGAGGCAGCCAAGGAGAAAGAGATAAGAAGGAGGCTTGGACAAAAATGGCCCAAAGAAAGAAGGGGGATTTTTTTAGTTTTTCTTTTTAGAAAACTTTGAAATTGGTTCTTGTGGCATTAAATTACTTAGAGTGCTTTTAAAATTTAGGTAAAAATTAGTTAAGCATTTTAGAACATGAAGAATACTCCAAGACATATTTGAATTTTTCTTGGACTTGTTTTATTGTTGAGATTTTCTTTAGGCTTTTATTAATTTCTATAATTCTTTAAAAGGTAATTTTTAATTTAGGGTAAATTTTTGGGTGCTACAAGAACTCTCATGGATCTAGCCGGTGACGGCGTTGTGTTCATCTAGTTGGTGGGACTAGTGATGGGGAGTGAAAGTAGATGGTTGCAGATGATATATTTGTTTGTGGAGTCTGGTAGAAGACCATGCCCATGACCTGGTCCATTTGCTCATGACTAGCCACTAAGATACGAGTGAAGGTTACCCATGTGGTCATGGCCATTGGTGCGAGAGACATAGGCGTCGATAGATGTATAGTATCCTAAGGGAAAGCTTGCCATCTCGTTGGTGTCTCGCCATCTCGGTGAGGTGAAGATGGATACGACTGAAAGTAGATGGTTGCAGACAATATATCTGTTCGTGGAGTCTAGTAGAAGACCATGCCCATGACCCTATCCATTTGCTCATGACTAGCCACTAAAATACGAGTGAAGGTTACCGATGTGGTCATAGCCATTAGTGGGGGAGACATAGGCTTCAACAGATGTATAGTATCCTAAGAGAAAGCTTGCCATCTCGTTGGTGTCTCACCATCTTGGTGAGGTGAATATGGATAGATGGGGGAACATGGGAGATGATTGATACGTCCTAAAAATTTTGAATATAAAATACACTAACTAAAATTCAAAACATTCAATTTTTTCAGAAAATACGCATCACACATTCATGCTGGATCATAGTGATTTTCTTTCTTTCTTTTAATTCTATTTTGCTAGTGCCAAACTAATTTAAATGTAAATTTAACTAATATCAGGTTCAAAAATTTAATTATAGATTAATATTTCTCTTAAGAAAAAGTATTTTCCATGCTATATAAAACTAATTTCAAATTCTAACTTTTAGTGGACCCACCCAGCCCATCTAAACCTAACCAACCTAACATTTCTCTTTTCTCTCTATACCTTCTACCTCAAAGTTAACTTTCAGTGGATCTGTCCAATATCAAAATCTAATCAATCTAACATTTCTCTTTTTTTCTCTCCCTTCTACTTTAAAACTGACTTTCAGTCGAACCACCTAGTCCATTCAAACCTAACCAACTTAATCTTTATATTTTTCTCACCCCAAAGCTAATAGGCTGACGCAAGGAGCAGACTAAGCTAGGGCAGCTCAGGCAGCCACCCAACAGGCCTAGGAGGGTGGCCAAGACCTGCTACCGGAGTGTCCTGTCAGCTCAGCAGCACAGGCTGATGGCTGCGGCACGCCTTGGCGCTAGCCTCTACTTGTCATGTGGCTCATCATACTGCACCGACTAGACGCACCTCGAAGCTAGATGGGTCACGACGCACGGTGCACCACACCTGCCCACAAGCTCATGTCATGCCCACTGTGCACCACCCATGTGCCAGCCATGTGTCACCAAGTGGTGAGCCTAGTACATCCTAGCCGGACGCCAGCACCATCGCCATAAATATGGCAAACCATATGGGGCCTGCCGCCTTGCTTTTCATGCCCCGGAGAGCTTGCCGTACTTGTCACCGTGAATCCCATTGGTGCACCTTGAAGGGGCAGGCCCACCTAGTGCACTTCCCCGTGTCAGCTATCCTGTCCCATGTCAGCCACCACCTCAACTTGCAGTCTTGCCACATCTGCACATCAGCACTGGGGGCCCACTCTATCGAGACCACCTTTCCCCACGCTCTCGATTGACTCAACGCCGTGCCGACGGATGAATCTTTTTAGTTAAAACTGCTAATTAATATATTTGTGAACTGAATTACTAAAATCAGCTCTATACGGAATAAATCATGTCATCCTTACCCCACTCCTACATATCCCACTCTTCACATCTTTCTAGATCCTTGTAGCCTCGGTGATGGATTTACCCAAGTTGAAGGTCTATATGGTGGAGCAGTTCAAAGACAACACAATGGAGAGCAACATGTGGGACTACGGCGAGGAACGGCCGATGGTGTCGATCCGCACGCTCGTGGAAATATTTGGGAGTCACATGTATGAGAAATGATACGGGATGCTTGGAGGCTTGCTGCGCTCAGGAGATTATTGTAGCGTGTAGTTGGTTGACGTATCCGCCCAACGCAGCTGCTCGAGCCATGGCTCCGTGCATCGGCCTTTTTTCTTAGCCGAGACCCTCGTGCCTTCTACAAGACATACAGGATACGTGAAACCACTTGTATCAGTCGAGCTAACAGATTGGCTTTGACGTAAAATAGCGGTGCCAGTTATCCAACCATGCCGTAAGATCTTGTTCTCTTCTAATCCTGGATTTTAGATTTTTATTTGCATTACTTCAGTCAGGCAGCCGCACAAAACAACAGCTTATTATCCGCTCAGATCTCTCACTTTCTTCCAGCTGATGGCATTATAGCAAGCAACCTAGCTAGCAGCAAGACCCACAGCTAGCTAGCACCCTGGGCATGGCGGCGTCGGCGTCGGAGCCTGTGGAGGTCGGTGCGCAGGGCACCATCGGATCGCTGGTGTGCCGCGAGATCGAGTACTTTAGGAGGATGGGTCAGGCCGGCGTCGTCAGCCACGACCACGGCAAGATCAAGAGCAGCAGCAGCAACAACAATAACAAGCAGGCTGCCGCCGCCAGCAGCGTGGGGAGCCCCAGGAGCAAGGTCCGGTCGCCGTGGGAGAAGGGCGCGGTCGGCGGGTCCTACTTCTTGCCCAGCATTTGCTCATCGGCGGAGGTGGCAGAGGCCGGCGGCGCCGCCAGGGTTAGGTACCGGCATCTGGGGCAAGACGACGACGATTCTCTTTCTCAGTAATGCGTATTTTCGTGCAGACATTCTCGCGTCAGATCAGATCTGGAGAATAGCTGGATGTCAGGGTACTAATGCATGTTCATCCTGCTCTCATCCATCCTTCGTCTTCTTAATTTCTTTGATTTGTCCAGTGTCAAAACAGTGTAATGACATGACATGCGTGCCATCATCTGTTTTGACGAATCATGTAGCGAGAAATGCATGAACATTTTTGGATTTGATATGATATGTCAAAAGGAACATTAATTCTTGGGTATATGGATGTGTTGAAGGAGAACATATCTATGACTACTCATGCCTTTTACTCAAAAAAAATCAACCAATTTCTTAGTATAAGCTATTTGTCAATCATCTGATCAGCCTACAAAATGATTTAGAATCAGGTATCAGACGGCAAGCTCTTCAGAACGTTTAACTTGAGGTACAGAGGCAATTCATTTAGAATGGTAAAATGATATCAGACTTCTCTTGGAGTGGATTATTTAGTTCTAAGAAAATACAACTGATGGAATCACTACAATTTAACTACTATGGTATAGCACAAAATTGCAAATTTCAGTAATGCAGGCCGTATGCAAAATTTTGATAGGCTATGTTCAGTAAGCGGCGGGTACAAGGCAATAAACAAGCTTGTTTTCCATTTTTAGATTTTGGATCTGAAAACTGGTCTTCTTGAAAGAAATCAAGAAATTAGATGTGGCACGGCAACTAAGATAACAAGGCCAAAAGGGCAGGGTTGAACACTTTGAACTTAGCAACCGTGAGACGAGGCAACTTTCAAAACATTGCAATATTTCATATCAACTGTGTTACTGAGAGAAGAAATCAGATAAACTAAATTTAAAACTGAACATTCTATTCCCAAAATATGAAAATCAGATTAACTATTTCCCTAGAGTGGTTTTGTAAGCGCTTTTACCCACAAGGATTTAAACATAACAGATTGGCAAGGCGTAGGCCTGATTGGAAGGAACTTTTATGAGCATGTGACCAAAGCTTTAAAGAATAATTTTGAAGTAAGACTTTTGTAATTTAAAACTAGAAAACAATTAAAAATACCTAAATTAATTCTAAAATTAAGTAAAGTTAGTATCAGGTAGGCCTTAGGACGTAGTAGTGCTGACAGGTGATTTTCAGGAATATGAAGAAGTTTTCTTCTCGCCGTTATTATCAACCCAACAGACATGGAATTTTGTTAGTAGAAAGGAGAATAATATTCCTTCGCATTCCCCTTGAGTGTTCCTGATGGAAACATTCTGTAGAATCCGCTCCACGTGAGACTCTGCTAATCTGAATTTACAACAATCAGCAGGCACAAGCAAATCTCGCGTAGGTCTTGCCTAAGCTCCCTAACTTCGCTACACTCTGCTATCTAACCCTATTTTAAATTAATATAACTACTGCTGCATCAACCTCATAAAAAAGCAAAACAAACTGGCCGAAAGACAAAGAACGTATATCTACAAGAACTGGATCAGTTTGTTGAGAACTCAAACAGCATCGTATGACTGTACCTGTCACCAGGATGAACAATCACCGAGGGAAAATTAGGCTGGTTCACAGCGTTTGGGAAGCCCTGGGTCTCAAGACACAGACCAGCATGCTTTCCATAGACTGCACCTCCTTTGCCCACAATGCCATTCAGGAAATTACCAGTGTAGAATTGCACTCCAGGAGCATCTGCCCAAATGTTAAGGACCCTCGAGCTTGAAGGGTCCGTCACTTTCACCGCATGGCGCAAACCAGACTTCACTTCACCGCAGTCAAGCACAAAGTTGTGATCATAGCCACCAGGGACTTGATCGATCCTGCTGCCAATTGTGGTCTCTGTCAAGAAATCGAAGGGTGTGCCACTAACTGGCATCATCTCACCGGTAGGTATTGAGATTTCATCTACCGGAGTTATCTGAGATCCCCATATTTGGACAGTATGTGCGAGCACAACTCCTGAGCTGTGGCCTGCCAAGTTCCAGTAGGTGTGCTGTGCTAAACTGATGGGTGTGGCCTTATTCAAAGGTATAGCCTCCATCTCCAGCTTCAGTGTACTTGCCAGAATAGAATATCTGGCAGTAACAGAAACATCACCTGGGAAACCTGTTTTGTGAAAAATTAAAATCAGTCATAGCACTTATATAGTCAATTGTTTTTCAGAATTTTTCAAAGTACCTTCCTCTCCATCTTTACTGTAATATTTGAAGGTGATTGATGGGCTCTCCCCTTTGATATATTCATCAACTTCCCAGATGATTTTGTCAAAACCTTTAGATCCACCTGAAATACCATATTAAGTGCCATTAGTTTATAGAATATCAAATCCATACAGCTGCAGTGGCTGGGATTTTTGTCTTCTCTATGCATGCATATATGTGCAGTTAGATTAGGACCAAAGCACAGAAAAAAGGTCCCTCATTTTGAATGAAAATAAGCTATTCTTGTTGAGAAATGAAGAACTGTAAGTGCTTATAATGGAGATGGGATGTACCTGCCCCCAAACCCAACACCACACACACCCCGTACACCAAATGCGCAGAATGTTTGGTTGTTTCTTGCATGAAGCATTAAAATAGATGAGATGTATATAATAAGAGAATAAAAGTATCAGAGAAACTCTCAGCCAGATCCGAATTCAGTGAATGGTACAGGTCAAACATTTCAATAGAGGTACCTAATAAGGTGAGTGATCTTCATGACAGCATGCCAACTGTTCATCAGCATAATGAGAGACTGCTAATCTTATATTGTTGTTTGTTTGTTATTGTTGTGCTAGTATTTGGTGTAAGAGTGTATATTATTGGCCACATAACTCAGAATTTTCTTTCAAATGTACTTTTGGGGGCTATACCTTTGAATAAGGCCCCACATGGGATTAGCAGGGACAAAATAATATATGAACTCTGACAACAGATTACTTTTTTGGCTTGACACATGGGAATGGAATTGAACAACAAGAATTTCCAAAGCAAGCAGCTATTGCAACACAAACTGTTAAAGAAAATAGATCAGACTGATGGTTCAACAAGGTAAATATCCATGCTGCGTCATAATATAAAGAACCCTCACGTAACAAGTAGGTTTAGTTTTTCCAAGGGTGGATCTAGTAATCCCATTAGCTTAGTATTAATGGGACAATTCCTCTGCATGCCTTAGATATTAGGAGATACTAAATAGAATGGATATTAAGTAAATCCAGCAGAAATATCATTATCATCTACTCCTGATTAGTAAGAGATGGTTCACACAGGGACAAACAGGCAATAGTTCACTATTACATATGCATGTATGGCTGAAAATATGCACAAAATAATGAATTTGTGCAGAGTACCTTATTCCTTACCATGAAGAGTGTTTGGTGCGTTGTTGACGGCCAGACTATACTGCACATCATTCAAAGTAAACTTCCCATCCTTGATCCTATTTGCAACTCGCCCAACAATGCAGCCAAAATAAGGTGAAGTGCCATTCTGATTATAGGAAAACTCAAAACCATCAGGGCCAAATAAAAACTCATAAGTTTATCAAAAAAGAATCATGCATATTGATTGGGAATTGGCATACAACAGTATCAATCTAATGGTATGAAATGTTTCAGATGGTCTCATCAAGATCCATATTTTGGGATTGAAGAATCAAGCTTGTCTCATGTTCTAGAATTCAAGTATCAAGCATGTTTTAGTGAGTTTCAGACAACAGCTTCCAGTTCCATAAGTGTTAGAACAGAAACTTCAAGAAGTTTTGGAATATTTCAAGTTCAGACCTTTCATTCTTGTTTTAACAAGTTCCACCAAGAGTTCTAAACGGGATCATACAAATGTATAGACGAAACATAGATCAAATGTAAGATTAATAGACGTTTCAACAATAAACTAGCAAATGCTCATGTAGATCTCGCAAACATGGTCTCAAAAATCAAAGTTTTTTTCCCCTTTTTTGAGACAGAGAGAAAGAATCCAGCTGCATTTCTGACTTTGATACAGACTACTGACCACATCCCAAACAAAAGGCATCGAAGTACCAAAAACAAAGTGGCATCTTTAGCTTCCTTCAATAAAGGAAAGGCAATAGGGAATTGACCAACAATTAGAACACCAGCAAGCTGCATTGCACTGCTCTCATCATAATTGAATTAACGACCGCTCGTCACCACATAAGGATCTAGGCATCCAATAAATCAATACTATAGCACTTACAATTTATTAAGAGTTACTCTGAATGAGAAAAATAGACGTGTAGCAGACCTGGCACTGTAATTCAATGAAAACATTTGAAAAGAACAAAAAAGGACAATCAACAAAAGTGGAGCTGTGAGGTCAGTTTCAGGTGTGTGAAAAGGACATAGGCCAAACTTCAGGAGTTTAGGTCCATCAGCACAATATGCCATTTCCTGGTTTCCATCATCAAGCAAATAGAAAGGCTTGACTTCTGTACCATGTATAATAAATTATACATGCTTATTTGCAGTAACTGGCCACCATAGGGCAATTAGGCAAAATGCAATTGTTGTCTGCTTGGCTGAGATTTTTCTGGGGGTCAGCTTATAAAAATTTGACGTGAAACCTGTAGCGTATCCACAACTGGGCTAACTATTTATAAAACAAGCGCTGGAACACCATCTCATTCTGCAATTAAGTAATGATGAAGTAAATCTCTTCATAAAAATCCATACAGCAATCTAATAGTTTGGTCTTTTTTGAAAATGCAACAATTCAGTCTTTTGGTGACCTAGAAATTAGCAACCACAAAATACTGCTAGAGCAAACTCAATGAGTGTTGTATCATCTGAATGTTAATTCTAGATTTAGTGTTATGAGACTACTATGCAATGTTATGCTGCCAATACATAATGTAGCAGAACAAATACTGAAGTTTCTTAAAAAGCAAGCTCAATGATGTGATGATGTTAAAGCCTTATGATGTAGCAATCGCTAACCCATGCAGTGATATTTTTATTGATTGAATAGATGGAAAAATAAAGGAGAAAGAAGCATCACTTTAAACCATATGGTTCCATAGTCCATGAGAACAGTCATAAAGGAGTCAATGTGAATTATAACATGAAAAAGGAATCGGTAACGTGCCGACACACTTAATAATGTATTAGCATATTTTCTTATGTGCCAATTTCACATTTTGGGAAGCACAACAACCTTTCTAGCGAGGGCTGCTTGTGAGAAAGGAAAGTAAGGTGTCATGTGAATTGTCCATGTGGGCGAACAGTAACTAACGAACTACTGTAGCATAATATCAGTTTCCTTATTTTATACATAAGATTATATTAGCTATTTGTTTCCTTTATTTTAGAGATTAGCTTCTTGAAGGTCAAGTTACCCCCTTCTGCATAAGGATAGGAACAGCATCTCTATTAGCCAAACAAAGATAAATAAACAAGTTCCTAGTCCCTAAACCTCTAGTGCTGGTCTCTCCCATGGCCGACTTTTCTGGATATATTCCTCCCCCAATCAGTGCCCTCCTTCACCTAGCGCCTCTCTACTTCAAGGGAAAAAATAAATTAAAGAGAGGTACAATTGATAAGTGAATGCATTTAATGCTTCCTAACCCAACATACGTTTGGAATTTATTTAGGCAACTGAACCCATGTCAGCAGTCCTGAGTACTGATCAACTTTCCTTTTTTGACATTGTGTAACTTGGGAGAGCATGCAGCTTGAGAAAAAATTTCTATGCAGAGATTACATCGAAGTTGTTATAACTAAGAACTACAATTCAATCACCAAATTTATTCATCTTTTCTTCGATTAGTGAGGGAATTTCTTAGAAGTGCCTAATTAGCATACCATAAATAAATTTTAGAGGGGTACAAAATGGCTATGGAGGCATTAACTCATCGGTTACTTCATTATTTCAATTTTTTTCTACTTCATACTTTTAATACTTAGGACGATTTATAAACTCCAACAAGTAGAATGAACCACAATACTGACGCTCAAAGCTGTAGAGGAAAGGTAAAAGTGTTACAACAGGTAGAAAATATAACAGTTTTCTTTAATATCTCCATGTCTATTTGTTTACCAGTTTACTGACAGCAGACAGGTAAAAGTGTTACTCTCAATGCAAACTAACATAGAATTTTATTATCGGATTATACCTCGTTATTAATGATATTGGAAAGGTAATTACACTCTGTCCAACAGTGATTACTAACCATCTTCCAGTTATTGGGAGATGCATCATTAAATGATCTGCATTTCTACTGCAAAAGAAAAACAAAACTTCTCATGTACTACTGTACCCTATCATTACTATTACGTCTACTAGGCATCGACAGGTGTCACAGGTCAAGAGATGAAAATATCTCCAGCCTAGTATTCACACTGTACTACCACAAAGATCTCAAAACGTAGACCTCGAGCATGTTAATTAACAGATATGAATCCAAGCATGTGCATCAAGCACTCACCAGATAAGGATCCAGGGAATCGAATCCAAGCACCACATCACCAAGAACCCCTGATAAAAACACAAACAACACCGTCAATCAAATCCCAAGCACCGCAACAAAGAACGCAACAGCAACTATCTAGAGAGTCAGCATGCGCAGCTCAGACGCACCACTCTTGTCCGGGACCAGGAGCGAAGTAATGGTGGCGCCGACATTGCTGATCCAGGCCCGGATCCCGCCACCATCAAGCTCAAACAGCTCGGGAGAAGGGGGAGACAAGGACGAGGACGAGGATGACAAAGCCGCCGGGGGGGGCGGCGTGGCCATCGGGAGGAGGAGGAGCTTGGCACGGTCCTTGGAGGAGGGGCGGAGCGAGACGGCCGGCGAGGAGAAGATGGTGAAGGAGGCGAGGAGGTAGACGGCGGCGAGGAGAACGAGGAAGAAGGGAGGGGTGACGCGGAGGATCTTGGAGACGGCGTGGGGGGATGGGTGAAGGTGTGAGTGGTGGTGGAGGTGGTGATCCGGCGGCCGGAGGCGGTTGGAGGGGAGGCGCAGGAGATGCGGGTGGGTCGGGGTCTTCGGGGACAGGGAGGAGGAGGTGGAAGAAGAATGGTGGTGGTGGTGGTGGTGGTGGTGATGGTGAACTCCCACCAGCTGCTCCATTTCCTCCGGAGAACTCTCCGTTTTCCCAGGGTTGTCGTGATGTCAGCCGGGTTCGCCTAAATACAACCGTGGAAGCTGGTGCCGGTTTTGGTTGGCCATTTCAGGCGTTGTTCCTTTGGTTGTTCGCTACTAGTTGATTATTGCCGCGGATAATTTAATCTATGTTTTCAATTTTTTTTAAAAAAAACTTTCTACTTCGGCTCTACTATTTTTTATATAAATTTTGGATTTTTCGTTTACATGCATTGCAGTGTTCGATAAAAAATTATATAAAATTTCTTTATCTTACTGTTGTGAATTGAGTCATTTATACTTTTAAATTATCATCGTTAAAATTAAATAATCTAAAAATATAAAATCTTTATAACTTTTAAATGGAGATTTTTAAACTTTTTTAAATGTTTAATTTATTCATACAATATAATTTATATAAATAAGACTCAATAATCTATTTTAAATACGAGCAACCGAAATAATATGTTTTAAATACGGCTAGGTCTAGCAAGGCTAACACTCATGTTGCAACAAGTACTCTTGATGCTAAACAAAACCACTATAGGTATAACATATTTTCTAGTCTGTAATCAGTTTAAGCTAGAAGAACGACCTCAATAATCTATTTTAAATAGGCCTAAAACTAGTTAGACCCAGCAAGCCTAGCACTCTACTCTATTAGTAGCAGCTACTCTATAGACTATGCCAAGTAAAACTATTATAGGGGTGACATATTTTTTTCTCTCTGATCAACTCAAGCTAAGAGAGCAACGACAATGACTACACATTTCGATTTTATGTTACCATCTGATCTAGTCGTGTCATTTGTTTATAATAACACTATGTACCCTTATATTTTTTATATTTTTATAGAAATGACATTTAGTTTTTAAGTAGAAATCAACATGCAGTCTAGGAGCCTTCAATCTACAGCAATGACGTTGGTGTCTCTTATGTGTAGATGTCTAGACTCTAAATTTCAATATGAGGATTCTCATCGTTTTTGCAATAATTGCGTGCATATGATTTTGTAGGGAGACCTCCACCACCCTCGTTGTACCATGTGTTTGTGACCTCAAGTTCGAGCATCCCTCGTTCCTTTCTCACCCTTTCTCTCTCCTCTACTATTTTCCCCTCGACCACAGTCATTTTTAGCCAAACTGTTCACATTCACCATACCACCACCTAAATCCAACCACAGAGCGGGCAATGAGAAAAGAGATGTACATATTGTTGGTGAAAGATTAATTTTTATGAATACCGTCGTGTCATATAGGTGTCGCACAGGTGAGAACACATGTGTTCTTTTCTTTTTCCTGCACATACTACTACCTTAGCAACATTGGTTTGTTCTGAATTTTGGTTGGATTGGATCAATGGAGGTCCTAAATTTTTCTTAGATATCATAATGTGTACTAAATTGCTGGCTTGTGGGCTTTAGGTTCTGTTGTTGTTGGAGTATTTCTTTCTGACAATATTGTTTGTTGATAGGCTATGAATTTTCTCAAATTTTATGAGCTTTCATCATGTGTTTTTAGTCATCCCTTTGAGCATGTACCATATCATCTTCATGTGTTCTGAATTCTCGTTGGACTGAATTTCTTTTACTGAAAGTTCTAAATTTTGTTTGTTATACTAAAATTTCTTTGGATTGCTCAAATGAATTATATTTAGTATTTTAACAAAATTTATTGCTCGGTCCATAATAAATTCACTTGTCATGAGCCCATGTGTGTAATAGAATTAATTGTAAGGATGTCCTATAGCTTCATACAGTACGGTTTTAATGTGTATGCATGATGTATCATACATTTATGAGAAAATGATTCTCTAAACTTTTGCCATGTTTAGATCTAATCGATCTAAACTACAATGTTGTGTTGTACTACTTTTGCCTACATAGACAATATGCTTGTATTACCAGCAATGTACTATTTAGCTCATCATTGTGACTGACGCATGCCATGTAGACACTCATAACAATCAATTATAACAAACATATGTACACCCATGCTAGGAATAATTTATAAAATAACTTCCACCTTTATCATAGATTTCTCTTACTTTATCATTCAACGATTTCCACTAAATAATCCCATCTTACTTCTAGGCACACCAAGCATACATGATACCATGGAGTTGATAGAACACTAATAGAAACATAGTGATTCTAGTAGAATTTGTCATGACCCATGCATTTACGAGCAATACACATTGTATACAAAGCTATACGAGCAACACACATTATACAAAGCTATACGATAACGCTAGAATCTAACAAGTTGTATATAGTAGGTGCACCAACAAATTTTAGTAGTGAAAATGAAATGCAACTAGTCGACTAGTGTTGCCCACTTCTTCAATTTAATCTCACAATGCACCACCTTGACCACAAAGAAGAGCATACAGCATAGCAATAGTTGGAAGTACCAAGATCAAATTGTAGAAATTGGAATAGAATAATTCACTTGACATGTAGGTAGTATAAGAAGTGTTTATATTCAAACTCATTAGAAATATGTCCTTTTGAAACCAAACACATCAGTTACATCTGTTATGTGAGGTAAATAGGAGAGAAAAAACTTATATCGGTTAAAGACATTTGGTAGGGGGCAGCCCTTCAAGGAGATTGAATAGCCAAAAAAAAGTAAAAAGCTTAAATAGTGAGATAATATAAGTAACTGAGTAAAGTACCATGGAATCGAAACAAAGAAGCAACAAAATCAACCCTATATTTTCTACACCATTGAAGGAGTAGAATTACCATTGGATTTCAATCCCTTACACACCAAATATCCATAAAACCATAATCAAAATTTTCATATCAAATAACAAAAAGTTAACTGATCATGATTTATACAAGGGAGCACTTCTCAATTCTCCATTGAGATTAAAGCCAAACAATGGCATTGCACACTCATTTAGTGACATCACATCATAATACAACCATTTGAGATTTCTATAAATTGATCCCAACTAAGAAATCCCATAACTAGCAAGGTTTGAATAACACCAAGACATTTGAATATGTGGTATATGGAGACAAGAACATGAGAGTAACAACAAGAAATATGTGTTATTACTTGTTCTATAATTAGTCACAACGCGATCAGTAATATTAGGAAAAAAAGTAGAGTATTCCACAACATTGAATCAATTATAAAAAACTGTAAGGATAGCTATTCATTTTTATCCTTAGCCAAAGCAAATAGAACATAAAGGAAAATATATCAACTCTTGGTGCACTACATGCACGATATATCTAAACTACATACCCAAATTTAACTTTTGGTGTTCAGAATCCAAATATGGTTTTTCTTCTTTGAATAATTTTCTTCAACTTCTAAAGGAATATTAGCACCCTCCTTGCACAATTGAAAGGATGGTAATGGCCAAGGGCTATTTCCGAAGGGAAAGGAATATATGGAATGATGACATTTTAGAAACTTAATATAATCTACATATGTGTTAATGCCATCTTAGTTATACAAGGTTATATGGAATTTTGCTAATTGACATCCTTACTTTTTCAGCGTGCTTGAGATTTTTATGAACTTCTTGACTAACATATCATCTAAAGATATGCCTTAAGAAAACATAAGGGGTGTACTAAAGAGCAAATTATCAAAAGTGACTAATAAATTCCATCAACATTTGGGTAACTCAAGATGAAATTACAAATTGAATTAACACGAAGGATAATAGTGAAGCAAACAACCTATATAGTAGTTGCTAACTACAAATCTGATTGATTAATAGTGCAATAAATATTTGAAATCACCAAAAAAGTTTACGACTCAATCTTATTTTCTTTTTTCTCAAATAGAAGAAATCAATTCATATATTAATATAGCAATATCCAATTAAGAAATTCATATTATATTAGGAGACTAACGATAATTCATTCTATAAGGAAAAATATAGGTGTAAATTATATGGGGCAAAACTATATATAATTTGCACCTATCAATGATCTAAACAATATTTGGTGGATTCTACAAATCAAATAACACATGCACAAGAGCATAATGTAGCATATGGTAATGATAGGATAAATGATAATGTTTGTGGATTAGGGCATGATATAATCAGAAACCCATAAGGCTTTTAATTAAACGAAAACCATCAAACAATGCATGTTTTTTTAATTCTAGGAGCCAATTTCATTCTTATGTCAGGATTGGAGTCTATCTACAAGTCAAATGAAAACATAATTGATTAGAACTAAAACACATTTGAAAAGGCACAATATAAGAAAAAAATATATGATGACCTTAGTCATGAATTTTTTAGATTAAAATGTCAAGAAGTGAATCAGGATCAATAAGATCATTGATAATCCGTCTCATATAATCATTGTCAGTATCCATATGGACACATATGTAGATATCTTCTAACTAAATCATTTTCTTTTAACTCTGCTCTTTCATTTTGCTAGCTTTTAAGCAATCTAGCCTCTTAGCCTCATCTCTACCATAAAAAAAGGCATGGAAGGATTTTACATGCAAATTAAGTTAACTTAGAGACATTAGCTTTAACAACCATTCAAATTAAGCAGAAGTAAAAAGAAGTCAATCAATTGTAACCTTCTTAATAAGTTCATGTGTAAGGTATTCTTAGGACATTTTTGTGTTCAGGGAGACTGAAATTAAAGAAGTAACATGGTCAAAGCGTTTACATTCACCATGTCCATGAAGTTCCATAACTGAACTACAAAAGATCTTGCAACTGCCATACAAAAATCAAACTTCAATAGTTTGAATATAGATATAAGGGGAAATCTAGAGTAAAAATAAAGGTATGTAAATTCATAAAGTACTAATATGTAAATCACCAACGAAGCATAGAGTATGTGCAAAATAAGAGGAACTGTTTACGCTGGAACCCGGCATGAGCACGCCGACGCCTGGGAGGTCTGCTTAGCTTCAGTGCAGGCCAATCGGCTTCTCTCTATGCCTCGAGATACGCGTACTAGGGCCTATGGGTTTGGTCAGCTCCGGTGCGACGGTGCCGGTGCGGGTGTACCAGTCAATTTGACCCTCCAATTGACAAGGAAGTGAGACAAACGGGTCAGTCGGACGATAGGCCGATACGAGCCCTCTCTATTGGCTGGCTACCGATAGAATCGAGTCAGTCATCGACCGTGTCTAGATGGCTCCTGCTATCGGTTGGTCGCCGATAGAAATCAGAGCGTGCTTTCATCGGTTGGGGAGCCGATGCAGGTGTAGGTGGATATCGACGAAGGATACGACGTCTCCAGGTGTAGCGGACGCGAGGCCCTGATCCATCGCCCACAGAGCCGATGGAGGCACATGATGAAGATGGCAACACGAGACCCATCACTCACCGTGACGACGCCACGGGCACCAAACCTTGAGGATCGGACCTAACTAAGACAGTACGAGAACGAGATCAACGACAACGGGACGGTAAACGCCGGATCGGACGTGTTGAAGCAAGGACGAAACGAACCCATCGGCTAGCTGAGCCGATGAGTAGGTGTCTCTTTGAAGACAAGCGCGCATCAGCTGGAAGGCCGACGTGCTTGGCGTGACATTCGAAGGGAAGTCTCTGAAGACCTGGTGCGTATCGGCTGAGCCGATACGCTAGGCGTGGCACTCAACGTATAGATAACTCATCGGCTAACACTCCGATGAAACGCTGTATAGAGACCTATAGGCCTAAAGATCATTCTACCGTTGGCTGTCTTGTAGGTCGAACCTAACCAATGCAGTATGAGACCAACGATGGCGAAGAGAGCTTGATAGACCGATAGATACTGCACGGACATGATGCGATACATCTAATCGATCTAAGATATCGAACTTAACCGATGTAGCCTTAGACAGAACGAGACATATCGAGATAGTGGCGGGACTTACCCCTTCACTGAAGATCGGACCTAATAGATGCAGCCCCGCGCGAGAGCCAGACCCCGCTGGTAGAAACCTAGATGAACTAGGGTGGCGATGCGCCGAGGTTGTATTGATCTGAGGATTCCTCATTATACATTTTCAGGGGGTCTATATTTATACTTGGGTTTACAGAGTCTGACGCGTTTACAACAACTATCAGACGTTATTTTCTAACAAAGATAAAGAAAAATATCTCTAAGAAAGTTAACTAACTATATCTTTCTATCCATATAAGATAGGATAGACTATTCTGCCGTGAACCATGACTCCTCCTCAAACTCGGTCTTATCCGAATAATCTTCTATTCTAGGATTGAGTATTTCCTTGCTTCAATCCGATCGCCTTCTTTCCTATAGCAATCGAACACTTCTGCGCTTCAGCCGATCGTCTTTCTAATCTATAACTGGGCTTTCTAAATTTTGGCGTTAACAGGAACCAAATGAGGAATAAAAACTAATGGAAAATTAACATGGAGCAAATAGCAATTATAATGGTAACTCTCAATATAAACCATTCTCTTAACATTACACATTCTGAGTATTAGGATAATTTAGTTGTGCATGGAGTACGAAAATGCAAATATATGATGGCATATTGTTACATTATGAGTTATGACTTAAAAATACATGGCCCTTGAGAATTTCATGAAAATTATGCTTCTGTCAAGGTGAATCAAACAATAAAGTCTATTGTACTAAAGTTCAAATTTTCAAATAGCAGCAGAAACAAACCAACAATGTGAAAAATGTTGCACTAAAAATTATGCATACTACTTCTTTTAATAGATAAACAATGTTTTCTAAGACTTATAAAATAAATAAGTATTACACTACATAGCAGTACCTTTCGAAGCCTCTATTTCTTTTCTTGATTTAACAAATGAACTTTTCGTGCATGCTTTTCAAGTGTACTATCACTTATACTCATTGATGTGATCCTTCCCAACTCAACAAAGCTAAGATAAACCTCATGAAGTGATTTTTAAGATTAAGAAACATCATGTTTGAAATTTTATGGATACAATTGTTCTGTACGTGAATCTTTTGCAAGACATAAGTCACATTTTATTAGCCTTCTCCTAGGATGACACAATGCCTCTTGAGTTAGTTAAAACATTAGTGACATTAGCTATAGGAGCTTCTGATGGACCAGTCTTAATGCTAAGTCATAGTTGAGAAGGCCCAAGTTCAGCAAAATATAATTCTTCCACTCGGAGAAATTGATTTCATTAAGAGTCTAACAGACATTCCATGACCTCGATACAATTAATTGCATATTAATAGTGACTATAAATTTTTTTGGCATCACCGCTGGCGGAAACAAAATGAACATTAATAAATAAAAAGATTCAGAATTCTATATCAAATCACCGTAAATCAAAAATGATAAAGGGAATAAGTTTATGAAAAATTAAAATCCTAAATCATATCAATGTTGGAGAGAATATAACAAATGAATTAATGTCCTAAAATAACAACATGAAATTATGGTTAATGTTGGTTAGAAAATAATTCCATGTCATGACATCTCATTGGTTCTATTTTGTTAGAAATTATTGAATACTTCCACCGGTTCCATAATATAATTTTATGGTCAAACTTTTAAAACTTTAATTATGAATAATTTTTAAAATATTTACTTTAAAATAAATATTATATATATAAATTAATCTTAATAGGCAGTTCAACAAAGTCATAATATTTCTATATATATTATAATAGAAAATAATGGTCAAACTTTTTTTTAATCATGTCATAATTCAATATGACAAATATTATAAACCAGAGGAAGTATGCATTAGAAATATTTATCTTAATTTCCCTAGCAATTTAAAATGGCTCAAACAAAGTTCATTTGGAAATAAATTACTAATTCGAGCTGAGAAATAAAAAAATCATTCGGCCCATAATCTAAAAAATCGGAGTATTAGTCACGTGCACGCATGACCCAGTTGTACTCGAAAGTCAGGCTATCTGCCTAGCCGGTTACTGTGCCGCCGGTCTTTTGCAAAGAAAAACTTCTATTTTTCCCCTCTCAAGTATCGTCCGTGCCTTGCTCCCTCAACCATAAAATCAGACAAAATTTCCTTCAACTATTAAAACTCACCTCGTAGACTGTGGTTTTTGGAGCGATTTTTACCTATGTAGCAATTCGGTCAGCTAAAAAATATATAAGAAAGCATTATCTCCACATGTTAGGATACTTTCTCCACCTCTAACCTCCTCTCTGCCCACTGTCTTGGTCTCTTCGTGTGGGTGACGACGGTCGGCGATGGTTGATTTTCACCCAATGGCATGGGAACGGACACAGTGGCTACAACCTAGCAGCATTAGCGCCACATTAAGTTGTTACCTTTCTTTCTTCTCTCTAGCACCATCACCAAGCCACCACATATACCTGTCCAGATCTAGGATGCCCCTAAAGACCACCCACCTCTCCGATGACGATAGGACAATCTAGCCTCGCATTGAAAGTAGGGCCATTCCCATCACCTCCTAGAGACACTTGATGACGGGGGTGCAGCCTATGTTACAAAAGAGCAACATGTCCTTCATCCCAGCTCTTAGGCTGCAAGTCAGTATTGTCTAATGTATATTCAAATATATGCTATCTAATAAACCCATACTTGATTAATTTCGTTTCATGATAAATGTAGAGTAGTAGCAGAGAAATAATTAATTAGCTCATATTACATAGCATGTACCATAGTAGGGGTGAATGTCGTGTCGTACAAACACCTTGACGAACATCATGTAGTAGGCGGACACGGTATGGTCAATAACAAAAAGCGCAGGCTGTGGAGTGTGACCTTTACACTCGAGAGGCATGATAGCCTAGGCAAGCTAGCACCTCCTGCCTGCTCTCTTGCCTTCTTACGTAGACCGCCTCACCACAAGAGGCCCATGATGCTAAGATCTTGAGGTCAGATTTGAGTCTACACTAATTGTATGGCTGCTTTCCACCGACGAGGTTGTCTTCTATCTTTACTTTCAATTTCTTTCTAGCCAGCCATAACTCGTAAGACCATTAAGATAGAGGGGAGATGTGGATAGAGATAGAAAAGATAAGAGAAAGGGTTGGAGGAAGAAGATGGTGAAACTAACATATGGATCTTTTTTTTCTTATGACATAATTACCGTGTTAGCATCATGTCATTACATGTTAGCTAAGTCAACACACTAGACAAAACTACTTATTATAATATTACACAAGTATTATGTACAACAAAATTACCGTTAAAACCACTAAAAAAAAAGTAAAATAAGCCTATTTTAATAATTAAAGAAGTAGGTGAGGGAGATAGGAAGCAAAATTAGATCGGGGATAGTCGAGGGAAAAAAAACAAACTTTCCCCTCCTGCTAACACGCGCGCGTCATGCCTGCGAGACAGCGAGAGGCCCATTCGTCCCATCAGGCAACGACTGTGGCCCGAGTCGGCTTCTAAGGAATGAACACCGTCCGATCAGATCGAACGGCTGAGATTTCTCCTAATCGGAACAGACTGCTGCCCTAAACCTAATTCCCCTTCCTTCTCCCTGATTTCCTCGGCTCTATGCCTCTATCGACACGCAGAAGTCTCCAACCCTTTCTCTTCACGACGACCACTCCCACCTCCCCCGCCTTCTAGGGTTTCGTCTCCCCACAATGGCGGCGGCCACCACGTCCCGGCGCGGCCCCGGCACCATGGACGACGAGAACCTCACCTTCGAGACTTCCCCCGGGGTCGAGGTCATCAGCAGCTTCGACCAGATGGGGATCCGCGACGACCTCCTCCGCGGCATCTACGCCTACGGCTTCGAGAAGCCCTCCGCCATCCAGCAGCGCGCTGTCCTCCCCATCATCAGCGGCCGCGACGTCATCGCCCAGGCCCAGTCCGGAACCGGCAAGACCTCCATGATCTCGCTCTCCGTCTGCCAGATCGTGGACACCGCCGTCCGCGAGTACGCCTCTTACTACCCCTTCATTACTAGCTGCTGGAGTACCAATTTGACATTTTACTTGTGTTTCCACTTACTTTTTCTACTGAACGATCTATTTTTCTCCAGATTAGCTTGCGACCGCAGCACCGTGCTGGTATCAAGTGCAGTAACTAGGACGTAGATGTCTGGATAGGATTTTTATTCCTTGCTGCTGCTCTGTAGATTTGTTATGGTTGTGACTTAGACACCGAGCTATTGGATTCAGTGCTCTATTCTTTCTATGTCAAGTCTTTTTTTTTCTGTTCTTGACCTTATATTGCCATTGCTATATGTTTTTTTCCTCCTAGTGTTTATATTTTTCGAAAAAAAGGAAACTAGGGATACTATAATTTCATAAGTTTTTTTCTCCTGGTTTTTATATTTTATGGAAAAACCTACCCTAATTTACTTGGGACCGAAAGGCTTCATGAGGATGATTTATATTTTTCGAATAAAAAGGAAACTAGGGATATTATAATGTCATAGGTGATGACATCCAAGTTAATTAGACATGTACACGAATTGAATTTTTTCATGCCTAGACATGTATACGAATTTTTCTATGCCTGTTCTGCTATTGATTAATGACTATTCCTTGTCGTTGTCTATGTTCCAGTAACCGTCAAGTCTGTTGGTGTTGGTAGTTAATATTGTTTTTTCATTCTGTAGGGTGCAGGCCTTGATACTCTCACCAACTAGAGAACTTGCTGCACAAACAGAAAGAGTTATGCTGGCAATTGGTGACTTCATCAATATCCACGTGCATGCTTGTATTGGTGGCAAAAGTATTGGTGAGGATATTAGAAAGCTTGAGCATGGAGTGCATGTTGTGTCAGGAACACCTGGCAGAGTCTGTGATATGATCAAGAGAAGGACCCTGCGTACAAGAGCCATTAAGCTCCTAATTCTGGTTAGTTTACCTTTTTATGTTGTTTTTTGGAACCTTTTTTTTGGTTTGATCAAATAGTACGAGAATAACATTCTTCAATGACAGGATGAAGCTGATGAGATGTTGGGCAGAGGCTTTAAGGATCAGATATATGATGTCTACAGATATCTACCCCCAGAGCTCCAGGTCAGTCACGGATTAAACCTGTACTAGACTGATAGTTTGTCCTGTGTTTCAGTGTTCACCTCTCAGCTAGTCGATTCTTTTAAATTTAGCTCCTCAATAGTGTATAATATCTATTCCTTCCTAAAATATAGCTATCTTTAGCATTTAAAATTTGTCCCATAATATTGCTATCTTTCCACCTACTCCCTCATCTCAACCAATCACAACCATCTATCATTTAATTTCTTTACCTACTTCCTCATCTCAACCAGTCACAACCATTACTCATTTTATTTTACACTTCTCCCTCATTTTATGTTACACCTGTCCTTAATATTCATGCCTAACTTTAAAGTCCTTATATTTTAGGATGGAGGGAGTATTTTCCATCTCTAATGCATTTTTTGTTACACTATTCTGTCCATGTTTTGATGTTCTCTTGTAATGTATCATCGTACGAACAAACTAGCTACCTTGTATCTGTTTTGATTCGGTAATTCATGACTTGATGACAATAAGTCCCAATACTAATCTACTAGCGTATCTTTTTCATTTGCACAGGTTTGCTTGATCTCTGCAACTCTGCCACATGAGATCTTGGAGATGACCAGCAAGTTCATGACTGATCCAGTTCGGATCCTTGTAAAGCGTGATGAATTGACCCTAGAGGTAAACATCATTGTTGCTTTGCTTTTCAAACAAACTTGATGATCTTCAATATGTATTTTACATTGTTGGTTTTGTTGGTCTTTAATATATCTTTTCATATCATGCTTATAGGGCATTAAACAATTCTTTGTTGCTGTTGAGAAAGAAGAATGGAAGTTTGATACACTTTGTGATCTTTATGATACACTGACAATCACCCAAGCTGTCATTTTCTGCAACACGAAGAGAAAGGTAATATATGGTGTTCTTTTTTGTTATGATCCTTTCAATGTTGTTTGTCTACACCAAATTGTTGTGCTATCTTATGGTCAGAGCCCCTTTGTATTCTTTCAAACACCTTTTTTTGTGCCATCTCAGCAGTTTGCTATTACTCCATATCTCTTGAAACTTATTGATTAGTGCTAGAATACTAGTTTGTGCAAGCCTGCAAGAGTTGATACTTTTAGTTTGCTGTTTTTTACTACGTTGGATTGCAATTTTCCCAGCCATGCCCAATTGGTACTGATCTTTTGTTTGATATCTGGGTTTTTCTTTGGTCAGGTTGATTGGCTTACAGAAAGAATGCGCAGCAATAACTTCACGGTATCAGCTATGCATGGTGACATGCCTCAAAAGGAAAGGGATGCCATTATGGCTGAATTCAGGTCTGGTGCAACCCGTGTTCTAATTACAACGGATGTGTGGGCTCGAGGCCTGGATGTTCAGCAGGCAAGCTTGTTGTAATGTTTTATTTCAAGACTATTGATATTACTGCTTGTGGAGTATTGATTATTATTTCATTCATTTACAGGTCTCTCTTGTCATAAACTATGATCTCCCAAATAATCGTGAACTTTACATCCATCGCATTGGTCGTTCTGGACGTTTTGGTCGCAAGGTAATGCTACACTGTCTACCGCATAACTTGCAACTGTTTATTCTACTACATCTATCCTCTACTTTGCTTGTCATTTATTCATGCCAAGGAAATTTTGGTTCAAGTTTTTCTGGTACTAATACATATGTACTATGGTTTTGCTCAACACAGTCACACATTCATGAATGGTCACATCAACAATAATGAACCAAATGCTTGGACATTTTTTTTGGTTGGCAGTATATGACAAATTAGATAACAGAATTCTGACTGCATACTGTTAACACAGAATCAAAGTGTGGCATGCCACAATTTGTGTGGTTAACAAATTGTTGGCCACAATTTAGGCAAAATTTGTTACAGTTTGTGTATATGACATGGGGTTAATGGCTAGGTTTTTGAGGCAAGCTAAAAGTGTGCTAGCAAGCCAAACGCTAAGCTAAGTAGGTAAACCTCCTTGCCAAATATGTGGTCGAGTGTGGATACCAACCAAACACCCCAAGTGCGTCAGTAAATCCAACAGTTCATCACATTTATCTTTAGATTCTAGAAATGACTAAACAATATTTTTTCTCTGAATTCGAATTTTCTTTTGTGAAATTGAGGAAAATGATTTGAATACATCTCCATGCATCCTGCATTAGAGATCAGTATTATCAGGAGCTAGCTGACTGCATACATAGGTAACAGTTTGATTGGGCAGATTCTAATGACCAAAAAAATCATTGCATATTGTAGGGTGTGGCGATCAATTTTGTCAAAAAGGAAGACATCCGTATTCTGAGAGATATTGAACAGTACTACAGCACGCAGATTGATGAAATGCCAATGAATGTTGCTGATCTAATTTGAGTGCAGGAGTGGAGCTATCATGTTTGATCATCTGGTCTGGCAACAGCTGAGCTTGTTTGTTGTGATTTTGGTTGAAATGTTTTGTCGTGACTCTATTGCTGTGAACTTAAAAAGGGTTGCGAGTAACACTAGTGATTGGTTTCGTTTCCTCTTTGGCTTGTGACATGATCTGTATATATATTAGCGCCAGCTCATGTAACACTATTATTGCATTTCTTCATAGAACATGTGATTTTGTTCACTATATTTATGGCAGCAACGATTTGATGTCTGTTCTCGTTGATGATGTGGTATTTAGATTTCTTAGTATTGTGATCTCAAAGTTTACTACAGTTGGTCGTCTCATTTACTCCAGTTCACCTTTGCGATGTCATGCTCTCTGGTTTGCTAGCTCTCTGCTGAATTGATGATGCCATTGCACTGGTATAGCCGAGATCATGTCATGCAACGCCAGACAGTGTATGGATATTCTTTGAAGCGAGTTCTACCTATCTTCAGGCTTGCGTTTTTATGCTTCGAAGACGGATTCAGTTTCCATACGAGCTGAGTGTGTATCATTAGACAGCCAAAAAAGGGCTCGATCAACCTTTCTTCATGCATCAAATACCGTACAAGATCGCACAACGTACATGATTGCGTACTCTCTTCTCCCATTCATCCACTACGATGTTGAGCTGTATCGAACAGCCTATCCAGTTGATCATCTCACGCGTCGGCACCCTTCAGACAAAATCCACATCTAGATGATCCATCGTGCACAGTGTTAACATAACCTCCAAAAATAATACCTGACATGAAACCTAGCTAGTCCAGTCCAAAGATGATACTACCTGACATGAAAATGGCGTTTAAGAACAAAGACGACAATCACTATATAGTTAAACCATGTCAAGTGTGCTGCATGTCACCGATATTAGAAGAACTGTATTCTATTACAATAAAGCCATTGATGCTAGAATAAAAAAAATTCTGGAACTGGCACATGTACCGAAGCCATGCTACTAATAATTCAATGAGCTCATTTGTTAGCCAACGCTACGAAAGGGTGACGACTGTTTTTACCTTTCTATTCTTCAACTGTTTGGTTTTGTTTATAGGCTTAGCTATTCCCTCATTTTGATAAGGATGCTATCATTTGTCAGCCAACACTACGAAACGGTGACGACTGTTTTTACCTTTCTATTCTTGCACTGTTTGATTATAGGGTTAGTTATTTCCTTATTTTCGTAAGCACACTTTTTAAATTATTAAACAAAATACTATTTAAATTTATTTTTTAAGTTTATCTCTTCAGTCTAAAGGTTTTAAATTAAGTAGAACTAAAATTGAATAATTAAGATATGACTTTGACACTATCGTATATTAGGAGAAAGATATAAGTTTAAGAAGATAAGTATTCTCTAAGAAGAATATTTTTCGATATTTAGGATCAATGCCATAGATGAATGATAATATTGATGCGAACATTTATCATAAAATTAAAGTGGACTAGTTGAAGTAGCATAAAATATCTGTTTTTTTCTGTGATAAGAAAGTATCGTAGAAACTAAAAGTTTACAGAACGATAATTAGATCCGTAATGTTATATGGAGCAGAATGTTAGCCTATAAAAATATTATATTTAATAGCTGAGAGTTACAAAGTTACGTTAAATTTATGGTCTGTATTGAATTTAAAATGAGAATATACGTAATTGACTGGGGTCAATTGAAAAAAAAATTGTTTAACATCGGTTTAAATATTTTGACTATGTTCAAAAGAGACCTCAGAGATACAGTATATTGTAAAATCTTAAGTTAAGATAATAATACGAAAAAAGATATAGAGACAATAAGAAGAGATTTTAAAAAATAAGAAATATTTAAAAATTATTGTAAAATCTTAAGTTAAGATAATAATACGAAAAGAGATATAAAAACATCAAAATTAATATGGAGAGACAATAAGAAGAGATTTTAAAAAATAAAAAATATTTAAAAATTTGTATTTAAATATAAATGCTTAGAAAAGTAGCTATTGATATGGTTTTAAATTGAAAAGCTGTGTTAAGTATTTTTCAAATTTATTATAATTAATAATTATCTAACCATGCGCTTACTACCGTTTTAAGTAAGCGTGCTTAGGATTTTGAGCAATGCTACGCGCAACAGCATCCAAATTTTCGTGTCACCTCTCAAGCATGAGCCTATGTTTTTCTGAACTCTGATACTACCACTACCCGGGCAGGTCACCTCAGCACTGAAACCTGTTTTGACACTGTATAGAGGTGCTTTACATGTCCATGTAAGAGTACTTTCTAATACATGCCTCCCATCCCATGCTTATATTAAGCTATGATTCACACTGAGGATAAGCAGTGCACTGACATGTTCAGCACTGATACATGCGTGATACCCACTTCAATATGCGCAGATCAAGTATCATATGATTAAATAGAAAAATGATTTCTCTCTTCTTTGGTGAGTTCTTTTTTTTAATATCTTGTTCTTTTGTGTTCACCATGAGGTCATCATGCTAAATCTGAGCACTTAGCATCTTATTCTTATTAATCCTTGTTTAGAGAGTGCAAACTGTTCCTGCTAGTGCTTCCAAAGATGATGACAATACCAACCTTCAGAGTTCATTACAGAAGCATGTGATATTTTAGATGAGGGTGATGCATAACAAGCATATGTGAGATCAAGATGCAAACATTACACTTTGCTATTCTAGATATGCCATAAAAATCACGGCAAGTTTTGAACATAACTACTTGTTAGAATTGGGGCTTCATCAAGTCAACGATGCTTAGATATTAGTCGTCTCATCCTTCGTGGCAAGATAGAATGGCTACCTTTTGATAAGCGCCTATCTAAGCACATGCATTGGACATGGCCGTATCGCCTTGTGGCACGCGTAGAACCTTGATCCTTCTTTCTCTTCCACCTTGCCTTCTCTGTCTACCCTATGAAAGTGATACTTTGGTATCTTCTTGAGGACCTTAGAAGAACATTTCTTTTGTTAAGATCAGTTTTGATGCAATGTTCCAATCATGGCTGTGATTGCTTTTATGTGAATTTATGAACTTTAGATGGAGAAAGGTATTTAAAAATTAATTTGTACTAGTTATTTAGTTTGAAATTGAACAAGGAGAAGTTGTCTTAATTGGAGAAGAGCTAAGAGATGCGTTTTGACTACGAGTACCAGGAAAAGGAGAAAAATTAGGTACCATGCGAACACCAGTCTACCATAGAGAGAACGCTCTCTACGCTTAAACATACAGCGCCAGCAAAATCAAACAAAATGACCACACGAACAAGCTGGTACAACCAAAGTTGGCAGCATATTCATCAAATTACTTTTCATGTAAATCGCTCTAAATATTACACCAGTAAACTCTCTTGCTATAGAACCGTGTGTGGTTGTACACTTGAACTGGTCAAAAGCAAATGAGGGATGCAAAATGGCAGCCCAAAACCAACCTATACACAAAATTAACGAGAAATCAAGGCGCCGAAATTGTAAAATTCACCATGGCTCACCGATCTGGCAAGCCACCCTGAAGAAGGGCAACAGCGATTCTACACCTTTGGGACGCTTGGAATGTCTCAGGAGTCAGGAATGGCTGCAACAGCGATTTTTAATGCTGCCCTCTGTTAAAACAGATCAATGCAAATGCCAAAATATTAATGCTGCCCTCTGTTAAAACAGATTAGTTCACGCAGAACTATAAAGTTGATTTTCAACATAGCTAAAAGGTTCGGAAGTGTCCACTAGAAATTCAGAGCTGAAAATGTGTCCGTTTCAAAATGACCAGAACCTCCAACATCCAAGTTGAATAAGTCTTTTGCAAAGACTTGGCCGAAGACTTGGTGTATGTCTTATCTAGTTTGGCAATATTCAGGGGATTCTCAGTCCTCGCCGGAGATAACAAGCTCAACAAACGAGAAGCATGGACATCTCCAGTTACCTAGCTGTAGGAGGCTGGTTCATCCAGGTCACTTTTGACAAGTATCTCTCCTACTGTGGCATCAGCCATGAGATAGACAGACTTTGTGTCGCTCTGCTTCGCACACAGTCTGTCCTCCATGGGGCAGAGGTGACACCTTCACTCTCCTGCAGCTCCCTTCCATGGATGGGGGAGCTCCAGGATGTCATGTACGATGCAGAGTACCTCCTAGACAAGCTTGAGTACAACCGCCTCCATCATCAAATGCAGGAATCAAGTTCAACCGAGAGCAACAGTAGCCCAATCAGTGCCTTTATGCATTCCAGGTTTCACAACCAAGGGGTCCAAGCTTCTGGTCTAGAGCCACATTGGGATAGATCAATCCAAGGTCAAAATCAAATGGTAAATCTGTTGGAGTGTCTTGAGCAGGTTGCAAGTGGAGTCAGTGAAGCACTCAGCCTACCAAGGAAGCTCAGGTACAGCAGATACAGCATCATGACAAGCTCAGTTCCCCATGGGGAAATCTTCGGACAGGAATCAGAAATCCAACAGTTAGTAAGTACTCTTTTAAGCTCTCAATATGGTGATAATCCAGTCTTGGTTGCCTCCATTGTTGGGGTTGGTGGCATTGGCAAACTACTCTAGCACAACATGTGTATAACAACACTAGAGTAGCAGAGTACTTCGACATCAGAATGTGCATCTGTCAATCCATCTAGATACCCTTTTCAGCTCTTGATGAGACAATACCATACAGGAACCTGTGCACTCTCATTTTCTTTACTAGCAGAATGGTGGCTCCAATCAATGTTTCCATCCCACAAGTAGTTCTTGATAACCTTTGAAACCTTCATGTTCTGGATTTATCACCTTGCAAGATAGATAGGCTTCCTGACAGCATACAGCAGTGTGTGCATCTCCAATACCTAAATATCTCATCAACTGCCATCAACACGTTACCCAAATACATGGGTAGACTCTACAACCTGCAAGTTCTAAATTTATCAGGCTGCAGGCTTGAAAAGTTTCCTTCAAGCATAAACAATCTAGTCAGTTTCCGACATCTAACAGCAGCTAACCAGATTATTTCTGCTATAAAAAGACAGGAAGCCTAAGATACCTTCAGAGATTGCCCATTTTCAAGGTCACCAGTGAGGAAACAGCATTATTCAGCTTGGTTATCTACAAGAGCTTTGTGGATCCCTCCACATTAGAAACCTTGAGAACATTAATATTACTGATGAGGCAAAGGAAGCCATGCTGTGCAAAAAAGAAAAGCTGTCGATCCTGCAGCTGATGTGAGCACCTACTCGAGATGAGGTCAACTCAATTAAGGAAGTAGAGGTGCTAGAGTATCTTCAGCCACACCCAAATCTGAATAGGTTGGACATCATGGGTTGGATGGGAGTCAAAGCCCCCAGTTGGCTTGAAAGCAAATGGCCAATCAATCTTGAACTCATCTTCCTCAGTGATTGCAATGCTAGGGAACAGCTTCCACCGCTTGGTCAGCTTCCATCTGTCAGGACTATTTGGTTGCAGCGTTTGAAAATGCTTAGGCAAATAGGCCTAGAGGTGGCAATGGCAGTCCACAGGTGGCTTTCCAGTCACTAGAGGAGCTAGTTCTTGATGGCATGCAAGAACTCAATGAGTGGTCATGGACAGGCCAGGGAATGAAGAATCTCCGCAACATAGTGATTAAGGACTGCCGAAAGCTCAAAGAGCTGCCTCCACTACCTCCAAGCCTTGCGGAGCTGACAATTGCAAAGAAAGGATTCTGGGTTCCATACCATCATGATGTGAAGATGGCACAATTGACCACTGACAGCACCACCGTCTCATCTCTCTGCATATTCAACTGCCCCAAGCTACTTGCCAGATTTTCCTCACCAGTGACCAATGGAGTTGTAGCAAGCTTTCAGACACTTAGAAGTTTTATTGTTGATCACACAACAATACTCATATGTTCTCTTTTAAGGGAAAGGCTTGAGCACATTGAGAGCCTAGACATCCAAGATTGCTCAGAGATCACCTCCTTCACTGCAGACAACGAGGCTGTCTTCCAACATCTAAGATCACTACAAAGCCTCTGCATAAGTGGCTGCAACAGTCTACAATCACTGCCTTCCTCGCTGTCCAGTCTGGAGTACCTGGATAAGTTGATCTTGTGGAATTGCCCTGAGCTGGAATCACTTCCAAAGGAGCAGCTGCCACTATCTCTGAGGAAGCTTGAAGTTGCACTCTGTAACCCAGTGCTCAAAGATAGAAAAGAATGTCGTGTTGACTGGCCAAAGATTGCACATATCCCTCGGGTTGAGATAGATGGTGAAATCCTCCAGTGATTGCAAGGTGACAGGCAGTGTATTTACTCAATCTGAAACTTGGTCAAATTAGGACACAGGTTAATGTAACTTAAATTGTAGGTTGCAATTTGATCAACCAAATACTATTAAAAAATTACAAAAGATTAGTTTTCTTTAACTCGGTTGAAGTACTAATCCTTCTTTTTTATATTATAAGTCGTTTTGACTTTTTTCGAAATATAGTAATATTTTCAACACAAAACAAATATAAACTTAAAAGTTAGATTTAATTAATTTGATGTTATAAATGTCGTTATATTTCCTTATAAATTTGGTCAGACATGAGAAAGTTTGATTTTTTTTTAAAAAAAACAAAACTTCTTACAATATAGAATGGAGGAAGCAGTACAGACAAGATAAACCATATTACTTAACTTTTGAAAACAATGGAACCAAGTAAAGAAGTAACCCATTTTGTTTTAATTAACTGCACTTCCCTCCTGAAAAGAAAATGAAAAAGGATCCAGGATAGGTTACCATTCAAAGAAATGTAAAATCTCATCCAATTCAAAGTAATCACGTTAAAGAATTCAGTGGGTAAGCTGTCAACCAAAAAGGAATATGTAACATGCACCAAATATAACTGTTTGGATAAACTAATTTAGTCATTGATTCTAAAAACAAGACAGAAAATATTTCTCAAAATGAAAACAACATAAGCACTTGTAATCACTTATATATAGCAATTAGCACACTTTAAAAGACAATCACAAAAAAATCATTAGTGTCTGAACATCCACTTAGATTGACAACAAACAAACTCAAAAGAGGCAAAATTTTAACAAGAATTATCATAATTAAAATGAAGTGTCATAAGACAAATCATCCGTAATGCATGATACTAAACCTCGACCATCAACAATCTAACACTGCCCTCCCTCCAGAAAAAAAGTACAGAAGCCATCAATTAAAAGCTGACAAACTATTTGTGTTCATGAAAATATCTAAATTTCGAGATCATGATATGCTGCCTGAGAGGGAAAATGCTTTGTTAATGATCTGGACATCATATATGACTGTGCTCTGTTCATAGATGATCATCAGCTTAGGTGAATCAAAGCACCAGGCCAAAAGACATTTGCCTAGTCTTTTGTACAGTGAGATTCTGTGCCATGCTGTGTACAGCGATTGTAACCAACACTACTAAGAAATGCCCTGATCTCTTGTGAACTACTGTTGCTTTGCTGCAGCACGCATTCATCTTCATCATATATTAGGTAGGGAGCATCACCTTTCATCCTTGAAAGCAACTTTGATGCACCTCTCAGAACATGGTATCCCCATCCCTGAACATCAATTTGATCACAAGCACTTGCTCTGCATCTAAAATGACTTCATCCAGTGGTATTGTAGCACCCTCAACAGCAATTTCTTTGTTTGCCTTGAATGCCAACTTTGCACCAGTTATAGATATAACACTGTTGTTCAGTCATCCAATTTACCTTTCAATATCTGCGATCAATACTACAGATGGATGAAGATATTGATGCGGACGTTAACCATAAAATTAAAATGGAGTAAATGAAGTGGCGTCAAGTATTTGACGTTCTTTATGATAACAGGATACTGCATAAGCTAAAAAAAGGTTTTATATAACGACGATTAGACTTGTTATATTATGTGAGACAGAATATTTGTTTAAAAAAGATGATATGTTTAACAGATGAGTATTACATAAATATGTATATTACGCCAAAATTATGATCATATAAAAATAAATTAAGTTCGAAATAATGATATACGTGATCGGCTAGGAGTAACACTAATTAAAGAAAAACTTATTCAATATCAATTGAAGTGGTTTAGTCATATCTAAAGGAGACTCTCAGAGGCACCTGTATATTATAGAATCTTAATTCAATATAATATTGTGAGGAGAGGTAGAAAAAAATCGAAATTGACATGGAGAGAGGTAATAAAAAAGAACTTAAAAAATTAGGATATATCTAAAGATTTGTACATAAATAAGAGTGTTAGAAAAACAACTATTGACAAGTCTAAACCATAATTTGATAATCATATTGAGTTTTAACTCTAACCTACCCTAAATTGCTTGGACCTACTATTATTATTGTTGTTGTTGTTGAGTCATCCAATCACCTAGGTAACTAAAACAATTATTATAGTTGTTGAATCAACATCAAAACCTTTTAATCTCAAGTAAATTAAGATAGCATAGAAATAAAACATAACAGGAGACAAATATCAAGATTTAGGCATAAAAATAGTTGTTTTCCATGCACTCTATTAAAGAACAAAACTTTGGATATATTCTAATATTTCAAGTGTCTTTTTATTGTCTCCTCTCATATTAATTTTAGTCTTTTCTTATCTCTCCTCATATTATTATCATGCCTTAGAATTCTACTATGCACGAGGGCCTTTGGAGGTCTCCGTTGTATATATCCAAACCATCTCAACCGGCGTTGGACAAAATTTTCTTCAAGTAGTGCTACCCTTAGCCTATCACGTATATCATCATTTCAAACCCGATCCATTCTTGTAAACCTACAAATCTAACACAACATACGTATCTCCATAACACTTAAACTGTTGAATTTGTCGTTTTTCTAGCTTAATATCATCACTAATAGCAACCCTCTCTTGTTATCTCACGAACCCTAGCCATATATAGGTTCCCTCTTCTCCTTTCTTCATACATAATTGTTAGTAAAGATTACTGTAAGCCTGCCACTTTGTCTCACTCAGCTCGTTTTGTGGACTTCTTCACTACATTATATTTCTCCATGTCATTCGCACTCATGTTGTGATACAAGAGCATATAACATTCTTTTTTCTCCTTAATAGCCATTTGAACTTTCTCATTTCACCACCAAGTATCTTTAGGTCAAATATATTCCCTTTGGTCACTCCAAACGTCTCTGAAACCATCTTTCGAATACAGGTTATTATCTTTTTTAACATGTTGTTTGCATTGTCTTCTTCAGTCATCTTTTATAACTCTTTCCTTAGTGATAACTGGTGTTTTTCTTTTCAATTTCCACCAATTTGTCCTAATAATCTTAGCTTAGTTATCCCTATGAGCACGCACCTGAAATCAAAAAGTCAGACACTAAAAGCTTAGATTGAAAAACAACACACTCTCCCAGTATTATCTTACAATCCAAATATACACATTTGCCTTCTCTTCTTGTGAGGATAAAGTCAATCTGGCTAGAGTGTTATCCACTACTAAAAGTCACCAAATGAGATTGCCTTTTCCTAGAGAAAGTGTTGGATAACAACAGGTCAAAAGCTATAGCAAAGTGTAAGACATTCTCTCCCTCTCGATTCCTTTTATCATATACAAAACATCCATGTGCTACCTCAAAACCTACACTTAAAAACTACATGATTATTAAGGTCTCCTATGAAATGCTTCTTACTAATAGATACACCTCTAATCAAATCATATAAGTTTTTTCAAAACCGTCTCTTAGCACTCTCATCATGGTCTACTTAGGGGCTTACGTGCTAATTACATTTAAGACTAAATTACCAAGGACAAGCATAACTAAGATAACCATATTCTTTTGCCTTCTCACTTCTAGCACATCATTCTTGATGTTCTTATCAATCAAAACTCTCACTCCATTTTTATTAGCAGTTATTCCCGAGTACCAAAACTTAAAACCAGTACTTTCTACCTTATTAGCCTTATGACTCTTCCATTTAATTTCTTAACACATAAGATATTTACATGTCTTCTAATCATTGTATCAATTAATTTTCTTAACTTAACTGTAAGGGACCCTGCATTCTAATTACCTAAACAGATCCTAGTTGGCTCAACAAGCTTTCTTACCCTTCGCACTCATCGAGTTAGATGTGAAGACTCTTGCTCATTTTTTACTTTACCCGAGAGACGATATAACGCATCACTAAGAAAACAACGACCCGATTCTTGCTCACTTGACACCATGTCTAGATCACGACATGATGTGTCATAAGGGGGTGGCGGCTCAGCCCTTCCCCATTTAAGGCCATACTCAAGTTTTGATACGCGTCACTGAGAGGGTTATGTCTTAATGTTTTTTTCTTAGGTTTTATCTCCATTTGAGTAGTTGGATTTTTTTATATTGGTTCATCAAAATTAACACAACCTTTTAAGGATAGAACCATCTACTCTTTTATCAGGTCTTAGAGCCTACTAGGTTAAGACAACATAGGCTGAATTAATCATTACAGCTGTTGAATAATTAAAATAAAAAAATATCTGGATATAGAGAACGCAATCTGAGATTTGCAAAGAATTAGTGCTTTTAATATGGATGCACAAGTCAGAACTATGGCAAAATGGAACATGGTTGCATCATGTAAGTTACGTATCGATTCCAAACATGTTTGCACATGTATGATTGCACAAGGAACTTATGGTTTCACAGTGATATTCCTGATTTCAAATGTAAGTCATTTTGGACTTTTGCACAAGAATTAAGAAAGTAGCACCAATGACTTTGTTATGCTTCATTTGTACTACATTGGGAAAGAAGAATCATTTAATTGTGAGAAGCATTAGTTTGGCAAGGGCCCACAAGGAAGAAAAGACAAACAAGTGCCTAAAAGTTGTAAAAAAAAACTTACAATTAGGAAAGAGATGAGAAGGCTGAAACAAGTTATATTTGGAATTGAGGGGAGTAAAAAAATTCTATAGACATCATCTGAAGTTCTAAGGTGAACTAGAAATTAGAACCTTGTCTAGAATGATCTTCAAACATAACAGTGAAGGCATTTAGTAACATGCAATGACATTTGTCCTAAAGCATTAGTTACGCTATATAACATGCATTTAATGAGCTATCAACTGGAAAATTAAATAACTATATGATATGGTATGTATTTCTTTGCAAAAAAATAGTCTAATGAAAAGGTCAATGTGTTGCACTGATAACACTAGAGCACATTTTTACAAGAATGTACAATTAATACAAATCTTTCTTGAAATTTCATAACACCAATGATACTAAAATTGCCAACCTCAGTAGCAGTTAAAAGAAAAGGACTATTATTCTTAAAGTTAAGGCATTTCTAAATCATTTAGAAATTATAAAAATGACAGAAAGCAGATAAATCCTGAGTCCCAACGGTGAGTTAAAATGTTATGTAAAAAGAAACATTTCAGACTTAAGCATAAATAATTTCAAACATTTCTGCAGATGAGCATCACAATCTTGAAAACTCTCCCTATGACTTTGAAAAGACCAGCTAAACTCATAGGAATGTTCATGCTCCTTTTAGAGATAATGCATTGGCTTCAGAAATGAAACCATCGTCTGGTATAATCTCTAATGAAACATATACTGGGTTTTTCTAGGTTGAAACTTCCTCATTCATGCATCTCTGTAAGAAGATTGTTTTCCACTAGGAATGAAAAATGGGTTCCTGGTAAAAAAAAAAGACCCTAAAAAACTCAAGGCATGCACGAGAATACTTCAAAAGGTAATTTTTGTGCAACCAGAGCTTACCATACTACCTTACACATTTTTTTTCTAGTATAATCTTCGATGATTCAGTAAAAACGTTGTTATTTTTGTAATATAGAAGGCAGCCATTGCACATAAAGTAAAAATAAAAAAAAATTTACATGCAAAATTCAGAACTACATGCAGTGTATTCTAAAGTAGCCACTACCTTATGGATTGTGATGTTCCCAACTCGATCAGAAGCCACGGCATGGTTCACCACAACCCGGTCCTGCACCCTGTTGAGGTACACCGCATCACAAATCCTCGGCAGATTCTCGAAGACCGGCTCGAAGGCCACCACACGTAACCCCATGATGGCCGCCGCGAACGACGCCATCCCAACATTGGCCCCCACGTCGACCACCACCCCACGTGGACCGCTCCCCACCTTCCCCCCGAGCAGTTGCTGGATGGCCTCGGAGATATCGAGCTTGCGGAAGCGCTTGCCCTTGGGAGACGGGCGATGTTCTTGTGGGGCCGGTCGGGGAGAGCCCCCATGTCGGCGAGGGAGTAGAAGAATGGGTGGGGCACGCCCTCCATGAGGCTGGCGAAGACCGGCGAGGCCTGCGGCGACGCGTAGCAGTCGAACAGACGGGCCTGGGAGGGGAAGCGGCGGGAGAAGGCGGCCGTGCGGGAGGGGGTGAGATCTGGCGCCCTGGAGAGTATGAAGAGGAGTAGGAAGACGGGGAGGAGGAGGAGGGTTCTGGGCCTGGAGGAGGACGCGGCGGCGGCAGCGTGCCGGCGCCAGGAAGCGGGGAGCGGCGCCGGCATTGGGAATTTGGGATCGGGAGGGGTTTCTCGGGTGGCCGGCTAGTCGCCGACGGCGAGTGAAGCGGTGGCGCTTTGGGTTTTTCGCTGTTCCGCTGACGTCACATTGTCGTCGTTAGTCCAGACCAGAGTATTAGGCTCAAAGTGGGCGTGGCCCATTTTCAGTGGGCATGGCTTCACCACCTACACATGGGCATGTAACAGGCTGAAGAAAGTCCTGGTTTTGATTCTGACCGAAATTGGGTGCCCAAGACCTGCGCTTGTTGGACTGCAATCCTGGGAACTGGCTTGATCAGTCCATGATAGATTTTTTTATTTTTTTTCCATCACACAAAAGTCCGCACAACAGTACGCATGCACATATCCGCAAGAGGGCAACTAGGCGACGGATCCATCCGCCTAACAGGATATTTAGGGCCATCAGTTCGCTAAAAACAAAAAGTGTCAAACGTCGTATTAGGGAAAGAAAATTAATAGATTAAATTTTTTATAGTTATGTTTTAACCAATTTAAATGTTAATACTGAAAAAAACTACAATCAAAAATCATCAAAAATAATTTTAAAATTAAAATTTTAACATCGGCATAAATATTTTAGACCAACCAATAAGACCCTTAATTACTCTCTTTTCTCTCCATCGTTTGTCTGACCTCTCATATTGAAGTATCACTCCCAAAGCTCCCTTATCCCATCAGTCGTAGCAACAATAGGAAAGGAGGAAGACGTCGATGGTAGGTGACGCATCAACTGGCTAGCCCTTCCCCACACATTTTACTAGCATCTAGGGTATCAAACCTAATACCCATAGGTACCATATCTAGTATCGGGCATTTGGTACCTAGATAATAGACCTGTCTGATACATGTGAGTATCATCCATGTATGACGTACCTATACACAATGCTGGGGAGCAGCATGACGAATTAACAAGGAGCATGATGGTTGTACCACCATGTCATCAACCAAATTGAAGCTCCGAATCTGGTCATTTTGACTTGGTGCTCCATCGGATCTAGAAAGAAAGAAGGGGCAAGAAATCTCGTCCATCATCGTTGTAGGAGGAACCTAACCACCACCCACGCCCAGCAAGAACCCGACCCCTACCCACGGCCACTGGAACCCTGATCACTACTGTCTTCATGCCAATGACAAGGAGCATGGAGCAACAGTGGGGAGTGAAGATTAGGGGATCAACAAAGGTAATGAGGACATCAACACTATCGATATATCCACTCATGGTCCAATTATCCACGCTCGTGCACGTCAACTCAACTATCAGGTGAGTTTATTCTTGAATTTATGTTCCTCTTATTTATACCTTAGAGACACGTGCACTCTTGTTTTACTCAGGAACGATGGAGAGGATCCAACGGAAAGAGAATTAGCGCGGGGTGGATTCGGACTGCAGGACAGTGCCAAATTCTGACGGCCGCCACGACTTCATGCGAACTCCGATTTGGACTTGCAAGTACTTAATGGAAAGGCTATCAAGTCTACTTTCAAATGGATCCGGCCCTATGTCAATATCTGTTATAGAGCGGCTGTAATTATCATTTTTCTACCAAGTACTTTTCTGTCCACGGTGCTGTGTCACTTCTTTTGGGCCAATGGGCCGTGTATCAAGTTGGGCCCATTAGGGGCGTGTCCTAGGGTTGAGCACGACCCTAGCACCCCTGTGGTCATCTTTTCCTCTTCTTAAACCTTCAGCCACCGCCAAGAAAAGGAGGGTTTTGTTGATTAGAGTTAGCATCTTGCTACTTGCATACAGCGCGTGTGTCGGCTAGACCGCCCGTCTGTTTGTCTCCGGAACCCCGCCATATTGTGAATTCAAAGTGAATCTTTCATCTTAATATCTAGCAATTTCAGTGCTTATTTTATTTGTTCTTGCTTGTTCTTCGATTGCTTGCAGGACAAGTGCACTAGTGGCTGGGTTATCACGCACCATAAGTTTGCGTCAACCATCGGAGATGGTGTATCGGTTGCTAAGGCGCATCGTCCTTGGACAGTTGTAGTCGGGCCGTGAACGTCGCCTCCATCCCCCAATCGAGTTATCCTCCACCTTTCATCGAAAGATCAGGACTAAACCCTAGCGGGTTCTCATCAGTTGGTATCAGAGCGCGGTTGATCGGTGAGAGACCTTCTACCCTTCGTTGTTTAATTTATTTTCCTATAGTCCAGAAAAAGCCAACAAAAAAATAGTGGATTAGTTCTCCACAATCCTGAGAACCCTTTGAGCAGCTTTTTTTTACTAGGATTGCTTAGTTAGGGCTTGTTGAGTTTTCGATTGCATGGTTGTGATAATTTGTTTGTCTTAGTGTTTGGGCGATTAGAGTTTCAAGTTCTTGCCACTGCACATCGCCATCTTCACCATTGCCGCCACCACCATTGTTTTAGTCGTCATCACCACCATCGCTGCCACCCACCAAATCACTTTCCATCCATAGTTTGATCTGTTTCTTTTTGTGTTTTGTATTGCCTTTGATCCTGCCGCCACTAGAAAGGAAATAGAGCCCTTAGTCGAGTGATATTCCTTAAATCAGTCATATCTTTTTCATATAGACTCAAAATTAGGCATATAATATACCCATGGACATCTATAGAAAAAATTACATCTGTTTCTCTCCCACTTTGCTAGGTTTGGCAAATTTAAAATCGCTAAATTCCGCTTGCAAAATTCTGTTTTTGTGGCGAGAAGCTTCGGGACCCCTTTAGATAGAACTTTGAAAAATTCCACATGCCTCATATTTTGTCCGTTTGAGCTAATTGTGGTTGGTTCTAGTGTGTCTCCTGATTGTGAAAAAAGAATAAAAGAAAGTCGCATCTCTCTCCTCAGCACTAGAGAGAGAAAAGCAAAAAAAAAAAAGCAAGAAAGAAAGAGGTCGACTCGTGAGAACCTTCCTTCCACCTAGTCCCTGTTGTCTCTACCTTCTTGTTATCGTGTATGTTTGGGCTTGTGTCTTGTGGCGTCCTTTGTAGTTAGGCTCGCGTCTCTACTTCGCCTAGCCTAGGACTAGCACGGTACCGACTTTGAACGATTACTCAACTTGCTTTGACTAATGTGATTTTCTAGTACTTCCTTTTAGCCCTCCTACAGCTCCACACATACAACTATAGCTTGACAAGCCTTGTTGCTACGGTACCGATACACCTCGTTCCATGGTTGCAGACTTGTCGGTTGTCGTCACCCCTTCTGTGAGCATGGTAAGAACTGGTAAGAGCTTGTGAGATAAACTGAGAGTGAGCGCCTTTCAGAAGCTACACCCCAATAGTTGTAGGGATTAATTCTCGTCAACTGTTTTCATTGTTGTTTTGTTATATTAACCATGGTAAGTTCGGAGGAAGAAGATGATGTATCCCATTCTCCATGCATCAAGCGCATCATACAAACAGTGAAGCGGCACACAGAAGGACTTGATGCAGATTTGCAGGTGACGAATGACAAGATTGGGCAATGAGACCACACAGATCAATGCCATAACCAGGCTTATAGGGTTGGAGGCATCGGTTGCGCGTATTGACACTAGTCTTGCTATACTTGTGAGGCACTTTGATGACCTCAATGCTAGGGGCCATGATCGGCATAATGAAGATGACGTTGATGGTGAGTACGGTGAGGACAACTTCAATGGAGACTAAACCGCTGACACTGAACGGGATGACCGCAACGCTCGTGATCGCCGTCGGCTACGTAACAACCATAGAGGCATGGGAGGACACCGTCGACGAGAGGTACGCAATAATGAAGATGTTTTTTCTAAAATTAAATTTAAGATACCCCTTTTGATGGAAAATATGACCCTCATGCATACATTACATGGGAGATTGCTATTGATTAAAAATTTGCATGTCATGAATTCCCTGAGAACACTAGAGTTAGAGCTGCTACTAGTGAGTTCACTGATTTTGCCTCTGTGTGGTGGATAGAACATGGCAAGAAAAATCCTAATAACATGCCACAGACTTGGGATGCTTTGAAACGGGTCATGCGAGCTAGATTTGTTCTTTCTTACTATGCACGTGATTTGTTAAATAAGTTGTAACAATTGAGACAGGGTGCTAAAAGTGTAGAAGAATATTATCAGGAATTACAAATGGGTGTGCTTCGCTGTAATTTAGAAGAGTCTGAGGATGCTGCTATGGCTAGATTTTTGGGTGGTCTAAACTGTGAGATTTATGACATTGTGGACTACAAAGATTATACTAATATGACTCGATTGTTTCGTCTTACCTGCAAAACTGAAAGGGAAGTGTAGGGACGACGTGCTAGTGCCAAGACTAATTTTTCTACAGGAAAATCGACATCATGGCTGCCACGCACGATTACTACTCCTTCACCATCTTCCACACCCTAGCGGTCGGCACCTTCTCCATCCAGCGACAAGCCACGTGTTCTGACTACTAGTGCATCGACTAAGATAGTCCAGCAGCCAGCCGTGAGTGCTTCTTCTGTTGCATCCACTGATAGAACAAGAGATGTTCAATATCACCGTTGCAAGGGCTATGGGCATGTCCAGCATGACTGTCCTAGCAAGCGTGTTTTAGTAGTTAAAGATGATGGTGAGTATTCATCTGCTAGTGATTTCGATGAAAATACACTTGATTTGCTTATAGCTGACCATGCAGATAAAGATGAGGGACCAGAAGAACATATTGGTGCTGATGATGCAGAACGCTATGAGATCCTCATTGTGCAGCGTGTTTTTAGCACACAAATGGAGAAGGCTGAGCAAAATCAGCGAGACACTTTGTTTTAAACAAAGTGCATCATCAAATAGCGTTCTTGCCGCTTGATCATCGATGGAGGAAGCTGCAACAATTTGGCTAGCAGCGAGATGGTGGAGAAGATTGCACTCAGCACCAAACCTCATCCCTACCCATATCACGTTCAATGGCTAAACAACAGTGGTAAAGCAAAGGTAACCAAACTGGTGCGCATTAATTTTGTAATTGGAACATATCGTGATGTTGTTGAGTGCGATGTTGTACCTATGCAAGCTTGTCATATTCTGTTAGGTAGGCTATGGCAATTTGATATGGATTCTATGTATTATGGTAGATCAAATTAGCATTCTTTTGTGTACCATGATAAGAAAATTATGTTGCATCCTATGACCCTTGAAGTTATTTTTAAGGATGATGTTGCTAGAGCTAAGAAAGAGAAAAATTGGGTCCATGCTATAAGTGAAAATCAGATTGTAGCCAAAGAACTTGTGCAACATAAAAAAAGAATATAAATCTAACAATAAAAATGTGATTCAATTGAAATGTTCTTGCTTGCTTGCTGTTAAATTTGATGTTGCCAATCTGGATACAACTGAAACTGTTTGCTATGCTTTCGTCTGTAAGGATGCTTTGTTTTCTTTTGAGGATATATCTATTTCTTTTCCTCCTGCGGTCACTAATCTTTTGCAAGAGTATGAGGATGTTTTTCCCCACGAAGTACCACTGAGGTTGCCACCGGTGCGTGGAATTGAGCATCAAATTGATTTGATTTCAGGGGCTTCACTACCCAACCGCGCGCCATATAGAACCAACCCTAACGAAACCAAGGAGATTCAGCGTCAGGTTCAGGAATTGCTTACTCCGCAGGGAATTGAGGTTGATCAAGCCAAGGTCAAGGCAATTTAGAGTTGGCCACCTCCTAAAACGATCATACAGGTTTGAAGCTTTTTAGGACTTGTAGGATTTTATCGCCGCTCCGTGCAGGATTTCAGTACCATTGCTGCACCACTGAATGAGCTTACAAAGAAGGGATCGCCTTTTACTTGGGGCACCACACAAGAGAACATCTTCAACATGTTAAAAGATAAGTTGACACATGCACCTCTCCTCCAAATTCCAGATTTTAATAAGACTTTTGAACTCGAATGTGATGATAGTGGGATTGGATTGGGTGGTGTTTTGTTACAAAAGGGAAAACTCGTTGCATATTTTAGTGAAAAATTGAGTGGGCCTGTTCTGAATTATTCTACTTATGATAAAGAATTGTATGCTCTTGTAAGAACTCTAGAAACATGGTAACATTATTTATGGCCCAAGGAATTTGTTATACATTCTGATCATAAATCTTTAAAACATATTCATAGTCAAGGAAAACCGAATCGTAAGCAGGCTAAATGGGTTGAATTTATTGAATCTTTCCCTTATGTCATCAAACACAAGAAAGGGAAGGTGAATATCATTGCTGATGTTTTGTCTAGGAGATATACTTTGTTGACACAACTTGACTATAAAATCTTTGGCCTAAAAACAATTAAAGCCCAATATGTAAATGATGATGATTTTAAAGATGTGTTGTTGCACTGTAAGGATGGAAGGACATGGAACAAATTTTTCTTTCATGATGGGTTTATTTTTAGAGCTAACAAGCTATTCATTTCAGCTAGCTCCGTTCGTTTGTTGTTGCTACAGGAAGTGCATGGCGGTGGGTTGATGGGGCATTTTGGTGCCAAGAAGACGGAGAACATCCTTGCTAGCCATTTCTTTTGGCCGAGGATGAGAAGAGATGTGGAGAGATTTGTGGCTCGTTGCACAACATGTTAAAAGGCTAAGTCACGCTTAAATCCACATAGTTTGTATATGCTTCTACCTATTCGTAGTGTTCCTTAGGAAGATATTTTAATGGATTTTATGTTGGGCTTGCCTAGGACCAAGAGGGGGTGAAATAATATTTTTGTGATTGTGGATAGATTTTCTAAAATAGCACATTTCATACCATGTTATAAAACTGATGATGCTACTCATATTGCTGATTTGTTCTTTCGGGAGGTTGTTCGCTTGCGTGGTGTGCCAAACACCATTGTTTCGGACCGTGACACTAAATTTCTCAGCTATTTTTGGAGAACTTTGTGGGTTAAATTAGGGACTAAGCTTTTGTTTTCTACTACTTATCATCCCCAAACTGAAGTTGTGAATATGACTTTGTCTATTATGTTAAGGTCTGTTTTAAAGATAAATATTAAGATGTGGAAAGAATGTTTGCCTCATATTGAATTTGCATATAATCGTTCATTGCATTCTACTACAAAGATGTGCTCTTTTGAGATTGTTTATGGATTTTTGCCTCGTGCTCCTATTGATTTAATGCCTTTGCCATCTTCTAAAAAATTGAATTTTGATGCTAAACAACATGTTGAGTTGATGTTAAAACTACATTAAACAACTAAAAAAACATAGAGCGCATGAATGCTAACTATAAGCTTTCTCATGACAAAGGTAGACGACAATTGAATTTTGAACCTGGTGATTTGGTTTGGTTGTATTTGCGAAAGGAACGGTTTCCTGATTTGTGAAAGTCTAAGTTGATGCCTAGAGCTGATGGACCTTTTAAAGTGCTTGAAAAAATTAATAAAAATACATATAAGCTTGATCTCCCTAAAGATTTTGGGATTAGTCCCACTTTTAATGTTGCAGATCTAAAGCCATACTAGGAGAAGAATATGAGCTTGAGTCGAGGATGACTCCAATGCAAGAAGGGGAGGATGATGAGGACATCAACACTATCGATACATTCACTCATGGTCCAATTACCCGCGCTCGTGCACGTCAACTCAACTATCAGGTGAGTTCATTTTTGAGTTTATGTTTCTCTTCTTTATACCATAGAGATGCGTGCACTCTTGTTTTATTCATAAATGATGGAGAGGATCCAATGGAAAGAGGATTAGCATGGGGTGGATTCGGACTGCAGGACAGTGCCAAATTCTGACACCACGACTTTATGCGAACTCCGATTTGGGCTTGCAAGTACTTAATGGAAAGGTTATCAAGTATACTTTCAAATGGATCTGGCCCCATGTCAATATCTGTTCTAGAGCGGCTGCAATTGTCATTTTTCTACCAAGTTTTTTCTGTCCACGGTGTTGCGTCACCTCTTTTGGGCCAATGGGCCATGTATCAAGTTGAGCCCATTAGGGGCGCGTCCTAGGGTTGAGCACGACCCCAGCACCCCTGTGGTCGTCTTCCCCTCTTCTTAAACCTTCAGCTGCTGCCAAGAAGAGGGGGGTTTTGTTGATTAGAGTTAGCGTCTTGTTACTTGTACACAACGCGCGTGTCAGCTAGACCACCCATCTGTTTGTCTTTGGAACCCCACTATATTGTGAATTCAAAGTGAATCTTTTATCTTAATATCTAGCAATTTCAATGCTTGTTTTACTTGTTTTTACTTGTTCTTCGATTGTTTGTAGGACGAGTGCCCTAGTGGCTGGGTTGTCACGCACCGCAAGTTCGCGTCGACCATCAGAGACGGTGTATCGGTTGCTAAGGCACATCGTCCTTGGACTGTTGTAGTCGGGCCGTGAACGTCGCCTCCATCTCCCAATCGAGTTATCCTCCACCTCTCATCAAAAAATCAGGACTAAACCCTAGCAAGTTCTCATCAAAAGGTGAGTTAGAGTAAGGAGGAGTGTGTGAACTACGAGCCATTTCTAGCCATGTGGGGATGAGGAGGAAAAGGAGATGTTGGAGGAAGGGAGGATGCAAGGACAAAGAGGCCATAAAGAGGAAGGCACAAGGAAGATATAATGTTATTAAGTATCCCATCCGAAGGATGGGATCTAGTTGTCTAGTCTTTCTGTATCCACAAATGTGCCAGATAACATACACTTAAATAGACTGGGTCCAATGGTAACTCCTAACTTTACTATATTACTATTGAAAACACATATAGTGGGCATAAATATTTGTGGACACTAACATTTAAAACTAGGTGAAGTAAGTATACGTGTCATTCCAATGATATACCTTGTGGTGCTTTCCCATATGAGAGACTATCTTCCAAGGAATGTTTTATTTACTTTCGTCTATTTAGTTTACCTTAATGATTTATTTTTTTAAAAAAAAATCATTAGTAACACTCTCCATATTAGTATTGCATGTGTGCAATGCCTTACACATAGAACAACTTAATACACAACATAGGACTATAGCCGTCAAGTTGTCCTTATGCAAGTAGTAGTATACTAAAGTACAAATGATGTCTCTTCTAATAAACAATTCATTGTTTTCTATAAAATTTTCTAAATTTGAAGGTTCACAGTCCTGATACAATATTATAGGCCTAGGACATGTACAAACTAGTCCATAGAGTTGCCACGTATCAAAACATATAAGTATAAGTTAGGTTTGCAAAATTGACCCTCGAGTCACCTCCCGTGAGACATCTCCAAGGAAAAACCCTAGCAGCTACTAATCCATCCATTCATCCTTGGATCACTATGGCATCTACTGCCATTGTGGCAGCACTATCCCTATTGATCTATTTAGCTCAGTGACGATCTGATGATGTCTTCTCCCATGGTGGCAACAGTGACCCTACTCCAAATTAGCGAGAGTGACGATGTTTGTAAGTGGTAAGACAAGGCTACTGCACATGATAGAAACAAGGAGATTGGTATCTTCTAGTCATGTACATGGCTAGGAACATCGATTTGATCTAGGATGAACAGAGTTGGCATTGGCGATGGTCCAAAGAAAAATCATGCTAAGTTCTGACGACAATGCTAACGACGGTGTTAGTGATGGCCTAGACACTGAGCACAATAGGAACAAGATGATGGTTTCTCCTAATTCATGCAGTGGCAAGGATGGTGGATTGATCGATAAGATCAACCGACCATTGAGACCTATAGTTATTGCACAAGATTGCAAGATATTGTGATGCATTTATATTTGTGTATCTAGGGCGCATACACATAGTTTTCCCTAGCCTATCTTCCATCCTTCATTGGCAAACTGACAAGTTGATGATGACCAACTTCTGAGTTGATGATGTTGAGCGGTGATGGCTAGCACGATACCTCAATTTTCTACTTGACTAGTAGAGGTGAACCAGCGAGGATATACAGTGGTTGCAATTCTAGTCTTGTTGGGACACCAAGTTGATGGCGATCATGTGAAGGTGGTTGCACGGGTAGTGATCTTTGTTATGATAGGGAATATTAGCTGATGACTGCTTAGTGCAACTTGGCAGTAATGACCGATCATTTGTGGTTCTTTTCTAGCTGCCCTTTGATAGATGACAATCATTGGTCACATCAGTAATGTCACTAAGCTCTCTTCAATGATTTAGGATGCATGGAATTTTATTGGCATTGATCTGTAGGGTGAAAGCATGCATGGATTTTTATTGGCATTGATCTCTAGGGTGAAAGCCCTGATCTATATTATCTAGATTTGGTGCTATTGGTATTTGTTTGTCAACTCCTTGTTGAAAGTGTTATCTCATAATGATGAAAATTTAGCACTAATCTTTTAGGTTGGTCTAGATCGATGGCATTGACAGACAAGCAACTATTTCTTCTTTAAGGCATTGTTCTAGAGTAGGGCAAAATGCTATAAGACAATATGATATATTCATGTTGCCAAGATTTTTTATCTTTCTTTTGCTTATCTTTTGTTGGATGTGTGTGTCCTCGTCGGATGTTTTCATCGGCTAATGAAATATTCTATTATCTAAAAAAAGAGTTACCATGCAGACTTCTAGCTAAGGTGGAGTAGAGTGGGCGAGGAGACAGAAGAGTCAACTCTTCCCTTAAAATTGACTTACAATGGCAGAACTAGTATCTAGAATCTATGAGGTCAATCCATTATGCTGAAACAATTGTTGTGAGAATTCTACAAATGTGAAGCAAAGGCCGGTTTATCCATTATCTGAAAACAAATTTAAATGGTGATTTCAAAAACCTTTGGGCCAACTGAACCCAAAGTTTGCATGTAGCTCCACCACTATGAACTCAAGATGCAATATACGATGCAGTGATGGTAAACTTGAGCAAATTAAGAGGAAGAATGGGAATATAAAATTCCATATGAAGTCATTTCTTGAGCACAACAATTTCTTGCGGTAATCATAAGTTGACATGGATGATTTAGGAATTCGAGCTATGCCCTATGGCGACTTGCTCTCATGACTGGAGCACACGTTGATTCGTTGATCAGGGAGGAAAATCTTCCACTATAAGAAAATGAATAGTTCTCATAGATGTTGAGAGTACTTAAACTCCCAATGTCATATATTGGTGATCTAAGATAATATATAGTATTTTTAAGTGTCGATGTAGTATGATACGTACGTCTAGATTGATGTTTCCTGTATTTTTAGAAAAATGATTTTGGTCGGGCGTCTGACTCATGCATAAAGATTGGGCGCCCTCCCAGCAGCTTGTGCTACTGTTGCTACTGCTCTCTCTCTCTTATATGTTGTGCATGTTTTCTCTCCCATGCACATATGCTACTTCCTCGGAGATAACTACACCTTGAATGCTCGATAGAATACCAAAAATCGACACCCTTGTCCCCCATGCTTCCTCTGCATGCATGCACTTCTACCCGCTTAGTGCTCTTAGGCTCATATTACCTCTGCATACAGCATGCATTTATTATCACCCTTGTATATGTGTTGCATCTCTCTCTCCCCCTTCTATCTCTCTTCTCCTCCTAAATATAACTTATTTAGCAAACTTAAACCATTTCTCACGTAAATTACTTATCTTATATGTAATCTGATTGCATCACTGTGTTCCTTACGATCAAATCTATCTCACATGATTATACTTTTGATAAAAAAATATATGAATATATTACTAACTAAAACATTTTAAAATAATACGTGAAAAAATACTTGCTAAAACATTTAAAACACCAAACCCACAACATTTACAAATGAACTTGAGAAACATCAGGAAAATACTTACTGAAATATCTAAATAACACCACGTGCAACATTCGGAAAAAGATTATTGCAACAAAAAAAAATTAAAATGTGCAACATAGCCGGATTTCAGTTGAAACATATGCTTTTCACACGTCAAACATTGAGTTTCAACGGTTAAAACATAAACTTTTTCCATGAGAGCATAATAATGAGATATTTTGTTGTAAAATTTTAATTGCAATAAATACAACAATGAAAATCGAATCGTAAATTGCATAAGTAGTTTAGGAGAAAAAAAATTAAAATTGTTGACGCAAAAATCATATAATATTTTCACCAATGCGTCACATGTGCAAAGGCCTAGAAAGTCTAGTTAGCTCCAATACACCTTCTTAAATTCTTAAGCTTTGTTCCATACCAATCAATTTAACCTGTAATTGATAAAACAAAAAAATAAATCAATAATCTAATTGACCACTAAACCAATACTAACTCAACTTATCGGTTGTTTACCCGATAGAGATTAATTAAAAGCCAGTCAAACAACAGGTCAATACAAACTCAAGTGATCATCTGCCTAGATAACTTTATTAAAATCAATATTGTTTGATTGAACTAAACCGAATGTAGCTAATAAGATTAGACATGATTAGTAGTAGATTAAGCGTGATATAAAAAATATATCAGATAGATGAAAGTGAAAGCACGATATAAAAATAATTTATTAGAACTCTAGTAAAACGTTTAATAAAACATATTAACCTATCAACTTATTAAGAGATTGGACATAATCGTAACAGTATAAAATTAAAAATAACAAGATAACTTAACAAGTAATAAATACAATATATTAAAATAATACAGTCTTAGACATAACTGAGTGTATTAAAATAACCAACAAACGTAAGATATCGGACTAAATTATGAAAGTCTTAATCCAAGTCAATATATTTACAAGACTTACAGATCGATATTGTCCAACCCAAAAGTAAGATATTGTGTTATTCTTCGTGTCGATTTTAATTGTATCGATCTGATTCTATGATATTATACTAGACCTTCGGATATACATATTTATGCTCTTTTGATTTATGATAAACATGGGATAATATTTTCTAAAAGTTTCTAAAGAAAAAAAGAAAGAGAACTACTCCTAACTATTTTAAAAAATATTTGCTAGTAAACTCGTATCATCATCTAGCCTTATATTCTCATCGGATATGATATATGCTTATATAGAGTGATGTATTTATTAGACTTGGCTTATGCTGACATTTATTATTTCTAGCGGTGATAATTTTCTGATTTCAACAGAAATTTACTAAAAGATCTCATACATGTATGCATGTGTGCAATCTAGTGCTTCATATATGTATCCATGTATGTAATCTAGTGTTTGTGCAGAGAAATAGCATGAGAGAGAGCGCCGATGAGAAATATGCATGTGACAGAGAAAGCAAGAGAGCGGGAGACAGGAAGCGGAGCAGCTGGGCGTTCGATTTATTAGCTTCGATCGGGCGCCCGAGGGAAGTATTTTCCTACTTCCTCTTTCACTCTTTCCCCTTCCCAAGTATTTTACTAGCAAACTTTAAATATTTTTTCTCCTAAATTGCTTATTCAATCCACGATTTAGTTATAATTAAATCTTTACAATACGATTTTATATAATTATATTATAATGAATATGATTATATTTTGATAATTGAAATTTGATGTTTTATGTGCGAGAGAAAAAGTTTCAATAATTGTTTTACTCTCTTGCACACGTTAGTAGTTCATTTAGCTAATAGAACAAAACGCATACATATAACCACATGGTAAAAGAACAACTCAACAAAAAATAAATAAGGGAAATAAAACATCGCTAAATCCTAATTAAAATATCAAATTATAATTATTGAAACATCATAAAATAATTATTGATACATAAAAAAAATCCATGTGCAATATTTATAAATTAACCAATAAAATATCATAAAATACCCATCAAAGTATTCAAATAACATCATAAGTAACATTAAAAAAATATATTACAACATAAAAACTTAAAATGTGTAAAGGAGTCAAATTCCAATAGAAACATTAACATATCAAACATCGAATTTTAGCAATTGAAACATTTTTTCATTAAAATATAGTCATGTGTGATTATTTTATAAAGATTTAATTGTAATGAATACAACTATATATAATCATATAAGTAGTTTAGAAGAAAAAACCATTTAAAATTTACTAATGAGTTGTCGGAGGAAAAAGAGAATATGCACGCAGGTATGAGTATGCAAGAGGAGAAGTGTATTCTGTGGCTCTTGGTGTCGTCCAGTATTTTCAGCTGAAAAAATAATAGTAAATTCTGGCATACCCTTGTTTGGTCAATGGCCTTGCTCCTACAGTAGCGGTAATGTAACAAGTGGATGCCCCACACAGTGGCGCGAAAAAATCTGCGCAAGAAACACTCCCGCCTCACAAAGTGTTCATAGAGAAGTGGTCAAAGCCTCACAAGGCGCCGGACGATACGTATCAACATGTACACACCTGCGCACTTGTACTCACACTCACACACCCATTTCGGATCTTGACACATCTCTGTCCTACACTCCTATCACCCTGGCACTTGGATCGATCGAACAGCAATGGCGCAGGAGAGCCGCGGCAACCCCGGCAAGGCACCGGCGACGGCGGTGGGGGCGGCGAGCAGCGGCGGCGAGTGCTCAACGCCGCCGTTCAGGTTAAACGTGCACGCTCCCGAGTTTGTGCCGCGGTCGACGGCCGTCAGCCCGATGGCCAGCCCGCTAGCGGCCCGCGGCTACTACTCGCCGTTCTTGCAGCTGCCATGCAGCGGCATTGGGTTGGGCGTGGACTGGAGCATCTTCGCCGAGTCGGATCCGACCTTCTTCCTGCCGGATTTCGGACACGCCAAGATCGGAGGCGGCGCCGGCGCCATTGGCGGCAATGGGCAGCCGAAGGGGGCGAGTCCGGCCGACGTTGCACAGAAGATCATCAAGCAGGTTTGCATTTCAAGATGATGCCGTTTTGGGTTGAATCGAATGTTTTGTTGGAATTCAACAATGTTCCTTCCTTCCTCTGTTTCTTGGAGTCCCCTTAGGCGCTTGGCCCTTTGCATTGTTACATTGCGCAGGTCGAGTACCAATTCAGTGACACGAATTTGGTTGCAAACGATTTCTTGATGAAGATCATGAACAAAGATCATGAGTGCTACGGTAAGAGGAAACAACCATTAGTTTTACTCACCATTACATTGAACTGTTTGAGATCAGACAACTATTGCCTGTAAGAAAAATATCTAACAGAAACTTATGTACATGAGGTAATTGATGATTGAGGAAAAAATCTAACAGAAATGTGTTCCTTTCCACGTGTTGGACAGTACCTATGTCAGTCATTTCATCATGGAAGAAAATTAAAGCTATGGGAGTGACCAACCAACTGCTGGTGAATGCTCTAAGGACATCCTCAAAGCTCGTAAGTCGCCGTCGTTAACTGTAACTCCTATAATTGCCTCAATCCTAAAGTTCATGGGTTGTGCAGGTAGTGAGTGACGACGGCAAGAAAGTGCGCCGGGCACAGCCATTCACTGAGCGACACAAAGAAGAATTGCAGGTAATCAGCGGCAACATTTTCCTATGTGAAATTCATATGTTTATTACAAGAAGAAGACCAATGCAATGAGCTGCCATCACAGTCTCGAATGGTGATTGCGGAGAATTTGCCCGAGGATTCAACTAGAAACAGCCTTGAGAAGATCTTTGGCACCATCGGAAGGTCAGAAGACAGCATCTCGGATCGATTTCCTTGATGATGTATAAATATGTTTTTTCAACACGATAGATGTATAAATCTGCGACGTCCATTAACTTCATGTAGTTTCATGCCATGAACAGCGTGAAGAACATCAGGATATGTCATCCACAAGAGCCTAGTTCCGCGAGATCGTCAAAGTCTGACGCGTTAGTGAGTAACAAGGTACTCTGACAAACAAATCCATATACGCAAGCTGTACTTTCTGTTCCAATTTGCAGCCTGAGCCTGACATACATCTCTGCATTGCATGTACGTTGTTGATCCTGATACTGTTTTCTGTTTGATTTCTGCTTCCAAAGCTGCACGCGCTCATAGAGTATGAGACCTCACAGCAAGCCGATCGGGCAGTAAGTTTCTGCTCCCAGTTTGTAAACATCGATGAATCGTTTCTCAGAATTTATTAAATATTTGTGGCAGTAGTGAAGAAATGAATCTGTTTTGACAGGTTGATAAGCTGAACGACGAACGCAACTGGAGGAAGGGGCTTCGCGTTCGCCCTGTGCTACGCCGATCGGTAATCTGAGACTCCTCCGCATACAATGCTCGGCGAGTCATTTTGTTCATAAACATTATAGAGTGTAATTTTTATTCTTGTTTCTCTGTTCGTAGCCGAAATCGGTGATACGGCTGAAGCAGCCGGACTTCGACCACGTCATGATCTCCAACGACGAGCACTCGCCGCAGTCTCAGGCGTCGTCGTTTTCGCCAATGGCAGACCACTTGCCTGACCATCATGTAAGCAAAGCATATATAGAGCCTGACCTTAACATGTTGCAGACCAACAAGACCACTCACGCTTAATTCACGGCTTCTCACCTCGATTGTTGACAGCAGGAAGATCATCATGGCAGTAAGTCGTGGGGGAGAGGGCGGGGAAGCAGGCCGCACGTCGCCGCCGGGGCGCCGCATCCCGCCTCGCAGGCCGGGCATTTCGACTCCCTGATGATGAGCCCCCGCCACGCGCCGCAGGGGCCTAGGATGCCCGACGGAACGCGAGGGTTCACCATGGGGCGCGGGAGGCCGTCGCCGGCGGCAGCTGTCCTCCGGAGCTCGTCGGCCCGCACAGTAGCTGCGCCATCTCCGGCGGCCGTGATGATCTAATAGTCGCCTTATCGTGGCGTGCCATGGCCCATGGGTTGCAACGCGTGGTATCATTTTGGCTGTCTATTTTCCGAGAAACCTCTTCAATCAGTAGCTAGACTCATTAAAGTTGATGCTGTCACGAAACCGAAGTCGTGAATATGTGAACAAGAATTGACATAATAGTTCCTCTTTTACACTTGCCTCATATGCTATTTTCTATGATTTTCTACTTGATTCCGAAGAACAATTAAATCATAATAACAAATATTAAATAGTATATCACTCTTTGAAACTTTTGCATGCTTAGAAAAGCATTCAATTGGCGGTTAAGTTATCGTGCATAAAGCATTCAACTGGTGGTTAAGTTATCGTGCATATGCGTGGGTTATTTGACCTTTCATAATTAATTCATCTTGTTAAACCTACTAAAAAGATTATGTATGCATATGAGCGATGTCCTGATAAAGAGCATTTATAATGCATGCATGGCTTACGGTTACCCCATTACCCACTTAAGCAAAAGTAAATAAAGATATTTCTTATACTATAATTCACTCAATTCATGTTAGCCCTAAATGGGCTTAATAATTTTTTTATATCTAGCCTAATCTTTTTTTACTTTCAGCACATAAAGTTGTTACAAAATTTGTAATAAAGCCCTTTAAAATATAAAATAATCTATAACCCACTGTCACCAACCCTAATCCGAAATCATGTAATCTCCTCCCCTGTCACCACAGGAACCCACTCTACCTTTCCTGTTGGATTCCTCTTCTTTCTCATTTCTAGCCTCTCTCTCTTCACATCTTTCTAGATCCTAGATCCTTGTGGCCTCGGTGCAAGTCGACGGTCTACGTGGTGGAGCAGTTAAGGAGGCAATACAACACAATGGAGAGCAACCTGTGGCAGTGATGACTACGGCGAGGAACGGCCGATGGTATTAATCCGCACACTCGTGGGAATATTTGGGAGTGAGATGATACGGGATGCTTGGAGGCTTGCTGCGCCCAGAAGGAGATTATGTAACGTGTAGTGGGTTGACGTATCCGCCCAACGCCGCTACTCGAGCCATGGCTCCGTGCATCGGCCTTTTTTTCTTACCCGAGACCCTCGTGCCTATCTAAAGTATTCTATAAAAAATCTTTTTTTACAAACTCAAAAATACAATAGTCAATATTCCTTATAATAGATATACTTAATTATATCATCAGAATCTTAAGATATTTTTCGAATATACAAGACATACAGGATACGTGGAGCCACTTGTATTGTACAATCCAGCTAGCAGTTTGGTTTTGACGTAAAATAGCGGCACCAGTTGTCCTTGTTCTCTTCAAATTCTAGATTTTATTTGCACGCTTTTCATACTTATATAAACGGTGTATTTAGTAAAAAAAAATTCTATACGATTACTTTTTAACTTTATATAAGTTAATTAATTTATTTATATCCTTAAATATATATTATAAAAATTAGATATTTAGCTATCTCACACAGGCCTAAATGCTCTTAGTAAATACTATTATTTTTCTCATTGAGACTACTTTTGTTGGTTTTGTTGGTGTCTACAACTCACCTTTGTAACCTAACACCAGAAAAGTTAACCGTATATCGGTAAATGCCATGAATTAACCACTTGTATTAGACATCAAATCCATGCAATTAATGAAACGGGCATGCTGTGTACTGAAAGGTTGAGCTAAACAGAAACGAGTAACGTCCGATTTTTTATCATAAATCAAGCGTTATTTTATCATCTGTAAAAAAATATTTCATCACTAAATCAAATAAATGTTTTGAATTATCAAAATGGCAAAACACAATTAAATTATAGTTTAAATATTTCACTATCATACGTAAAATATCAAACTTCAATTATCAAAATATCAATAGTTTAGTAAAAATAAAAATATGAAACATATAAAAATAACAGTATAACATTTTAATCCAACATAAATTGAAATACATTGATTGAAACATCGTGAAGCCATAAAAAGTATCTATCTGAATCTACTTCTTCCTCTTCGTTTATACGATCACCACCACCGTCGGCGGCCGGATGGCCAAAACCAAACCTCTATGTAGAAGCTTTGCCCCTTCCTCGATCAAAACCCTGCCGCTGACGATGTCGACGTCGAGGTCGCCCTTGCCCCAGGGTATCTTCGACGATGCTTACGTGTCTTTACGCAGCCATCGTCCTGATCCGTCTCCGCGTTCCCATGCCGCGGGTCCGTGTTGAGCCTCTCGGGGCATCGTCACACGAGGTCGACGCTGGTGGCAATGGTGGTGCGACACGCATCGCAATCTAGAGAGCCGAGGCTAAGCTTGCCACGATGCTGTTGACGAAGCAATAGCCGAGCTCGTAGCTGTCGTTGTTCTCCTATGGAGGGAGATGGGATGGAGTAGGGGAGAGAGATGGGGTGGATGAGCGTTCGATATTTCAGCTCCTGTCGAGCGACCGATGGGAAACATTCTCGCTAAACAGAAGCACCAGGATCTACCAATTTTTACCATTTTACTGACGTCTTCGGGTCTCCAGCGCCCATGGACGGAGACGAAGAAGACTACCAGATCAAAAGAACATAATACAATAACTCAAATATTTTTTCCATGATAAGCGCAGTTTTTTTTAACTCTATTGCAGCGTATATAAAGATTACATAAACATAAGACTCTATGGCCATGACGTCGTGAGATCTTTACGCTTTCGTTATAGCCACGCCAACCCATGACCTGAAAGCATGCCGATCACCACCACTAGAACCACTAAAACGAGAAAAACGCCTTCGCATGAACTTGCATGCGTCAGACCGATACAAGCGCGCCAAAAAATTGAGCTCCAATATTGACTAAGTCGACCCAAATACTTTGGAGTAGAAAACTAAGCCCGGAGTATCCAGCAATCTTTCCCTTAGACTGGCTTAGTTTACTTCAACTTAACAACACCAATTCTGTCTCGCAGTTCATAGACCTAGCATGTCCGAGCGATTTTGTCAGGATGTTCGCAAGCTATTCCTAGGTGCTCGTGTAATCCAAAGAAATCCTCCCATTGTCCACGTATTCACAGATAAAATAAAATTTGCTATTGATGTGCTTACTGCGATCATAGATAATAGGATTCTTGCTCAATGCAATTGTGGATTGATTGTCCATCTTCAACACCTGTGGCTGGACTTCGGTGCTAATGATATCGCCCAACAATCGTGTGAGCCACACAACCTAGCATACCCCCGCTGCTCCCGCCATGTACTCAGCTTCGTATGAAGAGAGCGCCACCGTTCTCTGTTCCTAGGACTACCATGAGATCGGCATCTCATCGAGGATGAAGATGACGCCGGTGGTACTCCTCTTGTCCACATCTCCCCCAACTCGCTGTCGATGTCGCCCGTTAACTTGTTGTCAGCATTTGAACGCTTGAAGTAGAGAATACTGTAGTTGATTGTGCCAGAGATGTATCATAGTAGGTGCTTGACGGCGATGATGTGTTCCATTAAACGACTCATTTATCCAGTTGTGAACGCAATGTCTGGCCTTGTGTGCACTAAGTACCTCAAGCTTCCCACCAAGCTATGGTACATAGTCGTATCGACCTCCAGTGTCATGCTTCTGGCCATCAGTTTGAGCTTCACCTCCATTGGAGTTTGGCATGGATTGCAGACTGCCAGCCTCGCTCTCTCCAATAGCTTCCTTGCATACACCATTTGCCGCAGTGTGATGGCGTTTTGGCTTTGCTTGACCTTGATCCCGAGATAGTAGAAGAGGAGGTGGAGGTCACACATGCGAAACATAAGTCACATATCCTCCTTGAATGCATCAATGTCCACTAGATTTGCACCAATGATGATGAGGTTATCGACGTAGACACCCACCACCACACTCGACGACACAACACCCCTTATGTACATGTCGTGCTCACTGGCGCACCGAGTGAACCCAAGCTCGCATAGGCTACCGTCCAGCTTCATATTCCATGAGCGTGACATTTGGCGAAGCCTGTATAGTGCCTTCCTCAGCATTAGGACCTTTTCTCTCATGCCTAGTTGCGATGAAGGACTATTGGACATAGACCTCCCCTCCTTCAATACGTCGTTCAAGAACATTGTTTTAATGTCCATACGGTGTAGCAACCACCCCTCCTACGTAGCTACGACAAGACCCTAAACCCTAGATGGATTCCATTCGGGCGACAGTGGTAAAGATCTCATAAAAATCGACACCCTACTGTTGAACGTAGCCCTTGGCTACAAGGCAAGCTTTATGCTTCACAATGGCATCCTATTCGTCGTGTTTTAGCTTGAATACCCGCTTTAAGCCGATGAACCAGTGGTCATGGGGGTAGATCGATTAGTGTCCACGTATTGTTTCATTCGATCGATGCCATCTCTTCTAGCATCGCCTAGCTCTAGTTTTCCTTGTCACGTGCTTCGTTGAATGTTGCAGGTTCATCGCCTACGATAAGTAGCAAGTCATCGTCAACCATGAGCTCACGCTCACGTTCTCTAGTTCCATGAACCAGAGTGGCGCACCATCATTGTGATCAACATCAAGATATTGATCACCTATTGAGGTGATGTGAATTCCACAGAGGGTGTAGCCATCGGTGTGCTCAACCTTGGCGCACTTGTCGGTGAGACATCACTCGTTCTCTAGTGTCGAGGACGTTCCATCCAAGTCTGCCATGCCACCTCCTTGCGCTACGGGCGGCTGCCCGTGGCTCACCGTCATCGTCATGTACTCGACATGAAATGGCTCCAAGTCCACCGTGCTGAAAGTTTCTCCTTGCTCCCCCTAATTCCATGGCCTCGCCTCGTTAAACACCGCATCACATGAAACATGCACGTGCTCAATGCTTGGATTATAGAACATGTACGCCTTGGAGGCTGGCTCATATCCAATGAGCACCATCGGTGTGTTGTGATCATCGAGTTTCTTGGTGGCCACCGAGAACCTTCACATGTGCAACACAATGAAAAGCACAAAGAAAGTGTATAGGAGGTTTGGTGCTATGCCAAGCTTCAAACAAAGTCATTCCCTCGACACTCCTTGTTGGCTATTGGTTTAATATGAACACCACTGCTTTTATCGCCTCCCCCCAAAACCAGCTGAGCATATGCATCACCTTGAGCATGCTGCGCACCATGCCCAGCATGGTTTGGTTGCGCCGCTCTACCACGCCATTTTGTTAAGGGGTACATGCAGCAGTGAGGTGGTGTTAAATGCTTTGCTCGACACAGTAGTCACTGAACACGTGCGCTATGGACTCACCACTGCAATCGATACATAGCGTACCTAGGTTCTGGCATGCTTCAACTTCGGCATGATTATGCAAGTGGATGATGGCGTATGCTATTTGATCCTTGGAAGTCAACAACACTAGTTACATATAGTAGTTCATGTCATCGACAGCGAGTAGAAACATCTTCTTCCCTCCTAGTGTCGTCGACATGATAAGATTGCACATATCCACCTGCATGAGCTCCAGTGGCTGCATTGTGCTATATTGCTCACCAACAAAAACGGATGTCACCATTGCTTGCTAATGAGACAACTATCATAGATTTGATCAATATGGCCGATCTGTGGCAAGCCTTACACCAAGTTTCCCTTAGAGAGCTCTCTAAGCCCCTGGAACCCAATGTGTTCGAACCTAGCGTTCCACTATAAGGCTACCTTGGAGCTTTAGGCCACAAGGCACACCGACGTGTCTATGTCGAGGGCAAGGGTGTAGAGATGGCTTGGTGATCGCTGCACCCTTGCCAGTAGATGACACTATTGATCCCAAATCCTTAGGATGCCATCCTTAATTAGGACCTTGTAATGATCCTTATCAAGTTGTTCGAGACTAAAGATGTTGGCGGTGAGATGAGGAATATGGTATACGCTAGTGAGTTGTTGGTGCTCCCCGCTCTTGCACTTGAATAGAATTGTGTTGCACCCTTCAATGTCCACCACTGAGCCGTCCCCCAGTCGAATAGTGCCACGAATGTCGATGTTAAGGTTGGAGAAGGCTAAGCGTTTTTCCGTCATGTGATTGGTTGCTCCGGTGTCGAGAATCCAGCGTGTGGCATCACTGTCGTCTTTCTCCCCGAGTTGCACGAACAACTTGTCTTCTTGAAGGTGGATAGGAGTAGAGGGCATCGACGGTACATGGCACGTCTTAGGGGAGTGGTTGGAGTTGCCGATGTCAAGGACCGATTGCGCAACGTCACCTTCACCCTCCTCTCCAAGATGGACGAAGAGCTTGTCTTTGCGACAACTAGGAGTATCAGCGACGTCCGCAGCTACAATTACTAAGAGTAGTGTAGGCCCGGTGTCTTCCTCTACCTAGGCCACGTGTGCTTGCTCATCACATTTCTTCTTGCGACACTCACGTGCTTAGTGCCTACTTTTGCCGCAGTTTTGGCACTCGTCATTGCCAACAAGCTTTTTGCCCTTTTCGTCGTTCCCAACGGTCTTCGGTGGCTTGGAGGAGCCGCTACTCCTGCTGTCATGCCCGTGGCCACCATGGTGGCCACACTTCTACTCCGAGGATAAGGTCCTGTTGCCTCCTGACGAGCCCTTTCCAAATAGCTTCAGTCACGACGCGACGCACACGACTAGCTCATCCTCGGTGAAATTCAGCTTGGCAATAGCCCTGTCGCTCTTGCCACTGCCAGGGCCACAACGCTGTGTTGAGACGCTCGATCAACTCCTCGACCAAGACCTAGCTTAGGTCAAGCAAAGTTTCGATAACCATTCCATTTTGTTCATACCTCTTTGGGAGCACTTGGAACCTGGATGAATTTCCAGACGATATCCTCATCAGTTTGGTGCTCACCAAGTATCACCAATCGGTGCATGATTGTATTGATGCGTATGGTGAAATCTTTGATGCTCTCGCTATCATAGAATCGAAGCGCATCGAAGTCTCGTCATAGCGTGTTCGCCTTGGCTCGCTGCACATAGTCGACGCCAACGTGCATGGTGCGTATGGAATCCTATGCAGCCTTCGCCATGGGCTTAGTTGCCATGGCCCCATCATCTCCAACTCATAGACATGGAGATCGCTTCAAGCGCCATGCGATCATCAGGGAGGTCAATGCCATTGCTACCAAGGCTCACGCCTGCCAAAGGCCGCGCGCTTGGAACATCACCCGCATCAGTGCCATTCAGTCGTAGTAGTTCATCAGCATGAGAGTCAGGTACTGCCTATCCCCACTGACCTCCTTGGTGACCTGACGGATCACCGGTCACCATTGTCATTGCCGCTCCCTAGTTGTGGTGTCGCGTCCATGTGACAACGACGAGGTGGTGACACAGAGCGATCACACGGTATGAGTGTCCACTCAACTGTGTGATTGTGAACCCACCGACAGTACCTAGCTCTGATACCAATGGACATCTTCGAGTCTCTAGCGCCAATCGACGAAGACTAAGAAGACAACCTAGGATCAAAAGAACACAACACATGTTTTTTTTACGTCATGATAAGTACAACTTTTTAAACTCTGTATTATAACATATATAAAGATTATAGAAACAGAAAACTCTGAGGCCATGACGATCACTATAGCCACGCCATCTCACTACCTAAAAGCATACCGATCACCACCAATTCTACAACTAGACCCACTAAAATAAGAAAAAACGGAGATATCCTCCGCATGAATTTGCATGTGTCAAACCGATACAAACCCATTCAAAAATTGAGCTCCAATATTGACTAAGTCAACCCAAATACATCGGAGCAGAAAACAAGTCCGGATTATCCAACATTTCCTACTTCAGTCAGGCAGCCGCGCAAAACAACAGCTTATTATCCTCTCAGATCTCTCACTCTCTCCCAGCTGATGGCATTATAGCAAGCAGCCTAGTTAGCAGCAAGACCCACAGCTAGCTAGCACCCTGGGCATGGCGGCGTCGGCGTCGGAGCCTGTGGAGGTCGGCGCGCAGGGCACCATCGGATCGCTGGTGTGCCGCGAGATCGAGTACTTTAGGAGGATGGATCAGGCCGGCGTCGTCAGCCACGACCACGCCAAGATCAAGAGCAGCAGAAACAACAACAATAACAAGCAGGCTGCCGCCGCCAGCAGCGTGGGGAGCCCCAGGAGCAAGGTCCGGTCGCCGTGGAAGAAGGGCGCGGGCGGCGGGTCCTACTTCTTGCCCAGCATTTGCTCATCGGCGGAGGTGGCAGAGGCCGCCGGCGCCGCCAGGGTTAGGTACCGGCATCTGGGGCAAGACGACGACGATTCTCTTCCTCAATAATGCGCATTTTCGTGCAGACATTCTCGCGTCAGATCAGATCTGGAGAAGAGCAGGATGTCAGGGTACTAATGCATGTTCATCCTGCTCTCATCCATCCTTCGTCTTCTTAATTTCTTTGATTTGTCCAGTGTCAAAACAGTGTAATGGCATGACATGCGTGCCATCATCTGTTTTGACGAATCATGTAGCAAGCAATGCATGAACGTTTTTGGATTTGATATGATATGTCGAAAGGAACATTAATTCTTGGGTATATGGATATGTTAAAGGAGAACATATCTATGACTACTCATGCCTTTTGCTCAAAAAAAAATCAACCAACTTCTTAGTATAAGCTATTTGTCAATCATCTGATCAGCCTACATGATGATTTAGAATCAGGTATCAGACGGCAAGCTCTTCGGAAGGTTAACCGATTCATTTTGCTTAAATTGAGGTACAGTGGCAATTCATTTAGAATAGTACAACGATATCAGACTTCTCTTGGAGTGGATTATTTAGTTCTAAGAAAATACTACTGATGGAATCACTACAATTTAACTCCTATGGTATAGCACAAAATTGCAAATTTCAGTAATGCAGGCATGCCGTATGCAAAATTTTGATAGGCTATGTTCAGTAAGCGGCGGGTACAAGGGAATAAACAAACTTGTTTTCCATTTTTAGATTTTGGATCTGAAAACTGGTCTTCTTGAAAGAAATCAAGAAATTAGATGTGGCACGGCAACTAAGATAACAAGGCCAAAAGGGCAGGGTTGAACACTTTGAACTTAGCAACCGTGAGACGAGGCAACTTTCAAAACATTGCAATATTTCATATCAACTGTGTTACTGAGAGAAGAAATCAGATAAACTAAATTTAAAACTGAACATTCTATTCCCAAAATATGAAAATCAGATTAACTATTTCCCTAGAGTGGTTTTGTAAGCGCTTTTACCCACAAGGATTTAAACATAACAGATTGGCAAGGCGTAGGCCTGATTGGAAGGAACTTTTATGAGCATGTGACCAAAGCTTTAAAGAATAATTTTGAAGTAAGACTTTTGTAATTTAAAACTAGAAAACAATTAAAAATACCTAAATTAATTCTAAAATTAAGTAAAGTTAGTATCAGGTAGGCCTTAGGACGTAGTAGTGCTGACAGGTGATTTTCAGGAATATGAAGAAGTTTTCTTCTCGCCGTTATTATCAACCCAACAGACATGGAATTTTGTTAGTAGAAAGGAGAATAATATTCCTTCGCATTCCCCTTGAGTGTTCCTGATGGAAACATTCTGTAGAATCCGCTCCACGTGAGACTCTGCTAATCTGAATTTACAACAATCAGCAGGCACAAGCAAATCTCGCGTAGGTCTTGCCTAAGCTCCCTAACTTCGCTACACTCTGCTATCTAACCCTATTTTAAATTAATATAACTACTGCTGCATCAACCTCATAAAAAAGCAAAACAAACTGGCCGAAAGACAAAGAACGTATATCTACAAGAACTGGATCAGTTTGTTGAGAACTCAAACAGCATCGTATGACTGTACCTGTCACCAGGATGAACAATCACCGAGGGAAAATTAGGCTGGTTCACAGCGTTTGGGAAGCCCTGGGTCTCAAGACACAGACCAGCATGCTTTCCATAGACTGCACCTCCTTTGCCCACAATGCCATTCAGGAAATTACCAGTGTAGAATTGCACTCCAGGAGCATCTGCCCAAATGTTAAGGACCCTCGAGCTTGAAGGGTCCGTCACTTTCACCGCATGGCGCAAACCAGACTTCACTTCACCGCAGTCAAGCACAAAGTTGTGATCATAGCCACCAGGGACTTGATCGATCCTGCTGCCAATTGTGGTCTCTGTCAAGAAATCGAAGGGTGTGCCACTAACTGGCATCATCTCACCGGTAGGTATTGAGATTTCATCTACCGGAGTTATCTGAGATCCCCATATGTGGACAGTATGTGCGAGCACAACTCCTGAGCTGTGGCCTGCCAAGTTCCAGTAGGTGTGCTGTGCTAAACTGATGGGTGTGGCCTTATTCAAAGGTATAGCCTCCATCTCCAGCTTCAGTGTACTTGCCAGAATAGAATATCTGGCAGTAACAGAAACATCACCTGGGAAACCTGTTTTGTGAAAAATTAAAATCAGTCATAGCACTTATATAGTCAATTGTTTTTCAGAATTTTTCAAAGTACCTTCCTCTCCATCTTTACTGTAATATTTGAAGGTGATTGATGGGCTCTCCCCTTTGATATATTCATCAACTTCCCAGATGATTTTGTCAAAACCTTTAGATCCACCTGAAATACCATATTAAGTGCCATTAGTTTATAGAATATCAAATCCATACAGCTGCAGTGGCTGGGATTTTTGTCTTCTCTATGCATGCATATATGTGCAGTTAGATTAGGACCAAAGCACAGAAAAAAGGTCCGTCATTTTGAATGAAAATAAGCTATTCTTGTTGAGAAATGAAGAACTGTAAGTGCTTATAATGGAGATGGGATGTACCTGCCCCCAAACCCAACACCACACACACCCCGTACACCAAATGCGCAGAATGTTTGGTTGTTTCTTGCATGAAGCATTAAAATAGATGAGATGTACATAATAAGAGAATAAAAGTATCAGAGAAACTCTCAGCTAGATCCGAATTCAATGAATGGTACAGGTCAAACATTTCAATAGAGGTACCTAAGGTGAGTGATCTACACGACAGCATAAGAATGTGATGTACAGTAAGACTATGATGCAACTCTATATGGGGGGTCGGGTATATATAGTCTAGTGGTTCAGTGGTCTAACAATTTTCGTAGTCGCAGTGAGAGGGGAACGAACATAGAGACTTGATCGAAAACTGATGAATAAAGATACGGGGAGGCCTTTGGTCATAATATCGGCAAACTGATGCGCCGATGGTATATGAAGCATCCAAACCTGTCATAGTACGACTTTGTTACATACAAAATAAATATCTATCTCTATATGCTTCGTGCGTCGATGATGGACCGGATTCGTGGTCCTACAGATGGCACTGACGTTGTCGTAGTAGACGATGGTCGTAGAAGAGATAGGTGCACGGAGCTCCTGGAGAAGCTGACGAAGCTAGCAACACTCGACGACGGCATGGGCAATGACGCGATACTTGGTTTCGGTGCTGGACCGAGACACTGTAGTCTGGTATTTTGAGGACTAAGAGACTAGAGTGTCACCGAGGAAGGCGCAGTTGCTGAACGTGGAGCGTCGAGAGTCAGGGCAGCCTGTCTAGTTTGCATCGGAGTACGCGGTGAAAGAGTCGATGGGGCTAGAGCTAAGATGCAAGCTGTAGGAAAGTGTGCCCTTCACATAGCGAAGGATATGCTTGAGCAGCGTGAGGTGAGGTTCGCGCGTAGCATGTATGAAGAGGCACACTTGCTGGACGGTGTAGGTAAGGTCGGGCCGTATTAGGGTGAGGTATTAGAGAGCACCAGCAAGACTCCGGTACTATGAGGGATCAGTGTTGAGAGAGCCATTGGTAGCGGAGAGCTTGGCGCGAGTGTCGATCGGAGTGGCCGTAAGGTGACATTCGGCCATGCCCGCACGTTGGAGGAGATCGATGGTGTACTGACGCTAGGAAAGAAAGAGCCCATAAGAGGAGCGGGTGACAGAGATGCCAAGGAAGTAATGAAGAGGACCGAGATTGGTCATGACGAACTCGGAGTAGAGTCGAGCCATTATCTGGTGCAAGAGGGACGGCGAGGACGATATAAGAATAATGTCGTTGACGTAGGGGAGAAGATAGGCGGTGATGGTGCCGATGTGAAAAATAAAGAGAGAGTTATCGAGTAAGAAGGCTATAAAGCCGATGTGCTGAAGGTAGGTAGCAAAGCGCTGGTACCAGGCTCGAGGAGCTTGTTTGAGGCCGTAGAGGGAGCGTTGAAGGAGGCAGACATCGTCGGGATGAGAGGAATCGATGAAGCCTAGAGGCTACTGGCAATAGACCGTTTTCGTGTCTATAAAGAGAAGTTTCACGTCCTTAGACTTGTGGAGGCAAAGGAGTAGAGCGGACGCGAAAGCTCGGAGAAGGCACGGACGCGAAGAGAGGAGGTTTGCATCTAGGAGGCAGAGATTCATGTCTATGGACACATGGACATGTCGGAGTGGCTTAGACGCGAGTGGAGAAGTTTCGCGTTCAGGAGCATGTAAGCATGTTGGAAAAGCGGGAACCGAGAGAGAGTTCCAGTCGATGGAGGGCAGACGGGTCCAGCCGATGGAGATGACGAATGCAGAGTTGCGCTAGCGTCGGAGGAGAAAAGGTACGCCGAGGCAAGGAAAGAGCGAAGGCGGGTATGAGACGAGATGAGGAGGCGGATGGAGACCGTCGCCTTGTCAAGCGGTGTAAACAAGGGAGGGAAGAGGGTGGTGGAGAAGGAGAAGGCAGTCTGCGGAGGAGACGGGGAGAAGAGAGAGCCGAGACGAAAAGTAGAGAAGAAATACCGGGAAGGAGGTTTACGACGCGAAGGAGTGTCGGCTCACCGACGGGAGGATGCTAGCACGTCGGAGATGTCTAGACATGCTCTGATACCATGTAAGAATGTGGTGTACAGTAAGACTAAGACTCTAACTCAGAGAGGGTCGGGTCTATATATATAGAGTCCAGTGGTACAGTGGTCTAACAATCAGCATAATGAGAAACTGCTAATCTTATATTGTTGTTTGTTTGTTATTATTGTGCCAGTATTTGGTGTAAGAGTGTATATTATTGGCCACATAACTCAGAATTTTCTTTCAAATGTACTTTTGGAGGCTATACCTTTGAGTAAGGCCCCACATGGGATTAGCAGGGACAAAATAATATATGAACTGTCAAGATCACCGAGACCTAGGGTAGCTGGACCACGGCTACGGAGTTCATAGTCACGATCCGTGGTTGAGGCGAGGTTTTACCCCTCAGCACTCCTATTGAGGTTGGAGAAAGAGAAGGAGGAGATTCAGAAAATAATTCATGCTTACCCCTTCTAGTGTTCAATTACATGAATATATAGCCAAGGGACTCAACCAAATAAGAGTCGATTCCTCCTAGAATTATAGATTAAATATAGGAAACTAAACTAACCTTCCAAACTTAGTCAATTGCTCCTATAATTATGGACTAAAAATAGGAAACTAAACTAATCCTTTCAAATTTAGCCACTGGTGGGTTGCCTTGCTATGCGCATCTCTGTACGCGTCTCTCGCGCGTGCTGCTTCTTTAGCGACTCTGCGCATGTCACAGGCTCGCTGTCGTCTGTTGTACGTGTGCCCCCACATGACATCTCTCCTCCCGTCGAGGAGCAGCTCATCCTCGAGCTGGAACGCAGGGTACTTGGCATGGAACGACTCGATGTCTTCCCATGTCGCTGACGCCGCGGACTCTCCTTTCCACTGGATCAGGACCTGGCGCACATCGTGAGCCAAGTGTGTCTGCACTACACGATCTGGCTCCATGATGAATAGGAGGTAGAGGTGGTGGAGCATCTAGGGGCAGCCCCTAGAACTTCTTAAGGAGGCCAACGTGGAACACGTCGTGAAGTCGAGCCCGGGAAGGCAGAGCGAGATGGATGGCGACGTCGTTGATCAACTCGATGACGCGGTAGGGCCCGTAGAATCGTGGCTTGAGCTTGCCAGTGACTGCCTGGGGTAGGGATGATGCCGCACGCTGTCGGAGACGGAGGAGCGCCTAGTCGCCTACCTTATACGAGACGTGGCGATGAGCTTTGTCGTAGTGAAGCTTCTAGACTGCCTGCGCCTGCTCCAGCCTATAGCGGATGTTGGCGAGGAACTCTTCGTGTTCTTCCATGCTCTTGGTGATGGCGGCCACTCTCGTGTCCCCCGGTTCATACGACTGGATGGATGGCGGATCGCGCCCGTAGATAATGCGGAACGGCGTGTCGGTAGAACAACATAGTGCGCGCAGTGAAATCCCAGATGATTGGTCCGAGGGTGGCCATCCACTTCGTCCCTAGGACCAAGTCATACCCTACAAGTGGCATGACAAAGAGGTCAACGCGGAACTCGTTGTCGTCGATGGAGATCGGAGCTTGCCGGAAAACGCCGAGGCAGGTGACCCTTTCTCCGTTGGCCACGGTTGCCGTGAGGGGCGGTCGGGGTTGGACAGGTAGCCCAGTATGGAGAGCGGTGGCCTCGGCGATGAAATTGTGGGTCGACCCAGTGTCGAGGAGCGCGACGAGAGTGGTGGCGCCTAGAGACACGCCGATCTGCATTGTGTCGCAGATCGGCACACCGGCGACTGCGTGCAAGGAGAAGACCGGTGTCTCAGTGTCTGGTGCCTCGGTCGTCGTGGTGTCATCGAAGTCGACGATCTCTACGCCACCGATGTAGAAGAGCCTCCTACAGATGCGGTTGTGTCCACGTGTATACTTTTTGTTGCAGTTGTAGCAGAGGCCGAGTCTGCGGTGCTCCTCCTATTCCGCCTAGGACAGACACTTCACCGAATGGCCCACCACCGTGACCGCGGGCGGTGCGGCTTTGTCGACTGGAGGAGCCGACAGGACGAGGTGTGGGGCTGGGGTAGGTAACAGGCCGCGGGTCACGGGCTTAGTCAGCACCAACATGTACTGCTCCCACAATTTTAGCTGTCGCACCAGGCTCATGGTGGCCGCGAGTGACTGGCGGTTCTGGATGCGCACGTCGATGCTGAGCGGCTGCAGGAGACCCCCCGTGAAGAGCTACACCTTATGTGATTCCTCCAGAGGACCGGCGCGTGCCAGGAGCGCTTAGTATCGGTCCTGGTACTCGGTGATCGTTCTCGTGCGGTGGCAATAAGCCAACTCGAACAGCGACGCAGATCGTAGCGGAGGTCCATAGCGCAGGTTGAGCAGATCGGTGAAGCGGTGCCAGGAAGGAGTACCCTCATCCTACTAGACCTGGATATACCACTGTTAACGCCAAAATCTGGTGGATCCGATGGCGCTAAAGTTGATCGGCTGAGAGATCCGATGGGGCTAAAGCTGATCGGCTGAGAGGTCCGTTGGAGGGTTTGATGCAGCCATCGACCGATGGAGATACTGAGACAAAGCCGATGGAGAACTGTAGAAAAGTCGATCAGATTAGTAGAAGATTGGATCGGCTTGAAGACAGGGGATTGTCCAATCGAAATCAGGTCCGAGAAGCCCGAGAGAAGGAATGAGAAGGATCGGCTTGACTAAAAAAGGTCCGATATCTATAGTGGAGAAGTTGATCAAGTTGCAGCAAAGGAAGATTCGGTTATAAATTGGAAGATTATTCAGATGAAACCGGGTTTGCGGAGGAGCCGTGGACTCTATGGTAGGGTGCTTATTTTTGTAAATTATAACCTTACTCAATTAGGGAGGTCTAGCTGGTTAGTTAACTTCTTTAGGAATATTTTCCTTTGTTCTTACTAGAAAATAATGTCCGATGGTCGTAGATGCGTCGAACTCTGTCTGTAAATCCAGGGTATAAATATAGACCCCGTTATATCTTGCTCTGTCTAAGGCTGCATCGGTTAGGTCCGACCTTTTAGGCCGATCGGATGTATCGCATCACGTCCGTGCTGGACCTATTGGCCCGTTAAGCTCTCTCTGCCGTCGTCAGTTTTGTGCTGCATCGGTTAGGTCTGACCTACGGGATTGCCGACGGTAGATCGAGCTTTAGGCCTATAGGCTTCTGCACGGCGTATCATCGGAGTGCTAGCCGATGAGTTATCCATGCTCTGTGCTTCACGCCCAGCGCATCGGCCCCTCAGCCGATATGCATCAGCCTTTAGAGGCATCCCACGACGCGTAACATCAAACGTATCGGACCCCCAGCCGATACGCACCCGCCTTTAGAGAGGCGTCTCCTCATCGGCTCAGCTAGCCGATAGGTTTGTTCCTATCCTTGCTACGGCGTAGCCGATCCGGTGTCCTCCGTGTCATCGCCGCTAGCCCGGCCTCATACTGTCTTAGGATCGGATATTGATGGCGCTGTCACGGCGGACGACGGGTCTCTTGCTATCATATCCGGAGCGGCATCGGCTTTGCAGTCCGTGCCTTCTTGTGCTAATCATCGCATAGGCCGCATCCACACTCATCGGTTTTCCCAACCGATAAATCTCTGTTCAGCTGTCCGGAGGGATCCCGTGTACCTTGTCATCCTCTGAATCTGGTTCCTTTATTCGTGTGATTATGTTAAAACCTTATGATGTAGCAATCGCTAACCCATGCAGTGATATTTTTATTGATTGATTAGATGGAAAAATAAAGGAGAAAGAAGCATCACTTTAAACCATATGGTTCCATAGTCCATGAGAACAGTCATAAAGGAGTCAATGTGAATCGGTAACGTGCCGACACACTTAATAATGTATTAGCATATTTTCTTATGTGCCAATTTCACATTTTGGGAAGCACAACAACCTTTCTAGCGAGGGCTGCTTGTGAGAAAGGAAAGTAAGGTGTCATGTGAATTGTCCATGTGAGCGAACAGTAACTAACGAACTACTGTAGCATAATATCTGAATGCATTTAATGCTTCCCACCGAACATACGTTTCGAATTGATGAGTACTGATCAATTTTCCTTTTTGACATTGTGTAACTTGGGAGATCATGCAGCTTGAGAAAAAAATTCTATGCTGAGATTACATTGAAGTTGTTATAACTAAAACTACAATTCAATCACCAAATTTATTCATCTTTTCTTGGATTAGTGAGGGAATTTCTTAGAAGTGCCTAATTAGTATACCATAAATAAATTTTAGAGGGGTACAAAATGGATATGGAGCATTAACTCATCAGTTACTTAATTATTTCAATTTTTTTTTGTACTTCATACTTTTAATACTTAGGACGATTTATAAAGTCCAACAAGTAGAATGAACCACAATACTGATGCTCAAAACTGTAGTGGAAAGGTAAAAGTGTCACAACACATAGAAAATATAACAATTTTTGTTTAATGTCTGTATGTCTATTTTTTACGAGTTTACTGAAAGCAGACAGTTAAAAGTGTTACTCTCACTGTAAACTAACATAGAATTTTATTATCAGATTATATGATGTTACTCGTTAGGATTTGTTCCTAACTTTCGATGAGAGTTAGGAATAACTTCGATTTAGAGTGGATCTAACGTTGGTTGTCTGACTACAATACCACAAGGGTTGCACCTTTGCAACAGATACACCGTTTTCGATTAGAATGTTTTTGTTATGCCAAGAACACCTCTAAACCTGCTAACAGCTGAGAATAAGCAAGAACAAGATGGACAAGCAATTAACTCATAGATGAGAGATTCAAAGGTGAATCTAAATCATGAGTTGAGGTCTTGAATCAAGCAAACGGATAGTCTAATTGACACACGCGCTCACAAGAAAGTAGCAGTAGCTAAACTTACAACAGAACAAAACTCAACCTTCATCCTAGCGGCTGCTGCAAGTATTTATACTTGAGAGAGAGTCAGAAGGCGTGGAGGGGTGTAAACCCTAACTTAGAAAGGATCCCTAGTGGGCTGAATGAGATACAAGGATCTCGGCCCAAGACTGAAAATCTAAACATCTTTCTATAGTTCTAGTCAGTTTCGATGGAATCTAGTGGTGTTTCTGGATTCATCTAAAAATAGACATCAAGGCCTTTCCAACGAGTACTCATGAGCCTTAAACAACTTTCAGAGTAAAGAGTTATGGTCGATTAAAGTTGTTGCTGCCTAGAGGTCCAAACATGATGTCCGAACTTACAGTTCGATCCCTTGATATGGTCATCCATTTGATCATAGCAGTTTCTAATTGATACTTGTCATGGTTACTCCTAGACTAATCTAGTTTATCTTTTGAGTTCCTAAGTAGAAAAATATCATCACAAGAATTTAGTAGTATCCTATTCGTTAAGCAACTTGTTTGGACAGTAAAGAAGGATTTCACTTGATAGTTAAGTTGACGAGCTCTAGCTCGAGTCATTATGCCCTACTGTGCAGCAGGTGTAGTTGTATCATAAAAGGGATGTTCTCATCATTATACCTCGTTATTACTAATGGTAATATTGGAAAGGTAATTACACTCTGTCCGACAGTGATTACTAACCATCTTTGAGTTATTGCGAGTTATTGGGAGATGCATCATTAAATAATATGCATTTCTACTGCAAAAGAAAAACAAAACTTCTCATATACTACTATACCCTATCATTACTATTACTTCTACTAGGCATCGATAGGTGTCACAAGTCAAGAGATGAAAATATCTCTAGACTAGTATTCACACTCTACTACCACAAAGATCTTAAAACGTAGACCTTGAGCATGTTAATTAACAGCTAGGAATCCAAGCATGTGCATCAAGCACTCACCAGATAAGGATCCAGGAATCTCACCACCACTAAGGTTTGAATCACACTGAGACGTTGGAAGATGTGGTATATGGAGAAAAGAACATGAGAGTGACTAGAAGAAATATGTATTATTACTCATTATGTAATTAGTCGATATTATTAGGAAGGCAAAAAAAGTGGGGTATTTTACAATACTGAATCAGTTATAAAAAAACTATAACAAGAGCTATTCATTTTTATGCTTAGCCAAAGTAGATAGAACCTAAAGGAAAATGTATGAACTCTTGATGCACTACATTCACGATATATCTAAACTACATGCTAAAATTTAACTTTTGGTGTCTAAAATACAAATATGGTTTTCTTTTTTTTAATAATTATGTTCAACTTCTAAGATAACATTAATATAGCACCCTCCTTATAGCTAAAAGGATGGTAATGGCTGAGGACTATTTTCGAAGAGAAGGGAATATATAAAATGATGATATTTTAAAAAAAGATCATAAAGTAGATTACATATATTTTAGACATATTAATATAAACTCAATACAATCTACAGGTGTGTTAATTCAATTGATCTAATCAATGGCTAGATCTTTTTAGTTATACAAGCTTACATGGAATTTTGCTAACTGATATGCTTGCTTTTTCGGCGTGTTTAAGGTTTTTATGCTGCTTGACCAATATATCATCAAATCTAAAGATAGAAAGTACAAAAACTTAAGAGGTATCCTAAAGAGCATATCAAAAGTGACTAACAAATTCCATCAACATTTGGGTAACTCAAGATGGAATTATAAATTGAATTAACAGGATAAAAGTGAAGCAAACAAACTTATAGTAGTTGCTAACCATAAATCTAATTAACAATACATTAAATATTTGGAAGAACAATAAATAGTTTATTACTCAATCTTCTTTCTCAACTAGATAGCAATCAATTCAATTCAATCTATAAGGAAAAATAGATAGGTGTTCATTATATGGGACATTATTTGGTGGGTTATACTAATCAAATAACAAATGTACAAAAGCATAATGTAAAAGATGATAATAATGGGATAAATGATAACATTTGTGGATTAAGGCATGATATAATGAGAAACCAGTACTGTTTGTAAGTAAACATCTAGAGAACCATCAAACAATGCATGTTCTAGCCAATTTCATTCTTATGTCAATATTGAAGTCTGTCTACAAGTCAAATGAAAAACATAATTACCTAGAAAAACCATAACACATTGGAAAAGAGACAATATAAGAAAAAAATTGTATGATGGCTTTAGTCGTGAATTTTTTCAGGTTAAAAGGGTCAAGAGAGAAGTGAATCAAGATCATTCATAATTCGTTTCTTATAATCACTGTCATAATCCATGTATAGATCTCTTCAAGCTTAATCATTTTCTTTAACAAGAGCTCTTTTATTTTAATGGCTTTTAAACAATCTAGCCCTTAGCCTCACCTCTACCTAAAATAAGATGTGCAAGGATTTTACACGCAAATTAAGTTAACTAAGAGACATTAGCTTCAACAATAATTCAACAAAATTAAAAAGTAAAAAAAAGGTCAATCAATCAATTATAACCTTATCAATGATAAATTCACGTGCAAGGTATCCTTGGGGCATTTTTTGTTCAGTGAGATTGAAATCAACAAGTAACATGGTGAAAGCATTTACATTCACTAGTTGGTGTGTCCATGAGGGTCCATAACTTAATAAGTGTGCTATAAAGATCTTGTAACTATAATACAGAAATCAAACTTCAACAATATGAATATAGATATAAGGGAGAAAATTTGGAGTAAAAATAATGGTCTATAAATTCAAAAAAGTAGTAACATGTAAATCACTAAAGTATAGAGTATGTGCAAAATAAGAGTAACCAAAACTAATGAAAAATTAATATGCTGTTAATAGCAATTATAATGGTACATAAGCATTTTATATCGATGTAATTTGGTTGTTCATTTTACATAATCCATTCTCTAAGTATGACAGTAATTTAGTTGTGTATGAGTAAGAAAATGCAAATATATGATGACATGGCATATTGTTAATTTATAAGTTATGACTTTAAAAATTTTGCAATGCATATAATGAACTTAATTTTCATTACATGGTCATGCAGACTTTCATAAAAAATTATGTTCTGTCAAGGTGAATCAAACAATAAAGTCTGATGTGCTAAAGGTCAAAATTTTAAATACTAGTAGAAACAAACAAACAATGTGAAAATGTTGCACTAAAAATTATACTTACAATTATGCATACAACTTCTTTTAATAAATAAGTGGAACAACAAATAGCAATACCTTCCGAAGCCTCTAAGAATGAACTTTTCATGCAAGCCTTTTAAGTATACTATCACTTATACATATTGATATGATCCTCCCCAACTCGGATGAACCTCATGAGATGCTATTTTAAGATCAAGAGATACCATGTTTCCAATTTTATGGATATAATTGTTCTGTACATCAATCTTTTGCAAAATCTTTTGCAAGATATAAGCCATATTTTATTAGTCTTTTCCTAGGATGACACAATGCCTCTTTAAAACATTAGTGACATTAGCCATAGTAGCCTTTGAGGAATCCAATCTTAATGCTAAGTCATAGTCAATAAGGTTTAAGTTCAGCAAAAACATAATTCTTCCACTCAGATAAAAGTTTAACAGACATTAGGTGACCTTGATATAATATAATTGTATATTAATAATGACCATAAAATTCATTTTGCATCATTGTTGGCAGAAACAAAATGAACATTAATAAACAAAGATTCAAAAATCTACATCAAATCACCATACGTCAAAAATGATAAAGGGAATAAGTTTATGAAAAATTAAAATCCTAAATCAAATAATTGTTAGGCAGAAAATAAAGAAGGAATTAATATCCTAAAATAACAACATAAAATTATGGTTAATGTTGGTCAGAAAATAATTCCATGTCATGACATCTAACCAAATTGCAGGTTATATTTGGCTAGAAATTATTTATCGATGTTACTTGTCGTTTTGGATAATGTTGTGTTTAAAATTTTAAAACTTTAACTATCAATACTTTTAAAATATTGAATATTATATATAAATTAATACTTTAATAAAATCATATATATTTATTGATATTGATATATATATATATTATAATAGAAAATAGTCATCAAAGTGAGATGCTACTTCAACTATTAAAACTACCTTAGTTCACCTCCTTGACTATTTTTGGAACAGTTTTTTTTTCTATGTAGCAATCTGGTCAGTGAAAAAAATATATATAAACATTGTCTGGTCCTTCCTCCACCTTTCCTTCTCTTTTTCCTCTGTCTCGGTCACTTATGGGCTGTGGGTGGCCGACGATGGCTAATTCCACCCGATGGCATGGGGATAGATGCAATGGCTACGATGTGGCAGCATTAGTACCAGATCAAGCTACCACGTTCCTTCTCTCTAGCACCATCTACCTGCTCAGATCTAGAACACTCTAAAGACCATCCACCTCTTCAATGGTGGCAAGACATCTGGCCTCGTGTTGGAAGCATGGCCGAATCCATTACATCTTGGAAACACTTGATGGCAGTGGTGCAACCCATGCTGCAAAGAGCGACACATTCTTTGTCCTAGCTCTTAGGTTGTGGTTGTGCTTCACGTACTTTGCCGCTTCCGAGGCCAACTTGCTAATGTGTGCAAGCCAACATAGATGTCCACTATATATTCGAATGCATGTTACCTGATAAATCCATCCTTAATTAATTTTGTTTCATGACGGATGCAGAGTAGTAGCAGAGAAATAATTAATTAGCCCATAGTTACATGGCATGCACTGTACTAGGGGTGAACGTTATACTGCACGAACACCTTGATGTGTTGTAGACAGGCAGATGCGATGTGATCAACGACAAAAAACGTAGATGTGTTGTAGACAGGCAGATGCGATGTGATCAACGACAAAAAACGCAGGTTGTGGAGTGCGACCTTTGCGCTCGAGAGGCGTGGCAGCTAAGGCAGGCTAGCACCTCCCGTTTGCTCCCCTACCTCCCTGCGCAGATCGCCTCGTCACTAGAGGCCCATGATGCTGAGATCTTTAGAGCTAGTGGTAGAGATTCAAAGTCTACACCAATTGAATGGCTACTTTCCATCGACGAGGTTGTCACCTTCTTAACCTCTACATTACTTTCAATTCGTCTCAAGCCAACCGCTACCCTACAAACCATTAAGATAGATAAGATTGAGAGATGAGATATGAATAGAGATAGGAAAGAAAGGAGAGAGGAGTTAAAAGGAAGAAGATGATGGTTCTATGGATCTTATAGTATCTTTTTATTTGTTCTAATATAATTTCATGTGAGCGCCCTAGTCATTACACATCAACTAAGTACGCGTTAGACAAAATCACTTATTATAAAGTTAGATAAGTGTGACTTAGAATAAAACTACCGTAGTTTATTTTGATAATTAAAGATGTCTATTTTGTTGGAGGGACATAGGGTCGGGGAATAGTTGAGAGAGGAAATATAAACTTTCCCCTCCTGCTAACATAGGGTCAAGCGACGGCTGTGGCCCGAGTCGGCTTCTAAGGAACGAAAACCGTCCGATCAGATCGAACGGCTGAGATTTCTCCTAATCGGAACAGACTGCTGCCCTAAACCTAATTCCCCTTCCTTCTCCCTGATTTCCTCGGCTCTATGCCTCTATCGACACGCAGAACAGTCTCCAACCCTTTCTCTTCACGACGACCACTCCCACCTCCCCCGCCTTCTAGGGTTTCGTCTCCCCACAATGGCGGCGGCCACCACGTCCCGGCGCGGCCCCGGCACCATGGACGACGAGAACCTCACCTTCGAGACTTCCCCCGGGGTCGAGGTCATCAGCAGCTTCGACCAGATGGGGATCCGCGACGACCTCCTCCGCGGCATCTACGCCTACGGCTTCGAGAAGCCCTCCGCCATCCAGCAGCGCGCTGTCCTCCCCATCATCAGCGGCCGCGACGTCATCGCCCAGGCCCAGTCCGGAACCGGCAAGACCTCCATGATCTCGCTCTCCGTCTGCCAGATCGTGGACACCGCCGTCCGCGAGTACGCCTCTTACTACCCCTTCATTACTAGCTGCTGGAGTACCAATTTGACATTTTACTTGTGTTTCCACTTACTTTTTCTACTGAACGATCTATTTTTCTCCAGATTAGCTTGCGACCGCAGCACCGTGCTGGTATCAAGTGCAGTAACTAGGACGTAGATGTCTGGATAGGATTTTTATTCCTTGCTGCTGCTCTGTAGATTTGTTATGGTTGTGACTTAGACACCGAGCTATTGGATTCAGTGCTCTATTCTTTCTATGTCAAGTCTTTTTTTTTCTGTTCTTGACCTTATATTGCCATTGCTATATGTTTTTTCCTCCTAGTGTTTATATTTTTCGAAAAAAAGGAAACTAGGGATACTATAATTTCATAAGTTTTTTTCTCCTGGTTTTTATATTTTATGGAAAAACCTACCCTAATTTACTTGAGACCGAAAGGCTTCATGACGATGATTTATATTTTTCGAATAAAAAGGAAACTAGGGATATTATAATGTCATAGGTGATGACATCCAAGTTAATTAGACATGTACACGAATTGAATTTTTTCATGCCTAGACATGTACACGAATTTTTCTATGCCTGTTCTGCTATTGATTAATGACTATTCCTTGTCGTTGTCTATGTTCCAGTAACCGTCAAGTCTGTTGGTGTTGGTAGTTAATATTGTTTTTTCATTCTGTAGGGTGCAGGCCTTGATACTCTCACCAACTAGAGAACTTGCTGCACAAACAGAGAGAGTTATGCTGGCAATTGGTGACTTCATCAATATCCAAGTGCATGCTTGTATTGGTGGCAAAAGTATTGGTGAGGATATTAGAAAGCTTGAGCATGGAGTGCATGTTGTGTCAGGAACACCTGGCAGAGTCTGTGATATGATCAAGAGAAGGACCTTGCGTACAAGAGCCATTAAGCTCCTAATTCTGGTTAGTTTACCTTTTTATGTTGTTTTTTGGAACCTTTTTTTGGTTTGATCAAATAGTACGAGAATAACATTCTTCAATGACAGGATGAAGCCGATGAGATGTTGGGCAGAGGCTTTAAGGATCAGATATATGATGTCTACAGATATCTACCCCCAGAGCTCCAGGTCAGTCACGGATTAAACCTGTACTAGACTGATAGTTTGTCCTGTGTTTCAGTGTTCACCTCTCAGCTAGTCGATTCTTTTAAATTTAGCTCCTCAATAGTGTATAATATCTATTCCTTCCTAAAATATAGCTATCTTTAGCATTTAAAATTTGTCCCATAATATTGCTATCTTTCCACCTACTCCCTCATCTCAACCAATCACAACCATCTATCATTTAATTTCTTTACCTACTTCCTCATCTCAACCAGTCACAACCATTACTCATTTTATTTTACACTTCTCCCTCATTTTATGTTACACCTGTCCTTAATATTCATGCCTAACTTTAAAGTCCTTATATTTTAGGATGGAGGGAGTATTTTCCATCTCTAATGCATTTTTTGTTACACTATTCTGTCCATGTTTTGATGTTCTCTTGTAATGTATCATCGTACGAACAAACTAGCTACCTTGTATCTGTTTTGATTCGGTAATTCATGACTTGATGACAATAAGTCCCAATACTAATCTACTAGCGTATCTTTTTCATTTGCACAGGTTTGCTTGATCTCTGCAACTCTGCCACATGAGATCTTGGAGATGACCAGCAAGTTCATGACTGATCCAGTTCGGATCCTTGTAAAGCGTGATGAATTGACCCTAGAGGTAAACATCATTGTTGCTTTGCTTTTCAAACAAACTTGATGATCTTCAATATGTATTTTACATTGTTGGTTTTGTTGGTCTTTAATATATCTTTTCATATCATGCTTATAGGGCATTAAACAATTCTTTGTTGCTGTTGAGAAAGAAGAATGGAAGTTTGATACACTTTGTGATCTTTATGATACACTGACAATCACCCAAGCTGTCATTTTCTGCAACACGAAGAGAAAGGTAATATATGGTGTTCTTTTTTGTTATGATCCTTTCAATGTTGTTTGTCTACACCAAATTGTTGTGCTATCTTATGGTCAGAGCCCCTTTGTATTCTTTCAAACACCTTTTTTTGTGCCATCTCAGCAGTTTGCTATTACTCCATATCTCTTGAAACTTATTGATTAGTGCTAGAATACTAGTTTGTGCAAGCCTGCAAGAGTTGATACTTTTAGTTTGCTGTTTTTTACTACGTTGGATTGCAATTTTCCCAGCCATGCCCAATTGGTACTGATCTTTTGTTTGATATCTGGGTTTTTCTTTGGTCAGGTTGATTGGCTTACAGAAAGAATGCGCAGCAATAACTTCACGGTATCAGCTATGCATGGTGACATGCCTCAAAAGGAAAGGGATGCCATTATGGCTGAATTCAGGTCTGGTGCAACCCGTGTTCTAATTACAACGGATGTGTGGGCTCGAGGCCTGGATGTTCAGCAGGCAAGCTTGTTGTAATGTTTTATTTCAAGACTATTGATATTACTGCTTGTGGAGTATTGATTATTATTTCATTCATTTACAGGTCTCTCTTGTCATAAACTATGATCTCCCAAATAATCGTGAACTTTACATCCATCGCATTGGTCGTTCTGGACGTTTTGGTCGCAAGGTAATGCTACACTGTCTACCGCATAACTTGCAACTGTTTATTCTACTACATCTATCCTCTACTTTGCTTGTCATTTATTCAAAATTTGTTACAGTTTGTGTATATGACATGGGGTTAATGGCTAGGTTTTTGAGGCAAGCTAAAAGTGTGCTAGCAAGCCAAACGCTAAGCTAAGTAGGTAAACCTCCTTGCCAAATATGTGGTCGAGTGTGGATACCAACCAAACACCCCAAGTGCGTCAGTAAATCCAACAGTTCATCACATTTATCTTTAGATTCTAGAAATGACTAAACAATATTTACTCTCTGAATTCGAATTTTCTTTTGTGAAATTGAGGAAAATGATTTGAATACATCTCCATGCATCCTGCATTAGAGATCAGTATTATCAGGAGCTAGCTGACTGCATACATAGGTAACAGTTTGATTGGGCAGATTCTAATGACCAAAAAAATCATTGCATATTGTAGGGTGTGGCGATCAATTTTGTCAAAAAGGAAGACATCCGTATCCTGAGAGATATTGAACAGTACTACAGCACGCAGATTGATGAAATGCCAATGAATGTTGCTGATCTAATTTGAGTGCAGGAGTGGCGCTATCATGTTTGATCATCTGGTCTGGCAACAGCTGAGCTTGTTTGTTGTGATTTTGGTTGAAATGTTTTGTCGTGACTATTGCTGTGAACTTAAAAAGGGTTGGGAGTAACACTAGTGATTGGTTTCGTTTCCTCTTTAGCTTGCGACATGATCTGTATATATATTAGCGCCAGCTCATGTAACACTGTTATTGCATTTCTTCAGAGACTTTGTTTACTATATTTATGACAGCAACGATTTGTTGTCTGTTTCTCGTTGATGATGTGGTATTTAGATCTCTTTGTATTGTGATCTCAAAGTTTACTACAGTTGGTCGTTTCATTTACTCCAGTTCAGCCTTGCGATGTCGTGCTCTCTGGTTTGCTAGGTCTGCTAAATTGATGATGCCATCGCACTGGTATAGCCGAGATCGTGTCATGCAACGCCAGACAGGGTATGGATATTCTTTGAAGCGAGTTCTACCTATCTTCAGGCTTGCGTTTTTATGCTTCGAAGACGGATTCAGTTTCCTACGAGCTGAGTTTAAATTTGGTTTAAAAAAAGTTAAAATGTCTTATAATATAGGGAGCAGTATAGACAGGATAAACATTAAAGAATCAGTGGGTAAGCTGTCAACCAAAAAGGAATGTGTGACATGCACCAAATATAACTATTTGGATAAACTAATTTAGTCATTGATTCTAAAAACAAGACAAATATTTCTCGAAATGAAAACAACATAAGCACCTGTAATCACTTATATATAGCAACTAGCACGCTTAAAAAGACATAATCACAAAAAAATCATTAGTGTCTGAACATCCACTTAGATTGACAACAGACTCAAATGAGGCAAAAATTTAACAAGAATTATCATAATTAAAATGAAGTGTCATAAGACAAATCATCCGTAATGCTTGATACTAAACCTTGACCATCAAACCCCCTCCCTCTAGTAGAAACCATCTTAACCAGTATTATACAATATCCTTTTTAATTAGTGGTATTCTAGCATATATCATCATTTCGAATACGATCATTCACAAATATAACATAATATATTGATCTCCGTAACACTTAAACTATTGAATATATCATTTTTTAGATCAATATTTTATAACATATAATATCATATATCTAATTGCATTCTACCATCTTATCACAGAGAATATTTGATACTTTTTACCATTTTATTTACTTCGCTCTAATTCTATTGCTGACATATTCATCAATATCTCCATATCTCTATAACATCGATTCCAAATAGCGAAAGATATCCTTCGTAGTAACTAATTGACTCCCCAAATTAATATTTTCTGTCTCATATGTAATAGTGCCAAAGTCACATATTATATATTCAGTTTTATTTCCGTTAAGGCTAAAAACTATTTGATTCTAGAGTCCGTCATCATAATTTCAGCTACCTATTTTTTTGTTTGATTTTTATTGACTAGCACTGTATCATCAATGAAAACTATGATAATATTTCTTGATATTTTATTATAAGACTTCTATAAGTCCATGAAAATATGTGTAGATTTTTTTCTGCTCCTTATACCACTTTATAACTTTTTTTATTAAGAAAATTATTTTCACGTTAACCTTTTAAGACATGAAACTAAATTAGTTCATGGAGATTTATGTCATTTCTCTCAAACGATACTCGATAATTCTCTCATAGCTTTGTACTATGTTCATTAACTTAATTCCCTAATAATTAGTACAATTTTAAATATCTCCCTTATTGTTGTAGACATGTATCAATATACTTCTCCTCTACCCTTAAGGCACATTGTTCGACCTAAAATATAGTTGAACAGCTTGGTTAGCGAAATCTCTATGGTATTTCCACTCCTCGATTGGGATATCATCAGGACCTATTGACTTATCTCATTTATCCTTTTTAATGACTCTCTGACCTTAGATTTTTGGATTATTCGCACAAAACATTTGTTGGTGTCATAAAAAAAATCATCTAACTGAAAGTGTTCATTCTCATTATTACCATTAAACAAATTGTTAAAATACTCTTGCCATCTATGTTTGATATGATCCTTCTTCACTAACAGCTATTTTCTCATATTCTTAATGTATTTAACTTGTTAAGATCTCTTATCTTTCTCTCACGAACCCTAGCCATCCTATAGATGTCATTCTCTTATTTCTTCATACTCAATCGTTGTTAAAGATCCATGTAAGCCTATCTCTTTGTCTCACTCTGTTTTGCAGACTTGTTCATTATATTATACTTCTCTATGTTGTGTACACTCCTATCGTGATACAAGAGTCTATAGCATTTTTTTTTCTTTGAACTTTCTCATCTACTTCTTTTGGTCACTCTAAATACCTTTGAAGCCACCTTCCAAATGTAGGTTGCCATCTTTTTTCATATATTGTTTGCATCATCTTCTTCATTCCAAGAGCCTTGTTTGGTAACTCTTTTCTTAAAGAAAACTAATGTTCTCTTTTCAGTTTTTACCACTTTGTTCCTGCAATCTTGGCTTGATTATATATATGGGCATGCACATGAAATTAAAAGTTGGACACGAAAAACTTATGTTGAGAAACAACATTCTCACAGTATTACCTTACAATCCAAACATACATGAGGATAAAGTCAATATGGTTAAAGTATTGTCCATTACTAAAGGTTACTAAATGTAGTCACTTTCTAAAGAAAGTATTGGCTAACAACCGATCAAAAGGTATAGAAAAGTCCAATACCTTCTTTTCCTCTCCTTCCTTCTATCATACCCAAAACAACCATGTGTTGCCTCAATACCTGCACTTGAAAACTCTACATGACCATTAAGGCCTTCTATAAAAATTTTCTCACTAATAAGTATACCTCTAACCATATGATATAAGTTTTCTAAAATTGTCTCTTAGTATTCTAATCATGGTCTACTTAGGGGATAAACGTGCTATTTACGTTCAAGACCAAATCACCAAGGACAAGCGTGACTAAGATGATCATATCATCTTGCCTTTTCACTTTCACCATATTATTTTGAGGCTTTTTCTGTATCTATAAATATGCCAGATAACAAATTACTATTGCATGTGCGCACGTCTTACACATAGAACAACTTAATACAAGCATCCACAAAGGACTATATTTGTTAAGTTGTCATTATGCAAGTAGTAGTATACTAATGTACAAATGATGTCTCTTCTTACAAATAATTCATCTTCTTCTATAAAATGTTGTAATTTTGGAGGTTTCTACATACAATTGGTCCCTAATATATATATATATATATGTAAGGAAAGTCATAGGCTACGATAGCATAAAATAAAAATTTTCTACTGTGTATACTAGGACATCATGCAAAGTAGGGATCATAGACTGTTACCACGAGACGTGTAGTGCAATGGAAGTAGGATTGGAAAAGCTGATCCAACAACACATGTGTTAAGGTAGTAGGTGAAATAGTCGATCGCCGTGATCCTAATGCCGATCAACACTGCAACGAGCAACACCTCTACCGGTATCCACATATTTGGGCCTAGAACACTGATTGCGGGTTTACTAGCACTCGCAAGCGGGTAGGGTTTAACTTGGGAGGTGGCAGCTAGAGTTTTGATCAAGGTGAATGTATCTTTTTTCGACCTCCCTATCTCCCTATATATATTGACGTCCTCACTTAGGCCTAGGCGACCGTAGCCCAATAGTAGTCTACTCGGATCTCTATCTGAATTGAGTCCTTATCTGAATCACATTTGAATAAGTATTCTAACCTGTTAAGCGTATGACCTTATAGATTCATGTATATTTGGTTGCGATCCAAAAACGCCTTTCCGGTCACCCTGTTAATAGTGGTCTCTAGAAAGGTATATTAACACTAAAGTATACGTAAATATCATATCGGCTGAACCTGTAATGTTCTCATATATGAATCCCTTTGCCTTACGATATTAGTCAAGCTTAAGGCGAGATTTGTGTTATTCTCTTAATAACTAAATCACTCTTTCAATCCTATGATGGATTATAAACTTGTGATAGACTCCTCAATAAACTTATTATGGCTATGCACTTCCATAATCTATTACATTGAGGGGCTTAAAGATATCTCTCCCATAGGAGTGGCAAAATCTATCTTGATCACTCACATCCCACTATATATCTCATAGCAAATCCAAAGATTACTTTTATGACTACTGTATTATGGAGTAGTGTTTGGTAGTCTCAAAATAAGACACTGTATATGTTGGGAGCCATGATGATCTCAAGTATAAGGATTTTACATAAACACTATTAGAGATTAACCAATGACATATAAAATCTCTATAGTATCTTATAGCGAGTCTAACATATGTTCACTAATATATATCTATATTATTGATTTAGTATTTTTATATCTTGATCTATGAGACATGATCATCAATCAATACATATACTGATTTTATAATTATGTTTGTTCTTTATATGATTTATGATAAGAGATTATTTAGAAATAACAACATATGATATTAGAAGTCTCATGAATAAGTCACAAACTTTTTAATCAATAATGATAAAGTTTATTTCATGGAATAAATCAATATATTATAAACATAGTATGTAATATATAACATCTTCAAGTTGCCTCTAGAACATATTATTAACATAGTTATCTAGATAACTTTATTAAAGATAATCTTAATATATCGGACTAAACTGAGACATCATAAGATTGTAGTTAATAAGGTTAGACACGATTGATAGTACATTAAGTGTGATATAAAAAATCTATCAGATAATGATTTGATATGGGTGAAAGTGAAACAAAGTATAAACAATATTCCATCGACTAGAACTTTGATATAACGTTGAATAAAACCTATCGACTTATCAATATTTATCTTATCAAGAATAATATAATAGTTCGAATCTAACCAAGACAGTATAAAATTAAAAATTATAAGATTAACTAAATAAGCTGATAAATTCCATGCTAGCATGACAAATACACCTGATCAGACTAAGATATTAAAACAATACAGCCTGAGACATAATTGAATACATCAAGATAACCAGCAAATATATAACCTTAGCTAAGATATCAAACCAAACCGAGAAAATATTAATCAAGCTGATACACTTACTATATGATGAGACTTACAATCTTTTCAGAGATCGAACTTAACCACTATAGTCCAACTTGAAACAAGATCTTATCAAAAGCTATGTTACTCCTACTCTCAGAGATGGTGATATGCTGAATTTAATTATATTGATCTGATTCTAATTTGATATCATTATAGATCCTCGGGTGTATATACCCTTTGGTTTATATAAGTTTAAGTTGAACATAGGATAATATTCCTTAAAGAAAAAGAAAATAAAAATACTCATACTTTTTTGTAAGAAATATTTACAAACAAGATTGTTTTGCTCACAAACTCGTATCGGTATCAAGATTGTATTCTTATCGGACTTGACATGTATTTATATCTTCATTAGACTTGGTTTGTACTCAAATCAATTTCTGGCTGAATTATATTAACGGTGGTGATTTTCTGTTGTCAATAGAAATTTACTAAAATATCTCATACATGTATTCATGTGTGCAATCTAGTGCTTTATATATGTATGCATGTATGTAATCCAGTGTTTGTGCAGAGAAATAGCGTGAGAGAGCGCCTATGAGAAATATGCATGTGACAGAAAGAGAGAGTGGGAGACGGGACGTGGAGCAGCTGGGCATCCACTTTGTTAGCTTTGATCCGGCACATGAAGGAAGTATTTTTCTACTTCCTCTTTCACTCTTTTCTCTCCCCAACTATTTTACTAGCAAACTTTAAATGTTTTTTTCTCCTAAATTATTTATCCAATCTATGATCCAATTATACTGAAGTATTAGTTGCAATTAAAGCTTTACATCACGAAGGATGAGTGAAGGTTTTATCATGGACCGTGCGAGGTTATTTGATGCTTTAAGTAACCCACATCAATCATTTTTGAAATATATAGTGAAATGGTTTTGGCATTGACATCTCTTAAGACAAAGAAAGAAAGATGGCATAAAGGTATTTCTATTGGTATGCTTCTTTTTTTACTTGCATTAAAGTATAGAAATGCCGTACTATTAATATAGATGTAACGTCGATGTGTTTGTGTATGTCTTAGTGCTCAATGTGATGTGCTACCTTAAGAGAGACCTAAGTTTTAACCTTTCCATTGAGTGGTTTTATACATTTCTTTAAGTTGGGTTGGGTAGCCCTCGGAGTGAGCTATTTGTAGAGTCTAAGATCATCAAAAACAGACTTCTGAGCAAATAGTTATGGTTGTTTTAGTGAGTGACATCAAAAATTTCAATATGGTCAGAAATTTTGAAATTTTGATATGAGTGTTAGAATTTCCAATAAGGCCTTGTTTGGTTCTATCCAAAAAACATATCAAAAGTTCTAATATAAATCTCAAAAGTTCCGATGAAGGCCATAATTTCCGATGTGAGTGTCGCAATTTCCGATATGGCCACAAGCTCCTCTGTTGAGAAAAATAATTGAATATCCAAGAGTTGTATCGAAATATCTGATATGTGTAAAATCCCAGGTCGAGAGCTTTCGGTTGTGACCGTTGGAGTGTCATTTTGAATAAATTGGAATTTTTGATATGTGTATAACAGCTAGTTTTTAGAGCTTGGGTATTTAAACCCTTCCACCCACTCTTTTGGGGTTGCTGTTCTTTGGCAAAATCTAGACATATCCAAAACCATATAGGTCTCTCACTCCCCTAGCTTGGTGGTATTTCCTTGTGAGAGGGATTTGAAAAGAGGGGAGAGTTGAATTGAGATATCAAGAAGTTATGAGCTACTGTGTTTCACTCCATACTTTGACCACTTGAGTTTATAGCAAGCAAATTATTGATTGTATTTGTAACTCTTAGAGGCTAAGTTCTCCTAGACAGCTAGGCGTCGCTAGTTAGCACCCAAGGTTGTGGTGTGCCACCGAAAGTTTGTGAATGCTTCGATTTATTCTTTGCAAGGGAAGAAATCAAGAGTAAAATTGAGAAGTGCATTTATGCAACATCATGAGAAAAAGATTTAAAAGAGACCCAGCCTTTGTGGCCCATCAATGGAGACGACGTAGAATCATTAGATCCGAACTTCGAAAAATAAATCACGTGTCTCCTCTCTTGGTTTGAACGCTCTTGCCTTTACTCATTTTGTCCTTGAGCTTGGTTTTACCCAATCTACTTGCATGCTTAGTTTATTTAGTTGCTGACCTTATATCTTAGATATCTTGTTTGTCATCTTTTAATTCATATAGATTTTATTTATTTGAGCACAAGTTTGTACTTAGTACTTTTACTTCTATCGTTATCAGATATTCCGATCGCCATTTCATAAATTCTGATACATCAAAAGTTCCAATAGGTGTTTTGGAAATTCTGATCCTTTTAATCTGCTATGAAGTTATGCAATTTTTAGGAATGCCTATCCACCATTCCTCTAGGCAACACTACTATCCTTTTAGGGTGCAGCTAATACTAGCAATAATGAAGCCATTGAATCTGCAACAATAGCTGACATGCTGCTAACAATTCAAGACATTGTAGTAATCAATGATGACGACTTTGATGAGGAAGCATATGTTCATAAGTGTGTAGTGGGTGCAATGCATTTGAAATCACCCTAGATGGAAACAACGACATCCACCTTGTGAGGGCTTAATGAGGAATTCAATCTTGCCAGAACAAAAAAATGAGGGGCATGACAACCTTGGATCAAATGAAGTTATGATGGAATGCAAATGTGGTTATGAGCTTGATGCTTTTCTTTTAGGTACTGCTCTCCGATAGGAATCAATTGATGCAACTTATGTTGCTACAATTTAAATTGGTGTTGATCTCTTACAACCACCAACTAATGATTTGAGAGATCCTAGAGACAAGACAGAAAATGAACAAGTAGCAGCTTTGGAAGGTACTGAAAAAGACAATGAAGGTAACTTAGGATCAAATCACCTAGCATGTTCCCTTATAGAAGCTTGCATGGAAATCAGTAGAAAGAACTCAAGTATAGTAACTGCAGTAATGTTTGGATATCTTAATTTGATTATAAGGCAAGTGGGGCAGCATAAGTTGTTGCTAATTCATCATTTGTTCTCTATTTCTTGTAGGGAACAATGATATTTCCTCTATTATCCTTTTAAATGCAAGTAGTGAACTGGTCAGGACAAAAGTTTCTACGAAAACACTCTACTATCTTACTACAGTTAGGCTATTGAAAAATGCTCATCAAAGAGGTGTGAGTGGCACGAATAGAGATCAAGGAGTTTACCAGCCAAAGAGGGAAGTTGGGACTAGGGAAATGATTGAGAGATCATTTGTAGCTCAAGAAGGCGAGAAGGTAGAGTTAGAAATAGTAATCAAATATCTAAAAGAACATGTTGTTGTGCTAGAGGTACAGTTGAGGAATGGGAGTCCTTCAAAACTTGATGTATAACTTAAGTTAAATAGTAGTAACTTTAGATCTTCTGATATTGTTAGTACAATTATTAACTTATTAATATAGGATGCACTTAGTCTCTCTAGTGAAAATGGGATCATTCTACGTTTTGGGGTTGTCAGGAGATACATAGTTTCTTGAAGTCCACTTACGAAGAAAGTGCAGCTAACACTTTGTTTGGGTAAGTGTAATATATTGTTTTTGCTTTTAATTTTTTAAAACAAATACATGACTGAACACCATGGATCCATTTAAAAGACTAATTATCAAGTCATGAAGATAATATTGCTTTTTTTGCTCATGAAGATAGTATTGTTGAGGTATAGCAAATTATGCTCAATGATTACATAGCCGAAAAATACTATTGATGTGTTCTTGATATTGTTCTTGTTGGCTTTCGTTTTTTTCATCTTTAAATGATTGTATTTAACTTAAGTGTCCTAATTTATTAATAGTCTCCTCACCAAAATAAAATTTATAAAAAAAATATTTTGTAAAGTTTGATTTCATATTCAATTAGCAAAATTTATTTTGTAAAGTTTGATTTGACTCCTATCTAAAAACAGAGGAATGTATTCTCAGCTTTACAACACATATATTACTATATACATTACATGTCATGATATATACACATTATCTGAGCAAACAAAGCCAGAATGCCAGATTTTTGACTCTGGATAAAAAACGTATACCAACTATAGATCTTCTTATTTTCACAGATGACTGTCTAATCAATATTGCTCATAGGATCAGTACCGATGTTAGGAATATATACATACAAATAGAAATCACGCCACACATTTCAAAAGAAAACAATAATACAATCCATGTTCAACCTCACTAGTTGGAACTCCTAAAACGAAGAAACCAACAAGAAAAATTAACAGAATATCTCTCACACTTCCCTCATACTCTTGCTTCAATTTTGAATGGATCGATGACTGTATGTAGCCTATCCTTTATTTTGTCCCATCTCCTTTCATTTGCTCTAGTCATTAGCATGTAAAATTTGCCCGCGACATTCCATCCACAATGAAACTATAACTGATAATTGTTACCAGAACAACATTAAGCAATTTTTGTGAAAACAAGAAGAAAAACAAAATAACTCGATTGAAAAATGTAAACGGCATGCGAAACTATTAGCAAAATATCTTGTGGAGAGAAAAAGACGTTCACTAGGAGTCAATACCATTTGCAATGGCAATTGCACCAAGTGCATGCCTAGTGAAATTTGGAGCCTAAGCTGTGAACTCAAACGTGTAGTAAGTTCTCTATCAACATTGTTCTATAGAATAACATACATCTTATGAGCTTAACAAAAGAGTAATAGAATGTTTTCTGTTGCAAAAGGAAACACAGAGTAGTCAACAACAATATCAGTTGATTCTAAAATACAAATAGAAAAGTACTAAACAATCCATATTTTTATTAATGTTTGACATTAAAGCTATGTTAATCTTTTCCTAGGTGATATGTATATAAGATTTGTAGCAAAGTGTTAGAATATTTTAGAATATATTATAGCACACAAAGCGAAGATTATTTGAAGCAACAAAAAAAGACAACATACCACAACAAATACATAATGTTTAGGAGTAAGACCTACTCTACTGTTAACAACAAAAATTAGCACATACCAGCATACCAACATGGAAGTTTTTGTGTGTTTTTTGAAAGCGAATGGTCTTTAATAAAGACCAATGGTGATGGATCGGCTAGAGCTGATGGCTGATGAATCGACTAAAGCCATTGGTTGATGGATTGGCTAACATGTTTGAGTTTGGCCTAGGTGGATCAATTGAACCGTGAATGATTGAACCAAGACCAGTTTGTAGAAGACAAAGAGAGTTATCTTTAGAGATATATATTATAATTAGGTAAAATTGTAATCGTAATTAGCAATGTTTGTTAGTTCCTAGTTGTTTTATAGTTGACATGGATATTGTAATCACCTAGAACTCATCTAATCCAAGTTTATAGATATAAACCTTGTGTTACTATAAAAACACACACAATTCAATATAACAATACTCTTGGTGCATCGCTAACCCTTGTTCTGTAGGTTTTTTTGGTGGGTTTTGGCTCTTGATATGGGGTTGCATCATTCTGATCTCCGGTGAAGGGGTAAGTCTTGCCATCCAGTAGTTGTATCGGCTAGACTGGTGTCGTCTAAGGCTACATCATTTCAATCTCTTAGATTGTTCTAGATTGGTCAATACGGTTGCCAATTTACCTTAATATATCGGTTCTATCTATGGCTACATCATTTCAATCTCTTAGATTGATCTAGTGTATCCATAATGCTTATATAGTATCTAGCGACTTAATAGGCTTTTCTTATTATCTTCAATCTGATACTATTTTGATTAGATCTGATCTATTAGATTACTGCTAATACGTTAAATCCTACTAAGTTGGTAAGTTTTATTTAATGTTTTATCAGAGTTGTAGCCGATGAGGTATCTTTATAATTAAGATTTAAGTTTAATACGTATCGGTTCTCTAGCCGATATATCTATCTTTATCATAAGCTATCTTTACACATATTAGACCACCAGCTGATATTCATCTTCTGTTTCAATGATTAATCTACTATTGATCAATCTGGTCTTACTAGATTTAATCTTATACTGTTTTGATTTAGTCTGATATATCAAGATTGTTTTTACTAAGGCTAGCGTTATGATTTAGTATGATTCATCCCTTCCATTGGCTAAGCTAGATGATAAGTTTACTCGCTTATATCATTTTATATGTATCACTATGTTTGTATCAATTTTGTTGCTAGTGCGCAAGTGTTATCATTTCCATCGGCCGTTGGCTAATGGAAGGAGCTCGTATTGGCTATTAGGTCAATTGGCTCAAGGTTCTAACTTTTATCCATATTTCTTGTCAATTACAGAATTAAATTGATTGGCATGTCCTCAACGAATCAAGATAGGACCTGCATTGGAGTTAAGCAGATCTCCTAGGCCGCCATACGTGATGCAAGAGTCTTAATGATCTTTTGCGCCAACACTTGTTTGATCTTAGATTAAGCCAGGTCAGCAATATGGATATACATAAATTACTACAATGCTTTAGGATGACAAAAGGGATTGCTTCTAAAATAATTAGGGAGATGCAGTTTCATTTCAATCAGAAGTATTATTTAAGGACTCCACTTAAAAATGAATTTAACTTCCATGCTTCATTCCAGATACTAGCATAAACGATATACAAAAGCACATCTAAGAAACATTTATGGCATTCTGATATCACATGTGTTCATATTTTATGAAAAAAATGTAGATATGAGCTAATTGAAACTTTCACTCCACATTAATAATACACATATTTCAACAAAATGGTTGAATATCTTGTTGGCTCTACTTACCAGAAATACATAAATTGGAAAGTTCAACATGACTGAGGTAAATTAGAAACATTGAAATGCATTATTGTGTGACAGCTTGCATAAATAATTGGATAAAAAAGACACACCTCTTTAGCTTCAATTAACTTTGTCTTTTATGTAGGTGAAGTTACAACTTTACGTATGAGAGCTTCAGCTACCTAAATAACATATCATAATTCATAATAGATCAGATTTTGTACCTTCTCACCATACAATTGCACAGACATAACCAAATGTTTGAAAAAAAATATAGAAGACAAAAAAACAAACATGATCTGAAGGACAAAGCTCACAAAAGAAATCAAAGGTTCTATGACATCTTTGTACACCTTCTATTGCCCTTGAACATTTGAATTGTGTTGACGCTCACACTTTCCAAAGGCTCTATGGCATGTTTGTACACCTTATCTTGCCCTTGAACAACCATTTCCTAGATAATTATAAACTCAAATTACAATGAAGGAAACAAAATGCAACCTTGAATCATATGACCATTTAGCGGTGACTATTTATTACCTGCCATCCAAATGGGTAGAGGAAGGAGTATCCATCCTTCTTGTTGCTAATAGGTAAGAACCCTTTCTTAGCCTTTGCTGTGACTATACCATATCAAAATGTCACTCAGGCACATGGTTTTGACCAAACAAACTATTCAAAAATCTGAGTGCTACTACACAGTTTAAGTATCATCACATATGAACCATTATACACTGATGTTAATATGGAAGGACAACTCACATGCTGCCAAATTAGGCCAAGAGAGAAACATGGCAGCCCATTCAGCAAGCAACAACCTCTACCTAAAGCTCTCCTCTACATCATCTAACATAGTTCAGGAACATCACTAAGATTAACATGAAACACACCAATACACAGAAGAAAGAAGAAACCAAGAGCAGTGAATCACTCAGGTAATAAATTGGCAACTATCAACCATTTGGGGTTGGTACATAGGGATCAAGGAGGTGATGGGTTGGTTGAGTGGAATAATGTCACTCATTTGGTTCATAGGTATGCAACAGTTGGTTTGAATTGTTATTTTGAGTGGTACTCAATGTCTTATGGAATAGTAGAAACTAATTTCACAGTGTTGACCTAGAATTCCATTTAGTGAAGAAAAATCTACCCAAACAAATTAACTATTTTAGTCAGAACACAACCATTTCTCACCAGCATAGATCGAAAGGGCAAACTGATGCAAATTTGTGAGACAAAGGTAATAATTCTAAAATACCAAATGTGTATGCATCTTGAAGAAACATTTCCTTCCCGCCCATATTAACACATCATTTTAGTTTGAAGATTGAGGGGACTATATGTGTTGGAAAACTCTTTGATTGAAATCAGATGACTTACATATTGGTTTTATGACAGCTAATATTACATTGCAATAGAGATCAAGATCATTAATTGTTGCTACAAAGTGAAAGAAGAGGTAGATATTAAAGTCCTTCATAATTCTCTGTTCCATCACAAAGCGGTTCTTCTAACATCTATCTACCAAGACAAAAAATTAGAGCATAAAAGCTTTGAGTATTGTATCTCAGAATGAATTTGCATCAATTTTGCTAGACACTATATCACAAATAGCATTTCCTAGTCCCACTTGCCTAATGGCATATCACAAAGCAAGAAAAAAAAATCTAACCCTACACATTCTCTAGTCATCATCTCATTATGACAACATTAGCAAACCACAACAAAGATGTTCTTAGCAACATAAGCGTGTTGTGCCCACAATAAATCTCCACTCTCTAAGAACGTTGAGAAGAGCACATACAGACCTTTCGTGGGCTTGCATCCTTGCTTGGGAAGCGCCATAGCCCTAACAGTGAGCGCCCTCCATGAGGGGGTGGTGGCGAGCGCTACCGCTCACCAGAGAGGGGAAAGGAGCTAGAGAGGGTCTCGACAGTGGTGGGGAAGGGAGGGCATGTAGGGATAACAATCTGACGGTGGCCTTGGCAGCGTGGATCATAGAGTTAACCATAGGAGATAAATGGATGGCATGAGCATGAACCAGCTCAGCTTTTTCTCTATCTAATCTACTTGGCCAGTTGGCCCCACTCTAGTTGGGCTTCTTGTAGATGGCTAGTGAATGTGCCTTCTCCCCTGTGAATCATCTTATCTTGTGATGATAATGTTTCCTACAAAAGCCGGCTTCAACTTTAGAAAATGGTCGCCAAAGAGAGAATATCCAACTAACCTCGTTTGGTCATAGACTCACAATCAATTTACTCAAAAGTATGGCATACTACACTTAATTGTTGGTGATAAGTGTAACAAATGTTTATTTAAAATTAGAGTACTAATGGTTGAAGTGTGACAAGCACCTATGATAAACTATCGCATACACCATGACAAACTTCAGTAGCATGTCCAAAGGGTCTGTTTTTTTAATGCTTCTATCTTATTAGTAAGACAACAAATAAAACATATTCAAACCATTGTAACTATCATCCCCATCGTTTACTCTTTAGCTTATAAGCATAAGACAATATTATGGTTTCCTTGTTTCTATGTTAATGATGCTTCCATGCTTCACATATTTATTATGTAGGTGGTTTTCTTGTTAACTATGTTTTGTAAAAGATTGACCGATATTAGCTCAAAATTACTTCTATGACAAATGTTATGTAGATATAGTTGTTTCGTGGAAAATTGAAGATGGCTAATTGGGCATGGAGTGATGGTGAGCTCACACATTCATATCCATATGGACGAAGGGTTAATTGGATTGGTGCCCTTGCCAATTCCACGATTTAGAAATCAATCATTACTATTCATCTAATTAGAACCATGACAATTCAATTCTTTCTCCACATGACATATGTCATTTTCTACACCTTGGACATTTTTGGACCCATATGCAGCCCACTGTATTTTTTGTGTAGCTTAAAATGTCCCTGTTACATCTTTTATATCTACCTTATTGACACAAGAGCCCCATGCGTCATCCCCTTCTCCACTCTCATGCATTGGTACTAGGCAGCAGGGTCAATGGAGGTCACTACTGCTTCGACGACTGATGATTTCTCTCTTTTCCTCGCCTCTCTCACTTCTTCCTTATATCTGAGTGACCATGATGCCATAGGGCTACGGCAGTAGCCACTATGAACAGAGGATAGTGCCCACATGAAAAGGGGTCTTACTATCTCTAAGGTGCCAGTAATCGGCTCTCTCTCTTGCCCGTGCGTATGGCATAGTCACAAAGTTTCTGAGTCGATGAAATCAAAGATCTATGTTGAGGAACGTGGTATGCTACTTGTGAAAAGTCTTTACGAGATGGGGATAAAAATGTCTCCTTATTTCAGAATGGGGATGATATTATCGGGTCAAGAAACGCTGCCATCGACCCTATTTCTTATGACTATGGCGTAGGTGTCCCTGCTTAGGTCAAGGCCTCTATGGTGTTGTCGTCATCCTAGGCTATTTCTTTACCAGTGCCCTCTATGTCATTTAGATTGACTCCTCAATGGACCAATGACTTGAGGATGGTAGCTAGGCGGAGGAGAGGAGGTAGCCTCCTAAGCGATGGTTGTAGAGACAGAGGATGACAATCACTAAGGCGATGTGGGAGCCTAGATCTTTACTATTTGCCATTTCCTTTGTGTCCACAAATTGCTTGTGGTGTTTCCTTAGCTCTGATGCTATGACGACAAGTTCATCCATCGTATCGTCTGATTGTCACTATCGTCCGTCAGCCCTTCATGTTGAAGGTGGAGAAGATGGCCAGTCATTGGGCTAAGGTCAATGCTATTATCTATTTGCATCAATAATATCATCGTTGATGATAAAGAGTGTAGGAGAATTATTTTTGTCCATAAAAAAATACACTATAAAAAAGCAACAACAGTGGAGACGTGCATAATGGCATGATTGAAATTTGCTAAATACGAGTGGCGTCCAATCAATTTCAACTTTTTAGTGGTATTTTTCTAAATCAGTAAATTATAATACCATGGGTCCAATTAACCTGACGACGAACAATCTAGTGGACAAGCCAATCCGATCGTCGACTCGAGGCCAGCCCGCCTAGCACCAATGTGCATCACCACCAGTTTTTACCCGTCCGTCCCCACCCAATCCATCCCATAGCTTATCCTCGTCAATTGTTCGTGGACCAATGCACCGTCCAGGCGTCAACTACAGCAGGACGACCCAGCCAATTGCACGAGCGACAAGAAAATCAGTCACCGACAAGTGGGCCATGACCCCACGTCTTTTTGCGCGTCCACATCTCAACTCCGCAGAAAAGAGAGCAAGCGAGTCGATTGGGCCTTTTGAGACGCCTCCCCTGACCCCACCTGCTCCGGTTTCCCCCTCCCCTCGACCCTTGAGCCTCTTCTCCCTCCTTTCGATCTTTCCCAGTAGGAGCTCTCGCTGATCGACACGCGCACACGACACGGAGATAGGAACAGAGCTAGGAGATCGGGTATGAGGAAGCTGGTCCCCTCTTCGTCCCTGCCGACGGCGGCGGCGGCGCTCGCAGGAACGCCGGAGATGGCCACGGCGGCCGTGGCGCTGGCGCTGGCGCTGCGGGGTTGGTGGGAGGAGGTGAACGAGTCGCAGGCGTGGCAGGACGGCGCCTTCTTCTCACTCTCCGCCGCCTACGCGCTGGTCTCCGCCGTCGCGCTGGTATGTACCATCACTCATCTCACCTTCTCTCCAATTCCAAACCGCCTCCTGTAACCCTAACCCCCCGCCCGAATCGCCTAATCCCCACCTCGTGGCGGCCTGGCGGGCTTGTGGATAAGTTTGACTGCTCGATCTGGACATTTGATGTGTCAGGTTGCGGATGGGGATGCCCGTTCAAATGTGTCATTATTTGGGTTAGATATGTTCTGCTGCAATGAGTTGCTTTTCCGACACTAGGGTTCGTGTTTGTATGTGACCGTTTGTTACAAAGCTTATTTTGCTATACCATATATACCCTATTGCAGAAACGGTTATGGATCGAATGTGGAATTACATGTTAGGCGTATGTTCACACTGGCATTCTAGCTAGTGAATGATGGAATCGTGGTAATTTGAAATGTGTAGTGATTCGCTCAAGTTGTTTCCGCGATAGGGTACTGGATAATGATCAAGAACGAGAAAGTATTATGTCTTCAAAATGATAAAGGAAGAGTGTGAAGAAATGGAAAATAGAGGATTGAACAAGTGCAATGGGTGTAAATTCAAACTCACACTATGACCAGTAAACCCATCGTACTGACCATCTAGATAGAAGTCTAGAACAAGTTCATCATTATAGCCGGTGAAACATCAGACTCATAATTACCAATTATAACTAGACTATTACTCATGTAAATATAGCCGCAGGTTTGTACAGCTGGGCCAGAGGGAGAGGGATTGCATCCTGGCCACCTTTTGGCTGTTTGCCGATATTCCAATACAGCTATTGTTTTGTCATTATTGATGTATTGAGTTGAAGTCTTACCTATATAAGATTTATGTATTTGACCGGAAACATGTGAGGATTTCTTTGGACAGTGAAATGAAGTTTAGTTTCATGTAGAGCTGTGCATGTCATTGATAAGTGGTAATTGACATTGTTGTTATTATTTCTTATGGTGATTTTACCTTTAATTGAACTTCAACATTATGAGGGACCTTAATTTCTTTCCTTTTGAAGGTTCAATTGATCAGAATTCAGTTGAGAGTGCCTGAATTTGGTTGGACCACCCAGAAGGTTTTCCATCTGATGAACTTTGTTGTAAACGGAGGTAATGTTCTGCTCATTTTTTTTATTTGATATCTTCAGATCAACATTTTACTAACAGTGTTACATCTTGCAGTTCGTGCCGTTGTATTCGGATTTCATGCGCATGTGTTCCTTTTTCAAACAAAAGTAAGAACCATTCCCTTAAGCTGATCAGTCCAAAAGTTGAGTTGTTTTTTCTCAGTACAATATATACAGTATATGAATTAATTTTGGACTAATACTCATGGCGAAAATTATGTTTCCACTTCACAACACATATCTTTATTCGTGGACTTCTCAATGAATTTCCTAATTTTTAGTGTTTGTGTTCTAGCTTGATGATTGCTCATCAGAACTATATGTTTTTAACTTAATGTTTGTGTTTTTAACAGGTGTATACTTTGGTGTTATTGGATCTTCCTGGTCTTTTATTTTTCTCAACATACACACTACTTGTGCTGTTCTGGGCAGAAATATACCATCAGGTTCTAACTACGTCTTTTATAGTTTTATGATTTATGTCCCTATTTAATTTTTATTCCATGAATTGATAGTGTTGTTACTTATTTATCATTTTCTTTATTTATACAATAGGCTAAGAATCTTCCCACTGACAAGCTAAGGATCATATACATGGCAGTTAACGGTGTTATATATGTAATCCAGGTTGGTGCTTGCATACTCAAATTATTGTAGCACTTATATTCTTATACGGTTTTTCCAGGATAATTGTTTGCTAAGTTAAATGTGAAATTAATATGCACAATCAATTGGATTCATCTTGTATCCTGCAATGTATTTAATGTATCTGAGTTGTTGCATGATTGATCATTCTTTGCTGTGATATATATCTAATGGAAGATGTGTATAGGTTTGTATTTGGATATACCTTGGGACAAATGATAGTCCTCTGCTTGAGCCTGTGAGCAAAATTTTTATATCAGGTATGTTCTGACTTTTCTGCTGTTCGATAAGTTGTCTGATGATTTTGTCAGCTGATCATTCTTTCTTCATTTGCAGTTGTCTCATTCTTAGCTCTTTTGGGCTTCTTAATTTATGGTGGAAGGTATTTTGTTTAATTGATATTACATTTTGCTTTTTAATAAGATGTTCATTTTGATGGCATATTTTGTTTCTTTTGTTTAGGCTATTTTTCATGCTGAGGCGTTTCCCAATTGAATCAAAGGGGCGCAGAAAGAAGCTTTATGAGGTCATTACACCTATTTTTAGTGTGCAGTATATACATATTTCCTCTCCTGTTTATTAAAGCTGTTGTTGAAGACAGATTCTATACTGCTGCTTTGTCTACTATGTCATGAAAAAGATTAGTCTGACTTGAATTCTGAAACACATAAATTTTCAGTTACAAACACCAAAATTATGTGAAACTTCAAATATTAACTTGGAACTCTGAAACATTACAATGAACGCTGATGAGGAGATGTTTGTAGATGAATGACTAACCTTGTTCATGTGCACGCTAACTGTGCATTTATTTAATTGTTTTTCAGGTTGGGACTGTGACAGCAATTTGCTTCATGTGTTTCTTGATAAGATGCATTGTGGTAAGTGTATTTGATTCATACCTCTTGTCATGCACATATTTATTGTTAATAGTACTTCAATAAATGGATTTTCTTTTCAGTTTATTGATGGACCACCCACAGTACATCAGACATACAATCACAAAAGTTATCAGCTATATTTAATGTCCATATATGTTATTTTGCCCCCACATTTCGTTGATATTTTTTTCGTGTTATGTATATCATTTATAAATTTATATTTGCATTAATGCAAAGTAATATCAAATTTAATCACCTAATTTGTTGTTAATTACAAATTAAATTTGATTATATCAGAAATTTCAGGCATGCCAAAAATATACTTAATAAACCAGAAACTTTTGTAAAATTGTCCCTGTTTTTTCTTGTGGTTCAGTTTAATTATGTACATGTCTATCATGTCTAATTCATAAATATGTATATGTAGAAAACCTCATATGCCATACTGAATATAATAAACCAGAAATTTTTATCTAATTTGTTTAGTTTTTTTAAGTTCTGGCTGATTCTCCACACCTTTAGGCTTCAGCATCTATAGTTCAAAGATCCTGCACAATGGTGTGCTGCCATATCTGCTGCATTTCATTATTTTTCCAGTAAGTTTTCTCATAAGTTTGTAACTCTACATTGCATGAATACGGTGATAGGTGGCGATGTCATCATTTGATCCTGATCTATCTCTTGAGGTTTCGGATCATCCAATACTGGATTTCTTTTACTATATGGTAAGTAGCATCAAAAGCTCATTGACCTTAATTCTGCCACTTGTATATTCTAATACATTATTTTCCACTACAGTTAACGGAGATACTGCCCTCTGCTCTTGTCCTATTCATCCTCCGTAAGCTTCCACCGAAACGAATATCAGCGCAATACCACCCTATTCGTTAGAAGCGCTGCTTTTGATGTCACAATCATTCCACAATCCTGAAATTGCTTATGTTTGAGAGGCAGAATTGTGATATTTGAGCTGAGTTTTAAGTAGTTTCGATGGGTCATCTATGTCATTCTTCTGATGTGGAAGAGGTTTTTTTGTCCTCTCCTGACCACATTTTTCTGGGCTTTATATTTGTTGAGACCAGAATATTATCACATGATTTATACTTCGTACTGCCTAACAAAACTTACCGTTGGGTGTAAAATCAGCTTGTGCGTGATCTTTCACAAATCGGTGAGCATTGTTGTTATTTAGATCAGTCCTTGAGTAGGTCATATCTCCCTCTTTCCTAAGAAAACTCCATAGTACTCCGGTGCCTTGTTGATCTGTGTTTTGAAAGGAGAAGATTGTTCTAATGTGTTTAACTGGTGGGACGTAGTCAGATGAACAAATGCTCAATGTTTAGGGCCATTTGGAGAAATGCAGGAAACTCAACAGAGTATGAAAAATACGTGAATCGAGTATTGCGCGCTCAAATCCTGACGACGGAACACATGGGAACCACAAGAAAAGTTTGAGCTCACCCCCAAACTTGCGGTACAGCACAGATGTTCTTAAGTTCCTAGATTTTCAGCATTTCTGCATGATTGCATGCATACTAGGCAGATCTGGCAGCTCTTGCCTGATCAGCGTCACCTCAGCTCGAGCATCGAATTCACCCTGTTCATGCTTCCCCTGTGATAACTGGGAATTTTACTAGTGGGCTCGTCACCAACCCACCTCAAAATCACAGCACGAGATCGCCTCCGAGAATCGAACTGGATGCTCCTATACCCTTGTGAGTCCAACCCACCTCAAAATCACAGCATGAAGTTATACCTTGTTTTGTTTGTCAAAATATTTCTCATCTAGCTTATCCAGACTCTTCTTGTTATGCTGCTTTACTTAAAAATCAGTTTACGGCCACTTATTGTACTTTGAATCGTGTACTCTGCTTCTAGAGCTTTCATAAAATTTTTGAGTTAATTTTTTTAAAAAAAATCACAGCATGAAATTGCCTCCGAGAATCGAGCTGGAAGCTCCTATACCCTTGGTAGATCCGAAATGAATTCAGATTCGAACCTGAACTCTCATTCTCTCGATTTGAGGTCGCCACAAGTCAAATTTAGGAACTAGGGTTCTATAGCTACGATAAAAGTGGATATTTGCCCCCTTGTTGATTCATTTCTCTATCGCGGCCGAGTATAAATGGCCCAAGTCACAAAAATTACAGAAGAATGTTAGTTACAGCCTGATAAAAAGTAAAAATCTGACTGCAAGGCAAAAAGGTAAGGAAGGAATGGTGAATAGCAATTCCGGTTCCCCTTCATGCCGTCAGATCCCCCGCCCCCCGGTAGATTTGGCTCTCATCACTGTCGTCGATTCTCCATAGTTATAGTCGGTGAAGCGTTATTTTGGCCGCCAGTTAACTTCTTTTGCCTGCACTTGCCTCAACTCCATTCCTGAACATCTGCTCCATCTGAATCTACAGTGTGTACTGAGGGAGGGAGGGGCCTTTGGGGGCGCGTGGGCAGCCGTGGAAGACTGGCGGGCTGGCGGCGCAGTGACAGGACTGCGAGACCGCAGCGGTGGTAGGTCCACTGGCTCGGTAATTTGGCTGCCACCGACTACTGCTCTTGACTTGTTCGGAAATTTGTTTAGTGGATAGGTAATAGAACCCACTGGAAGAATTCAGAAGCAAAATAATGCAGAAAATTGAAGGAAATGGAATTGGACGAGTACTCCTCCGACAGCGAGCGCATGCTTATATGGAATACAAAGCCTTTACCACACTAGAACATGACGTAGCATATACTTAAGAAAGGTGATTAGTGTTTACTTCAATGTAATCCCATCGCCGATTTCCAAGGAAACGGCATCTTACAATCTCAGCTGTTGTTTTCTCCTCGTGGACTTCTCTCCCTCGCCTTCTCTGAATTCTTCGAACTTTCTCATAAATTCTGATTTATTTTCCTCCTTATGGACTTCTCTGAATTCTTCGGGCTTCTTCAGAATCTCTGAATTTTCAGTTTCTGTCAGATGCGCCACCAGGGAATGCCCTCGCGACGCCGCCTTCGTGAGACGGCCGCGATGGGGCGTGTGTTATACCATACCGCTCACGCCGGTGAGGTCTGAACAGGGGATAACAGAGGAGACTTGGATAAGTAGACAGTGAATTTAATATCGACAATTCATTTCGTAGCTGTCTGAATATAGAATAAGGATGTGTCTTATACCCCATTACACACACGCCCTCTGTACCTTAATATCATAAAAATTAAATGATACCCACACGTTGCTGCGTAATAACATTTTAAAAATATATGCAAGCTAAAGAAAAAAATAAGTAACGTTCAACAGAAAATTAAAGGATTTGAACTCTTCAGCTACAGAGACATGGGATCTACAGTCTTTCAATTAAAAGTTAAAGTAGCATTTATCTTACATAATTATAATGATAAAATACATATGAATAGAGAAGAAATAAATAACTTTTAACTTCAATTTCACATCAATTGAGACCTTCTTCCAGCACTCCAGCAGATAATCCAACTATCAATATTTTTCCAACGGATGATACAATTATCAATATTTTTAGGGTGATGTTGAATATTGAGCTTCTATACAATATATGCTTTTTTGTATATGTAGATATATTTTTATTGAATATGCATATAAAATTGAATTAGTTGAATGGAATGGTAACTCTCATTTAAAATTGATAGTGTTAGTAACTAATTAACTATCAGATTTAATTACATGAGTTGTTAATGTACATGACATATTAATGGTTGTGATCAAAGCCTAAGAGGATCTAAAGACTATTATTTCTAGATGATGGGGTTTAAATGCATATTAAGCTTTTAGTTTAATTATATATATATTATACTACATCTAAAGTGCGTAATAATTAAAACATATAAAATTGTTACTGTGAATTATATTATCATAAAATCTTTTACTTACTATACGCTATATATATATATATAGACAACTAACGAAAACTCAAATGAAAACGCGTTACTCAAATGAAAACGCTTTCTTTTTTCTGCCTAGCTCCTCAAATCATCGTGGGGGTGTGTCACTTGCCGGAGACACGCCGTCAGGTGTGACAGGACGGCTCGCAGCAGTCACGGTGACGGCAAAGCTGGCAGAGTGGCGGTGTGGGGCGACAAGTGCCATCGGTAGAGAGCCCCTCCTAGGCTCAGAGGATTAGATGGTGGTGGCGCGGCAGGTTGTTTGAGAGGTAGAGCAGAAGTAGCTTACACAACTCAGCAAGCTGGCTCTACGTACTTAGCCTACGATTGATAGGCCATTACGTCTCACTGCCCAGAGCTCTAAGGTGGCCTAACAATGGCATGCTAGATTCAGACACCTTGAATTCTAGAGGCTGAAGGAACCGGATAAGGGAAAGCTGGTGCAAGAGCTACCGCAAATTAACTACGTCGAACAAATCTACGACAACTGCCTAGTGAGGAAGAAGTAGCGATAACCATTCTCGGTGGCGTTCATGTACCGTGCAGCGTACCTGCACGAGCTGGTGCACATCGATGTCTGTGGGCCGATCACCCTAGAGACACTGAGAGGAAAGCGACTGTTCCTACTCACCGTTGATAACAAAAGCCAGTACATATGGTTGACATTGCTAAGCTCCAAGGATCAAGCCACCAACGTGATTGTCCGTCTTCAAGCTCGCATGGAAGCAGAGGCAATATAGAAACTAGGCACCCTCCGTACTAATCATGGAGAGTGAGTTCACGATGCGCACGTTCAACGACTACTACACCAAGCAGGGAATCCAATGCCATCTCACCACGCCATACACTCCATAGCATAATGGCATGGTGGAACGGCGTAACTAGACTGTGCTAGGCATGACATGCAGCATGCTCAAGGCAATACGCCTCCTAGGCTGGTTTTGGGGGGTCGTGGTCTTGGCAGCCATCTTCATCCTAAATCGATCGCCGACGAAGAGCATCACAGAAATGACGCCATTCGAAGCCTAGTATGGTAGCAAGCCACCCATGCACTTTCTCTGAACGTTTGGGTGTTGCACATGTCAAGGTCGTTGGTGGCCACTAGAAGAAACTCGACGATCAGAGTGTCCCAATGGTCTTCATTGGATATGAGCTGGCGCCAAGGCATACAGGTTCTACAATCTGAACACAGGCGTGTGCACATCTCGTGTGATGTGGTGTTCAATTAGGACAAGCCATGGAACTAGAGCGAGGAGGCAGGTGCCTTTGCACAGCAGTCTTTGAGTCGTTCTGCTTCAAGTTCTTAACGATGGGGAACAAGTTGTACCGTAAGACGGGGACACAGTGCACACGCCACACGAAGGCAGTCTAGTGCTGTTAGCTAGAACTACATCGAGAGTGAGCTCGTCAGCAGGCATGAGGGTGCCCGCTGGGGATGCCAAGAGTGAGCTCAAGAGTAGGTGCATACGATATCAATGTGATGATATCAAGAGTGAGTTCAAGTTCTTAACAATGTCGACCCACGATGGGGAACAAGTTGTACCGTAAGACAGGGACACAGCGCACACGCCGCACGAAGGCAGTCTAGTGTTGTTAGCTAGAACTACATCGAGAGTGAGCTCGTCAGCAGGCACGAGGGTGCCTGCTGGGGATGCCAAGAGTGAGCTCAAGAGTAGGTGCATACGATATCAATGTGATGATTACACTGGCATCTGCACCGAAACCAGCTATGGAGTTCACGTCGTCTCCCTTTAGTGGTCTAGATCTCGACGACAACCATGACGATCAAGCGCCACTTTAGTTCAGGGCATTGGACAATGTCCTAGGACCGGTGATGATCCCTGGCTTGGCAGAGCGAGAGTGTGTGGTCGACGAGGATCTACTCGTCATCGTTGATGAGGAACCTACTACGTTTGAGAAGGCATGATACGAGGAGTGCTGGCGCAAGGGGATGGTGGAAGAGATAGAGTCGATCGAGTATAATAGCACCTAGAAGCTCATTGACCTACCTCACGGCCACCGGCCCATTGGCCTAAAGTGGGTCTTCAAGGTAAAGCGCGATGAGGAGAGATGCATCATCAAGCACAAGGCACACTTCGTAGCCAAAGGCTACATCCAACAACAGGGGATCGATTTCATCGAAGTATTTGTAGATTGCTTGGATGGAGTCGATCTGGATGCTACTTGCCGTGGCGGTGCAGGAAGGCTGGCATGTACATCACATGGATGTCAATTTGGCATTCCTCGATACGTGAGCTCAGAGAGGAGGTATACGCCTGACAACCGCTAGGCTTTATAGCTATAGGGCACAAAGGGAAAGTACTAAAGCTGAGCAAGGCATTGTATGGGCTTTCCTAGGCATTGTGGGCATGTAACGCGAAGCTCAATGGCAACCTGCACAAGCTTAGGTTCACCCGGTGTGCTAGTGAGCATGGTATGTACACGAGGGGCGTGACAGCGTTGCACGTGGTTGTCAGCATCTATGTTGATGATCTGATCATCACTAACATGAACCCGATGGACATCAATGTGTTCAAGGAGGAGATACGTCGCCTATTCCGTATAAGCGACCTTAGGCTCCTCTCATACTATCTCAGGATAGAGGTGAAGCAAGACCGGAACATCGTCATGCTAGAGCAAGCAACATAAGCAAAGAAGCTGCTGGAGAAGTCAAGGATGGGGGAATGCAAACCTTGCCAAACGCTGATGGAGGTGCCCCTGAAGTTATCAGCCAAAGGCATGACACTGAAGGTAGGCACGACTATGTATCATAGTCTGGTGGGTAGCCTACGGTACTTGGTGCATACGTGGCCAGACATCGCTTTCAACATGGGATATGTGAGTCGATTCATAGAGAAACCCTGGCAGGAGCACCTCGTCGTTGTTAAGCACATGTTGCTTTACATCGCTGTCATGGTTGATTACAGGATTGTCTACCCCAAGCATTCAAACACCAACAATAAACTGACATGCTACAATGTAGCGATTTGGGGAAGACATCGATGAACAGAGGAGTACCACCAGAGTAACCTTCTTCCTTGGTGAGATGTCGGTCTCATGGTAGTCTTAGAAGTAGAAGGCTGTGGTGCTCTCCTCATGTGAGACGGAGTACATGGCCAACATAGTGGGAGCTTGTCAGGTTGTTTGGCTCACCCAGCTACTAAGCAACATCATCAGTGTAGGAGTCTAGCCGCCAATCTTGAAAATGGACAATCAGTCTGCAATCGCCCTGAGCAGGAACCCTATTCTATATGATCTCAATAAGCACATTGATACCAAATTCCATTTTATCCGTGAGTGCGTCGATAGCGAAAAACTCTACTTGGACTACATGAGTACCTAGGAGCAGCTCACCATTGTCCTGACGATGTCATTGGGGAATGCGAGATTTTGTGAGCTTTGCGACAAAGTTGGTATTGTCAAATTAAAGTAATTCGAGCTACAATTAGGAGGAGATTGTTGGATAATCCAAGCTCAATAATATCTCCTAGATTTCCTTTGTTCGTTCTATTGAGTTGTAGTGGTAGGAGTAGTAGCGATCAGCACTCTCCACGCTGTGGGATGGCACGACAATGGTGGACCATGAGGTTTGCAACGTCGTGGGCGTTCGTGGCCACTTATTGATGTGTAATTGTGTGTATATATATCGCAATATAGAGTAAGAAAAGCTATTTTGATTAGAGCACCAAATCCCCTCTGTGTTCGTCTGAATTCCAGAAAATTCAGTTCATCTTCTTCGTCTCCTGCGACGGGCGCCAGCAAGGCGAGGTTTACATATATGATGGGTTAATAACATGCATGGTACGACGGCTATCTACAGTAGCAGAAGGGCAGCTGATGCAGCTAGAAGAAAGACTGAACTACATAAAGCTATCAGATGCCTTAGATACTAGAATGAATCTATTCACCGTGCAGTCAATTGGGAATTCATTTCCAACAATAAGTCAACCTATTGGAGTAGATCTATTGCATACTGTTGTTGAGACAGGAAGAGGCCATCGGAGGAGCGCATAATGGAGATGTTGAGGAAGAAGTAGAGATCAATGATCCATCATGGCAAACTCTAGTGCAGGCACATAGTAATGTGCTGAAGTAGTGTCAGTGAGGACGTGGTGAGGATGATATTATCCACATATAGAAGAAGATATGTGACGCAGTTTCCATCTTTGTAAGCAAAGATATTGGACATCGATAACATGAATCACAAATGGTGAATATATGTGACAAACTAGTACCAATGCCTAGGGAGCCTGCTTTAGGACATACAAATACTTCTGCAATAAGCAAACAACGTCTAGAGCACTAGGATCGGCGAAGCCCAAAGGTTGCTGACAATAGACAATTTCCTCCAAATTCATATGAAGAAAGACATTTTTTACGTCCAGTTAATGGATCGGCTAGGCATGAGAGGTAGCATTGCTGAGAACCACCCAAATCGTGGCCAATTTAACAATCGGGCTGAATGTCTCGTCATAATCGACATCGTGTTGCTGCAAGAACCCACAGAGGACCCAATGTGCCTTGTGATGAGCAAGGGTACCATTGGGGTGAAACTTGTGCTTAAAAATCTACTTACCGATCACAATGTTAGCACTTATAAGTCAAGGAACCAACTTTTAGGTGCCGTTGTTGACGATCGTCACTCTAGTTGGCATCAACCAACGCACCACGGTAGTTCACCGGTATCGGTTAGGTGGCGGAGTATGTGGCCAAGAAGGTTAGATGCTGAACCGGCAATAGAGAGCCAATTTAGGATTGTTTCATCATCATATGTTGATGTTAGAGTTGGGAGGCACGACACTAGCCCGAGGAGGTGGAGCAGCATAGATGGTGGAGGAGCAGACCATTGTATGTAGATGGACAAGTTATGGATGCCTGGCATAGACATGCTGGTACAGGGTCACAACAGCGACAGGGTGAAGGACCAACAAAACCATCGGAGATAAAGTTGTGTTTGTCCGGTCGGCTAGGATGATGGAGATCGTGACAGCAGATGGGTCATCCTCGTAGAGAGATAGAATTTTATTGCATGGTGGAAGATGATTGTGATATATAGCCAATATATCATGTAGGTACAGTAGAGATATAAAGGGCAATAAAATTAAAAACTACTATATAATCTATGCAATCTATATTTCCCTCTAATAATAACCCAAAATTTGAAGTATGCCAATACCATGGACTTATAGACTTTCCATTTAAAAAAATACATGCAGTTATCCGCATGATTTATGACAACACAATCATAAATGTACTCCAAACATATCAAAAGGCGCATCTCAAAAAATAGCACCATACATCTGTAATCCATTAATTTACAACAAAATATGAACATATTCTCTTAAAATATTAAACCGATCAGCAAGTCCTTTTCTTATCCGTCATTTGTTTTCCATAGAAGCTATCATTAAGATCTACAGGCAAGACTACAATTAAACAATCACAGGAGAAATCACCAAGAGTTAAGACTACATTTAAACACTCATAGGATAGGACAAATCTTGCTTGCACATATCCTTACCAATGGATGTCCATCGTCCCTAAAATAAAAACAACTAGTCAGCAACACCGGCCATCAAAATTGGTACACTATTGATTACACTAATCAGCAAGATGTCACGTATAAGCCAGACGAGAAGTTACTGTAATAGATTGGCATGTAAGAAGCATCAAATTGTACGCATCTGATTCAATGAAAAGCTTCAAAGTTAAATTTAGGAAGTTGATGCTGATGTTTGCCACTGCTGAAGTTTCTAAATTGATCTGGTAACGCAGATGAACTTGTGCAAGGTATATAGATCCATTTCCCACTTCCAATGCGAGCAAATAGGCAATCAGTTACAGGAATTTATCGAAGGAGATGGTAGATTTCTAACGTAACAGGCTGTTGTAATTCAAGCAAGCAACATCAAAGTGCTGGAACAAATAGTTTTTAAGCAGGATAAAGTTCCAAAGGGGCAAACTTTAATGCCCACTGTTTAAGCAAACATGACAGATACATCCAGAAAAAGGTAACCATTATGCATAGACCATACATGTTCACTGCAATTGTTGCGTGCAAGTTCACTTCATGGTTAAATGGACGTCGCAGCTGCTGCAGTTCTCCAAATGCCAAAGCGTACATTCCATTCAGTCATATGCCGTGCCGGGCTTCTACAGCTTAGCACTTTCGCGCTCCAGCCTCCAGAACCTCAGATGTTCTGGTCCTAGAGATTACCATTCCTGAAAGTAGGTTCAAAATGACAAATAAACAACAGTTCGGTTCATTTCTAAAAAGAAAAGAAAGCAATTCAACTTAACTAAGCTTTTAATTCCAAAAAAATTAAGATATGTTAGCAAAAACTCAAAATCATGATTTAGACACATAGTTATTTTTTAAGCATTTCTATTTAAATATCCTACTCTTTCAAATATCTTTTTACTATCTCTTTTTATATTAATTTTTATCTTTCTCTATCTCTTTTATTATTATCGAATTCCACAGATATCTATACAACTATTCTTTGGATATGGACCAAATTAACTGGATAAGTTTTTCTTTAATTAGTGCTACCCCTAATCAATCATATATATCTTCGTTTCGAACTCGGTATAACTACAAATTCAATGTAACATACGCATTTCTACAACACTTAACTGTTTAATATGACGTGACCAACATCCTGTCCCATATAGCATATTAGATCTAATCGTCGTTCTATAAAATTTATTTTTTACTTCTACAATACCCTCTTTATCACAGAGGATATTAGATGTTTGGTGCTATTTCAATCAGCTCGCTTTGATTCTATGACTAACATCCGTATCAATATCACTATCCATCTGTAACATCGTATCAAAAAATATTCTTCTTAGATACTACTTCATCTCTTAAACTCATATCTCACTTCTTATATACGATAATGTTAAAATTATATTTTAAGTATTTAGTTTTAGTTCTACTTAGAAAATATAGTTCATTTTAAATTGATCAACAATGCAGTCTTGCAAAGAAGTCATTTTTCAGTTAAACTGAGCAGATTTTCCACATTTCAGTAGCGTTCTCAAAAGGTTCAAATTACTGTTGTGCGGAGAAATACAATTCTTTGCACAGATATTTTTACCAGAGAAGCATCTGACAATAACTGCACTGACAAATTAATCGAACCAAAAAGAACACAACTACACAACACAAAATATTGTAAAATGCATCATAGAGGAGACGAATGGGATGTCAAATTCAGAGACGGGTCAGACCTGGAGTCGGGTGTTCTCTGTGTAGCTAATGCGTGCGGAAGTCAGAATGGCTGGCCACCACAGTGCCTCAAGGACGTTGGTCAGTTGGGGGCCTTCTAGTGCATGCGCTTCCACTGTGATCTAATTCTGAATGAGGCATACATGACCATAAAAATCAACAGTGAGATTTAACCTCTACTACCTACTTCTGCCAGAAGGGCACTATAAAAGTTCCTAAAATCAATTAATATCTTACCAACTGTATTTTAGTTTCACTTCAAGATGAGGAAGCACAATCCACTGTGTAAGGGCAAGGTATGCCATGCAAATGAGAACCTCAGCAGAGCCTCTAGGAGTCTAGGGGAAATACTACATTAAGTATCATCCCTTTGATGAGGCCCCTTTACGTTTTTCTCTCTGCACTCAGCCACTGCCTAGCTCACTCTATGAGTCTATTTTAATGTAGAAATAATAACAACAGGATGTATGTTCTAAAGACTCAAAAGTACTACCATATATTTAGTCATACCTCATCTTAAAGGGACCACTGGAACCGACCTCCCCGTATAAAGTTAGGATTTTAGTCTTACTGTATACCACATTTCTACAAGGTATCAGAGCAGATCTAGATATCTCCGGTACGCTAACATCCTCTCGTCGGCGAGCCGATGCTTCCTTCCTGTCATAGACCTTCTTCCCTGGTATTCCACATCTGCCTTCTCGTCTCAGCTCTCTCCTCCCCGTCTTCTCCGCTGACGGCTTTCTCTTCCTCTACCGCCCTCTCCCCCCTTTTCCACCACATGACAAGGCGATGACCTCCATCTGCTCCTCGTCTCGTTCAGACCCGCCTTGGCTTTTCCCTTACTTCGGTGTACTTTCCCCTCCTTCAAAGCCGGCGCAACTCTGCGCTCGTCATCTCCATCGGCTGGACCCGTTTGCCCTCTATCGGCTGGAACTCTCTCAGTTCTCGCTTTTTCGACACGCTCACCTACTCACGGACAAGAAACTTCTCCACTTGCGTCCGAGCCACTCCAATGTATCCATGTGTCCACGGACACGAATTTCTGCTTTCCGGACACGAACCTCCATTCTTCGCGTCCGCGCCTTCTCCGATTTTTCGCGTCCGCTCCACTCCATTGCGTCCACGAGTCTATGGACGTGAAACCTCCCTTCACGGACACGAACCTTCTCATGCCCGTGACCCACCTACTCTCTTTCACTCGTGACCTACCTAGTCTGCCACCCACTCCTCACTCAACTACTCTGCTACCTACTCCCATCGGCAAACCACTCTTCTCATCGACCACCTACTCCTATCGGCCAACGACTCTCCTCATCGGCCCCTACCCTTATCGGCTTATCGCGCCCCGTTACTCTCTCGTCATGACCACTGAGTCGACTCTTAGTTCTGGCACTCTTTCAGTTGCCGAATCTCTTCCGACCATTGGCTCTCCTGACCATACCTCGAGTACCACTTCACCGATCTTCTCACCACCATATGCCGCCATCAACGTGAAATCCCATGTTCCCATCTCCCTTCACCTCAATGCCAACTATTCTAAATAATTATTTTTCTTTAAATCCCTATGTGGAAAGTTTGGCCTTCATTCCCACTTCGATGGCTCCACTCCACCTCGACCCGATGATCCTCAGTGGGACATCGCCAAGTGCTACATGCGCAGCTGGCTGCTTGGCTTGGTCAATGACTCCGTCCTCGACCTTGCAATGGATGACACCGACCCCACCGCCCGAGATCTCTGGGTGTCCATCGAGCGAATCTTCCTCAGCAACAAACAACCGCGCACCATCTTCCTCCTAAATGAATTCCACTCCATGGCACAAAGAGACTCATCTGTCTCCTCATATTGCCAACGCCTAAAGATCAAGGCTGCCGCCCTCCATGATGTCGGTCACCCTGTGGCCGACTCACAACTCATCCTTGCCCTCCTGGGAGGACTTAACCCCCGCTTCTCAAACACCGCCGATGACATCGCCAACTCCACACCTCTTCTCACGTTTGCCCAGACCCACGACATGCTAGTCCTCAAAGAATTACGCCTAGCCAATGATGAGAAGACTGTGGCCCACACCGCTCTCCTCGCCGCAGCCGATCATGGTTGCTCCAACCCCATCGGCTGCCGACCACCGTGTGCTGCTGCCACCTCTCGCGGCTCTGGTAGCCATGGCTTTAGCTCTGGTAACAAAGCCTGTGCCGGTGGCAATGACAAAGGCAAGGGCAAAGGCAAGGGCAAGAACTAGAGTGGCCCGATGCAATCGCGCCCTACTCTAGTCTTTATCTCGTCTACCAGTCCTATGGGTCCATGGCTTTGCTACAACTCCTGGGCACCCCAACCCCAACTACACAGTCCCATCGGCTGGCAACAAGGGGTTCTCGACGCCCATCCTCAAGCCTACCTGGCATCGGCTCCCACCCTACCACCTCAGCCGATCCTACCGTCAACACCCACCTAGTCAGTTCTCTCGTGGAACCAGGCTCCTCAATCAGATGATGCTCCAACCCTAGCACCTTTGGGTGCTAGACTCTGGTGCGTCATCCCATATAGTGTCATTGGCCGGTATACTACTTTCACACCATCCCTCCTCCTCCCCTTTCATCACCATCGGCAATGAGCACTCTCTCCCTATCCAATGCCATGGTGACTCTCTCCTGTCTATACCCACAACTAATTTTCCACTTCGTAATGTCCTCATCGTCCTCTCCCTCATCCACAATCTAGTATATGTCTGCCAATTTACAAGAGAAAACAATTGTTCAATTGAATTTGACGCTTCTGGTTTCTCTGTGAAGGATATCCTGACCCGGCACGAGATGCTTCGATGCAATAGTGGTGACAATCTTTACACCATCTCTATTGCGTTGTCCACTCCGCACGCTAGCATCGCCATCTCTACCAACCTATGGCATCTTCACCTTGGTCATTCTAGCCCCAACACTATCGCCAATCTCCGTCGTAGCGCTTCTATCACGTGTAACCACAATAGCTCCATTGTTTGCCACTCTTGTCAACTTGGCAAACACGTGCGCCTGTCTTTCTCGAACTCTATTGTAACTCGCGACCTTTTAAGTTAATACACTGTGATGTGTGGACTTCTCTAGTTAAGAGTGTTTCTGGTAATCAGTACTATCTCACAATACTCAATGACTATACACACTATTGCTAGACTTTTCCACTAACCAGCAGGTCCAAGGTCGCCTCCCACCTCATTAACTTTACCAACTATGTCTCCAACCAATTTAACCTCTCTATTAAAGTCATGCAGGCTGATAACAGTACGGAGTTTGTCAACCATACCGTCCAAACCTTCCTTACCTCTTGTGGCACCCATCTCTGCCTCTCCTGTCCCTACACCTCTCCCCAAAACGGCAAAGCCGAACTCCTTCTTCACACACTAAACATGAGTCGCACTATGCTACTTCATGCCCACCTACCCGCAACCTACTGGGCTGAAGCACTAACCACCACGACTTACCTTCTCAATCGGTACTCTTGCTCCTCCGTTCGCCACAATGTCTCCTATACCCTTTTGTACCACAAGACACCTGACTACTCTCACCTACACGTCTTTGGGTGTCTCTGCTATCCTCATCGCCACTGCTCCTCACAAACTTGCACCCCACTCCACCGTCTGCATTTTCCTTGGATATCCCTCATCCCACAAGGAATACCGATGTCTCGATCTCTCTACCCGTCGAATCATCGTCTCCCGCAATATCGTCTTTGATGGGTCCTGCTTCCTTTTTGGTTTACTTCATCTCGGACCCTCGTCTGGCGATCTCGACTTCCTCCTTACCAACACCGTACCCTCCCAATCCCCTCCATCAATCTTACTTCTGACCTCCCCATCGGCCGCTCCTGAGGACTTCTTGCACAGCTATCCTACTCCTCTCCACTCTGATGCTACTCACATTGGACCTCTATCGGCCCCACTACCCTTATCGGCTCCAGCTGATACTGTCTCACTCCCACCAAGCACATCAACTCAATCGGCTTGCCCACACCTATCGGCCCCTCCACCTTCATCGGCTCGCCCCTCCCTATCGACTGCTCCGTCTCCATCGGACCGCCCAACCCCATCGGCCCATCAACCTCCATCGGCTCACCCACCCCCATCAGCTTAGGCCGACCTCGTTCAGCCCTTTCCCCAAACATACAGTCGCCGATCCCGAGCCAATGCCAACCTTCCCCAACCAGTCCCCACCCCACCTCTCACGCTTCCATTGGCTCCTGCGAACCCTACTGTCCCCTCCACCTCTCATATGATCACCCGATCACAAACCGGGTCCCTCTGCCCTACCAAGCACTATGGGCTCTTAGCAGTCCATTGTACCATCTCGCCCATCCTGGCGACTCCTCGTTCAGCCCTGGTCGATCCTTAGTGGCACGCGGCCATAGTCGACGAGTACAAGACCCTTATGGATAACGAGATCTGATGTCTTGTCCCTCGTCCTCTCGGTGCCAATGTTGTGACCGATAAGTGGATCTTTAAACACAAGTTCCACGCCGATGCATCGCTTGCTCGTCACAAGACACACTAGGTAGTTTAGGGTTTCTTCCAACGTCCCGACGTTGACTACGACGAGACCTTCAGTCCCATCGTCAAGCCCGCTACCATTTGGGTTGTTCTCACTCTCGCTGCCCTCCACCAGCTCGACATGAAGAATGCCTTCCTTCACAGTCATCTGACAAAAACGGTCTACTGCCAGCAGCCTCTAGGCTTCATCGATCTATCTTGTCCCAATGACGTTTGTCTCCTTCAGCGCTCCTTCTACGGCCTCAAACAGACCCCTTGAGCCTGGTACCAGCGTTTTGCTACCTATCTACGGCACATCGGCTTTGTGGCCTCCGTCAACGATATCTCCCTCTTCGTCCTTCACATCGGCAACACCATCGTCTATCTTCTCCTCTACGTTGATGACATTGTTCTTACAGCGTCCTCGCCATCCCTCTTACCCCAGATCATGGCCTGACTCTATTTTGAGTTTGCCATGACTGATCTCGGTCTTCTCCATCACTTCCTTGGCATCTCTGTCACACGCTCTCCTCACGGGCTCTTTCTCTCCTAGCGTCAGTATGCCATCGATCTCCTCCAACGTGCGGGCCTGGCCAAATGTCACCCCACCGCCACTCCCGTCGACACTCGTGCCAAGCTCTCCGCCACTGATGGCTCTCTCATAGCCGATCCCTCCTAGTACCGAAGTCTTGCTGGTGCCCTCTAGTACCTCACACTAACACGACCCGATCTCACCTACGCCGACCAGCAAGTGTGCCTCTTCATGCATGCTCCGCGCGAACCTCGCCTCGCGCTGCTCAAGTATATTCTTCGCTACGTGAAGGGCACACTCTCCACCAGCTTACATCTCAGCTCTAGCCCCATCGACTCTCTCACCGCATACTCCGACGTGGACTGGGCGGGCTGCCCCGACTCTCGATGCTCCACATCCGGCTATTGCGTCTTCCTCGATGACACTCTAGTCTCCTGGTCCTCTAAGCGTCAGACTATAGTGTCTTGGTCCAGCGCCGAATCCAAGTATCGTGCCGTTGCCCACGTCGTCGCTGAGTATTGCTGACTTCGCCAGCTTCTCCAGGAGCTCCGTGCACCTATCCTCTCTGTGACCATCATCTACTGCGACAACGTTAGCGCCGTCTACATGACCGCCAACCCGGTCCATCATTAACGCACGAAGCATATAGAGATAGACATTCACTTCATACGTGACAAGGTCGCGCTAAGATAGGTTCGAGTGCTTCATGTACTGTCGGCGCACTAGTTCGCCGATATTATGACTAAAGGCCTACCCGCATCTTTGTTCACCAGTTTTCGCTCCAGTCTCTATGTCCGTTCCTCTCTCGCTACGACTGCGAGAGGTGTTAGACTACTGGACTTGTATATATATAGATTCGACCCCTCTTATAGAGTTAGGGTCTTAGTATCACTGTACACCACATTCCTTACACTCTCAGTGCCAAAATCTCTTCCTTCAGTTGATCAATTACCTTTTGCAACTCAACATTTTGGGCTTGTCGTGCTGCAAATGCCTCTTCAATCATTTTTAGCATCCCGACTTCCCGTCTTGCTTGGAAAGTTCCTTCATCGGCAGTAATGCCATTTGCATCTCTGTCCTGGCCATATTTTGACCACCAAAATGGTCTAAGATAGTATAGCGTTTTAGTACAACCTACTCTGCAGACAAGTTGACTATTCGCATTTGCCAAATCACTAGAATAGCTGGTCCGTACAAAATTTGAAAAAATAACACAAAGTTTGTGTTATCAACACAATGTTGTCAAGATTGATTTGCCATGGTAGTCGCCGCCAAAAAATCTCATGACCGGGGAGGGACGGCGGTTCGGTCACGCGAAGGCCTGGGAGGTCTGCTTATCTCTAGTGCAGGTCCTTAGATCTCGAGGTTCACGGGCGTGCCAGTCAATTTGACCCTGCAATTGACAAGGAAGTGAGTCGAGCGAATCCGATATAGGCGCACGCTATCGGCTGGCTGCCGATAGGATCGGGATGCTGTTCGATCGGCTGGGGAGCCGATGTGGACAAGTGTCAATGAGGGGTCGACCACAGAGTCGATGGAGGAACCAGGGTGTGCTCAGAGGATGACGAGACGAACGGGATCTCTCCGGACAGCCGAACAGTGATTCATCGGCTAAAAAAACCAATGAGTGCGCATGAGGCCTAGGCGATGATTAACGTAAGAAGGCACGGGCTGTAAAGCCAATGCTGCTCCGGATATGATAGCACGAGACCCACCGTGGCAGCGCCATCAACACCGAACCTCGAAGATCGGACCTAACCGAGATAATACGAGGCCGGGGCCAGCGGCAATGATACGGAGGACGTCGGATCAGCTATGCCGTAGCAAGGATAGGAACGAACCCATCGGCTAGCTGAGCCGATGAGGAGACACCTCTCTGAAGGCGGGTGCGTATCGGCTAGGGGTCCGATATGTTTGGCGTTATGCGTCGTGGGACGCCTCTAAAGGCTGATGCGTATCGGCCGAGGGGCTGATGCGTATCGGCTGAGGGGCCGATGCGCTGGGCGTGTAGCACAGAGCATGGATAACTCATCGGCTAGCACTCTGATCATACGCCGTGCAGAAGGATATAGGCCTGAATCTCGATCTACCGTCGGCGGCCCCGTAGGTCTGACCTAACTGATGCATCACGAAATTGACGACGACAGAGGTAGCTTAACAGGCCGATAGGTCCAGCACAAACGTGATGCGATACATCCGATCGGCCTAAGAGGTCGGACCTAACCGATATAGCCTCAGTCAGAGCAGGACATATCGGGATGGTGGTGGGACTTACACCTTTACCGGAGATCGGACTTAACCGATTCAGCCCCGCGTCAAGAGCCAGAACCCGCCGGTGAAACCTAGATGAACTAGGGTGGCGATGCGCCAAATTTGTATATGATCGAGAGATATGTTACATGTTTCCAGGGGTCTATATTTATACCCTGTATTTACAGACAGAGTCCGATGCGTCTACGACCATTGGAAATTATTTCCTAGTAAGAACGAAGGAAAATATTCCTAAAGTAGTTAACTAACCAGCTAAACCTCCCTAATTGAGTAAGGTTACAATTTATAAGCACCCTGCCGTGGAGTCCACGGCTCTTCCGCAAACCCAGTTTCATCTAAATAATCTTCTAATTTGTAATCGAGTCTTCCTTTGCTGCAACCTGATCAGCTTCTCCACTGCAGCTATCAGACCTTCTTTTAGCCAAGCCGATCCTTTTCCCTCCTTCACTCGGGCTTCTCGAACCTGATCCCGATTGGACAATCCCCTGTCTTCAAGCCAATCCAATCTTCTACTAATCTGATCGGCTTTTCTACAGTTCTCCATTGGCTTTGTCTCAGTATCTCCATCAGCCGATGACTGCATTAAACCCTCCATCGGACCTCTCAGCCGATCAGCTTTAGCCCCATCGGATCTCCCAGCCGATCGGCTTGAGCGCCATCGGATCATCTAGATTTTGGCGTTAACACATGCCTCCTAATTTCGGCGTTTGCCAACAGACTACGAAATTTTGAGCCGTTAGAAACCTTCGCAAACCAAGATGACCCGTTAGAACCTGCATTAATCGGCTCAGATCTCTGCGTAGGTCGTTCCGCTTCTCCGTTGGTATGTGTCAGCGTCAATTCTATGCTACCTTTGTTTTATCCTGACACCTTCGCTTTGCAGCCTGAACCATCGGCTCCTGAGGTCCAAACGTTGGACCCTGTTACTAGGGCTGAGCCGATGGTATCCTCTGAAGTTTTGGCATCTACTCACACTGCCCCACATCAAGCTGATACCCACACAAGAACTACTCCCACTGTCTCTCAAGTACGTCCATCATATATGTCATTTTTCTTGACTTATGATCTCCATGTTTGCTAATGTTGTTATGCAGTCATTAGTCGATCTATTCTCCTTTGACATCGGCAAATACCTAGAAGCAGAGGAAGACTTAGCCACCAGCACAGCGATCGAACCATTTTTGCCAACCGATGCACGTGAGCAGTTGTCAGATATTATGCATCGGCTGGAGGTTCCAATTGACTCGCTGGTGGAAGATTGCGGGTTGATCCGGGGAAGACTTGCATAAATTCAACACCTCCTGCCTGCAGAACTGTCGGATGCACTCACGCCTGCTGCTTACTTGGAATTCCAAAGGACCCAGGTAACTGCATCAAGATGACGCATAGCCGATCGCGTTGAGCAAAGCCACCTGGCTCACAATGATCGGCTGACTGCACTTGATGAAAAGAAGAAACTTGATGAAATGTCAGCTGACCTTCAACACGCCAACACCAAGCTTGGCCTTTTGAAGAAACGAGAAGCCGATTTGATAGCGGAACTCGACAAGTTTCATGAAGACATCAACTTCATCGAGTCCCATCTCATCGGCCTATCAAAGTCGATCCAAAACCAAGAGGCCAAGGCAGCAGACAAAGTGCGGCTAGCAGTTCGCCGGCACAAGAACTTGAAAACTATCCCCGGATCATACGAGGATGACATCCACGCTATCAATGATATATATCAAATCCGTCTACGTGCGATTGAGGCCGTTAAGAAATTCTTGTAAAACTTGAGCCTCGGAGAAATCCAAATGTCATCTTAAACATTAACTTTTTGCAGTAAACTTCAATCAGCTTGATCAATAAAAGTTGTGTATATATATTTTCCAAAGACGATATCTCCACGATATCGGCTGTGTGTAACCGATACAAACTATATCGGCTTTCATACATTGTCCATCGGCTATGCCCTATTCGATCACACGGATGGTACTGTCAGCTGGTACTACCTCTGAAACCTTATCTGTCTAGAATCGGCTATGCTCAGCCGATTTAGGTGCCTACCCACATGCTAGGATAATACTTTTTCAAATATTTGCCATTAAACTATTTGGTAAACTTCTCTCCTTCAAGACTTTCCAAATTGTAAGCATTGCCAGGCACACACCGATTGATCCGATAAGGTCCTTCCCAATTCAGTGACCATTTTCCAAACTTATTATCCCTAGATCCAATCGGCAAAATTAACTTCAAAAAGAGATCTCCTTCAGAAAAGGATTTGGTCATTACTTTTTTGTTATAATGCCTAGCGACCTTAGCCTTATTTTTCTTGATCTTCTGAAATGCTTCTAACCGACTTTGAGTCAAATCATTAAGCTCATTGGTCATCAATGTGTAATAATCATCAGCTGTCAACTGATATTGTAAAGACACCCTCCTTGAGCCGATGTTAACTTCCCACGGAAGAACTGCTTCATGACTGTATACCAACTGATATGGTGGCACCTGGGTAGATCCATGACACGTCATCCGATAGGCCCACAACGCATCGTTCAAAGTGACATGCCACCTCCGTGGTTGTTCATCAGTCTTACGCTTGATCAATTTTATTAAACTCTTGTTAGAAACTTCTGCCTGTCCATTAGCTTGAGCATAATATGGTGATAAATTTAGCAACTTAATCCCCATACTGGCAGCAAACCTTTGAAATTCTTCTAACATAAAGATAGAACCCTGATCAGTGGTAATTGTCTGTGGAATTCCAAATCGATATATGATATGTCCCTTGATGAATTCAATTGCGTCCCTAGAAGTAACCTTCTTCAAGGGAATAGTTTCTACCCACTTTGTAAAGTAGTCCGTTGCCGCCAATATGAACTTATGTCCTTTACTGGATGAAGGATAAATCTGGCCGATCATGTTAATTCCCCAACCTCTAAATGGCCATGGCTTTACTATTGGATTCATAACCGACGCTGGAGCTCGCTGCACATTCCCAAACTTCTAACAATCTTGGTAGCCCTTGTAGTATTTAAAACAATTCTCCAGCATACTCAGCCAAAAGTATCCAGCCCTCCTCCTCATCCATCTCATGTTATGAGCTGATTGATGGGCTCCACAGATGCCTTCATGCACCTTGCTCATCACCAACGCGGCTTCTTCAGCACCCAAACATCTCAAGAGCACTCTATCGACTGATCGATAATACAACTCTTTATCAAGTAGAATGTACTTAATAGCCTTGTACCGAAGCTTCCTGGAAACCGATCTTGATGGATTCTGCAAATACTGAACGATCTCCCATCTCCAATCATCAGCTTCCATACGGCTCTCGATATCGGCTATCTCAACTTCCACTCTACTGTTCAGCCGATACCCTGAAGCAGTCTGAGCAAGATCATTGGCCTCCGTGTTTTGCTCTCTAGGAATATGATCCAATGTCACTATCTTGAAATCCTTTAACAACTGTTGACATTTTTCATAGTATGACTTCAGAATTTCATCCTTGCATTCATATTCCCCAAATAATTGTTTGATTACCAACAAAGAATCCCCGATGACCTCTATTGTATCGGCTCCAATTTCTCTCAGCAGCTGAAGTCCCTTGAGTACTGCCTCATATTCTGCTTGGTTATTTGTACTATACGGTTTGATTGTGAAGGCAAACTCAAAACTTGCCCCTCGAGGTGAAATAATCACCAAAGCGATACTAGATCCATGTTTGCAAACCGATCCATCAAAGAATAATAGCCACGGGATTGGCTCCACATAATTCTCTTGGACTCCTCTATGTTGTACAATAAAATCGGCTACCGCTTGTCCCTTGACTGCCTTAGCCGATTCATAACTCAGATCGAACTCCATTAGAGCGAATATCCATTTACCAACCCGCCCCCTCAAAACTGGAGCTAATAGCATGTATTTGATCACATCGGCTTTGCAAAGCACTGTACACTCAGCCGATAGAAGATAATGCCTTAATTTTGTACATGAGAAATACAAACATAGGCATAACTTTTCCATAGCAGGATACCTAGTCTCAGCATCCAGAAGTCATTGGCTCAAGTAAAATACTACTCGTTCTTTTGACTCAAACTCTTGTACAATCACTGATCCGATTGACTTCTCATCAGCTGATAAATATAATTTGACTGGTATTCCCTTTTGCGGTGGAATCAGCACTGGTGGAGAATTCAAATATTCCTTTATATGATCTAAGGCTTTTTGCTGGTCATCACCCCACACAAACTCTTGATCGGCTCGTAACCTTAATAAAGGAGCGAACGACTCAATTTTTCCTGATAAGTTCGAAATAAATCTCCTTATAAAATTGAGTTTGCCGATCAAGGACTGCAGCTGTAGTTTGTTGCTGGGTGGCTCAGTGGTCTGGATGGCCCTGATGCTTCGTTGACTGACTTCAATTCCTCTCTCATGCACCATAAAACCCAAAAATTGTCCAGCCGATATGCCAAAAGCACACTTGTGAGGATTCATTTTGAGTCCGTATTTCTTTGTGCTCTCAAGCACTTTTCGTAGATCAGCTATATGTTCTTCAATACCTTTAGATTTCACCACCACGTCATCAATATATATCTCCACCAGCTGTCCGATAAGATCATGGAACATGTAGTTCATGGCTCTTTAATAGGTAGCACCGGCATTCTTCAATCCAAAAGTCATGACTATCCACTCGTACAAAGCAATAGCTCTAGGACACCTAAATGCAGTCTTGTGGATATCTTCTTCAGCCATAAAAATTTGATTGTAGCCTGCATGTTCATCCATGAAGCTAATAATCTTGTGACCAGATGCAGCGTCAATTAATAAATCTGCCATCGGTATTGGGTACTCGTCTTTAGGGGTTGCCTTGTTAAAAATTCCCAAAAGTCGATGTATATTCTTAACTTTTTATTTTTCTTCTTCACTGGGACAATATTGGATACCCATTCAGCATATCGGCATGGTCTGATGAAATTTGCATCGTATAACTTCGTGATCTCCGCCTTGATTTCATCATGCCACTCTGCTTTGAATCTCCTCTGTGGTTGCCTAAATGGCCGATATCCCGGTCTGATAGGAAGCCAATGTTCCACAATCGATCAGCTTAATCCCAGCATCTCATGGTAATCCCAAGCAAATTATTCCCAGAATTCCTTTAATAAATTTATCAGCTTTTCACGGAATTAAACACATAGATTTTTACTAATGTACGTCGGCCTCGACTTGTCTCCTGATCCTATGTCTATTTGCTCCAACTCATCGGCCGACGTAAAACCTTGCCCTAACTTCCCTTCGGAGTTTTCTAAAGTTCCCATGGAAACAATGGATCCGAGCCGATTTGCTGAATCGGCTTTATTCCTTTATCAGTCACCTCCAGGAAATTTCCCACCCATGTTTGTCCGGATAGGCAGTTGAATCCATCAGCTTCCCAGAATGACACATCAGTTGTTGCCACGCTAGTCGACTGATCGGCCGTGATCACTTCAACTCTATCTCCTTGCCATTGTATGAGGCTTTGATGCATTGTTGAAGGGATACAATAGTTGGCATGAATCCAATCCCTACCAAGGAGTAGGCTATATGAGCCCTTACTATCGATGACAAAAAATGTGGTAGGCAATGTCTTACTTTCAACCGTTAGCTCCACATTCAGTACTCCTTTTGTTTCTGATGGATTACCTCTGAAGTCTTTCAACACCATATTTGTCTTGACTAAGTCTTCAACCGTCTTACCCAATTTGCGGTATGTAGAATACAGCATCAAATTGATGGTTGTGCCTCCGTCAACAAGCATCTTTGCCATCGGCTTACCATCGATATATCCGTTGATATACAATGGCTTTAGGTGCCGATGCTTGGATTCTTCTGGTTTGTCAAATATGGCTTGACTCGGTTCCAATATTAATTGGCAAAATCCTCTTCTTGACTTTCTTCATTAGATACATATGCTTTATATTCCATTGGCAACAAGAATACCATGTTAGCCTGAGCCGATGTACTAGCCTCTTCCCCTTTTTGCTTTACTTTCCATACTTTCTTAATTTTTTGGTTCCGACCGGCTTCTTCATGGTCCTGCCGTTGTCTTTTATGTTGCTCTCCATGTCACAGCCTTTGTGCCCTCCTCTTCTGATTCTTTATAAAAATCCCAGATGGATACCACTGATCCTTCATGGAGTATAACCCTTTGTTTAACTCCTAGTCCTTAATTGTCCTTTGACCATGCCCTTCATTGATCGGCCCCAATTGGCTATGTGCCAATGCCCTAGTGATGGAAGGCCGATCATACAACGTTCGGCTCTGGTCACAATACCGAAATCCTGGTTTATTGCATTCAGGACAGTCCTCGATTGACAGCAACCTCATGTTTTGATCCCAACAGTACTGAAAAAAGGGACAACCCCAGTGTGGATTATACCTTTCTTGTTGTGTTGTGGCTCGTCTTTCTTCGTCCTATAGTCTAGAATATTTTTTGATTAAGTCCGATGAAGTAACCTTTGACCTCTTCCAGCGTCTTTTTTAATCGGACCGATCTCCTGAGGTTCCTGCAATCACCCTATTCACAGGGAAAGGATGCCCGTCAACCATCATCGGCCTTTTGTCCTCAAACTTGATCCTCCCCTGTTCGACAGCCGATTGTAACTGTTGCCGGAAGACCTTGCACTCATTGGTATGATGAGATATTGAATTGTGTCACTTACAATACTTATTTTTTCTGAGTTCTTCAGCAGTCGGGATTACATGGTTCGGTGGCAACTGGATCTGCTTCTCTTGGAGGAGAAGATCAAATATCTTGTCAGCTTTGTTAACATCAAAATCATATCTTTCTTCTTTATTTGCTTTCTTGATCCATGGACATAATACGGGTTTTTTATTCCTGGTCCATTCTGCTAGTCCCACTTCCACATCGGATCCATCATCATCCGAGTCCGATGCGTATACCTGTAGCTGATCGGCTTTCTGATGGAACCTTTCTTTCTTGGCACCTGCAAATCAGCTTTCATGAGCCGATACTCTCTGGAGTAGATGAGACAAACTTTCGAATTCTTGTGAAGAGAAACGCTCCCGAATCGGAGCCAACAATCCTTGGAAAGCCAAATCGGCTAGTTGTCCGTCACTTAAAATGAGGTTGTAGCATCGGCTTCTGACGTCTCGAAAACATTGGATGAATTCCGGGACGGATTCATCATGCCTTTGTCTAACCGATGTTAAGTCTGATAACCTCAACTCTTGAAGTCTGGCAAAGAAATACTTATGAAACTGTTTCGACAAATCAGCCCATCCCTTGAATGAATTTGGAGGTAACGAAGAAAACCAAGAAAAGGCTGGTCCAGATAAAGACATTGGAAACAATCGGACCCTCAGAGCTTCATCAGCCGATGCCTCTCTGCACTGAGCCAGGAATCGACTAATATGTTCCATCGTAGATACATTATCTTGCCTTGAGAACTTGGAGAAATCTGGAATTTTGAATCGGTGCAGCAGCGGAATTCTGTCAAACCACTTTGGGTAAGGGTGTTCTTTAGGCTTGATACCGAATTGCTCTCTTACAACTTCCGCAATCTTGGCAGTCCAATCTTCTTCCTTTAAATTCTCCTTTTGGTACTGTGGGATCGAAGTTGGTATCTGACATGATCCATAATGATCTCCTTGAAAGTTATTACTAGGATATTCTTGTTTAGATCCCCTGTAATAGGCCGTCCGATGATACCCTGGCATCATGTCTTCATGCTGCCCCCAATCCGCTCTTGCACTGGCGGAAACATATTTGCCGATATATCCCTTCTGGATCCATAAGTAACTTGTAGTTGTCCTATTTTCATCGGTAAATATACCGGCCCTTGATCAGGTTCCTTAACAATAGATCCATCCACAGTTTTCTTGATTAAGTTGTACAAAGTATTCACCAGTACACCCGATTGGTTAATGAGCGCATGGTGAACAGCTTCGTCAACTATCTCCTGTAGCGGCTTCTGAGGATTGATGGGCGGCGATCGGCTCAATTCTCCTTCCAAAACTGGCTTTGGCATTTTGGACTTTTGAATCGGCCCTTGTCGAGTCACACTGAAAGACTCCAGACAGAGCTTTTGAAAATTAGCTGTGTTCTGCTCCACCTGGTATCTCTGTTCCTCAGTTAAATCCTTCATCGTTACTGGGATTATATTGTCTGTGTTGATTTCTTTACCCTCCATTTGAGCACCGTTGATTGAAGGACTTTCAACTAATGAAAAATGTCTTCTTGTCCAACCGGGCGTGCCAAAAAGCGTGCTCGCCGCCAAAAAATCCTGCGACCGAGGAGGGACGGCGGCTCGGTCACGCGAAGGCTTGGGAGGTCTGCTTATCTCCAGTGTAGGTCCTTAGATCTCAAGGTTCGCGGGTGTACTAGTCATTTTGACCGTGCAATTGACAAGAATGTAAGACGAGCGAATCCGATACAGGCGCTCGCTATCAGCTGGCTGCCGATAGGATCGAGATGTTGTTCGATCGGCTGGGGAGCCGATGTGGACAAATGTCGATGAGGGGTCGACCACATACCCGATGGAGGAACCAGGGTGTGCTCAGAGGATGGCGAGACGCACAGGATCCCTCCGGACAGCCGAACAGTGATTCATCAGCTAGAAAAACCGATGAGTACGCATGAGGCCTAGGCGATGATTAACGCAAGAAGGCACGGGCTGCAAAGCCGATGTCGCTCCGGATATGACAGCACGAGACCCGTCGCCCACCGTGGCAGTGCCATCAACACCGAACCTCGAAAATCGGACCTAACTGAGATAGTACGAGGCCGGGACCAGCGGCGATGATACGGAGGACGCCGGATCGGTTATGCCGTAGCAAGGATAGAAACGAACCCATTGGCTAGCTGAGCCGATGAGGGGACGCCTCTCTAGAGGCGGGTGCGTATCGGCTGGGGGTCCGATATGTTTGGCGTTACGCATCGTGGGACGCCTCTAAAGGCTGATGCGTATGGGGATGGTGGCGGGACTTACCCCTTCACCAGAGATTGGACTTAACCGATGCAGCCCCGCGTCGAGAGCTAGAACCCGCCGGTAAAACCTAGATGAACTAGAGTGGCGATGCGCCGAATTTATATATGATCGAGAGATATGTTACATGTTTCTATAGGTCTATATTTATACCCTGGATTTACAGACAGAGTCCGATGCGTCTACGACCATCGGACATTATTTCCTAGTAAAAACAAAGGAAAATATTCCAAAAGCAGTTAACTAACCAGCTAAACCTCCCTAATTGAGTAAGGTTACAATTTATAAGCACCCTGCCGTGGAGTCCACGGCTCTTCCATAAACCCGGTTTCATCTGAATAATCTTCCAATTTGTAACCAGGTCTTTATTTGCTGCAACCTGATCGGCTTCTTCACTGCAGCTATCTTACCTTCTTTTAGCCAAGCCGATTCTTTTCCTTCCTTCCCTCGGGCTTCCTAGACCTGATCCCGATTGGACATTTCCCTGTCTTCAAGCCGATCTAATCTTCTACTAATCAGATCGGCTTTTCTACAGTTCTCTATCGGCTTTGTCTCAGTATCTCCATCGGCCGATGACTACATTAAACCCTCCATCGGACCTCTCAGTCGATCGGTTTTAGCCCCATCGGATCTCCTAGCCGATCGGTTTGAACGTCATCGAATCGTTCAGATTTTGACGTTAACACATGGTTGAAGTATAGAACTGTATTTTTATTAAGCCTCATACCTGAGCTTGTTCTATTCGCCTCCATGCAATCTTCCACAGGAGTCTATTTTTTCAAATGATAGGGATACACCTTCATTTGCATTTTTGTACCTTCCAAACCAGTCAAATTTTCTTTTTCCACCATGTTTTCCTTGACTATCTGTCCTGTAACAGTGCATGTCTTAGTTTCCTCAGTTGGCCTTTCCATGCAATTAAAACCAAACTGGACTGTATCAACAACAAGTACTTCAAATGGTTCTTTTCTGGGAACAATATTGCTTTGAACAGTATTAGTTTCGCGATCACAATTGCTTTGCGCCATAACATCTTTCATCACTGGGGACTGTCTTGACCATTACTGCTTGCACTGACTATCTGCATTTCCACATTTTGCTCTTCTAAGGAGGATGGTGCTGTTTCCAACTGGGGTAAGTTTTGGTGCATTCCACAGACCTCATCCTCATTATTGTCATCGCTGACCGTGGTTTCTTCAGGTGCTGACTGCACATCAACTCTGGTTGCAGGTCCAAAGGCTTTGTTGTTGCCAGTGTTTGTAGGTACAACAGATGTTGAGTGCACCTCAACTACTGAGCTTCTATTCTCTTTGTCATGTGCGACAGAAAGGTCTCTTTGTCATGTCCTCTTTATCTTGCTGGGACGGTTTGGCTTGTTCTTTTTTGGTGGCTGACACACAAGATAATTCATCTACGATGTTTACTAAGGCCACTGGCTCATCAAGCGACAGTTCTGCTGAGCGCACATCAACTACAGTTACCGCTCCAAAGGCTCCATAGCTGCTTGTGTTTGTGGCATCCTCAACAAAGAGAGTTTGCAATACTTTACTATGTAGCAAACTTCTATCCTCTTTGTCATGTGGGGCAACAAGGTCTGGTGCTTCTTCATTACCTTGCTGAAAAGATTTGCCTTGTTCTGTTTTGGTGGCTGACGCTCAAGATAATTCATTTACTGTGCTTACTAAGCCTACTGGCACCTCAAACGGCAATCCCTCTGCCTTTTCCTCTGCACCATTTCTTACCCTTTTCGAACTAGTATCAGGAGGCACATCAATCTTTCTTTTCCTTGGACTAACTAAAAGTGGAAGTTCTTTCATCTTTTCAGCTTTAGAAACAGCAGCAGCACATCCCAACACGTAAGGTTCCCACCATTGCACATAATCAACCGTCACAGCAGGCTTGTACTTGGGAACGACGAATACAAACTTCTTAGGCTCCATTTTGTATGTTCCCCACGCAGCCACCCAGTTTGAGTTAACACAGGCAAGAGTCTCAGGAACATCCTGATCAAAACTGAGCTGCCTTGCAACACGATGCGGATGGTAATGCTCAATGCAGCGCATGCCCACCAGCTCACAAGCACGCAAACATAGTAGGAAGGATAACAATCCTGTACTTGCTGCTATATCTTGGCCGTGAACACAACGGCCACCCATCTCCGGCCACAGCGCGAAGCTGCTACTCCCATAGGGCCTCCATTCAAACTTCTTCGCCGACATGAACACCGCATGGACATAAACGGGGTCGAGCACCTTGAGAGCGTCATGCCACTGGGCTTCCCTCGGTATGCCATGGCCGTCAGGTCCATGGGTGCAAGCTGTCTCAAGAGGGCGAAGTTCAGGGCACCGCTTCCAGAGCCAAAGCTGGACGATGTGCAGCGGCGCCCACACGACGAAGGCCTGATATATCTTCTCCAAATTGATGTAGCGCTTGAGCGCGGAGAGGTCACTGTAGATGCTGGTCAGGGCAGCGGGCGCGAGCGCCACGCCGCGGCCGCGCGCCAGCCGGGCTGCGATTGGGAGCATCTCCGCCCGGACCACGTTGAACGGAGCTACCGGCAGCACGAAGAGTGACAGCCACATGGCCAGGAACACGCCGTGCTCGAGGCGCTCACTCGCTTCGTCGTCGCGGCCGTCGGCGACTTCCTTATCCTTACCCGGAGGGCGCTCGAGGAAATGTTTCGCCCAAGCGGTACGGCCTCGAGCGCGTCCACGTCGCCGCGCAGCGCGTCCTGCGGCGGCGCGCGCACGGGCCTGCCCAGCAACGGCAGGCCCCCGAGCACCGCGACGTACTCGAGCGTCACCGTGGCCTCACCCCAGGGGAACACGAAGGTGTTGATCTCACCACACCAGAAGGCGGCGAGCCGGAGCAGCGCGCCCTCGTCGCTGTTAGACCTCACCTTCTTCCCAGCCGGCGGCGATAGCTTACTCAGCACCAAAATCCCTGTGTTTCATCTCATTCTGGCGGTTGTGATTGAAATTATTCCTCATCAGAGCTAAGTAAGCTATCCGCCGGCTAGAAAGAAGGTGAGGTCTATATCATTTTTGATGGAGCGAGCGTCGGCGCCACAATGGGGCGGGATGGTGATCGAGACGGACGTTGAAGGTATCGCCATCTCTCACCATCGCCGCCGCCTCGACGTGGCCGGCGTGAAGTCATCGTCCAACGTTTAGAGAACACCGCCGCCGGCATTTAGTTCCCCATGCTCATACGCACCAACTATCAGGAGTGGACGATGTTGATGCAAATAAATCTGGAGGCGGATGGATGGTGGTATGCCGTCAAGCCGTACGAGGACGAGGAAGTCCTCTATCGACACGACCGCCTGGCGCTCGCCACAATCCTACACTCGGTGTCCGTGGACATGCTATCTGATCTGCGACAGAAGCAGTCAGCGGCTGAGGCGTGGACGACGATCAAACGAATCTGGATAGGTGTCGAGTGGGTGCGCGAGGCAAATGCGCAGCAGCTGCGGCGGGATTTCGGCAACCTGGTGTGGAGGGAGGCGGAGACCGTGAAGGATTTTGTGAACTGCATCACTGGGATAGCTGCCGAACTACGGTTGCTCAGTGACAACATCCGCGATGTTGAAATCGTGCGAAAGATGTTGCAAACAGTCCCCGAGCATCTAGCTCAAGTGGCCATCTCTGTGGAGACGCTCCACGACATAAATCAACTTTATGTTGAGGAAGTCACCGGCCGTCTCCACGCCGTCGAGCAGCGGCGCAAGCAAGTACCTATCCATGACAACTAGGGCAGACTGCTGCTTTGTGAAGAAGATTGGCTCGCCAGGCTCAAGCTCCGTGAGTCCGAGAGAAAGGGCGGCAGGAGCAGTTCCAGCGGCGCCGACGGGAAGAAGCGCGACGGCCGTGGGCACGGACATGGGCGCAGCAGAGGCGACGGCGCTAGCTCTGCATCACGCGACGGAGGTCGGGCCGACTTTGGGAGACAATCTCTCACCAAAGACCAGTGCAAGCACTGCGGCAAACACGGCCACTAGGCCAGGCATTGCCGCAGCAAGCCCAAAGCTGAGACCCATGTGGTCCAGGCGGAAGAGGAGAAGGAGCCCACACTACTGATGGCCTTGGCCAGACTCTTCCCCTCTTTACCGTCTCTGCCGTACACCGTGGCAACCCAGAGCTCGCCGGAGCGCCGATCACTGCGCATCGTTGAGGGCAAGGTGTTTGCGCAACTCGACGAAGGCTCGAAGCGTGATGACGCCCTCTGGTATCTTGACAGCGGGGCGACGAACCATATGACTGGTTCCCGTGAAGGATGTCTTCATCAGGTTCGGCGATGGCTCGAAGGTCGCAATCGAGGGCTCCGGGACTATGTTGTTTGAAGGGAAGACAGGCGAGCACCTCCCGCTTACTGGGGTGTACTACATTCCTTGGCTCACCTCCAACATTGTCAGCCTCGGGCAGCTAGATGAGGGCGGCTGCGACGTCCACACCAAGCACGGCGTCCTCCGGATTCGCGATGAGAAGGACCGCCTGATCGTGCGCATGAGACGTTCAGAAGAATCGTCTCTACCTACTGCGCGTCAAGATTGTCCGGCCGCTCTGCTTGGCTGCGCGCGCCACCGATAGCGCATGGCTATGGCACGAGCGCTATGGGCATCTGCATTTTGACGCCCTACGCAAGCTGGAGCAGCGGGGAATGGTGCACGGGTTGCCCCACATCGACCACGTCCACCAGCTCTGCTCAGATTGTGTCACCACCAAGCTCAAGCGGAGTCCATTCCCAACACAGGTGAAGCGGGGCGCTGAGGGATTGCTTATCTGGTCCACACCGACCTCTGCGGCCAATCTCGCCGGCTACCCCCGGCGGCAAGCAGTACTTCCTCCTGCTCGTTGATGACCGGAGCAGGTACATGTGGGTGGTGTTGCTCGCTACCAAAAGAGATGCGCTTGCGGCTGTGAAGTTCCAGGCTCGCGTGGAGGTGGAGACAGGCCGCCGGCTACACATCCTGCGCACAGACAACGGGGGTGAATTCACCTCCGTGGACTTTGAGCGATACTGCACACGGCACCATACACACACTAGTAGAACGGTGTCGCGGAAAGGCGAAACCAGACGGTCATGGTGATGGCGTGCAGTCTACTGAAGAGCAGGAACATGCCGTCATTGTTCTGGGGAGAGGCGGTTGCCACCGCCGTGTATCTGCTCAACCGGACGCCCACGAAGGCAGTGGACGGCGTCACCCCATATGAAGCCTGGCATAGCCAAAAACCCGACGTCCACTACTTCCGCACCTTTAGCTGCATCACCTATGTCAAGTCGACAAAGCCGCACTTGAAGAAACTGGATGATCGTGGAACGCCGATAGTCTTCATTGACTACGAACCCGGCGCCAAAGCGTGGCAGTTTTACGATCCGGCGTCGTGACACGCCATCGTGTCTAGGGACGCCGTCTTCGATGAGAAGGCATCATGGAGTTGGAAGGATGAGGAAATGAGCACCAAGGCAGAGCTCATTGTGGAGTACAACACCTTGGAGCTGGATGCTGGACAAGTGGATGTTCCTCCCCAAGGCGCATCCGAGCACCTGATGACACCGACATCTGCACCAGCTCCCAGTGGACTCGGCACACTCTCCCGCGACATCGCCTTCGGCTCCAACACCTGAACCAGTGACGCCGGCTTCGATGGTGCCCACACAGCCTCAGCCTAAGTTCGTGTCACCACCCCCAAATGAAGAAGAGTACTGGGACGTGGACAATGACAACATGAAGCCACGGTACCGCACCATCGACAACGTACTTAGCGCGGCCACTCCACTAGGCTTCACCACGCGCCAAGTTGCTGCTCAGCTCCATCTGCAGATCGAGGAGGAGCCAGCCACATTTGCTGAGGCTGAGAAGCACCAACCGTGGCACCGTGCCATGATGAAGGAAATTGACTCTATTGAGAGAAACCAGACATGGCGTCTAGTTTCGCTCCCGCCCGGTCACCGGCCGATCGGACTGACGTGGGTGTATAAGGTGAAGAAGGACACCGTTGGCGCAGTGGTCAAGTACAAGGCGCGTCTTGTTGCAAAAGCTTATGTCCAGCAGCCGAGCATCAACTTCAACAAAGTGTTCGCCCCCATCGCGCACATTGAGTCCGTGCGGCTGTTGCTTGCACTTGCTGCCCAGGAAGAGTAGCTAGTACACCACATGGACGTCAAGTCCGCGTTCTTGAATGGGGGCTGCGCGAGGAGGTGTACGTACGGCAACCACCCAGCTTCACCGTCGAGGGACATGAAGACATGGTGCTGCAGTTGGACAAGGCACTCTACGGCCTTCGCCAAGCTCTGCGCGCCTACAAGGCACTCTACGGCCTTCGCTAAGCTCCGCGCGCCTAGAATGAGAAGCTTGACGAGACATTGGTGGCGCTCGGCTTCAATTATAGCGCCTCGGAGCATGCTGTCTATGCTCACGGCGAGGGCGCGTCACGGTTGTTGGTGGGGATTTATGTCGACGACCTCATCATCACCGGCAACGAACATCACAACGCCGTCAAGAGGATTCTCCGCTACATTGCAGGCACTATCGACTATGGCTGCCACTACAAGAAGGGGGAAGGGAAGTTGAAGCTGCTGGGATACAGCGATGCCGACATGGGAGGTGACATCGACACTAGAAAAAGCACCATCGGCGTGCTGTTCTTCCTCGGCTCTTGTACCGTGTCCTGGCAATCGCAGAAGCAGAAGGTCGTCGCTCTCTCCTCGTGCGAAGCAGAGTACATTGCAGGGATTACAGCGGCAACCCAAGGCATCTGGTTGACACAGCTCTTGTCCAAGCTAACGAGCAAGCAGCGTGGCCCCTTTCTGCTAAAGATGGATAGCTAATCAGCAATTGCTCTCAGTAAGAATCTTGTCTTCCACAATCGAAGCAAGCACATAGATGTTCGCTTCAACTTCATTTGAGAATGCATCTGTGATGGAAGGATGGACATTGAGCATGTCCACACTGACGAGCAATTGGCCGACATCTTGACGAAGGCGCTGGCGCGAGACAGGTTCAGCCAGCTTTGTTTTCGGATCGGGATTGTCAAGATTAGCAAAGAACAACAGGCTTAGGGGGTGAAATGTCATCAATCCAAGTGTAACCCTGTGTTCTTTGCACTTTTTTGTTGTATCACAGCCACGGCGGACGAACCACATAGTGGCAAGCCCTGTGGAGCGCGTCGTGCCATGCCGCGCAGACGTGTAGGGGTGTAACGGCATAGCGGCTACCGTCAACCATGCCGTGACATACCCCGAACATGCGTAGAGGTGGCAGTGTGGCGCGCACTGTCAGCCATAACGTGCACACCCGGGAATGCTCGGGATGTCACGACGTGGAGTGCACGGCGGAGAGCCGAGATTAGCTCAGTCCTCCATTGTTTTTTCCCCTTTTTCTTTTGTAGTTCTGATGTGTATAAAAGGAACGCCAAATTGAAGGAAACGCTGAGGCGATTTCACGCTCAGCACCAAAATCCCTATGTTCCATCTCATTCTCGTGGTTGTGATTGAAATTACTCCTCATCGGAGCTGAGTAAGCTGTCGTCGCCGGCTGAGAAGAAGGTGAGGTCTAACAGAAGTCGCTCGGCAGGGGCAACAGCATGGGCGGGTGTGCGGCGTCCATGCGGGGGAGGAGGAAGTAGGCCAAGCGGACGGTGGGGCAGGATGTGTCGGCACCGGAGAAGATTCGGGCGGTGGACTCCTGTAACAGCGGCTGCTCGTCGCCGTCGGACATGAATCTGGTGGCGAGTGCCAGAGCTGGTTGCGTGGAGTCCACCTGCCTGCCCGCCGTTTCTGGGGAGGAGAGGGGAATCGAGTCAGCCTGTGACTGACGAGTCGGCGCAAAAGAAGAAAGTACTAAAGGTGCAGACGTGCAATACTAGCGTCATCCACAGTTTTTTTTCACAAAAGCAACGTCATCCGCAGTGACTCGTGTTCACAGGCGACGACTTTGGAAGGCCTACTGTGAGTCGGGGTAAATTTAACTTACAATCGACGACTCGCTATTTTAGATTTATCCTTATATTCTTATTACTAAAGAGAGATTGCACTTTAAATTTTTATCACTTTTACACGAGTGACAAGACACACTGGGTACTAGCATGAACAACTATCATATTATCTTCTTCCTCCTCCTTTATCTCTTTTTGTCAGCTAGTGTAACATGGTGTAGGTGGCATCGGCTAGTCGAGGAGGAGCTAGAGAGGCGTGGATAGTGTGGGCACTGACGACGACGAGCCCTATTGAACTCGAGTGAAGACCAGAGATGGTAAGCTGTAGAGGCTATCAAGAGTGACGAGTTAAGAGAGAGAGGTGAAGATAGAGCCTAAGGTGGAGGCTGGTGAGCTCAAAGAAAAAGGTGAAAAGAGAACTCTAAGGTGATGGACTCAAGCTCCGTTGCCGTCGCCGTCTCTACTAAGATCCATCTTCTTAAGTACTATGAGTTTGATATCCTCCTTCGCCACCACCTCACTGGACTTATCAGCTTGGGCATTGCCACCTCTGTCATATCAAGCCCAATAAAAATAGAGGTCGTCAGTGGCAAAGGAGACTAGGGAGATCTCGAGTTGCCCCCCTTTTCATGGACAGGTGGATGAGCTCGAGTTCTACAAGACTCATAGTCACTAGCGCTCGCACTGTCCATGCCCCTCTGGCTCCTTCCCGACTAGTCAACAACACCTCCACTATGTTGTGGCAATCAAGGAAGAAAGAGAGGGAAGATGACATGGTGATTGTTTATGCTAGTATGCCGCCATATCATGTCATTGTGTAAAATTGATAAAAATATTAAGAAGTGATTTCTTCTCTAGTTGAAAAAAAAGGTAAGAGGAAATCTAATATGGATATTTAGAAAGTTGCTTGACGAATAGTTAAACCAAATAAAAATTGCCATATTATATTTATCCTCATGTAGTAATAAGAGAGAAAAGGAGAAAGAAAAAACGAGCTAATTACATTATAGACTCTAATATATTATATGTACGAAAGCTATAGGTTAATTATATAGTTTATATTTATATATAATTATTATATAAATATGATATTAAACTGATTATAGTAACTTTTTCGATTTTTTAAACTACACTATTAAACTTTCTATGAGGCATCAGCGACACGCCTTTTTGTTCTCGTTGTTTGCGAAGCACGTTAATAAACGATCTAGTAGAAAATTCTCCTAATACTACGAGAAAGAAACTTTCCGTTTGTTCATGCCGTTTGTGAAACATGTTAAAGAACGGTCTGGTAGAAAATATTCTTCTAAACCCCAAAATTCTCGTTCTCCCTCTATTTTAAAATATTATTATTATTCTAGTTTAAATTTAAACTAGCAAGTTAATATAATAGTATTATAGAATGGAAAGAGAGAGTCTGAGAGAAGTGATCTAGACTAGACTTTGAATGCAATATAGAGGTACAAAAGGTATAAAATAATGGATAGTATAGGGAGTGACACCTGCAAGCATATCCAAAAGAGGCTAGACTATTTTGTGTGAGTGGATCTATCTAGCTCATCACCATCACCTGATCGACACCATGTTAAGGTTGACATGTGATCACCTCCTAGAAGTTGTCGCTATCACCTAATCCGCACTATCACCGAGCCCTAAGTCCAATATGCACATGTTGCCTTGTAGAGCTCTTCACCCCATCTACCAAGGAAGAGGAGGATACGACTGTGAGAGGCACTCGAGGTTGAGAAGGAGAGGATAACATGGCATCCCGTAGCCAAATGAGAGGTGGCACGATGGGAAGGATGAAAAGGTGAAGAGATCAAGAGGAGCGTGTGGTGACAACTTTTGGCTTCAAGATGTGATGAGGATCCACAGGGAAAGAGGAAAACATGAAGTATAAAGTGGGTGTCATGTGTATAGCTAGCAAGTGGGTTCATCACGAGATCTACTTTTATTTCTTTTCCCCGAGGTGTAAAATATTTGATAATATGAAATATTATGAGAGGGTTGACGCAAAATAATTAGGGGTTAAAATGCAAAAAGTACTTGAGCTATTTGTCTGGAAGCTAGGATCTTCATAGTGTCATTATCCTAAGTGGTATACTCTCTCTCCTTAAGGCCTCCTATAAGCAGCTTCTATTTTGAGTGCCTGCACACACTTAAGTCTCCTTAAAATTATTTAGGAGTGCTTTCTATTTCGAGAGCCCAAGTATATCACCCAAAAGCAGTGTTAATTGTTAAGGAAATTTAAAAAAGGTTTGAAAAACACTTGTTGGTGGTTTTTAAGGTCCACCTCCATTTGTGTTTTGATATTGTCCGAGAAATATTTATACTGTGTAGTTGACTCGATTTGGTGCCAATACTATACTTACTAATAAGAAAGTCACTTGCGGCCGTGGCCTAGTCCGCATTGTAAAATCGTTTAAAAAGTTCTTGGACTTCCCTTTTTTACATGCTGAAGCAGTCATCTAATCAAATTTACAAGGAATGTTGATTACTCCCTCTTTCAATACTTTGTAGTTACGAGATTGAGCTTTACAATGTCCAATAAGGGTGCACTTGGATTGAACAGAATCCAATGAAGGTCGTCGATCCACATAAAATCCATTTTATGGTGGATGTGGATAAAGGTATTTATATGTCTGGTTCTGCCTGGATTATTGGGTTTATTTTTGGGATACTACAAGTCTTTCTTTTTATGTGTGTGGAATCCACAGCGGCTGCAACAGGGGAAATTGTAATGGCTCATCTGCCAACAAGCTCATCCTTTTCACCCTTTGTGGAGAGCACAGGAGAATTAGATGCACTGATGGACATGACGCGATTTATTCATCTAAGTAGATAAATCTCTAAATAGAGACTTCTTTTTCTTTTTAGAGAAGGGTCTAAATCTCTGGTCCTTTTGTTTATGGTATAGGAGGTGAGATTAGGTTTCTTTTTTTTCATTTTTGTATTTCTTATTCTGCTATTTCGAATATTTTTTTCTTTCTTATCTTATCTTATTTTCCTAGTTGTTGCATGTGGTGATGACAACGTTGGGTTACCTCGGGTGAGTTCTCACACCAAGTTTCCTTTGTTTCGGGCAAGCCCAATTACAAACAAAAGAGAACGGACCAACCCAACTCGTGATTTTTGACCAGTCTATCTACTTACAGCAAGAAGCGGACCCAAAATCAAAATTTTTCTTTATTTTCATTTATGGATAACCAATCCATTTTCCAATATAGTTGGGAGATTTTACCCAAGAAAACTTAGATTTTTTTCCAATAGAACTTATACCAATACTGACTACCCATTTTCATTGTTGTGCTTTGTAAGATGGCATACCTATACAGGGGTTCAAGCTTTGATCGATATTTGTAGAGTGGATCATCCCTTTTGAAAATTGAAGTTGTCCATAATTTACTAAGTACTCCATATAACTCACACATTCGTGTACAAACAAGTGCAGACGAAGCAGCAAGAATATCCACGGTAGTCAGTCCATTTCCATCAGCTGGACAGTGGGAGCAAGAAGTACGGGATATGTCTGGTGTTTCTTCTATCAATCATCTGGATTTACACCGTATATCAACAGATTATGGCTTCTAGGGTCATCCATTATGAAGACTCTCCTCTGAGTGGATATTTGGAAGTATGCTATAATGATCCAGAGAAACTTACGGTTTCTGAACCCATTAGGTGGCTGTAGCGTCGTATGAGGGATTGAGGGCTTAGGTTGATACGCATGTAAGGATGAGTCTGATTTTTTCGACCACCTCTAATGTGAAAGGCTTCTTTGCAGTTTGGACCGAAGGAATTCAACACATGAGTAGAAAATGGATGAACAGGATAGGATTGCATACGGAAAACATGGGATTAAAAAAACATATTAAAATTATGATATTATTTGGAAAAAAATCTTGCTATGTGAGTATAAATTGTAGTTTTTGTTGCAGGACAAGTGTCTTGGACTTATCAAAGGAAGAAAAGAGTTCCTAACGAATGTTTAAATTCCTGTGAAATTCCTACGAAATAATGGCCAGGGTAAAATTCCTCCTATTTTCCTATGCCTTTTTTAGAGAGGGGGGAGGGGGGGGGGGGTTAAATAGTAATCAAATCCTCCGATTTTCCTCTAAAATTGCTACATGTAAAGGAGGGCGAAAAAAAAATCAAACCTGGTTCGAACCATGACCACTACCAAAATAAACTCAGTTCAAACTAACCCAAAAATACGTGCTCATGGGCACTAGTCGGATCAGCATGCCAAGCGACTATGCCATCAAAAAAATGCATACTAAAATCTAACAAGTTTCAATAAAAACATTTTGATTTCTTACTTTATTATGTTCAATTATATGTAAAGCAATGTTGTTCTTTTTGACTTTTGTATTAATCACTTTACGGAGACCATTGCCACTTTGCATAATCTTGGGCAATAATTAATAGGATTTATAAGATATCGGTGAAATTGGCCGTCTGCTTCTCAGCTTACGAATTGTTTCTGGAGGAGGTTGGAGCAGAACTCCAAATCAAAGCGTACTTCTGGAGGGTCACCAATGCAATCGAACACCGCATCAGCTGTCGCAAAGTCCTCTTCTGCAGTGTATCTGCACAGTACCCAAAAAACATAATATCACACATTTTGTTGGAACATGAGGCGTATAATTCTCACGTGTTTTTTTATTTAGATTGAAAAATCAGAACAGAAGAAAGCAATGGCGAAAAACATAAATAGAAATTTCACAGCAGCCTAATCTACCTATTTCAATAACATGTGCACTCAAAGTTGTCATATATATCCAATTAATTATTTAATTAGCTAATGCAGAGCAGATCAAGAATTAAGACACAATACTACTTGGATAGATGGATCACATTAAAATCCAATAAGTCTAGCTTGTCAAATAATAGCATAGGGCTGAACAAAACAGCAGGACAGAATATAAGGTGGATAAAAATAACAGGACAGAATACAGTCACTATGGCTACGTCTAATGAAATCCAATTGCAAAATATTCGAATATGAATTGAGCAACTGGCTATACTACATTCTACACAGTTACTGGGATTAATTACTCATCAACAACAAAAATCTGCATGACCCCTCAGTTATCTTAATGACATGGAGAAGATTGACATACAAGGGATGATGAAAGTGTTGAGAACATATAAGTATTTTCTAGCTTTGGATTTAATATGCCCTGAATATATTGCAGTTTTTTTGTTTGTACATAAAAATTCAAATGCCTCTTGTTTGGTTTATTACACAGTACATAGAATATGTACATTCATTAGGACCACAAGGAGGACATATTCATGTGCAATCTAGAGAGGTTCTAACATTCAAGATAACATTTTGTGAGCAGATATAGCAACCCACTGAATACTATTTGTCTTGGTTATAAAGTTCAGGAGGTTTTTTCTTTTTTTTTTTTGGGGGGGGGGTGTATGCACTTTGGATTTTAGCCTTCCTAGTTGCACTGATTTCTCCTGATGTTTAACTGAAGAGGAAGTCAAGCAGATCAGGGATTTAATGTCATCTTTGCTTTTGTGTTTTAATGCCGTCTTTGCTTTTGTGTTTTAGTCACCTCCTAGACTCCCTGCTCTGTTAGTGATAGCATCTTCTGTGTGGTGGTTCGCCTCAGCCATAGGCGCAGATTGCCATGGTGGCAATGTGCACATCAGTCAGCCATTCTGTCTGCCTCTCCCACAAGCCTGGTCATCAACCTTGCCGCTCACCGCTCCTATGGTTACGATTAACCAATTTGGCTATATCCTCACTGCATCCCCCAAATGATTCCCAGACCATGGCAACATGTTTGTTTTATCACTAACATTGTCCCCTCTATGTTGGTATGTATGTACGTAACACAGATTAGTAAATTCTGTTCATAGTTTCATTCATGCAGGATCAAAATCAAAACATGAACCACTGAAAGCACACCTGATTTTGTTTGCTAATTCCAGTAGACAATTTTTATTAACACCTATTATTCAGATGGATTTAGTGATCAGTTTTGTCATTTTTTGCAAGCACATCATCTCCTGAATAAATCCTCACTATTCACAAGTAACCAGCTATTTCCTTGGTATGTTATCCTAACCCTTGTTATTTTTCCCTGACCATTCATACCCATTTCTGTAGGACGTAACTAACCTATCATACATTTAGTAATTTTTTTGTTATATAAATGTTCTGAGGCAACACACATGATCTTTACATACAGAACTACGAAACTAATCCCAGATGTACCATGGTTGGAAATTGTGAGTTTATATGATGACCCCAACCTTCCTAAACTCTCCCACAAATGACTAATAACACAACACTACACAACAGGGGCCATAAATGGCCCAAGATTCTACACCCTCTCTGTGTAGTTTGTAATGTCACATGTGTAGTCTGTACTCTGTAGATGGCATTCTCCTAAGTTGTAGTCAACCTCCGCAATTGCATTACACCATTGAAGTAGCCAAAACTTCCACCATGCCACAAGGAATGTGGATAATACTTGTTTAACATAAATAGGTCAAGCATCAATCTTGAAAAACAACATATCACTTGTTTTGCCAAAAGAATACCAGTATGGAAACAAATGACCCAGCTGCAGGCAAAAATTGGAATTGAGTTCCCAGTAAAAGTCAAAATCTTGTTTCCACCCAGAAGAGATCAACACATGTCTTCATTATGAATAACATGCCAATTATTATGCAAAAGTGACTAGATGCAACTGAAATATTTCACAGAAAGAAAATTATTACCCGCTTTTTGTTACAATACACTTCATACCAGCAGCTTTGGCTGCTGCAAGCCCTATGGTACTGTCTTCAACAACAACACAGCTAAATATCCAAGAAAAAAAAGGTGTTAATAAAATGAAAAACTATTAAACTGTTAATTTATTACAAAATACATCACATGTTAACGAAGCTTTATGATTTTCAATTGTAAAAATAGTCTAGAATTACTTATAAAAATTATTTCTAAAAAATTAACTTACAAAATATAATGTTAAAGGACGCACAATATTTTTCTTATATTAAATGGATTACTTGTTCTTTAACAATTTATGACAGCACAGAATAATTTACACTTAACCAAACTACTAGTTCATTCATCAGTAAGTCTGTATTAAGAATCAATAAGCATCCTTACTCAGAACAATAGAAAGAAACCCAAGAATTCATTACCTAGATGGATTCACTCCAAGTGTAGTGGATGCTAGTAAGTAGATTGCCTGCAAAGGCAAAAAGAAACACATACTCTCTCATGAGTAATGAAATCCAGGAATTCAATTTTAACACATAATGTACAAGAAAAGTTAATTACTTCCTACATTGGCAAATATAAGCTAATTTGGTTAAAAGGACGAGTTGAGTCTTCCTAAAAAGACCATACTATTAAATGTAAGGATCATTTTGAAGGAATCATAACCAATCCAGCAAATATCAAATTAAACTATCATGATTTAATTTGAACCAGCAACTTTAAAAAGGAAGGTACTATCTGGGCCATATTCATATAAAATAAATAACGGCCTCTCAGGTACTGCACTTGTACTACTGCTGCTGATGAGTTCTTTTTATTTCTATTCAGGGTTTGGTTGTAGTGTGCTTGCTATGAACATTGTATTCTTTTAACACATCTAATCTGGAAATTGGAAGGCAAAAGGTATCTAAGCGATAATCATGTGGTTTCAGTGATGTAAAATAAATATTTTTCTTTTTAAGATTGAGCATAGTATGGTACAGCACATTATACAACTGATAGAATACTAGTAGTTTAAACTGTCAGATTAGTTTATAATTCTATGCCCTATACAAGAACTAGATAGGATATCATTTGATAAAATGCATTTATTGATTAAAAAAACTTACTGGATCAGGTTTTTTGCGAGGAACCACATCCCCAGCAAAGATGATAATTTTTTCTGTACGATCAGGCCCCAGTAAACATGAAACTATTGCTGAAACCTGCATTCAGTCAAGCATAAATATTTAAGCTGTCTTGCATACAGGTCCACAGCTACTATTAACATGTAACTATTTAAACAGTGTGCAGCATAGTATATATTAAGTTTATCTAAGAAATTATTGTAGTATTTCTTTATGAAAAACTTGGAAGAATGATTTCATCTAAAATGACAACAATAGTTAATACCAATCCTAACGATATAACTTCATAAAAGTACATTTAGGTGGAAAATATTGTATTACTTACAGCTTTCTCATTTGAAGTACTGCATACTGCAACTTTCACTCCTTTTCCTAGGGCTTCATCAATTAACCTGTAAATTGTAATTAAAAAAAATCTAGGTAACTTATCTTACACTAATTTAATCCAACATATTTCGAAGTTCGTAAATTCAGCATTCTATTGTGGGATTGGATTGGTGTGTCTTCCTAATGCATGTAACGCAGACTTCCTCAACAGAAAGTAAAAGTGGGTGGTTCATGATATTACTTACGTAAAACTTGTTTCAATCATTGCCACGATGTCATGTTATAGTTGTAAGTACAAGAAGCAATATTTTTGTATTTAGTTTTCCAGCAAAGAAAATTAGCTTGGCTACAACTAGAATATAACTGCTCTCATAGTTTGAGAAAGAGAAAAAAATAATGAAATGTTGTAGAATGCCAATGAGAGGTAAAAATAAACAATCACTTTTGTTGGCTAATGGCTATCCACAACACATAACAACTTTCATTTTGCTGTAAGGGCCATTTCAAATGACTCATGTTAAAGTAGCAAAGCAGGATATCGAAGTGTTAGAATTTTTAAAGTGAACTAAGTTGCTAAAGTCATCAAATTCATGTAAAATATATGACCTTTGAACACCTGGACGGAGGGGAAGCAACTTCTTCTCAATCAGAGCCATGAATAATTCTGTTTTCCTCTTGTGCAATGAAGCAATAAACTCCTTTCTTTTGTCGTCAGTCTTTGGTGCTTTAGCTGGCCACCCTGTTTTGTTGAAATACGCTGTCATCCTGAAATACGTGTTGCAGTTAAATTCAACCAAAAAGTTTGATTTTATTTTACAGGAAACATATATCTATAAAATCATTATTCTTAGTGTAGCATTTTTAGTATCACCTTTGACAAAAGTGTGTTCTAACATCTGCCATCAATGAACAATTAAATTTAAAGTTCCAATGATAAATAATCAGCTCTGCAGTCTGCACTGCTGATGATTAGGTCCTTAGTTTCAATTAGATAAGAAAAAAACGATTTGATGATTTGTCATTTTTCTTCATTCTGGACATCTTGATATTGCTCTTGGTGATAATTAAATTGTACCGAGTTTCTTTAGATAATAACTATTAGTTCCTGTGAAAAAAACATACACTTCTGTTACCTTCATGCACAAACAGTCTGTGTTATTCTTTGTGTTAGAACAAACAAATGGTTTGATTCCCTGCCTCAGAGACAATATTTATTAACCCTTTCATATCAACATGAAGCAATAGACTTTGCAGTAAGGTTCTTGATACTGATCACTTAAGTGTGATAACCTTAGTAAAATGCATTTTAATGCTTCCCCTACCAGTCAAGATAATAGTCGGAATTAATAATAAATTGCAAATCTGTTATGTGAACAATTAGTGGAAAGCGCAAACTGTTTAGATGTATGCAACATCATTAAGGAGATGGATTGCAAAATCATGAAATTTTTGTCTTCTGCTGTTAACGTTATTGTTTTATCATTTATGTGTTGACAGTAGTGACTATAGAGTGTAAATATGTAAATTGACACACTAGCAGAGCATCACTTTTTTTTTCTTACAATTTCAGGTTGATAACTAGATTTCATACAGGATACAACCTAGATGGGCACAAATTGCATATTTACAAAACATGTTTTGAGGAAATGCCCATTAAGAATGCAAATGAATGGCCAGGATTTCGGCAGGTCTACAAATGAAAGAAAGCACTAAAGTGTTGATTAACCTTTCCTTTCCGCCACCTATCTTGAGCAGTTCTCCATATAGCTCAACATCCCAGCTCACACTTAATTCCCTCTGTAAACAACAATACATGCACATGCACTTTAGTATATATGTTTTATTTTGTTATTTTGTTCAGTACATATGATTTAAATTATATAAAATCATATGTATTGTTGTTGAGGGTTGTTTTTCACCCACAGTTCATCATAAAGAAAACAAGTTTAAGTGTTTAACAGCTGCCTGTTATTTTGTGTTGATGCAATAATTGCGGTTGAAAAGTGTATTACAGTTTTCAGTTTTAAGTACAGATTTCCCAGGTCACTCTTTCTTTTCCCTCAAGGAAGATTAACAACAGAAACTGAAACTTTTGAGCCAGGTGGAAGAAATTACTATGTACCATTCTCAACACTCAGCCCATTTTCACAGGATATGCCCTGTAGTTGATAGGCATGCTTAACAAACTATTTCTGACAATATATGTGGAAAACCACACTTGTGGTGAAGTCAATCACCACAACTATGGCAAGGTTTGGCAAGAATGTGAGTCTTTCACAAGTGGTGCAGTGTGTTAGAAAAGAGATGGCCGATGAAATAAACAGACCAATTGAACATAGCTAACTTTATTTTAGCAAAATATACTAATCAGACAAACAACATCTAAAATGCAGATGTGCACTGCAAGTAGGCAATTAGGTATTCGAGTAAGCCGAGTTCTTCTAATATTACTAGGTATCATCTACTCAGGTACTCAACATCTTCGCAAGATTAGGTTCAAGATTCCAAAGAGATAAATTCAAAACAACTAAGGCATCAATTACAGGAATTACCAAACATAAGCGATACCAACCCTTTACACCTATGAAGCAATCGCGTCAGCAAACCAAAACCAAAAAACTAGTGGGGACTGTGGGAAGGCGTCGGCAGAAGGAAGTGGACCTCCGCAAATGTCTCATTGAAGGAAATGCGGTGACCGTCCTTCTCTGTGTCCACCAGCACGCCGTCGCAATCGAACAGAAGCGCCGCCAGAAGGGACGCGGCCGGCGCGCCCCCCGCGGCCCCAGCGGACGCGCGGACGGCCTCCGCTCCCCGCATTCTTCCTCCGATGGAGAGGCAGGTGGCAGGAGAACGCGCCGTCGTCGTCCTGCTCGCAGCTACCCTAGTGGGAAGGCGCTGGCCGGCGGGCCCTCTGACGGAGCGGGCGCTCGAGAAGGCCCCTGACGGGAGCAGCGAAGATGACGCGGCGGCGGCGGGGGCCATGGCGACCACGAGAAGGAAATGTTTGGGCCGCAACGCGAACGAGGGCTGGTCGGTCTGTGGTCTGTGGATACTGGATAGAGCGCACCTTGTGGTCGCTAGGCGGCGTTGCCTGGTACGTTGTGATTTCATTTCCACCACACGTCTCTCTTCCGTTGTCTCTTCGCCTCTATTTTTTTTTCTTTTGAGAGAGGAGAGAGGCTGCATTTTACCGTTGCTACGACGACGGATAGTTGGAGGAGGTTTTTTTATTCTAAATTTGCATTAATTCAATTCTTAGCCTAAATATGAACACCTTTCAGTTTTGCAGAAATTATTAATCTACTAATCTGTTTGCGAAGTCATGTAGCCGTTCATTTTGGTTCTTTTGCTTGATTTTCTTCATTTTGTTCTTCTTTTCTTTATTCTTCTTCTACAGAAATTATTGATCTACTGACCTCTTTTATTCTTCCTCTGTGTGTGTGAAGTAGGAGAAGCAGATGCACCGACTTAATCGGGTTCTGGTCGCCGGCGTGTTCCAAGATGTTGACGGCTTCGGATCTTTACCTGTACTGCCCTGGGACAGCTCTGTGAACCTCTTGAAACGTTTAGATTGATATGACGAATAGGTTTAAAGTTTTGGTATAGGGGAATTAGTCATCCATTTTCCTCTATGAGTTCTCCCTTTTTCATAGACATGTTGGTGGTGGAGCTTATTAGCTATTTAGATTCAAAGTTAGTTTCTAACCGATCACAGAAGGTTTTATCATTTCCTAATCCGTATCGATAATGGCTTATATAATTAACCAACATTCTTCCTTTGATGGTAAGGCTAATTGATGAGTCAATTAAGCAAAACAGCTCCCAAGACAGGGAAAGAATGATGACTCGCTTTTTAGTAATAGAGATGAGTGTGAGTATCTGAATATATGGCTATATTTTAAGGTAGTATAATTAATAAATATATGAACATATTTAACTCATATTGTTATATGCATTTAAATATCTAAAGAAGGTGAGTCCAGCTTCTGTGCTATGGCCTATATTTAAATTGGATAATTATATTTATGATCAATTATTCTTTCAATAATCTCATCTCAACATATATCAGTTAAATTTTTGGAGTTGTTTATAATAGTAAGTGTATATATGTGCATGGCATAATATTATACTATGCATACACACATTTGCAAAGCACCAAATTTTCACAGAATTTCCATTAATCATCTGTATTCCGTTAATCGTTGATCAATAACTCTTTTATCCGTATTCCGGTTAATCATTTAACGATAGCTTTTTTATGCGACAACCTCATTCCGTCTTCCACGACACTTACACTGCAACGTTGATCAAGTTTAATTGAGATTTTCTTCAATTCGTAGTAGTAACACGATTGGGTCGCCGGTCACAATGGGTTCCAAAGGCTAGTTTTCACGCAAGAAAATAACCTGTAAAATAAATTGTTTAGTGGGCCCTACATGTCATTGACTTTAAACAAGAAATTCTCGCTTATTCTATAAGAACATGTGCTAGTATAGTGCTAGTGAAACAAAACATGGGTCCTTATCATAGGATGTTACACAAAACTGCATTTCCAAGAGGGTAAATAACTTAGATCTGTAAGACTACTCACTGTCAATTAATTCAATGGCCATGCACGATAAGAAAATACAAAAGGGGTTACATTACAAGAAGCTCATAGCTACAAGAAAGAAAGCTTCCTAAAGAAGCCACTGCCGCCTGGTGTTCCTCTCACAGCAGCAAAAAGCTCTGTAGTGACTAGTGAAGACTAGAAATCGCTGTATATAAGAACTTAAACTAAGTTGTTCGAACATTAGCTCTTCTCATTCAACTAGAGACTACAACTGGACTGCAAGGATCTCATTCCATGTATCTGGTACGCCAGGAAGGCACCAGTGTAAGCAATCTTGAACTCCGTGTGTGGCCTTAATACTGTAACGTGATATCTGCCCTTCATCTCTCAGACGTGATAGAGCAGTTATATCTAAAAGCTTAACCTTTGTTCCCGTCACTGCACCCTCAGCATCGCTGTCATCAGAATGATTTTGGAAAATGCCACTTCCCTTGGCCAACAGACTTGTATTGTCACAGCCACCCCCAGTGTTCCATTCACCATTGAAAAAATGCCGAGGAGATATTGACCTATAGAACACCTTCAGCTGTGAGTGATGAGGAAGTTGGGTATCCAACCACTTAATAACACTGTGGATGGTGAAGTTTTTGGCCTTCCAGATGACAGCAATATTCCTGTTGTTGTTTGGTGCTCCACCAAGATACATCTCCCACTTATTTGCCCTTAGCTTCCCTCGGTTCCAGTGGTGGCCAGTGTTAAGAACCAGAACATGGAACCTGTGAAGGTTATTCTTCAGAAAAGCAGGTGGACGATCAAGGTGCATGGCATAACTGGTGGTCGGATCTGATGGATTCAGAGGCTCCAAATCACACAGTGTTGATGACCAATGGTATAAAATGGTTGTATTGGTGCTTAGGAATCGGTAGGCCCAGCCATCTGGTCTTTTTGCACCTGGAGCTAAGAAAAAACCATACTCTACACCAACATCTTCCGCATCGGGTCTCTCATTTCCACCAGTGGCCATACACATCATTGATTGGAACATTTGCCTCCCTAAAGAATCACCCACATAAGCAATGATTTTATCCTTCATTCTGAAATATGTCAAAATTAGAATTTACTTAAATGACTCAGATACATATCAAGCCAGCAAGTGCAGTATAGTTCATATCACCAAATTCATTTTTGATAGGCAATGGCCACATACCTCATCAAGAACTGTGAGGCCTCAAACTCTGGCATCTCACAACCTTCAGGCTGCCATCTAAATTTTTCATACGCAAAATCAGTGCGCTGGGTTAATCTGCAAGCCCAACTCTCAGAAAGCCATTGTTTACAGCCGAAACCAGAGTATAGTGGTCTGTGGTTGTCAGAAACCCATTTTCCATTTCTGTAGTTACAATCTGTAAGGTATGAATTAAACATAAGGTAGAAGTACTAGGAAGGACAAAACAGCCCAAGCAGTATCTTATGTACAAGGACATCGGCAAAAGGACAATCTTCTCAACTAATGCAAAATAAAGGAAAGGGGAATATATCAATTAGAATACAGGCATATTCTAGCATGCTCTCAGAAGAAATGGTTCCTCCTGCGGTTACAGAAGACGAATAATACCTGTCTTCCCAGAAGATGGTGATTCTCTTTCATCTGCAACATCAGCAGAATCACTTACCATGGACAGTGGTGGTGATGCATCACTTACTTGCTGTTCTACTTTAACTACTGATTGTGTCAATGTATCTGCATTTGGAAAGTCCTCTTTGGAGGATGTATGCTGATCTACAAACTTTGAGTTAGCTACAGAATTTTGGAACAAAATGAGAATAAATATATATGTAACATGCAAAGGATGTGTAATATTTCAGTATGTGTAATATGACCTGGATGAGTCAAAATCAATGAATCTGGCTGGAGGATTTCAGTAGTGTAGCATGCTACTCTCTCCCATTTCCAGAGAAGAAACATCATGAAAAAAGCAAGAATGACAAGTTTAAGCTGCTTGCACTGCAGTCCATTTATGCTTCCTAGCCTCATCACTTTATTGATGTTCTTGAACACTATTTTTTCCTTCTCTTCAAATTCAGTATGAGCCTAGCAACCATCCATGTAAAATTCTAAGATAGTTAATGATTGTAGAAGCTGGTTTTCATACCAGAAAACATGCAAAATTATACAACTGCAACTGTTCCAAATAATATGAAATGCACAATATGGCAAAAGGAATTTCTCTTGTGAGTTATGTAAAGTAAGAAAAAACAAAAAAAATAGTACTACAGATGTAGGGAGTGAGCTGGTAATCTATCAACTACAGAAAAGGACTTGAATCTCCTCATGCCTGTTAAGTAGAATATTATTTTCTGAGAACGGGAAAATAACATTGCACTCCACCTTCTAAACTAACCGGATAACTTTTCATGATAAGAATATATTTTTCTACTTAGCAGGTGCGAGCATATTCAATAAACAGGTCCTCATTCTACCATTAACAATAGGACAAAGGAGAAAGTACAGTTCTATCAAAGAGGCCCTAGCAATGAATGAATCCTTGGCCAAGCCAAGAATATGGCTGACTTTAGTCCCTTTTTCATTTTTGCAGTTGATAAATTACCAACTCAGTCCCTACATGTGTATTAAAATATTATGCTTTCAGTTTTTTTACACAATTGAGATTCAAAGTTAGCATCAATATGAACAAAAAGAAAGAGAAGGAATTCTAGTAAATACTCCTGCTAAGCTCCTCTATGCATTAAAATCAAATAGGGCAATTTTTTTCCAAGTGGCCACAATAGAACAGGGTGAAACACTACTTGGTGTGAATTAGGTTAGAGCTAGCTGTCACAAACAAAATTTGGGTTGCCGTCATTAATATGCAAAATTCAACAAGTATGGCAAATTAGGAAGTCCACAACATGCCTAGACATTAGTGGATCAATGCTTCCTTGAATATGATATGACATCATGGATTAGTTAGTAGTAGTTCCCGGCCTCCAAATTGTTTATTCAGTATAAATCTGAGAATTGTTCGCCCAACTAATCCTACAAATTCAAATAAATTAAAACCATGTATGAATAACATTTATCATCTGAAGATAGCTAGAAACTTTCCTAAAGCAACATGGTAGATCGTTGCTAACTTCAACAGTTGAATGAAACGAAAAACACGGTGAGATATATTCTCTTCAGTTTTATACATAAAAAAAGAATGTTTGTCCAACCAACCCTGAAGTCCTGAACCCTAACACTAACTAATTCAAATAAAAAAGAAATACGAATAAGATTTTTCATCTGAAGACAGAAAGCATTCCCAAAAGCCAACCTGCTTTGAGACATGCTTTCTAGTACCAATCCGTGTCTATAAAATTTCAAACACACCATATCTCTCTTGTGACTATTGATGGAATCGATCCTAGGTCTGTCACCGTCCGGCACCAATGCAGCAGATGCGAAGGGGAGGTGAGGCGAAAGACGGCAAGATGTAACCGTAGGAGGAAGGCGTACCAGTTTGATGCGGGGGCAGCAACGTCAGCTACGTCGATGGTTCGGTCCGAGGCGTCGATGAGGTGGTGGGTTGGCGGCGGCGACGTCAATCCGGAAGCGGTTTAGTGGAGGCAGCATCGATTAGGAGGAGGGGGGGCCGCCAATTTGGATGAGTTGGCGGGGCCGGCGATCCGAGAGATGCGCCGGCCGGCACCGACCGTTTGGGGGAGGCGGCGGCGCGGGCGACTTGGGGATGGACCGGGCGGCGTCGATTGGAGGGAGGCGGCGAGGTGCCGTGCAGGCGTTCTGGTTCACTTCCACCTGCGGTCCCCACTAGGGCTGGAGAGTGGAAACCAGGCAGGCCAAGCCAGGCTCGTGAAAGCTCGCAGGTTGAAAGGCTTGGCTCGGTCGTTTAGGGTGTGGTGTGTTTGGTGAAAAAGATTTGAAAATATACTCTCTTTTTTTTCGAGTCTTGCATGTATACACGCATATGCGGTTGAATTGCAAAAGTATATACGTGTCGTGAAATGGTGCTCAGGATCCTTTATCTCTCTAATTATCTAATATGATGTAAGAATGCAAGGAGTGCAGATAAAAAAAATGTTCAGGATAGCAAAAGTCCAGACAAAGGTAGTATACTGTAGATAAGGCAAACAACAAAATGATATCAAATATTTAAATATTTATAGCTGGTCTATATAGGCTCTGCTACATTTTCATCTGCAGTTTCTGGCGATTGCCAAATGGGCATCTTTTTTTCTCAAAAACCACAGGGTTAGCATTTATTAAACCCACGACCATTTTTCTGATGGCATTCGCAAATTTAGCGGAATTAGCGAATTGCTAAACCACATTCAGTAGTCCCCAAATTAGGATCAGAGAGGGAAAAAATCCTGCAAGTTGAAAACATAAAAATTATATCAACACAAGTATTGAATCCTTTATCAGGATGAACATTTGTTGAATCAAATCTTGTTTGCTGTTTACAATTATGTATATACTATTTAATACTTTTAATACCTGTTATTATGATTTAATTATCCTTATAATCAAGCAAGAGAATAGATAATAGCAAGACCAAGTACAGAGGAGTAGCTATCAAGTGCAAATCAATTCCTATTTGTGGGTTTGGATCTCTTGACCGCGTTAATTTCAAACGGATCTAACCATTGATCTAAGAGGTTACTCGAAAAGTAATTATTGAAAAACTTATAGAATCTATTTTCAAAATAGTTTGAGTCCTACATCAACATTTCTTCATGCCAATACAAGCCACTTACCTTATCCAATATAAGCTAGTTTTAGACCTTGGGTGTAAATTGTATCATGGTCAACCCCAGGGCAACTAATGATGAACCGCAGCATCTATCTTTCAAAAGTTCAATGAACCAAAGGCTCAAATAAGAACAATAGAACCCCTTATAATCACTACACCATATCTCTATCTCTGTTGGTTATCAACCATACAGAAATGCAGTTGACCTTGCTAAGCAGTCTATCTCTTGCAAGTGAATCGAGAATACAAGAAAGGGTGTAGAAGAAGTAATATGACTATATTACGAATATAAATGAATGTTACAAGTTGGGTTTCACAAACCAATCTAGTGGTAAAACTACAAGCGGTAGAATAATCTAGTATGACCTAGAAAATGCACACTCTCCCTAGGCTTACTCACAACACAATTATAAAACACAAGAAATAAAATTGACTCGGACTAGATGAAATGCATGGCTTGTTTTGGCGATTCTGAACAGCTTAGAAGGAATTTTAATATGGGACCAAAACCATCTGAAAGTAGACTCCTTAATATTTTCAACAAATACTCATGAGTCCTGAGCAATCTCTTGGATTAGCAGCTAGGCCTATTTGAATTTGATGCTATCAGAAGGCCCAAACTCGTGAATAGAAATTGACTTGCACTTAATAGCTATTCTTCTATGCTTGGCCTTATATACTCTTCTCCATGTTATTCTACTTCATTCCTAAGGATAATTGAATCACAATGTATTAAATAGTATGTCATTCTTTAAACATTTGTACGCAAGCTTAGAAACGTATTTACGTGATGGTTAAGTTGATGTGCACGTGTGTGAGTTGTTGGACCTTGCATCGTTGGTTCATCTTATTATACTTGTTGAAGAAGTTGTGTGTGTATATCCATAGGAGTGATATCCTCATCATCTTCCCCTTCTTGAAGTGAAGTCATTATCGACACAAGCCTATCGTTTTCTTCTAAATAAGACTTCAAATATGAAATGTTAAATGTAGGACTAACCCCAAAATCTACAGGCAACTTAAGCTTATATATATTATCATTAATCTTCTCAAGGATTTTAAAAGGTCCATTAACTTAGACTTTCTCAACTTAGGAAATCTATCTTTATGCAAATATATCAAAACAAGATCACCGGTTTCAAATGTTACAGTTTTATATTTCTCTTTCATCTTGTCAATATTCTTCCTAGTGAGCTAATGCATTTTCAAAACAAATTTAGTATACGTTTTAGTATCAAAATTCAACTTTTTGGAGGTATATAAAGGTAGCAAATCGGTAGGTTTATGAGGATTAAAACCCTACTGTACTTAAAATGGACTTACCTTGGTGGTGGAGTGTATGGATCTGTTATAAACAAACACACTATGAGGTAAACACTACTTGCATAACTTCAAGTTCTTCTTCAGCACGGTTCATAGCATAGTCGATAGCTTGTGGTTAACAAGCTATGTTTGTCCATTTGTTTGTGGATGATAAGTAGTAGAAAACAACAACCTTGTTCCTAATTTATTCCACAAACTTCTCCTAAAGTGGCTCAAAACCACACATCACTATCAGAAACAATGGTGTTGGGTATACTGTCAATGTCCTAGATATTACATATCTCCTATAATTGAACTAAATCTTCTTTAGGAATACTTCATACCTACATATATATGAACATGTGTCTCTAAATATGGAAGTGTATATGACTATAGAACGAAACTATGCCCGATTAAGGCAGGACTATAAAGTCTGATCTGAGTACAAATCAACTTACTCGGTCGTATTATCTAAAGAGTTCTCTAAGTTCTACTAAGAAAAGGAGACATCTATCAGTATAAATACAATAGCGGCCCATGTGGGAAGGGCATCGAATCAAATCTCAAGCCAAACATAAGCCACATTAAGACATAATTTAAGGATCTACCTAGTAGCTAGTCATCAACTTCATCTCATCACTAACTACATCTCGCCACATAGGTCGTTGCATACTAATTGATAGGCTAATAAAGTAGATTGCTCCTGCCTTGTACTCTGTGTGATTCTAATTGTCAAATTCATATGAACAGGAGCATGGTTATTACTCAAATCGAAGACCCAAACATGTATAAAAATCTCTATGCGTCTTCTTCCCCCTCCTAGGCATTAGACGAACCCTATGCCTACATATACCGTAGTCGGGTATCACCCATTAACAATTGATGCACCAAGTAGGGCCATGGTGTTTCAAAGGTTTCTGTCAAAAATAACTTCGAGAAATGATACTTCTAGTGAAGGTCTTGGCGATAGCTTAGGCCATGAATATTCAACTAGGCTAGTAGTTGCCTACCTTCAGATCGAAACCATCACTATCCTTGAGATAACTACGCTACTGGAGCTACCGATATGAATACCGAAGCTACTTATTAGGAGAGCTCAAAATCATCTAAGCAAAAAGGTTTTGACAAAGTGCCCGTGGTGTCCCATCCACAAGACAAGTTCTCGCTCATTGCCTAGGTGTAGGGTGTTCCAGATGGTGGTTACCCAACAAGCTGCTTTCAACAACAAGTGTGCATTGACAAGCAATTTGTTCCACTCCTGTTAGACTCAATCCGATGATACAGAGCAAATTACCGATGTCAACTCTGATTGCCTAGTGGGGTTTGTTGGGGTATGTCCAGATGAGCCCTTTGTATTTCACGGACAGAGAATATGCATCTAAGGACTCTTTCTCAGAATTGATATCCAACCATGATGTCAAGGCGATCTAGAAGACTTCACCAGGAGCTTAGAAACCGATGAAAGCCCTTGGATGTTTGGAGGTACTTAAATCGATGTCGCCATCTACATCTACTTATTCCTAGGACGAAACCATCACTCCTGCACAACACTTGGTGATAACACATTCTCTGTTAGACCAACCTCCAGCAAATCTATCCACTAACCCATATTTCGTAGAGTGGCTTAAAAGGATGAAGTCTTCTATCACTAATCTCAATACTGCTTTTACTGAAGCTATGGGAAAAGAACCAGAAAAAGCCCCATCAACTAGTGACAAATCTTCACTCCCGCATGATCCAAGTAACGATGATAGAACCATTAACCCTCAAGGTGGCGAAAACAATTATTGTACTTTAAAACACATGCATGGTTCTCCTTGACAACGTGATTCATTACCATGGCACCACTCTCGCCAAGGTCATGATCTACGTGATGACCTGGAGAGACACAAGAGAGACTGAGTGTATGGATGATCACGACAATCTTTGAGATCATTGTGAGGACCATGACCGCTCTCCATATTGCCAATGAGGAGAGGACAATCGATGAAGTGATGGGCGTAGTCAGTGAAGTTCTTGATTGATGCCATAGTGTTCGGATTGTGACAACCAATGATGATCCTTATGAGAACCAAATAACTCGCCTAGCAACTTGTCATCCTCCTCATCATCATCATAATCGTCATTAGATCCTCAGAGGCATCCTCGGTATGACAACCCCAGCAAAGAAGTACGATGGAAGTACAAATCCCAAGGAATTTCTCTATGTTTACTTCATAGTCTTGAATGTAGTAGGAGCAAATGAGAATACAATAGCAAATTATCTATCCACCACGCTCAAGGTTTCTACAATGGTTCATCCACTTGCCTAGTTTCTCAATTAAGTCTTAGAATGATGTCTGCAAGCAATTTATAGTGAACATCTAAGGCACACACAAGAGGCATGCTGTTGAGAATGATTTACATACTATGAGATAAAAAAGATAAGGAGACTCTGTGAGACTATACAATGCTTCAACGAGTGTGTCATAACACAATCCTATAGATCACCAACACATCTGTCGTTAGGGCATTCAAGTCTACCATTCAAGATCAGTGTAAGATACAAGAGTCGGCAACAAGATAAGTAACTACGACAATAAAGTTATTTACGATCGCTGAACAAGGTGCTCTCGTTGACGAAGCACTTCGGCGAAGCAAGGGAAAATGGAAGGGAAAAGGGAAGGTGGTGGATGACATGACCTCTACAAAGAAAAAGAATACAAGCTTTGCAAAAGACCCAGACCAGCTAAAGAAGAAAAAGAAGAACAAAAAGCGTAAAACAAAAGAAGAGGTACTTGTTATAGAACGAGCACTCCAACAATTGTGGTGCTACAAGTCCTAGGGCGAAAGACTGGGTTGAAAGTGGTGCCCAATCTATAAGACAAGCTCTTACTCTCTAGCTGGTTGCCATATTTTCCAAAAGGAGATGGCCCATCAGTTGGCTATGCAACTCAACTAGAGAGTCTATGTAGTCGAGAAGAAGAATTTCATCGCTAAGTCATCTGATGAGAATGACGACTACCTTCTTCTTGACCTCACGATAGCTCACATCTTCGGTGGTTAGACCTCATATTCCTCCAAGAGGGAGTAAAAGAAGGTTGAATGTGCAGTATATTCTATGTCCCAAGGATAGTCAACAAGATTGTTGTTGTTGGATCCGGCCATAACATTCTTAGCTGACGACCACCTAGTGATTTATGCCACCCCTAGCCAGGGTGGCCCATGTCATGATAGATGGGGATAAATCTATTAATCTACTCTTCGTTAGTACACTTAAAGCCACTGGGATCCCTCGAAGTGAGCATAAACCTTTAGATCAACCCTTCCACAGTATCACACCAGAATCATCTTCAAAGTTGCCAGGGAAGATCACGTTGCTAGTTACATTTGGTGCCCCTGATAACTTTCGGAGTAAGAAGATTATAATTGATGTTGCTGACTTAGATACGACATATAACGCAGTCCTCGGACGGAAAGTATTGATAAAGTTCATGGCAATGTCCTACTATGTGTATCAACTTGTCAAGATTATAGGACCTAAGGAAGTTTTTACTATTTCTAGGAATGCTAATATTTTAGGATAGAAGAAACTTCTCAGAAGTATATTAAACCTAATATTAATGCGAAGCCTAATAGTGCTATCAAGGTGGTACCATTCTTTGACTCCAAACCTAAGAAGATAGTCAAGATTGGGGCAAGACTTGGAGAGAAATAAAAACTCGAGCTCATCACTTTCCTTCAAGCAAATGTGGATGTCTTCGCCTAGCAACCATCCGATATGGCCGAGGTCCCTAGGGAAGTGATTGAGCATAAGTTGATGGTACAATTGAACTCAAAACTGGTCAAACAAAAGTTATGAACAATTGTACCAGATCAGAAGGAGGCTATTCAGAGTAGATCAACAAGCTTAAGAAGACAGACTTTATCAGAGAAGTCCTACATCTTGAATGGCTAGCAAACTCAGTCATCATGCAAAAGGTGAACGACAGATGACGAATATGTGTAGATTTCACCAACCTCAATAAGACGTGTCTAAAAGATCACTTCCTACTTTCTAGAATAGACCAACTAATCAATTTGATAGCCAGATATGAGTTATTGAGTTTTCTTGATACTTACTCATACTATCATCATATTAGCATAGCTAGGAAGGATGAGGAAAAAACATTGTTTATAACCCCATATGGTGTCTTCTACTACGTTAAAATGTCTTTTAGGTTGAAAAATATTGGAGCTACTTATCAATGAGAAATTTAAAGCGCTTTCCCAACTAGGATGATAACTTGAAGCATATGTAGACGATGATGTTCTCAAAAATAAAAACTAGAGATTGCTTGATTGAAGACCTCGAGGAAACGTTCGGCAATCTCCGAAAACACAAGCTAAAACTAAACCCGAAGAAGTACATGTTTGGAGTACCATCAAGGAAACTACTCAGCCTCCTTATCTCTGGTAGGAGAATTAAGGCAAATCCCAATAAGATCAAAGCAATCAAGGAGATAAAATCATTACAGAAACTGGCAGGATGCATGTCCACTTTAAGAAAATTCATGGCACGGATGGGAGAAAAAATGATTGTCTTTCTTCAACCTCTTGAAAAAACATAAAAAAATTCAAGTGGACCCAAGATGAGGAGAAGGCCTTTTTCAACCACAAAAGATGACTCTCAAGCCCTCTCGTCCTTGTCACCCCCGACCTTATGAGGAATTTTTCTTGTACATTATAGCTACACCCTACTCAATTAGCACCGTCCTTATTCTTAAGCGAATGGCACCCAACAACTAGTCTATTACGTCAGCGAAGTACTCCACTATGCTAAGATAAAGATACCCCTAGATCTAAAAGTTGCTCACAAGGTGATATTCGTTTCTTCCTTTCTACTCAGAGAAGTAGTTCAAAGTAAGGAAGTGGTAGGACACATCACCAAGTAGGTCATAGAGCTCAGTCAATTCGACATCAATTTTGTTCTTTGATCAGCTATAAAGTCCTAGGTTCTAGCTAATTTTGCTGCCAACTAGATTGCTGAGGTAGAAACCAAGATCGATGAAACACTTAGTGAGACTTAGACTATGATGTTTGATGGGGGTAATGAGCAAATGATGCATAGGGGTTGGTGTCGTATTGATATCATCAACTGAAGAAAAGCTCAAGTATGTAATCCAACTTAACTTCAAAGCTTCTAATAACAATGCCGTGTATGAAGCTCTATTGGCAGGACTCCAAGTAGCTGTTGCACTTAAAATAAAATGACTAATTGCAAGAATAGAATCACAGCTAGTCACTAATCAAGTGCACAAGGAGTATTGGCGTTCAAACAAGGGGTTAACGAAGTACGGGGTAGAGGTGAGAAAGATGGAATAGCATTTTGATAAAATCAAAGTTTATCTCATATCTACCACAATGACATCTTTGGTGTTGATGAACTTGCTAGGTAGGCCTCTAGACATGAACCAGTTAAACACAATACCTTTCTAGAAGTCTTGTCAAAATCTTCTTTGAGTGATATCAACGATGTATATACATAGCCAAGTGTCAACAACATCATGGGTGGTACTTCTCCCACTAATGACAATATTGTTGAAAATACTATTTCCAACATCTAGACATACAAAAATTGAATAACTCCTTCATGGTTATATCTATTATCAAACACAACTCCCAATAATGACATTATAGTAGAAAAGTTAGCCCATCAATCAAAGCTTTACTCTATCATTAGATAAGAGCTATACAAGCGAGTGCCTAGCGGAGTACTGCTAAAATGTGTCTGTCAAAAAGATGGCATAACACTACTCCACAACATTCATGAAAGGATATGTGAAAACCATATTACATGATGGACACTAATCAGAAAAATCTTCCTATAAGGTTTCTTTTAGTCAACTACCTTGCAAGATTCTTGTGACTTGGTTTGTTGTTGTGAGGCTTGTCAATTCCACAACAACCTCAACAAGATGCCAGTACAAGCCCGATAGATGATACCACTCTCATGGACCTTCTCGTGTGCTGTAGGCTGGATATCCTAGGATTGTTCCCTCCGGTGTGATATGACAGTCAAAAGTTCTTATTCGTGGCAATCGACAAGCTCATCAAGTGGATAGAGGCGATGCTTGTATAGGAAACAAAGGCTGATAATGCTATTAAATTCATGAAAGGTATCTTTTGTAGATTTAGTCTTCCTCATTGTATTTTGATAGAAATGACTCTCAATTTAGAAGTGGTGATTTTCAAGGCTACTACATCAACTTAGGAGTCAAGATCTGCTTTATATCAGTTTCACATCTTCAAAGCGACAACCAAGTCGAACATACAAATGGAATAGTACTACAAAGCATAAAGACCAGGATGTATAACCGGTTCATAGCCTATGATCATCGCTGGGTCTAGGAACTCTAGTCTATACTACGGACTACGTGGATGACATCAAGGATGGCTATAAAGGAGACTCCATTTATCGTTGTATATGAATCCAGGCTATACTCTCAATTGAGCTATGCTAGGTTTCCACATGAGTCAAAAACTACTCGAATGAGGAACAAGATGAATGACATGCATACAATGTAAACTTACTTGAGGGACACCAAGAACATGTCATAGTTAGGGCAGCACGATATCATCAAGCTCTTTGTGAATATCATGAAAAATACATTCAAGTTCGAGTTTTTGATGTTGGAGACTTCATCCTTAGGAGAGTGCATAACCAAGCTTACAAAAATAAACTATCCCTAAAGTAGGAGGGTGCCTACAAAGTGGTACAAGAACTTTGGCCAGAAGCGTAGAAAATTACAGACGATGAGGGCCATGAGTTATCTAGTTCATAGATATTGACTAGCTACAAAAATTCTACATTAGTCGGTTCTATATGTAAGATTTATATATGTATACCTTTTTTTCCTATGTAGAATATAGTTGTGCGACGTTCTTCGATATTGTGTTTCTTATAGTTACTCTATTTTTAGTTAGGCTACACAACTACTATGCTTTATGTATGTTTCTTGGTTGATTATAGGTTAGGAACACCCTATATTTTCAGTCAGCCAAGGGATAGGAGGAGCATCGCTCCTTATGATAGCACATGCATAGGCCATAAGTATGACCAAACTCAAACTTATGACGAGGGTTAGGGGCATTTTAATTTTAGACTATAGTAGGGCAAAATGTGGTTGTATCCCCAAAAATAAGATTTTCAGCAATACAGTGAGGGCTAGGAGAGTACTCAACAAAGGTTGAGTACTAGTCGACATAAATAAAATTGACAAAAATGAATACGCATTAATTTTTTCCTTTATTTATTTTAACAAAAAAATTACATATATTACAAATATTAATGTTTTTCTTGTGTCGAATGCTCTCTTCGTAAGAAAAAGCTACCAAGCCAGCCATTGCCACTTTATTGTCCTAAATGCGTTCTCTGTGAAGCTGATCAAAGATTGGGCTAAGGCATTCATCTTGGCAAACGATCTTTGAGAACGTGTGGACCCTGAGTTTAGGTATTCTATGTTTCAATTGGGACGCTAGTCTTTTAAGACATGTAAGAACGTGGGCTCCCCTAAATCTACTCAAACACCAGGACTCAGCTTTTAGGCATTCATTAATAGGATGGAGAGGCCTTATGAGGATGCACCTAGTCTCCTTAATTCAATCTAGATATCCCTGAAGACTCTCAACAGGCTCATAGATGATTGACATGGAGTTCTCGATAAGCAGTCCAGAGAGTTCTCGGTAAGCAGTCCAGAGAAGCTTATACGTATTATTTAGATATGCACATAACTAGGCATTTCTATTCTTATAGAGCTCTCTCTCCTTTGAAAGTTCGCTTTAAACTTTTCTATCTTCAGTCTCTACTTGAGTTTCTCGTTCTTCTTTCAACTACTTAATATCTACCTACACAGGTAATTTCTAAGTTATTCACCTATTGTGAGGATAAATAAGAAAATATAGATGTTGATAAAGACATACTAAGGAGCTACTTCTCGAGAAATTTGAGGCGTCTCTAGACGATGCTAACATCTAAGGAAAAGATGCTAACATCTAAGGAAAAAATATCTAGAGAGTTATCAGATTCACATATTTATGCATTGATTTGATCATGTTGCTAGTTTATGATATCTTTTTTTCTCATTACAGTAAAAAAACTGATAACAGCAAGAAATAAAGAGAGAATGACTTCTTACTCTTATCTTTTCTAAACACTTAAAACCATTGAAACTAGCTAAGCACTAGTATACCGTCGGTGGATTTCAACTCACAGGTCAAGGGATTGAATCTCACCAGACCCACTTTCTCACAATATTTTACTCAAAGTAAGAACGTGCTTGTTTGTGGGTATGAATGGGCCTTCATGTGACCCATTCCAATACTGCCGCGTGCTAGTCTAGTCTGACCAATTAAACGACCGGTTCAAACTAAAACCAATTGGCTCAAATACTTGACCAACGTTTTAAGGAACCAGACCGTAAAGACCACTGGTTCCCCCTTTTTGTTTTGTCTTAAACACGCGGGCCGGGTTGTTTTTTACACTACGCTGCTGGCGCGCGCTCCCCCTCTCCAGCCACACGCACCAGCCTGTCTCCTGCTTGTATGGCTGTTCTCTTCACGTGCAGCCCTATGTGCTTATAGAGCTCTCTTTTGCATGGATGTATACAAGTTTTTAGCAACATTTAAAATGATTTTTTCTAAAATATTTATCCGGTCTACGAACCGATCATATCATTATATTTATTATAATTAAATCCTTATAAAAATATTACTATCAACACATTATATTCTGATAAAAAATATTTTAACCAAAGTTTATGTTTTAACTAGAATTTAACTATGTCACACATTTAAGATTTTTTTTGTTGCAATATATTTTTTAAGCCAATTGTAATGGATTTTGGTCAATATTGTGTACAGTGTTATTTGATATTTTAATAATTATTTTCTATGTTTCAGACCTAATCTTACGCATGATGATCTTCAACTGTTTAAGATAGTGTTTTGTAATATTTCAATAGTTACAAGTCGATATGTTTTATTTATAATATAAAAATATTTTATTGAAAATATATTCATATATTTTTATTAGAAATATTATCATATGATATCTTGTTGTAAATATTTAATTATAATAAATATAATGGTGTGATCAAATTATAAATCAAATAAGTAATTTAGAAATTTTTTTTATTGGATAATGCCTAAGCCTGGACGCCTAATGCGTGCCACAGGATCGGGCTCTTTGTGGATCGACGGTCATAGTACATCAACAGTGATACGTAATACCGCATATGCTTTGCCTGTACCAGTATTTTGTTCTGGTCTACTGACTCTGCTTCATAATATAAATATTATGAACTTCTATATTTAAATCTTATTTATTATTATAAAAAATTTAATCATTATTTATGATACTACTATACTACTTGTTCAATCAATCACTTTTTCTTTAAAAATTTTAATTTTTTTTATCTTACCCAGTCTAGTATCTCACGCTTATTTATTTGTGTGTAAAAGTCTATTGTTCTTAATATTAATTTCTATGAACCATCAAAAAATGCTACGAGGGAGTAGCATAGTTCTCTTGTTCTGAATTGATAGAGCATGAAAAGCCTTCCGTTGCATTTGAAGTCCTTCCGTTTTCTTCCGGTGCAATATAGTACTACTATCCTAGTACCACCAGACTAGTAGTATGAGTTAATATTTTGTTGCAACAAAGATTTTTATTTGTTGCACAAAAACAATTCTTTTGTTGCCAAGAAGTGTTTTCGTTGTTGCACACGTAGTGAAAATTTGTTGCAATAAAGATTCCTATTTATTGCACTACATGTTTTCATTTGTTTGATATGTAATAAAAAGTTTGGTGCAACAATGATTGCTATGTGTTATTACAATACGTATTTTAATTTCTTGAACAAGTTATTTGTCACTACAGTAAGGATTTTAATTTCTTGAACGAGTTATTTTGTAGCACTGATCCCAAGACAGTTGGTCTTTTAGATTGGCTTCATGATGCTAGTTGCCTTGTAACCGTGTGGAATTTCTGACATCTTAAAAGTCACGTGTGCATGCACTGATGCAAGTGGCAAAAAACCAACTGAGTCTATCATGTATACGAATCTGACGGGGGAGCACGTTCCACAACGGTTACTTCATCGCCCGATAATTTGGCACGGATCGGATGCACGATCCGTCGGAGTAATGTTTAAAGGGGTTGTATAATCTAAAGAAAAAGTATTCTTATGAGAGAATGGATATAGTATTCTTATTTATCTATTTATTCACTGTACATTTGCCTCTCTCTCAATTCTTTTATATATATATATATATATATATAAAAGATGGGAGTGAGTGTCTAATTAGTGTATTGGGTTGGTGTTGATGGGCTAATTTCAAATTTCTTAACACTTCTACACAAACTGTGTGATGCCTATATCTTATTAAAACTTAAAAAAACTATCACATTCAGAAAATACCCTTTTTCTTATTATCCTGTTTTATAAAAAGCTAGGCTACACCATAATAAATTAATGTAAAATATATAACTTTAATATATCGATAATATTTATATGTAATGGACTAATAGACCTATGGCTTATTTATAAACTAAGACTTACTTATTTTCGAAGACTTCTCTAAAGAGGAAAAAATTAAGACTAAATACCATCCATACACACCTGAAAAATACAAATTTAATATACATGGTATAAGGAATTAACTTATAGGATTATTTTTGCTGATAATAGTATTTTAGAGACATTTAATTAATCATAGTTTAATTAAATATCTAATTCACTATTATTACACATGTTCCACCTCAATACAACTTATCATATTAAGATCTACTACACCATGGCTTACTTCAAGAACATACCAAGCTCCGGTACACAACGTAGCTTGTCCTAGATATCATCCACCATCCAATGTGACAGAAGCAAACAATTAGGTACATTGCTCAGCTTGCCCATAATCGAGGATGTGACTATTTAAATATGTTTATTCTGATTAAAGGTGTATACTTTACCTATTAGACACTCCTCCCTCATGATAAAGTGTTCCACGTATATGGGAGAAAGTCATAACATAAACATTCACTTAACATAATTCTAATCAAAGGAACCGACATAGACCTCCAAGGCTAGTAACCACTACGATATAAGAGATGTCTATGCCCCTAGGCACCTTGGTTGAATCCACCATCTTTTGGTAGGCGCGTTTGTCCAAACCCAGACTTCATCCGCCTTATCCAAGTCTCTTTGATTAAAACCGGTTTGAGCTTCAGGCTAAGGTATACCCACTAAAGAGGTGGTTATACGGATATGGTTTGCATTTGATGCACCGAAGACCGGTCCTTATAGTGGCCGTAGTGCTCCTAACATAATCACACACGTCGTGACCCACAAAAAATGGGTTTTGGGAATTTTGAAGGGAGAATCCACCATTTCACAGTTAAACAACCTCTTTTTTAGAAATACTAAAGTTATAGAATTATTCCCAAAGTCTAACTATTAGAAAAACTATTATATGTGTCTAATTAAACCAAGGCTAAGCATATTCCTAAATTTTCTAGTAAGCATCACATATAGAGTTCTCACTAGCTAGTTTTTGTTGCCTAGGGTTGTCAAGGATAAATTATATACAAATAAACCCTAAACCCTATAACAAGGAATATAGGAAATGCTAACTAAAATGGTTATATTTGAGATAAATTTAATAAATGTAATGCAATAATTTAAATTAAAATAATTTTCACAAACTAGGATTCAATATGCTCAAGGAGAGTGTGACTTGCCTTGCTTAAAGGAAAAAGGACTTCTTGCAACTTGATCATCACTTCGACAACCTACTACACGACAACAACTATACGATAAAAGAGAAACAAAGTTAAAACAAGCATTAACAGTACATAAAAAGTAACCAAATAGATTCTTAAGGTTCTAAGAAAAATTAGATTTTCTTAGAGACCTGAACAGGTCAATTTAGAGTTCATACATTCTAGATATTCCCATCCAAAATTTTAAAGAAATTAAAATGAAGATTTACAAATTATTTTTCTTATAAAAAAGAAAGTTATTGTGTGAGCACTGGAGTCAGTGCGCACAGGTGGGTGGGCCAAGTCATGGTTGGTAGACCGCACATGTTAGCCACGTGGTACACCATGAACCGAGTGTGTGCGCATGGCTCACGTTGAACTAACAAATAGGCCCATTAGTGAGCCGCATGGACAACCGATAGGTGGGCCTAGCACAACGCATGTGTCAGCCATGCGGGCTCGTACACATGAACGTGACGCCCATGTGGGCGCCACGACGGCTTGGCCGGCGCTACGACGGCAGGACCATGGTGGTGGTGATGGTCATGCTCTATGGTTGCTGCTGGTGACCTAGGGCGTGGCTAGGTTGTTGCATGTGGAAAAGAGGATGTGGCAGAGGTTTTTGCTCACCACAGCAAGGTGGTGACACGAAGAGTGGTGGCCAGAGTAGAATGGAATTAGCGACAAGCTCGATGGATGGCGAGACAACGAGGGAGGTGGAGAGGGGCTTAGGTAGGGAGCTTAGGAAAAAGAGGAGAGCGCTAAGAAGCTTCGTGAGTGCAAAGTGTGGAAGTAACTATGCCGGAAGGAGGGAGAGAAGGGTTTAAATGGCATGGGCTCACCAGAGAAAATGAGCATTGAAATGAAGGGGATTGAGGGTAGCATTAAGCCCCAAGGTTGTAGGTGATGGGAGAGGGGATTAAGGGGATTGATTCCTCTCAATCAACTTGGAGTAAAACACTAGGAAATGGGTGGATTTGACTAGAGGAGCATCGATGTTCGTGGCAGCATGGGTGCATGGGTGGTCAAATGTATGGGAAGGGTTGGACAGGCGGGCCCTACCTATTAGTGGCAGCAGTGTAGCGGCTGGGCTAGGCTACGTGGCGTGCATGATGAGAGGCGTGGCCTAGTGGGCCAACCCAGAGTGGTGAGTGGAGTCAGGTGAAGTTAGGCTAGGCCGAAGGGAAGGTGGCTGTATGTTGGCCATGCTAGCTATGGGTGAAAGAGAGAGAAGGTGGGCTTTCATCCCAAGAGCTGAAAGGGATTATTTTAAGTTTTTTTATAAAAACTTTGTCAATTGTTTTTTCTTGACTTAAAATTGTTTATATTGACATAAAATTTGATTTGAGCATTTTAGAATATGGAGAATTTAGCAAAAATACTCTAGACTATGTCTAATTTTTTCTTGGATGCATTTTTTTGTTTGATATTGAAAGTGTATCTAGGTCCCCTAGTGCGTTTTGAGTGATAGATGAGGAAGCTAATATATTGTGATTGAGAATCTCATAGTAATTTGTCTAGTGAGAGATTGTTTTTATTAAAAGAAGACCCCATAAAAATTAGAAAAGAAAAAAGAACTTAAAGCAATGAAAATATAATTTTATTATTTCTTGAGTCCTTAGACAAGTCAAACTATTAAGAGTAGCTTAAATTTAATTGGTTCGAAAAGCAAGTGCTGAATAAAACTTTAAAGTCTAGATGAGCGAATATTCATACCACTTACACCTTAAATTGTAATCTTATCTAATTAGGAAGGTTTAGTTAGTTAGTTAACTTCTTTAGAGATATTTTCCTTTATTTTTGTTAGGAAATAATGTCCGATGTTGTAAACGTGTCGGACTCTGTAAATCCGGGGAATAAATATATACAACTTTGGCGCATCGCCACCCTAGTTCATCTAGGTTTCTACCGGCGGGTTCTGACTCTTGATGCGGGCTACATCGGTTAGGTCCGATTTCCGGCGAAGGGGTAAGTCCCGCCACTATCTCGATATGTTCTGCTCTGTCTAAGGCTGCATCGGTTAGGTTCGATCTCTTATGCCGATCAGATATATCGCATCATGTCTGTGCAGGGCCTATCGGCCTGTTAAGATCCCTCCGCCGTCGTTAATTTCGTGCTGCATCGGTTAGGTTTGACCTACGGGACTGCCGACGGTAGATCGAGCTTCAGGCTTATAGTTTTCTGCATAGCGTATCATCGAAGTGCTAGCCGATGAGTTATCCATGCTCTGAGCTTCACGCCCAACGCATCGGTCCCTTAACCGATACGCATCAGCCTTTAGAGGTGTCCCTTGACGCGTAACGCTAAGCGTATCGGTCTCCCAACCGATACGCCCTCGCCTTTAGAGAGATGTCCCCTCATTGGCTCATCTAGCCGATGGGTTTGTTCCTATCTTTTCTTCAGCACAGCCGATCCGGCATCCTCCGTATCATCGCTATTGGTTACGGCCTTGTACTATCTCGGTTAGGTCCGATCTCCAAGGTTCAGTGTAATGGTGCTATCACGGCAGGCGATGGGTCTCGTGCTGTCATATCCGGAGTGGCATCGGCTTTGCAGCCCATGTCTTTTAATACTATTCCTTACCAGTCCGCATGTGTCTTTATCGGTTTTTTCAGCTGATGAACAACTATTACAGCTTCCGTCGGCTATCCGGAGGGATCCTGTGCGCTTTGCTATCATCTTAGTACACCCCGGTTCCTCCATCGGCTCTACAGCCGATCCCTCGTCGACACCTGTCCACTTCGGTTCCCTAGCCGATTGAAGAGCTTCCCGATTCCTATTGGCAAATAGCTGATACTGAAGGCCTTCTGGGCGCGGTCGATGGCCATCCCGATCCTATCAGCAACCAGTCGATAGCGAGCACCTGTATCGGCCCACCGTGTGACGGACCTGTTCTTCTCACCTCCTTGTCAATTGTAGGGTCAAATTGACTGGTATGCCCGCACCCGTACCATCGTGCTAGAGCCGATCGAACACCATGGTCCCCCGCACACGTACCTCGAGCCACGAATAGAAGCCGATTGGCCTACACTAAAGCTAAGCAGACCTCCTAGGCGTCGACGTGTTCACGCCGGGGCACGTGAGGGATCTCGGCGCGAACACTCCGTTTTCTCAATCTGGACATAACACTATTTTGTAACTAAATAGATTAAACCTATAGATCTGTAACTTCGATTGACCTAGAAATTTTACATAATAAACTAGATAAAGGTTTCAAACAAACCCAACTTGAATCATCTTAATCGAACTTCTGAATCTCAAGATATTAACAAAACAAATTTGTTGAATAGAAGGTTGATGGAAAATAATTAAACCCTAATTAACTAATAACATGAGATATGCAAATAATTAACTAATCAAGAGCAGAAAGAACATGGTATATTGCCTTCTTGTTCAAATACTCCTCTTCTTGGTACTCTTGAATGTTCACTTTTTGTCACTGTCTTCTTCGTCTTCCTTCTTATCTTCATCCTTAGAAAATCTTGCTAAAAGTTTTGGACATATAAGACAAAGATAATTAAGCGAACCATTTTCAAAACATCTTTGAGGTTCTCCACCATTTGTTCTCTTTCTGGATCAAACATTTTGCAAAGCCCTTTTGAAGCGTGTAGAGAGAAGTGCCAAATTATCTTTAGGTAATCATTCTATATGTTCATCAGTTAGTGAAGACAAAGCAGATGAAGCAAAGCTAGCTGAAGAATTAATATTAATAGAGTTGCTAGTTTGTGAAGCTAAAGCTATTGATTTATTAGCAATATTTTTTATCAAAATTATCTAACTCAGGAGTTTTCAATTTAGAATAAAGAACATCTAAAGTAAGTTTACTCACGACATATCTAAATCTCCTAGCAATTGATGAGAATTTTTAGTCTTAGAATATATAACATTAATAGAATACAAGTTGATAAGAATCTTATTAAACAAAGCAAATAAATCATCAGGAGATTCATTAGGTTTTATCGCAAAACACATATATTTTTTTTAATACATATCCTGACGTACCTCTTTTACCGTATTTGATACTTTATGATAATTAAAAGGTACTCTCCATACCTTATGTGCTAACTTGAGATGTATCACACGGTCAAAGTCACTTCTTTCTTTCTAGCCCTTGAATAATCTTAATTCCTTGCCTTGATATTAGCCTCCACATGTGATAGGTTCATCGTTGTTACTGCATCATTTTCAAAAATTTTGATATAACTTGTAGTTCTTCTATATAGCAAATCAATGAGCTTGAATATATGCTTCTATCTTGAACTTTCAATACTGAAAATCAACACCATCAAAAACATAAGGTTTTATGCAATACATATTCGTCGACATATTTTTCTAATCACTCGTTAAGATCAATTAGAAAAAATAAAATAGCATTTCTCTAATAATAGAATTGACTCACTCTAAGAAGATTATAGTTGTAGATCCGTAACTCTAATTGACCTAGATTGCGCCATGTCACCTATTATATAGAGGCTACAAAATCGAACTTGTATCCACAAAGAATCTGGCTCGGTCACTATTCCTATGCCTCTGCACCAATCTTGCATTGACACATGCCCTCCTAGATTTTCTGCACCTGCATGCACTCACGCATGTTGTTGGCTCGCTGACTCCACCTATTAGCCGCAATGTTGCTACTACGCATGCACTTGCGTTCGCTGACAAGTCGGTCTCACCTATCAGTCTCATGTGGGCCGTGCCTATCACTATGTATTTGGGTCATCAAAATTTTGGCCCATTACTTTTGCAAATTTCAAAAATTAATTTCTTAGTTTTCATCCAAAAATTTTTAGCGATTTTTTCATCTATTTCCCGTAATTGATACTTATACACATATAAACAAAAAATATTCTCCGACATATATTTTTACAATCTGACCTATGTTGAAGCACACACTCATCATATTTTCATGAATAATTTTAAATATAAACCAATTAAATAATTACAATTTTAATATAAACTAATTTTGTTAATTTTAACGTAAATTATTTTACCAATTTTGTTTAAACCAATTTTTTTATCATTATCATTTTAACAGTATTTAACCCTAGCAATATTTTTTAAGGAGATGGCTGCTTATTAATTTCTACACCACTCTCAAGAGATTTATGGAGGTTCCCTTCTCCACTCTCTTGGATCTTGAGTTTATTTCACACTTTAAGTGTACTTTTTAGGTGATTTGTGAGATTAGATATCGGGATTTGAGTGACACAAAACTAGTTTCTAGGGTTGAACTTCATGTCACAAGGGATTAAAAGAGATCTGGCTATTTGGAGCTCTTCAACCGAGATGTAAGATCGGTTGATCCAAACTTCGGTGAAATATTGCTTATCTCCTAGCATCCCAATACCTATTATATTCTCTATGGTTTTGTTTCCTTTTCCTCCCTAACCCTTGGGGTCTGCTACCTTTGAGTGTCTTGAAGTGGTTCGAAATCGTCGAACTATATAATTAAAGACTCTAGACTAGTCTCTCTATCTGATAGAAATGTCAGTTCGGATACTCTGAACATTAGGACTGAAGACTCTAGAGGGAAGTTTAACTTCCGTTGCTAGTTTATTTTAGAATTAAAAGTGTATACATTCACTCCCCTCGGTGTGACTTAAGGTCTTTAAGATATTTTTCTTTTAAGCTTTTAATAATTTTTATTATTCCTTTTTCAGTGATTTTTAATTGAGATGAATTTATCATTACATGACAAAAACACAGTGAGGGAATATGTAACATAGGCATGTATGTCACATGGATTACCTCATTAAAAACATTGATAAGAAACCACGGTAAAACTTATCTAAGTACAATCCACCCAATTCATGGTTCAATTTTGAAATTCAAACTTTAGGTACTTTGACTCTTTAGATCAAGTTTCATAGGTAGACTATCAAAATTATCCCTTTGAATTTATTTCTCTTTAAGGCTAGGTCACCTCAAATTCTTTGATCATATCCTTCAAAAGGAAATACTAGAGATGATCGTTTGGTCTAATCTTGCAGGATTCCCATGACTTTAACGGATATTCAAGAGTCCCCTTTAGTGTGATACACATCTTATTATCTTCTTCATAACGATAGAGGTTTGGATAAAGTTTGAACCAGAGTGCATGCTAGATGTGTCAATCTTTAATCTGGGTCACCTTATCTGGCTTCACATGCTTTATTCATATGCTTTAGTGAAATATTGGTTTCAAACAACTTTATCTCAAACTCATTTTTATAGAATGAGCTTAATTTGATGATATTAGACCATAATTCTCAATCCGTTTAGGTTTTTTTTAAATTTCAGACTTCATTTCTAATGGAAGTACTACGCTATTTGCCTAATATAAATCCTGTCCTTGATATTTTCGACCATGAATCAACTTGCTGGTTGATTTAGTTGATCTTTCAGCTGTCAGTTGACTGCCAACAAGATTTAATGTCTAAAAGAAAAACATTGCCTAAGATAGATCTTATAATCCACTTCTATGGTTGGATAAGTCTTTACACAAGTATCCATGGGATACAGCAAGATAAATAAATTTTCATATGCTTCTTTGTTTTGCTTAATGCTTTTTGATGTGGCATAATCCTTATGATCCTTGAGTGTACCCATAATTACAATGGCAAGTGCTTCTACTGCTGGTTTTCTTTCTTTATAGGAGGACACGGTATGCATGTTCCAAGGTCCCATTTGCCAGTATCAACTAGCTCCTTTTCTAACGGGGGTATTTTAGTGATCTTTGAATACAATAATTCCTTTTTGCCCTGTTTTTGCTAGATGTCCTCGGTTACTTTAGAGGTTTTAAAGAGCTAGAGTTCTTATCCTTATTATTTTTCTTTGAGGCATTTTAACAAGATGAGGGATACATTTGTATTCTTTGGTATTTCCCCTTCTGCGATGTGTTATATTCAGCTAAATACAACTTATTCATATTTCTCTATATCACGAAGTAGTCATATGGTGTATTGGCAGTTTAAAAAATTCTATACATGCTTCTAGTATTTGCATTCACTAGTGCTTGTTCATATGCATTAATCCCTTCGTTTTGCTATTTTTGCTGACATGCATCACTAGGGTTTCATTCTTTCCCCCTAAATGATTGTTCTTATTTAGTCAGAAATTCGGGCTACATTCATATATGTCTGTTCGAAGTTTCTGATTTCAGAGAGCCCATTCTATAGTAGTAGGATAGTTACATACTTTGCAGATTCTTCTTATGCATTTATTTTTAGGATTATACTTCTGTTAACGCCAAAATCTGAATAATCCGATAGGTGCTAAAGCCGATCGGCTGAGAGGTTCGATGGAGAGTTTAATGCAGTCATCGGCCGATGGAAATACTGAGACAGCCAATCGGAACTATAAAAAAGCCGATCAGATTAGTAGAAGATTGGATCGGCTTGAAGACAGGGGATTGTCCAATCGGAATCAGGTTTGAGTAAAAGAAAAGGATCGGCTTAAGTAAAAGAAGATCCGATAGCTACAGTAGAGAAGCCGATCAGGTCGCAGCAAAGGAGGACTCGGTTACAAATTAGAAGATTATTCAGATGAAACCGGTTTTGCGGAAGAGCCGTGGACTCCACGTCAGGGTGCTTGTTTTTGTAAATTGTAACCTTACTTAATTAGGAAAGTTTAGCTGGTTAGTTAACTTCTTTAGGAATATTTTTCTTTGTTCTTACTAGGAAATAATGTCCGATGGTCGTAGACGCGTCGGACTCTGTCTATAAATCCAGGGTATAAATATAGACCCACTGGAAACATGTAAGATATCTCTCAATCATATATAAATTTGGCGCATCGCCACCCTAGTTCATCTAGGTTTTATCGGTGGGTTCTGGCTCTCAACGTGGGGTTGCATCGGTTAAGTCCGATCTCCGGCGAAGGGGTAAATCCCGCCACTATCCCGATATGTCCTCCTCTGTCTGAGGCTGCATCGGTTAGGTCCGACCTCTTAGGCCGATCAGACGTATCGCATCACATCCATACTGGACCTATCAGCCCGTTAAGCTCCCTCTACCATCGTCAGTTTCATGCTGCATCGGTTAGATCCGACCTACGGGGCTGCCGATGGTAGATCGAGCTTCAGTCCTATAGTCTTCTACACGACGTATCATCGGAGTGCTAGCAGATGAGTTATCCATACTCTGAGCTTCACGCCTAGCGCATCGGCCCCTCGGCCGATACGCATCAGCCTTTAAAGGCGTCCCATGATGCGTAACGCCAAACGTATCGGTTGCCCAGCTGATACGCACCCGCCTTTAGAGATACGTCCCCTCATCGGCTCAGCTAGCCGATGGGTTTGCTCCTATCCTTGCTACGGTATAGCCGATTTGGCGTTCTCAGTATCATCGCCATTAGCCCCAGCCTCGTACTGTCTCGGTTAGGTCCGATCTTTGAGGTTCGGTGTTGATGGCGCTACCACGACGGGTGACGGGCCTCATGCTGTCATATTCGGAGCGGCATCGGCTTTGCAGCCCGTGCCTTCTTATACTACTCCTTGCCTAGGCCGCATGTGCCTTCATCGGTTTTTCCAGTCGATGAATCACTGTTCGGCTGTCCGGAGGGATCCCGTGCGCCTCGATATCATCTGAGCACACCCTGGTTCCTCCATCGGCTCTACGGTCGACCCCTCATCGATACCTGTCCAGATCGGCTCTCCAGCCAATCGAACAGCATCCTGAACCTATCGACAGCCAGCCGATAGCAAGCATCTGTATCGGACCCGCTCGTCTCACTTCCTTGTCAATTGCAGGATCAAATTGACTGGCACGCTTATAAACTTCGATGTTTAAGGACCTGCATTGGAGATAAGCAGACCTTCCAGGCCTTCGCGTGACCGATCTACCATCCCTCCCCGATCGCGGGATTTTTGGCGGCGACAACCTCCAAGTTATATAGTGTATGGATTAACTCCTTCAACATACTATTTGGTGCGACCAACACATGGTTGCTGCATGGTGTGCATTACATGGTGCACAAAATGTGGCATGACCGTCATACAGCACGGTGGGAGTGGCAACTTGCGCACTGCATGGCGCATGGTGCAGCGCGTGGCGCGGCCATCGTACGACGTGTGAGAGTAGCGGCCGGCACACGGTGCGTGATGTATGCATGTCACACGTGCACGACGCATGGTGCTCGATGTGCGTGGTGAAAGCAATGGCTAGTGTACAGTGTATGTGCATGGTGCGTGCATACTGCGCATGGTGCTCGGTGCAGGGCAAGAGCAGCGACCAACGTGCAGCACACAATACATGGTCCAGCGCTTGTTATTAATTTCTCATTGTTACATTCAGACATACAACAGATAAATTACTTATGCTATGCTCATTGTAATTTTTGTGATTGTAACATCAGAGAGAATAGTTATAAAAGAAATAGCCAAAATTTACCCTACATTTCTTAGCGAGGAAAATGCTTTTCACTTTTGCATGCCTTTAGTTTCCTTTTCTCATGTTTAGTTCCTTCTTGGGAACATGTCATGTGAATGTTTTACTTATTCTTAAGACACTTAAGTCATAGTCGTTTTCTACATGGAAATGATATTCTCAAAAATTGCTAGGTGTGATTGTCAATAAATTTAAGTCTTTCTTGTAGACTGTGTAAAAGTAGGTGTAGGCTACGATAGTATAAAATAAAATATTTCTACTATACACACCAGGATATTATAGGAAGAAGAGATCATGAACCATTCCTATGAGACACACAGTGCAGCGGAAGTAAGGTTGGAGAAGCTGATCCAACCACGCGGTTCGAGGTGATAGATGAAGTAGTTGATCGCTACAATCCTAATGACGATCAGCATTACAACGAGTAGCACCTCCACCAATATCCACACGTCCAAGGCTGGAACATCGATTGCGAGTCTACTAGCACTCACAAGCGGCTAGGGTTTGGCTCAGGAGGTGACGGCTAGGGTTTTTGCTCGAGGTGAATACAGATATCTATTTTTGACCTCCCTATCTCTTTATATATAGACTTCCCCACTTAGTCCTAGGGACCATGATTTAATTGGAGTCTACACAGATCTCTATCCAAACTGAGCCCTTATTTGAATCACATTTGAATTAGCATTTTAACTTGTTAAGTGTGCGACCCTATAGGTTAACGTATATTTGGTCGTGACCTGAAAATGCCTTTTCGATCACCCTGTTAATAATGATCTCTAGCAATGCATGTTAACCTCAGAGCATACGTAAAGATCATATCAGCTGAATCTATAATGTTCTCATCTATAAATCCCTTTGGCTTAAGATATTGATCGAGCTCAAGGCAAGACTTATGTCATCCTCTTAATAGCTCCATCACTCTCTCGATCCTATGGACTCACACCATATCTAATAAGATGTGATTTCTCAGTTCAGATACCACATTCTATTGAGGTGTATCTAGTGGAATCTATTGTGGAACAATTTCATAATCCTTTAGATGATTGCCAAACTCATGGATCAAATACTCACCTCCATGATGAGATCGTAGAAACTTGATTGTTCTTCCTAAATAATTTTGTACTTCATTTTAGAATTCCTTGAACATTTCAAAGGATTTAGACTTATACTTCATTAGGTAGATATACCTATATCTACTAAAGTCATCAGTAAAAGTTATAATGTATTGAAAACCACCTCTGGCTATAGAGCTCATTGGTCCATATACATTAGTATGCATGAGTGTCAATAAGCCACTTGCCCTTTCACCTTGACTGGTAAAAGATGCCCTTATCATCTTGCCAGGTAAACACGATTTGCATGTCTCAAATGATTGAAAATCAAATGAGTGTAGAAGACCATCTTTATGGAGCCTCCCCATACATTTATCATTTTTATGGCCCAAGCGACAATACCATATTAACGTGGGATTTAAATCATTAGGATGTTGTCTCTTTGTATTAATGTTATAGACTGGTGTCCTTTCAAGATTTAAGAACATATAACCCATTCATCAATGGAATATAATAATAGAATATATCTTTAAAATAAATAGAACAATCATTGTTCATAGATCTAAAGTCATAACCTTCTTCTTGCAAACAAGAAGCAGAAATAACATTCCGAGATAGAGATGGAACATAATAAAAATTATTTAATTCCAAAACTAATCCTGAAGGTAAAGACAATGGTATGGTGCCAACAGCCACTGCAGCAACTCTTGCTCCATTGCCAACATGAAGATTCACTTTACTCCTTTGCAAACTTCTACTTCTTATTAGCCCCTACAATGATTTGCATATGTAAGCAACCGATCCAATATCAAATACCAAAAAATCAGTAAATAAAGTAGCAAGATTGGTCTCTATAACATTTATACCTGAAGCAGAAGTCGAACTTTCCTTCTTCTTGAGATCCTCCAAGTATTTTGGATAGTTCCTTTTCGAGTGTCATGATCTCTTATAGTAAAAGAAAGTTGTATCAGTAGCAGCACCTTTCTTGTCTTGCTTAGCGGCCTAGGAATTGCTTGCGATCTGATTGGGAATCAACTTTCTCTTGACTGCAATTTTCTTGACATTGGGCTTGCCCTTGCCTTTCTGCATCATCATCACATAATTAGTGCTTTTCTTTATGCTATCCTCAGCAGATTTATCGTCCCATGCAATTCAGTGAAGGTTCTGTCTATATGTTCATGTGATAGTTCAATATGAATGGTTCAAAGCTCAAAGGGAGAGACCGGAGAATTACATTAGTAGCCAACTCTTTCTTAAGGAAAAAACCAAGCTTTTCTAGACTCTCAATGTAGTCAATCATCTTAATCACATGAAGGCTAACGGTATTCTCTTCTTCAAGCCTACACACAAATAAGGACTTTGAAGTGTTGAACCTCTCAGCCCTTGCTTGATTCTCAAACATACCACATAACTACACAAATATATTATAGACATTCGTGTTCTCATATTGTTTCTAAAGATCAGAGGGCATTGTGGCAAGCATGAGACAACTCACATCGAGGGAATCATTGGAATCATTCGTGTGTTTCTCTTGAGTTCTCCGTGCAACCATAGTAGCATTATCAGGCAAGTTACCAGGTAAAGGAGTCTCAAGGACATACTCCTTGCGCTCTTGCTTAAGAATAATTCTCAAGTTGCGATACCAATTCATAAAATTTGTTCCATTGAGCTTTTCTTTCTCAATAATAAACCGTAAATTAAAAGAACTGGTTGCAGCATTAGCTGACATGATCTACAACATAAGAGTATGCAAAGTTTAGCATTATTTTTATGTACATCTTTCATTAAACAATTTAACAAAAAAACTCCATCTCTATGTAGATGATCTCCGTTCTCCACATCTTTCCTTTAGGTCAACATACTTTAAAACTTGTAACTTCTTATCTAGGTTACTACCTATAATAGCTAGAAATTAAAGATTACAAAGATAGATTCATGTATTATGGTTGTCACGTAGGTCATTAAATACAATAGAGATAACTAACAGCAGTTGAAATGAGCAACACTTTCACCAGTATCCATACGTCCAGAGCTAGAACACCGATTGCGAGTGTACTTTCACTGCAAAGCGGCTAGGGCTTGGCTTGAGAGGTCGAGACTAGGGTTTTTGCTCGAAGTGAATAGAATTACCTGTCTTCGACCTCCTCGCCTCTCTATATATAGGCTTCCCCACTTGGGCCTAGGGTACCATGGTCCAATAAGAGTTTACTCGGATTTCTATCCGAATTAAGCCCTTATCAGAATCACATTCGGATAAGCATTTTGACCCGTTAAGCATGTGATCCTACAGGTTCATGTATATTTGGTCACGACCTGGAAATACCTTTCTAGTCACCATGTTAATAGTGGTCTCTAGCAAGGCATATTAACCCCAAAGTATATGTAAAGATCATATCGGCTAAACTTGTAATGTTCTCATGTATGAATACTTTATGATATCGATTGAGCTTAAGGTGAGACTTGTGTCATTCTCTTAATAGCTCAATACATATATTGATATTACAATTATATTTGTTTCTTATATGATTATGATATATGATCAGGAATCATTTAGAAATAGCAACATCTAACATTAGGAGTTTCATGAATAAATCACATACTCATTGATAAATAATGATAATATTTATTTCAAGAAATAAATCAATATATCATAAGTATAGTATGTGATATTTACAATATCTTCATATTCCCTCAAGGGCATATCACTAACAGATCGAATATCTTGTCTCAAGATTGTATTTTTGTGGTGTTTCTTTCCACAATGTACATTCCCTCTTTTTCTTAGGATATGCATATGATCAATGGCAATAAAGTAAAACAAAACTGTTGTAAAAGGAGTACAACTTTATCATAGAGCAAATACAATATATTGAAAATAAAATCTAGTCATGCGGGACGAATCACGAAATAAATGTTATGCTTTCATAGAGCTTACAAAACCATGATTCAAATTGTTCATAATGCAAAGGCCTGCCAAATAAATAAGTGCATCATGCACTCAAATAAAATCCAAAAGAGTATCTATTGCTATGAAGATTTGCTCATGTGTGATATTCTCTTTATGCGCTATGTCTACAGTAGCTAGGGGCATGTCAAGTAGAGTAGTAGTGTAGGGGGTTGCCATGACATCTACCCCTGTGGTGTTGTCAACCACAACCAGATGTGCTTCTATGGTTACCTTGGCTTCTTGTTGGCTTGGAACATGTCGATGACATGCTGTGGCTCCTCACAGATATGACTATAGTGGCCCCATATGCCACACTTGTAGTATGTCTAGTCCTACTAGCCGTATAGCATGTTGTTGTGGGGCAGCTTGGCATCCTACTTACCCTTGCCTCCTAGTGTTCCTTGGGCATCTAGAGCTTTTACCTACCCTCTTGCCAATGCTTTTGCCTTCCTCCCAATTCACTTGACCCTCTTCCTTTATATGGGCTTATGGATCTTGTAACTACTAGCATTGACTTCAAGGCCAATGCTCTTGCCAGGCCATTGAGAGACAAAGTTCTTTAAGAGAAACTTGTCATGTTACTCGGACACCTGCATGATGTCGATCATCTTGTCATATTCCTTGTATGCCACCTGCTTGTAATTATGAGCGCTCTGCACAATGCTAGGGTGGAAGGTGGAGAGCATCTTCTTAGTGTTCTTCTTGTCTGTGATTATCTTGCCAAAGAGAGAGATGTTGGTATAGATCTGGAGCAAGGCAGAGATGTACTCAACAATAATCTTGAAGTTGATGAACCTCAACTGAACCCATTCCTACTCTGCGTGGGGCAGGATGGTGTACTTCAACTTCTTGGACCACTTCTTGAGTGTGTTCCATAGAGCGAGTGCATTTTTCAAGGCCATGTACTCATTCTTGAGCATGGCACGAAGGTGATGATGTGAGATTAAGTGCCTCATCTTCCGATTAGTTTGACTTGGTGACATAAAGACGTTCATGCTTTGAGGGTTCCAATCAGACGATCATCATCTCATAATCGCTACACCCGTACATCTAGTTGTAATCGACCTCACCACAGTCATGTAATCGACCTCACCATGAAGGTTTTGCTCTTGCAAAAAATTAGACAAATTCACAAGAATAAGAAAAATTCAATATAAACTATAAATTAATATGAAGTACATGAAGTTGGGTTCCACAAAAAAATCTAGCGGCAAAACTGCATAACGGTAGACTAATCTAAGCAATACTCAAATCCTAATTATGGCAGTGGCTATCTATTTATGATTTGAGGTATGAGATCATCCATAACATGGGCCAAACAAGCAAGACTCAATTAGAATGCCCATGGCCCAATGGACTAAAAGAGGTATATGTATTTTTTTTGGCATATTTTAGACAACTCATAAGAAATTTAATGTGACAACAAAACCATACGAAAATAGAGTTCATAAGTTTTCCAACAAATACTCATCAGCTCTGAAAAGGCTTCTAGATCAAAGGTTAGGTCTATTTGAAGTTGAGGCTATCAAGAGGGACGAATCCGAATCTAAAACATATAGAACATTATGTCTTGGCTTTTATGGCCCAAAAGTGACGTGGTGACTTGAGAGAATACATGAATAAGGCCATGGATTGGTCGTGTCATGCCTCGCCCTAGCACCACCTATAGTGACATTAGAGAGGGTGCACCACAGGATATTGGCGTGAACCGACTCCTGCAGAATCGTGATATAGGTACTTGTCCTAGGACACAATGTTGGTACCATTCACCAAAAGAGATGCACCATTGTAGCTAAATATGACTTAGATAGATTATACCATATAGGAGGTCACACATTCGAAACAACTTCGAGAATGTAATTGGTAAGTAGAGAAGCAATAATGAAACTTAGCGTAGCTAGAGCCCATTTCACAAGTGATGACTTGACACTAGGAAGTAAATCTTAATCTTCAACTTCAACTTGCCTAGGGAGGGAAAAACAACGATTTGAGTACTTCTGCACTTACCAAGCCACAAGAAAAAGTGAGTATGTAGGCTTCCAAGGGAGGTTGGAGTTTATTTCATAAACTGTTTTTGAATACATTTTTCCAAAAACACTATGTGTGCGTTTTTTAATCATGTGGTTAGAAAGTGGCTCTTGTATTAATCCAGTTTGCGAATTGCTCTGTGAATTTTAGTTGATTAAAACCATTCTGCTTAGTGCCCTACCATGACACCAGCGCATAACCTTCTGCCTTCAAGCAATTTCCACTCCTTTCTCGTCTTTTAGTTTCTTTTTCACTTTTCATAACCATTGGGCATTAGCCCATCTCATATCTTATCACTTGGCTCCCAGAGCCATCCATATTCTTCAACACACATTGCTACCTTGAGAAGCCTAATCATGATGCCATTTGACATCCCAACTCACACGGTGTCATTTCAAACCATATAATAGTCATCCATCAACCCACCTAGCTGATTCTAGTAACGGTTCCCATTCACAGAGACTATTTTCATAAAGCAAAGGCAAACAAATCTACGCAAGAGGATTCACTTCACATTTGCACATGACCATGGGTACTACCATTTAAACAGTTCCATAACCTCTACAGAGGGGTATGCTTTATGCACACAACACGAGTTTACTTCTCATACCCATTGGTAGGGAAGATTTGTGACAAGACCTTTCTAATCTTATGCTAGGATCACATGCTCGGTATATGGGTCAAACCAATGTCAATCAAGTATTCAACTTTGATTATCAATAACCTCAAATACCTTGACCGAGTACTAGGCAGGCTGCACTATCCCTACTATTACTCAGGAACCTAGAGATACCCCAAACACCTTATCCTGGTGTTTCACATCTACTTGAATGTGAGGTTACCCTATTCCAACTAACTACTTGGCCAGAGGCATCCCAAACCACCCGAATGGTCGCACTGTATTATGATCAGTGTAATTCCTTAAGGAATCAATCTTTATTTGCGAATACAAAGCTTCTTACTTTGCATCGCGAGTTTATGCAAACCACTTTTATTTCGTAAATACACCGACACCACATGTCGGGTTTTAAAAGGTTTCACAAGCCATTTTTTCCATATCGACAAACAAGGGATTGCTGTGGGATTGTTGGCACCATGCTTGGATAGCAAGGTTATCGAGGTACCACAAGATGAAGTGACAAAGGGTAGGGGTCATCAACAGCCTATGGATAGAGTGTAGCTAGAGGGTAGGTTTGATGGTTTGTCATGCAAATCGAGGCCGGTCAGATTCACGTGCACACTAGCAATGCAATTGTGCAATCAAAACATTTTGCAAACTAGGAGTAATATGATTAACTAGTGACTTGCCTCTGTCTTTGTTTTTAATTTTTTTGAAATTTCTTGTCTGAAATATTTTTTATCGATGTCAACTACATGCAAAAGAGAGAAAACAACACAAAATCCTAAAATAAAAATACTATTATTAATAACTAATAGTGCTATTGGATAGATCTCGTCTTTAGAAAAATTTAGAGACTTCAATCGGGTTGATTGGAGTTCCGGATAGGAAGATATGATGTTTGGAAGGTAAAATGATTTTATGGTATAGAAAAGGATTTAAAGTTTTTTGGAAAAGAAAATGAATTTGAAATTGAGGCTGACAAGTGCGGTTGGGTTGGAGTAAGGTAAATTGGACTTTTTTTGGACGGATGGGTTTTCTAGGCTAAGAGGGAAGGAGGCCGAAGCCTTTGGGCTTTGGGGTTCCATGGGTCAAGGAGGAGCAAAAAAGGCTAAAGACCTTTGGGCTTAGTAGGCCACGCAGGTCGGCGCATGGCCACGGCTTGGCCCATGCACAAGGCTAGTGTGAGAGCATGGGGTGACCCATGTGGCTGACATGGATGGCTACATGGCACCACATTGGATTGGTGAGGTGGAGGCCGTGTCAAAAGAGGATGCTAGCCTAAGATCAGATGCTCTCGGCAGTCGAGAGTTGTCAGTGATGGAAGGCAAGCAAAGGGGAATAGAGCACTCTAGCAGAATGAATGAGGGATGAGGAAGGTGAAATAGTGACGGCTACCAACAGCGGAAGTCCATGGAAAAGTTACATTTGCCGGCGATGGAGGTCCGAGGATGGTGGCAAGAGAAAGTTGGCTTGTGACAGTGGCAAAATGCAGTAGCATGAAGGGAAATAGGATGCGCTACTATGTCGATGAGAGCACTAGGGACATCAAGAGCACAAGGGGAGGAAAAGAGGGAGGTAGGCTCACTGGAAAAGAATTTACACCGGCAGAGTAGAGCGAACTCGCAACGATTAAGCTTAGCAAAGCATGCCTAAGGGCGACCACAAGAGCGAGGTACGGCAAAGATGGGGCTATGGCTATTTATAGGGATGGAGTAGTGGTAGAGGATGAGGCTCTATAGAAAGGTAGTGTGAGATATTTCATCTGAGCTCGATATTTTCTTGGCGTTAGTGATGTGGAGAGGATGTGACACGACATAGTGTGAGAAAATGGGACAGCAGTGATGCGTTGGGTGGTGGATCGAATGGTGGTGGAGTAGAGGTGTATGAACTAGGTAGGATGCATTAGGGGAGAGATATTTTTGATCGAGAAGATTTTTTTCTTAGAGGCACTTCCTCAAGTATGTGATATTGTGCGAAAGAGGACGAAGTTGGGGATGATAGCATGGTCATTGGAGCATAGGCATGCATGAGCGAGGTAGAGGCTAGCAAGCGGGCTAATGTGAAGGGAAAATGCAACGGGCATGGGAGGAAAGCTGTGGGGTGGGCTAGTGTGGCTAGGAAGAAAGGGAGAGAGAAGGTTTGGTGACCGAGGAAAAGGAGATAGGTGACCCAAAGTGAATAAGGATTTTGAGAGTTTTTCTAGAAACTTTGGTTTGAGGAATATTTGGAATATTTGAAAGGATAATTGAACCCAAATTTGATATTTAAGATCACAAAAATTTTGAGGATTTCAAAGATGGGCTTCAAGAGTAAGACTTGGATGTTTTTGGAATATGCTATCAGCAGTCTAGTAGGTCGAACCTAACCGATGCAACACGAGACTGATGATAGTAAAAGAAGCTAAATAAGCCAATAAATTCTACTCAAACATGATGTGGTATATTCGATTGCACTAAAAGATCAGACCTAACCGATACAACCTTAGATAAAGCAAATACACCAGGATAATGGTGGGACTTACTCCTTCACTAGAGTTTAGATCTAACTGAAGCAGCCCTACATTGAGAGCAAGAACCCACCGATAAAAACCTAGATAAATTAGGGTGGCGATGCACCACGGATATTTGATCTGATAGATGATTTACAAGGTCTTAGAAGATCTATATTTATACCTTGGAGTTACAAGAGTCTAACATGGTTACAAACAACCTCCAAACGTTATTTCCTAAACATAAAAGGAAACTATCTCTGAGAACTTACCTATCTTACTAGATATATTTTATAAAGATAAAAAGTACCTTGTCGTGGTTTCCGTAGCTCCTCCTTAGACTTAGTTCCATCTAGATAACTTTTCATCTTATGACTGAACCAGATCCATCATCAATCCATCAAATCGGCTCTTTTCCTATATCAATCATACTCTTTCCATAAGCCAATCAGCTCTCCAATCATGACTGCAGGGCTTATAAAATTTTGGTGCAAACATATGCCCTCTAATTTCGAAGTATGAGGACTCATGCATTGAAATTGTCTTCCTCACGCTCCCACGACTCTGAAATCTCCTCCCCTACTTTTTATAATCAGTTTTCATGACCCGATACAATTTGCATTAAATGTGCTAAGTTATCAAACTTCATTCTTATGCACTTTGATAATCCTTGAAAAGCCAGCTTTGCTAACTATTCATCGCTTAAGTCCGAGCTATAGCATTGGCTCTGTACATTACAGAATCTTTAAATATACTCCAAAACCGATTCTTCCTTCATTTGCTTTACTGATATAAAATCTGTGAGCCCCATCTCGTGGATTCCTACAAAGAAGTGTCTATGAAATTGTTCTTCTAGATCGGCCCATCATGATTGAATTTGGTGGCAACAATACAAACCAATTAAAAGCCGATCTGGATAGTGACAACGAAAACAACTTAACTCTGAGAGCTTCTTCTACCGATGCTTATCTTCACAACTGTTAACATTTTGTCTTGCATTGAGAACTTGGAGAAGTCTAGCATCTTGTATCGGCATGGTAACAGTACTCTATTGAACAACTCAGGATATGGAGGTCGTTGCATGAAATTTTTCTCCTTTGGTTTCAAGCCAAAATGTTCCTTCATCACATTGGATATTTTGACAACCCACTCATCATCTTCATCATGTTGCCCCTCAAGCTAAATATATCCATCAGACCAATTGAACATTGGCATCTGTGGATGAATATCTGCCGATGTATGAACTAGTGGCTCTTGAGTATATAATCTATCCACTCTTTTCCTTACCAAGTCATGAAGCATACTTGTCAACCCTTCAAATTGATCATTCGGCACTTGACGTATAACTTCATCAACTAGTTCTTAGACAGGTTTGTCTGAACTTGAAACTATAGGTTAATTTGGTTCACTAATCAGAGTTGGTCTTAGGAATGAATTCTTATAGATCAGACCATCTTACATCATACAAAAGGATTGTAAGCACAACCTCTCAAAATCTTCCACAGATTGCTTTACTTGCTACCTTTGCTCTTCATTCAAATCTTCCAATGCGATCAGAATAATAATATCTTTATCAGCTTGTGCATCGAATGAGCATGCCTTGATATCAACCTCTTCTTCAAACATATTGATTAAAATTGTCTCTCTACTTGATGAATGAAATTCTAACTTCTAATTAGGCGATTATATTGTCCCATCGATCAATGAGTGAAATCTTCAATCAATGAATGGACTGACTGACGAACAATGCCTTCTGTTCCACTGGGCATGCCAAAAATATGTTCGTGCTGAATCAATTCTCCATATTCCCTAATAGAGATTTGATGTGATGGCGCAAACACACCAAGATTTGGGTGGTCTGCTTCGCTCTAGTGTAGGTTCTTTGGCTTTGAAATCCCTTCGTTGAGGTTGTTAGGGTTATGAGTGTGTCAGTCAATTTGACCCTACAATTGACAATGAGATAAATAGATGAGTCAGTCGGACGATGGACCGATACGAACTCTTACTATTTGCTGCCTATTGATAGGGTTGAGATAGTCATCGGCTATGTCTGATGTGCTCTTGCTATCGATGGGTTGCTGATAGAGACTGTAACACTCTTCTATTAGTTGGGAAGCCCATGAAGGCATAGGTAGATGGTGACGAAGGGAATGAATGACACATCATTTGTAGAGACGATGTCGCTCTGAATAAGATGATTAATAAGCATGTATATAGACTCCTTCTATCGGTTGGTTGCCGATGGAGATTGTAGCGCTCGTTTGTCGGCTGGAAAGCTAATGAAGGCATATATGGATTAGCAAGGAATAATATAAAGAACCCATCGGCTGCAAAGCTGATGACGCTTTATTCAATTCGAATAGAGTATGCAATGAATAGCAAGGAGTGAGACTTGATCTCTTGAAAGTACGAGACCCAATGATCACAGTAACAGTACCATTAGAGCTAACCTTGATAGATCGAAACGAACTAAGATAGTATGAGACCAAGACTAATGGCACAGAGACGACGGAGACTAGATTGGACACGCAGATGGAAGGAACGGGCGAATCCATCGACTAGCTAAGCCAATGCAAGCAATTCTTTAAAGTTATATGTATATTAGCTAAGGTCGGTATACTAGGCATGAGGCTAAAAGAAAATCACTTAAGACGTATGTGTATCGGCTGAGAAACCGATACACTAGGTGTGATGCTCAATATGTGGATAACTCATCGACTAGCTATTCTGATGAAACACCAAGTAAAGATCCATCAACTTATAGCTCAATTTACTATTAGCAGTCTAGTAGATTAGATCTAACCGATGCAGCACGAGACTGATAACGGTAAAAGGAGCTTGATAAGCCGATAAATTCCATTCGAACGTTATGTGGCATATCTGATGGAACTAAGAGGTCGGACCTAACCGATGCAGCTTTAGACAGAGCAAATACACCAAGATAATGGTGGGACTTACCCTTAACTAAAGTTCAAACCTAACCAATGCAGCCATGCATCGAGAGTCAGAACATGCCAGTCGAAATCTAGATGAAAGATACATTGATCTGAAAGATGATTTACAAGGTCTCAAGGATCTATATTTATATCCTAGAATTACAAGAGTCTAACGTGGTTATAAATAACCTCCGGACGTTATTTTCAAAACATAAAAGAAAACTATCTCTAATAAGTTAACAAAACTAATTAAACTTATCTATCTTACGAGATATATTCTATAGACATAAAAGTACTCTATCATGATTTCTATGGTTTCTCCTCAGACTCATCCATCTGGATAACTTTTCGTCATTTGACTGAACCAGATCCATCCTCAATCCATTCGATTGACTCTTTCCCTATATTAATTGGACTCTTTCCATAAGCTGATCGACTTTCCAATTCTGATTGTGTGATTTATCAAATTTTAGTGCAAACAAAACCCCAACAACCTGAAGACATCAAAGAGCTTAAGGACTTACACTAGAGTTAAGCAGATATCCTTAGTCCTTTGCATGTGCGGGTGATCACATCGGACCTTCATCAATGAACACGCTCTCTCTCGGCGTGCCCTTTTCCAAGACCGATCTCCATGTCAACACTTATTCATTCATTAGTTGTGGTATTGTTATAAGTAAAACATTGCACAACTCTTCTTTGTCACAAGAAATATCATTCAAATCATTTTGTAACAAAGGAATTTCAACATAGGATTCCACCAATGATTTCTCTAAAATAGCATGAGTAGTGAATAGTTATAATTCATTTGGAATATACTCACCTTGTTTAATTCCAATATCATTGGACTTGCATGTCACACTCTCCTTAGGTGTTATAGGAGCATTGTAGATTAAAACCTCTTGAAGCAAGCATGGAGCAACAGGTGTGTCATGTTTCTCCTTGGATTTCTTCTCTTCCTCATCAACTTTATTATTCTCAACTATTTGCAAAATTTTAGTGTCGAACACAGTAGGTATAGCGAGGGGTTCTTGTCAAAAACATCAACAACAAATTGTTCTCTCATAAATATTTTCATATCTTTATGAGAAGATGTTAAATTTTGCCACCATATTAAAGCATGAGAATTTAAGACACTAACATTACTCTTAATCTTTCATTTCTCACTTATACAATGCTAAGCAAATATTTTATCATTAGCTTCTTCCCAAATATTGCACTATTTAGAACCATATCCATCATAGCAAGGCGGAGATGAAAATAGTATTACCTTAAATTGCTAATGGTGATATAGCAACTATGGTTTGTTTGTCATCCCTCTTCATCTCATGTTTATCCTTGATGTAAGCTATAATGGTTAGTGCACAACATAAAGAAACAGTAGTTGGTTGCTGATGTCTTGCTAATTGTTCAGCGAGGGCACTCACTCTCTTTGCTACCACGTAGAGGTCTTGTTGTATGGAGTTCAGCTCATGCCATTGCAATCCTGCTATTATTAGTAGAAGATAAAACAACAACATAAAAATGTTATCCCTATCAACTAGTAGGTGGTAAAATATGGAATCATACACTCTCAAGTATCTTACAAAGTTTATATAAAATTCTTAATAATTATAGAAGGTGGTATGATCAGAGAGGTGGGACATTTGACGAAAGTGGATGTGCGATTGTAAGGATCAATTTTGTGCCGATTAGAAGTATGTAGAGCACAAAAGACAATATATGATAGCAAGAAAAAAATAGTTGTTTAAATCAAACAATGCAAAGTTAAATAAATTAGAGAAATGCAAATTTGTTTAAATTAGAGAATACAAAGTTTAAAGTAACTAACCTAGACTCAACTGTAGCCAAAACAAACAACTAACAACTAACGACACTCTAAATTAGAACACAGCTTACTACACAACTCTACACTCTAGATCAACATCAAAAGAATCATTGAATTTTCTCTTATCTTTTGCTTTCTTTTCAGTTTTTTATTCTGCTTTTTCCTGGTGCAGCTTTTTTCTTTCTTTCTTTGCACCTTTGTGCCTTTTTTTCAACACAAACAGATCAAGGACCTCGTTCAGAGACCTAAATGTAAAAATGAAAAGTTATAGGGACTAAACTGCAAAGTGAAACCCAAAAATTAGAACTCTATAAAAATGGAATGCTCACATCACGTAGGTTCCGTTTTTGCCAAAATATCTCGAATCTGTATAGGAATATTTTTTTCACCAAACTATGTAACAGATATCCTGGAAAAGAGGCACGTTGATGAGGAGACGTTTCGGCCAGAACGGCCGCACGAAGCAGATGGGCACGTGAGACTCTCCAAGACAGAAACACTGGTTACGGTATCTTCTCCCACAAGGAAACCAAAACCGACCCAGCAGACAACGATCTAATCTGCTATTCTCCCTTCTCCCTCACGTGTAAACATATAGCCTCGGCTATGGCAGATAGAAGCCTGGCAAGCTGAGGCAACTCCTAAACTGTCCGCAAGAAATTGCTGCAAACTAAAAAACAGAAACCTAATGATACGGGTTCAATTTTTCAAGGTCCCGACGAAAATGAACACAAACAAAACTAGACCCAACTCACGTGATTGACACAGATCGTGACTAGACCAAAAGTGACGACATAGGCAAGACTCAAACCAAAAAATCAAATCTAAAACTAAATCAACACAAGACGATACTGTTTAAAATTCAACAAAGCAAAATCTAATAAAACAATGCAATAGCTCAAGTTGGCTAGTAGATGGATAACTTTTTTTTATGTCAATACGTAGATAAAATAACTAGTAAACTAAAGAATACAAAGAGATACCTAACGATCAACCTATGCTATGACACTACTTGATGCTACATTAAGTACCCGATGTACCAATAGGTTTCATTTGGGAGCGTGAAATGTTCACGTTTTGAGACTTCCAATCAACCAATTATCACTTGCAACCGCGATACCACACATCTAGTCGTTATCGATCAAGATCTTAAGTAATCGACCTTATCACAAATGTTTTGCTCCTACAAACAATCAAATACATTTATAATAACAAAAAAACACATTCTAAATTGTAAATTAATATTAAACACATGAAGTTGGGTTTCACAAACTAATCTAGCGATGAAACTACTAATCTAAACAACCTAAACCATAACTACAGAGGTGGCTATCTATTTTTTAGGTACACAAGGTGGAAGGCTGTATATAATATGAGTTAACTAAACAAGACGTCTATGGCCCAAAACATATTTAGACTAGAAGAGGTATATGTATTATTTGGTAGATTTCAGATAGCTAAGGAGAATTTTTGACAGGGGACCAAAACCATATAAAAGTATACTTTACAAGATTTACAACAAGCTCTTGTGGTCCTTAAGAATCCTTCTAGATTAGCGGGTAGGTTCATTTGAAGTTAAGGCTATCAAGATGGCCGAATATGAATCCGGAACTTTATCTCTTAACTTTTGTAGCCTAAAAGTGATGTGACTTAAGAGAATACTTGAAGACCATGGGTTGGTCCCTACTCAACTTCACTGATCATCCAACCATTCTGTGCGCTCGCTCCCTTTTCTTCGCCCATGCAAGGAGTTATGCAAATGATAATAAATACAAATTATCATGCATCATCATTTATTTAAATATATAAAAGGTGAATATAATATAAAAGATGCACCTTTGGTGATTAATATATAATATAGCTATGATTATAACTAGGTTGGTAATGTCCTTATAAAGTAGTGTCACAAGAAGTGCAGTGCTTGATCATTCTCATCAGGGTTAGGCATGTGGTCCTGCAATGTACCCATCCTGATCATCTTGTAGAGCTTGCCCACGAGGATGATTTGGATGTTAGTCAGATGCCCTAAGTCAGATAGTTCTCACAATGCTAAACTAGCTCAGTGAACTCTTTGTTTGTGACTTTTAACATTCTATTGGATTTGAATACAATATTCATAAGTACTACTCATGACAACATGATTGCAATGGTGAATATAAATACTTCATGATTTTTCCAATATTTCTTATGGTTAGTTAATGCTAATTCAATTCAAATGCTATAATAAATACACAAAAGAGGTACAAAAGAGGCATAAAATGCATAAATTCATACAAATACTGGAAATGAAAATTTCAATCTCAATGAACATTAATAAAATACCTCAAATGCTAAAAGAGAATTCAAATTCGAAATTTCTATGCAATTTCATGGTATAATTCAAAATTTCAGTGAAATCTGCGAGGTTTGGGGCCCTTTCCTAAGTTTCCATGCTATGGAGGGGTAAAACAAGGGTTGTCCGAAATTCGAGGGTCCCATGCGCAAAAGACCTCCATGCGGAGAGTTATATGCGTATGTTTTCGAAATACGAGGGTGTTTCTGAAAAATTACAAGATTCTTTCCTTTTCTTTATTTTCTTTCCTTTTTCTTTTCTTTCTCTTTGCTTTCTTTCTTCTTCGTTGCTTCCTTTTATCTTCTTTCTGCGTGCGCGCCGGCGGCTCGGTACGGCGCGGCGGCCCGGCGCGGCACGGAGCAGCCGACTCTCATCTAGCACGGGCGCGTTCGGTGTCTGCTCGGCGCAGCGCGGGGCGGACTGCGCAGAGAGCACAGTGGCGCAGAGCGGCCACGGCGTCGTCGTGCATGACGCGGCCGACGGAGGGGCAGCGCAGCGCACGGCTCGGCGCTGCGCAGGGTGCGGCCGACAGAGGGGCGGCGCAGAGCCTGCGGTCTGTGCGGTGCGGCCCAGCGTGGCAGTCCGCGGGGCGTCGCGGCCACCCGGCACGGCTGCCTGCGGACGGTCTTGGCGGCTGGCGTAGAAGAGGGAGGGTGACCAGTGCGGCAGCGGCCGATGCCCGCGCGGCGCGGAGTGGCGTGGCGGCGGCCAGGGGGCACGGCACGGTTGCCACCGCCCGGAACACCCCAATCGGCTTGCGCCAGCGACTCCAAGTCGGCAGTGGCGGTGTTCATCGGGAGTCAACAAAAACGGAACGAGAAAGTTGCAAGAATTTCATTGTTGCAATTCACCCAACAAGATTCAAAGGGGATGTAAGAGTTCCTCTATCTTCTTCTACCTAGGTTTTCAACAGAATATCATGCTGATAACGTTAAAGCAATTCAAATAAACCGTGTAATCGGACACAAAATATAAATAGGGGCGTAATATTCTGATCCATCTATTCATTTATGATACATTTGCCTCTCATCTCTTTCTTTGTATTGCTAATTCTCGTATATATAAGGTGGGAGTGACGACCTTATTAGTATAGGACTGAGTCTTCATGGGCCATTGGCCCTAAGCCAAAATTTCTTAACACAAATTAATCGCATTGGGTGCAACCGTACAAGTTGGGCCGAATTTTCGGGCCACTACTAACGACGGACGGACGATTTCCCCGGCCCACCCACCAGTCTGCAGCAACTACTTTTTCCCCTCTTCTTCCACACAACGAAGTTCTCTTCCTCCTCGTCTCGCCCGTCTCCTCGCCCAGATCCGCCAATCGCTATGGCGTCGCCACCCCACCCTCTTCTCTTCCTCATTGTCCTCGCCGCGGCCGCCGCCACCTCCTTCGCATCTGATGCCGCCGATGACCTGGTCGCCGAGATGCAATCCCTCCGCTCCCGCTCCCCTTCGGGCGTGATCCACCTCACCGACGCCTCCGTCACCCGCTTCGTCTCCTCCCCGGCGCCGCGCCCCTACTCCGTCCTCGTCTTCTTCGATGCCGCCTCGCTCCACTCCAAGACCGATCTCCATCTCCCCCAGCTCCGCCGCGAGTTCGCCCTCCTCTCCGCCTCCTTCCTCGCCCACAACCCCGCCTGCGCCGACGTCTTCTTCGCCGACATCGAGTTCTCCGAGTCGCAGCACTCCTTCGCGCAGTTTGGCGTCAACTCCCTCCCCCACGTCCGCCTCGTCCGCCCCGAGCACACCCGCCTCGCTGGCTCCGAGCAGATGGACCAGTCCCACTTCTCCCGCCTCGCGGACTCCATGGCCGAGTTCGTCGAGTCCCGCACCGGCCTCGAGGTCGGCCCCATCGTCCGCCCGCCCTTCGTCTCCCGCAATCAGATGATCCTACTCGTCATCCTCTTCTTGGTCTCAATTCCGTTTGTCATCAAGAGGATCATGGAAGGGGAAACCTTGCTCCATGACCGACGGGTTTGGATGACCGGGGCACTGTTCATTTACTTCTTCAGCGTGTCCGGGGGCATGTACGGGATCATCAGGCACACGCCGATGTTCATCACCGACAGGTCGGATCCGAACAAGCTCGTGTTCTTCTACCAGGGGTCCGGGATGCAGCTCGGAGCGGAGGGGTTTGCGGTTGGGTTCTTGTACACCCTCGTTGGGCTCATGATCGTTATGGTGACACACTTGCTGGTGAGGGTGGAGAGCCTGCAGACCCAGCGTTTTATGATGCTGGCGGTCCTGATAATTGGGTGGTGGGCAGTGAAGAAGGTGATTCTTTTGGATAACTGGAAGACTGGTTATAGCATTCATACCTTCTGGCCCAGCAGCTGGAGGTAAATGCTTGTTCAATAGAGATGATAAGGATGGTTCCATCCTTCGGGTTCTGAGGTATGAAATTTTACCTTCCTTCCTGTCTGTAATTTTGGATGAACTTATTGTAACTTGAATATTGGGCATGACTGGCGCTTTTAGCAACTCCTTGTGATGTTTGTTAGATTTTAGTAATTCAGAAATTGTTGTTCAGTCAAATACTACTCTGCCTCAACTTGTGAGTGACATAGCAGATTCCTGACAGAAATCGAACAACAGAATCAAAGATCATTAAATATTTTTACCAGAACTTGCTAGCCTCGTCATCATATAACATAGGCATGCATCCTTGAACTTCATACATTCATTCTGTTGACTTAGTAGAACACAGCACATTTTTGGTCATATTCGTGGATAACATTTGAGGAAATGCTTGTTACCAGCAAATATTTTAATATGCTCCAACATTTTCGTAGCCAATTTTTTGTCTGTTTTGATTGACTCGGACTAGGCTTGGAACTAAATAATATTATATTTCCTTTCTGTTCTACCTTTCTCCTTTGCATGCTTTTATATTATACATTATTGTTCCTTTTCATACATACTTTCTCTTCCGATGCTTAATTACTTATTTGTATAATATTACTAAATACTTTGCCTCCCTACAGTTTGCATTTCAAATTAAAATAAAAACTGTTGATAACTGAGGACGTTTAAATTTCATGTCATGAACATATTTTTACCTTTGCATCTGAACTCTGCTACTTTGTTTTAAAACTGTTTATTGTCTTGAATTTGGTTGGTTTATACTTTGTAATATTATTCTTGTCTTAGTAGTTAGTTCTTTGTGGAAGCTATGACGTTGCACTGAACTTTGTACAGCGCATTTTGCTATTGGCTTCTCTAATGGAAACAGGGGCCATGTTCTTTCTGAAGTGCTTTAAGATATGTATACTTCAATGACATCTTATTGGTGCTTAATATGCATGAATTTCCTGGTGGTCTAAATGCCCTTTGTATAAACTAGATGATAAGAGCATGTGCATCCCTTAAGACCTAGTTTTGGTATTATGGTTGACACTTCATCACTTCCTCCCTCAAGATGCTTGTTAGTTTTTTGTGCTCCATCCTTTAAAACCCATCCTAGATGCTAAGGTCAATGGTGGAGCTAGGGATTTTACCCTATAGGGTCAATTCTTATCCATATTTAAGTGAGGTCGTTTATCTATTTTTTCTGGATTTACACATAAAATTGAGGTTTACAAGGGGGTTTCTAAAAAGCTGTGGAGTTTAGCTGACCCCACAACTTCTACATGGACCTATCACTGGCTAAGGGGTTAATGAATTTTGGCACTGTAGACTAAAATCATGACAAAAAAATGTTTATTAGCATTAGGTGTTAGTGTGTTAATATTAGCATTTTAGATTTGATACCTTTAGCGTTTGCATCTACCTTTACATCCCTTTTTTCGTGAATACATACCAGCCTGCAAATGGGGCAGGACGGGCCGACCCATCACCTATACCGTTGGACCCATTTACTTTTGGAAACCACTTGAAACCAGGTCAAAGATTGGCCTACCCCTCTCTTTGTTGGGACTGGCTGGCCCATTAGGTTCCTAGGCCACAGGAACGCCCACTTGTGCTGGCAGCAGGTGTGCAAAAGTGCAGAATGCAGACTTCATTAATTTTCTGAGTCGTTCTATTCAGAAATTGGGATTCCTTTACACAAATCAATAGCACTACTGTCAAAAATCATAAACAATGCCAGAAGTCCAAAATCCTCTGTTTGCCCACTGCAAATCAAGTTGAACAACACAGCAGCATCGAATTGCAATCAAACGAAATGCATCATTTAAGAATCAAAGTGACAGACTAAAAGAATCTCTCGAATCGGAAGAACGAACATGAACTATTGAACCTACATTCTGCACAAGACGTGAAAACAAGAAGTGCACACACTCCTTGTGCATGATTTTGATGTCAATCGCTTTGGCTCTGCAAGCCTATCAGTCTTCCCTTCATCGACCGATCCCGTTTGCAGGCTAACCAAATTCTGACGTTAACGCATGCCCTCTAATTTCGGAGTTTGTTAATAGATTTCGAAATTTCAAGCCGTTGGAATTTTTCGTAAACCAAGACGGCCCATTACAGCCTGTAAATAGCAACTAACCGGTCTAAATTCCCGCTAGATCATCCTGTCCCTATAAAGTATTTTGCCTCTTCAGCCTTTTCACATCTCATCACTAGAGCCCCTAAAATCTTGATGAACTTCAACGACCGAAGGTGAACCTCTACAGATTGCTCCATCGACCACCGATCTTCTTCTTCCTCCCGTGATGAAATCAACATACGTAGTTCCTGAGGTAATCTTTCATCCGTTTCTCTGCTCTACATTCTAGATAGATTTGGTCTACCCGTATTTTCATCTGTTCTTCACCGGGTATTGTTTACTGTACAATATCAAAGGTCAGATTGCAATTCCAGTTGCCGACTATCCGGGTTTCTTCTATTTATACCCTATGGGTAGTGAGGATCTAACGGACTATATAAATTTTGAAACATAATGAATCCCTTACAAAAACTCGCCCATGACTATCAATGATTAAACCAGCAGTTTTAGATCTTGACTCAGCAGACTACCAGGATAGAGGAATTGGTATCTTAGGGTACCGGCTTCCAAAAAATCACTCTAGAAAGACTTAGAAATCAGCAATTGTATCAACCTTTACCTAACCGATATGAAAAATAACGAGCCTTTGCTCGCATTGGTCTTCTACTTTTCGTTAGATGCCCTCAACGTTTTCATGTTTGGACACAGGCCGATGACTCTCACCTTGATGGATGTCATCATGTTGATTTGCCTCAATACCACACACTATGTAAATCTGTCTATTCTTCAATTTAAACCCACTCATCGGTTGAATACCAAAAACATTGGAGGGTAGGCTAAATACATATTGCTGCACAGGAAGACTTCTGAACAAATTGATTATCGGGAGCATGTTGTATTCCTAAATCTGTGGTTGGAGTGGTTCGTCTTTGGTGGCTCAACTCTTGGCCTGATTACTAATATACAATGCTTAGTGGAGTGCTTGGCCGATCGATGTCAAATTCCATTGGGGTAGTATTTCTTTAAAACCACCTATTAACTGTTTCATCAGATGGCGAGCATTGGTGGTCCCTCGGTCACATTGGCGGTCCCTGGTGGTTAATACAACTTTGGTTGAACATCCACACTTCCAAAGTTATCCCTAGGACCCATTTTTCCTCTTTCACTTTTCTGGCCAATCATTTAGAGGAAAGCGAAGCCTGCCGACGTCGATGTATCTCATTGGGTGAAGCCGAATTGGCTCTTTCTGGAAGTAAAATAACTCCCCTCGGACTCAGTTAGTGATTCAAATGTTTTTACTATGGCTTTACCAAGAAGGCCACCCTCTATTCGCGTACAAGGACACTTCATCTTTTGAGATATCTTTCAGATTTCACCCACTCAATGCTTTAGCCGATGAAGAATCGAAGACAATATTCCTGTCTGTCATAACTCTCAATTTTTTGCCGAATGGATTCTCATTGGGCTGATCCCAACATCTATATACAAGTTTTATCATCCATCCGTTAGCACTCGTTAGTTGGGTTTTGGCTAGCTCCTAATCGGCTTATTCTTCATCGGTAAGCTCCAAGGTCGAGGAGATGTAAACAATGGCTTGGAGTACGATCGACTAAGGATGATAGCTGGATCTCTTTCATGATCTAATACCTTCTGTAGAAGATGTGTCAGGCTCTTAAACTCTTAAGATGAAAAACGTTTTCTGATCGGATTCAGCAACCCTTGGAAGGCCAACTCAGCTGGTTGTCCGTCGATCAAGATAAGATTATAATATCGGCTTCTGATATCTCGAAAATGTTAGATGTATTCAAGGACTGACTCATTAGGCCTCTGTCTAACCGATATTAGATCTGTAAGTCACATCTCATGAATTCCAGTGAAGAAATACTTATGGAATTGCTTCTCCAGATTGGCCCATCCCTTAATTGAGTTAGGAGCTAACGAAGAGAACCATCTGAAGGTTGATCTACAGAGGGACATCGGAAAGAAACGGACTGTCAAGGCTTCCTCACCCGATGCTTCCTCATATTGGGCTAAGAATCAGCTAATATGTTTCACTATAAATATGTTATCCTGCCCTAAGAATTTGGAGAAGTTTAGCATCCTATATTGGTGCAATAGCGTAACACTGTCTAACTACTCCGGATAAGGGTGTCGGTACATAAAAGATTTCCTTAGGCTTGATACCGAACTGTTCTCTGACCACCTTTACAACTCTGGCAGATCAATCCTCCTCCCTTGGGTTCTCTCTTTGGTATTATGGAGGCAGAGTTGGTGCTCGATATTATTTAGGATGATCCCCTAGATGATTGCTTGTATCGGGATTGCCACCTAGCTAGTCTTGCCGATAACCTTTGTAGTAAGTCGTCTGATGATACCCTAGCAGCATATCATTACATTGCCCTTCGATCCGATCTTGTGTTGGTGGAAACAAATTTACCGATATATCTTTCCTAGCTCCATAAGTAACCTGTGGTTGCTCCCTTTTCATTGGCAAATACACTGGACCTTGATCATGCTCCCGAACAATTGATTTGTCTTTTTGATCAGATTGTGTAAAGTGTTCGCCAACACTTCCAACTGATTAATGAGTGCATGGTGAATAACTTCATTAACCATCTTCTGTAACAACTTTTGAGGACTCACAGGTAGTGAATAGCTCAATTCTTCCATCAAAACGGGCTTTGGCATTTGGGTCTTTTGAATCGGCCCTTGTCTGGCCATACTGAAAAACTTCAGACAGAGTTTTTAAAAATTAGCTATGTTCTGCTCTATCTTTTGCTTTTGCTCAGTCAAATCATCTAGTGTCACTGGAATTATGTTCTCTGAGTTTATCTCTTTCCCCGTAACGATAATATAAAAGAGTATGATGAGCAAGAGAACAAAGAGGAGGTAAAGAAGTAGGGAGATGGTGGAAGATGCATGAGGGTGAGCCAGGAGTAACATCTAAAAACTATAAAACATACCTCCATCAATGATGTCAGTTTTTAAGGTGCTAAGACTATGAAGAGGAGGGCAGCATGATATTTACGGACAAGTGGAGGAGGTGGACTAGTGGCAACGTTAGAAAATTTGATGAGGATAAAATTAAGTAGAGAGAGTTCAAAGAGAACTGTTTTTGTAAAATTTTTAAATTTTAAATGGAGTAGAATAGGGAGTCTTTGCAGTTTCATCCAATTAGAAGTCGACTTAGAAAAAATATTAATTATTTATTTTATCTTATTTATTGTTTTCCGTAGAAATAGTGTATGATTCACCTATAAATTCTATAATTGATGACAAATATATTCTATTTTTTAAAAGATAGCCATGTAGATTACATAATTTTACATCACAATATAAATTTATTTTGATGCTAGCCATATAACAGTACATGGCACTTTTAGTTAAACTTATCTCAAATAGACTTCGTCCACACCAGATACCAGTGTCCACTGACCACCACCCCACGCCTCGCCTCGCCCTGCGCCGGCCGGCAGCGCACCGCCTCTTCAACTTGTGGTCTCTACATCTGCCTCTAGGTTACTCGGCCGATCGAAGCGTTAAAGCCCTGGGATGCGCAGAAAAGCCGTCTACAATTTAACGCCTATTATTTTTATAGGAGGTTTCTAACTCACTTACAAAAATGAGGTTAAGCACCTTAAATATACATTTATTAACTAAAATTCATATCAAAATTAATCATAAATTTTACATCAAATTTCATATAATATTTTTCAAATAGCTATACACATGTATTAAGTCAATAAATGGTTAGATATAATTTTCCTTTATTTCTACATCTAAGTTAAAACTCAATTTTAATAGAGAGATTATAGCAAAAGACATATTGTTGTAAGGATGTATTGCATTGTTTCTAAAAGTAATCTAATTCGTAGTATGGTAACTAAGGTGTTATGATAGTACATATGGATTTGTAATAATCTAAAAATATAACACAAGTATTCAGTTTGGGCACATAATAATCTAAAAATATAACACAAGTATTCAGTTTGGGCACAAGCTTAGATTTCAGTACAAAGAGCTACCAAATCGTTTTGTTTAAAATTTCAACTTATTTGAATAATTAACTAGTTCAGAAGTAACATATTACAAGCAGTAACATATTACCAGCAGAGGATCCGCTTGTACCGGCCTCTGCACAAGTTCTTGATGACAAAGTATCTACCGAGTAACTCGGGCTCTGGTAGTGGCAAACAATAAAGACAAGCAGACACGCATCAGGGTGATGACAAAGGGCCAGTAAGGGTCGGTGTCATAGGAGAGAGAAGATTGAGGGCACTAGGTGAGAGAAGGATAAGAGCGGTGGCGATGGCGATGGCGATGGTGATGGCGAGGATATGGGCGATAGAGAACGACCTCATGGACTTAAGACACACTAAGGTTTGACGTGTAGTACATTAATTTTTTTTCTCATGCGCACCTCACAGTGACTATTTTTTATAGCCAGCGCACATTAAAAAATATATAATTATAATTATAGTCCATAAAATAAATTTATATTTTAATTATAATTATATAGCGGTAGCATTTTAATTCATAAGGTGGGCCGTGTTTTAAAATAAATCTATGCAGCCTGTAAAAATGCGGCACGTGTTCAGCCGAGCCCCAATAAGTATCTTTATACCCATGATTTAAAGCTTACAGAAAATATTTTATCCACGTCTTTAAAAATCATATTTTAATAGTGGAGGCCGCCTCGCGCAACATAGTACCAACCCCTTCGGGCACAGCTCAGCACTATGCCCGCACCATACACTAGTAACTACCAAGAGCTCTCCATAATACCACTATTATTTAGTCTTAATCAAGCAAACAACTACTAGAATTGCATGCTTCATGTGTCATTTACTTGCCCCATTTTAAATTACTTATCACTGGTCGCAGTTATTTATTGATGTATTATAATTTTTTTTATAGTTTCTTGGTTAGTTTCCAAATTATAGTGCCTTAGATTGAAGGGAGAATCCACACCTATGACTTGCTAATTATTAATACTTGATATCGAAATTTAATTAATTATGAAAAGTGAGTTATTTAGGTACTATTAAAGTTTAAATAAACTAAAGATCCTACGCTATTTCCAATAGCGTGTTTCGTGTTATATTAATTCTGGAACCGTTCATTTCATGGGCTATTGCTGTGCAAATATTTTAATTAAAATTTAATCGTTCCAGCGACACTATAACTATGAAAAAAATTAATTCAATTGAAATTCTTAGTAATAAATCATTTACCATTGACACAGATATTACACAACATTAGTACTTCGATCATTCGTAAAATTTAAAACATCATTTTAAAACTGCAGTAGAGTGGTTTTTATATTTGCATCATAGGTTCAAACAAGATTTTCCTATACATCTCAATATCTAAAATTTATAGGGTCAGATGGCGTGGTTAAGTTCTGATCAAACCTCATCTTAGATAAGAAATATTTAAATAAACAACATTTTTTTAAAAAAAAGTTAAGAAACAACATCAGACCTGGAGAGTTCGAGGTCGCTTGCGTCCGATCGAAATCGATCGATATGGTGAGGGCAATCTTTTCCTTATTTACGAACTTGCATCATGTGTAGAGTGGTAAATTATGGCCTCCATCAAAGGTTTGCTCCGGCACAGTGATCCGATCACTGCTGCGACCTGGATCCGATCACCCTGCCCGACTGCGCCCCAAAAGGCACGTGCTTCCCCTGCAACGCCAGAACGTGCGTGCAGCCTCTGCGTTATCTCACCACTGCGACATCACACGGTGCCCCAATCCCTCGTGAATTTTTCCGTGACTTTGGGTGGAGAGACCTGGTCATGTCTCCCCTCGCGAGTTATTCTGTTTGACTTTAGGCAGAAAGACCTGATCGCGTTTCCTATCTTGGCAGTACCAAAGTCTGAGATCGATACGAAGGCAATCGGCATGTGAGATCGACGCACACGGTTGGTGGACATGATAGCTCTAAAAACACCTAATTAATATGGCCATAAATAGATATATTTTAGCAAATTTCATACTAACCAAAAAGTTATGACAAGTTATATTGTTAACTCATTAAATACACTTCAATTGTTTTTTGAAAATAGTCATTAACCATAATTAGCTGCTTAGAAATCGACTATCTGAACTGTAATTTAATTTAAAGATTTTTCAACTCTAATCTAATTCAACTTATTTGGGACTTGAGTCGAGTCATTAACCATAATTAGTTAAGATAATTGTTGCTACATTGATAAAGGCGAGATAGACAAATTTATCTCTAAAACAATAAAAAAAAATAGTAAAAAACGATAAGTAATTTAAAACACAAAGTATCAGAACGGTGGGAAAGAACTATTAGCCGTCATGATGCTTGATTTTAAGATGAAAGCTGAAATCTGAGTGAAAAATACATTACAAACTTTGTTTTAAAGAGAACTGCTCGAGCTAAGGTCCACACTTTAGACATGAACTTGCAAATTACATTAATATAAATAAAAAAGATAGTATCCCCAAAAATGACACATTGTAAGAGGAGAGCATTCAGATATGTTCAGCCACAACAGGTGGGTAATGGGAGGAATACAACCTTCACCAGTTTGTCATGCTGTCAGTAGATGCCATGGCCTAACACTGACAGTCAGCAGGAAGCAACACCAGCAGAGGGCAAGTATTCAAAATGCGAATGACATGGAAAAGAAACAATGGAGGAAAGGATGAACCAGTGTTTGATCCTGAAAAAAAATAGTGATTTGCCCCTAAAATCCTCGTGCAAAACAGAGAACTGATGGAAATTTAAATGGAATAACTCGCAGATACAAAATTGTCACAATAGATCTACTATTGGAACTGTCTGAAAACTTATCAATATTTCAACTTTGCACCCTTTTTTTATCAGGGGCTAGAGGTTTCATTCTTAAGATTAATTCGGTGAAGTGATCAATAAATAAGATTATCTCTCAACATATAACTAAGCCTAATGAAGAATATGAAATGGCACTTTATACTCATAACTTCTTAAAGTATCTCCCATACAATGGGTTGTTTTTCCGAAATTTTCCTTTTAGCAATCCTAACATTAGAAGTAGCACGTTTCATGATTAAATCGAGAATTACAAATAGCTTAGAAGGCTTTATTGCTATCTCTAGAGGTAACCCCTGTTGACATAATGAAAGTGGAGGACCACAACAATGAAGTCTTCGTTTCAGTCCTCCTGGTGGCCATTGCTCCTAGTATAAGTAGTTGTAATGAGCTGTGAGTTCCCCTTGAGGGGGTGACTAGCCTTTAGCATGGAATGCAAGGTTCGATTTCTGGAAGATGTTAGAGCAATAATATTTTGCATTTTTGCAGTACCTTTCAGCAATAACCACAAACTATGTGTCGTGTAGAAAAAATTCTCAAAACATTACAAAGACCAAGAGAAATGTCACCCTTACACATCACAATAAGGGGTCTGCTGCTCCATCAAGTAGACCGCATTCGAAATCATTGTTTACCAGAACTATTTTCTCTGCCTTGATAACAGCATCTAGTTGAAGAGGAGCAAAACTCTGACCAGGGCCATAGAAATGAGGAAAGTAGTTTGAATCATCAGCTGCCTCATAAACTAAGCCATCTGAAAGCTACAACAAACAATAAGACATAATGTTATGCATGTGAACTAGTTTCACAATAAACAGATGAGTTATACTAAAATACAAACTGGCACCGGCTAGCTACTTGCCTACATATCAGAGCAAAATGCCAACTATTCAGCTCTACTTATTTATATCCATCTATCCAACATGTGATCATGCCCCAACTCCCATATAAGTAATAAATAGGAATACTAAAGCAACATGCATATATGGTTTATAAATAGAGATATAAAAAAATCTGGCACATTCCTCAGTAGTTAAATGATCTATTATGTGACTAAATGCGGCGGACTATAAAAAACATGGAACCATTACCTTGGAAGTGTTGACTTGTAGTAGGTATAGATCATTCCTTCCAAGGAAATTTTTTTTTAGTGTCATCTTCACCTAAAACAGGCCAAAAATGTTTTTAAGAAAAATACATATACCGAAGTGCCAAGAAGGAATAATCAGAGCTCATATACAAACAATCTCTAGATCAATTACAAGACAAATCATTCAGTGCAGCATGAAAAGTATATAAATTGAAGTATTTGAGATTTTTGTTGGGTTTTAACTCTAACCTATCCCAACTTGGACTGAAAGGCTTTGTTGTTATTTGTTAGTATTTATATGCGACAGTAATAACTTTTTTTTTTGCATGAAGTTGTTTTGTAGAACTTGAACGGCATAAAACAATAGGTGTGGGAGTTTATCAATGTATATGGTATTGTTGAGTAAGCAAACCATTTCCATATTTGTCCTTCATTATGAAAGTATGGCCAAAGAATGCAACATGAATATGCAACGCCTTTTCTTACTAGACCACATTTTCTGAATTCAATGTCAAATGAACAGCTCCAGCAGGCTTTTAAAAGCCAAAGTCAATATGGTCACCATATTATAGATACTTAGATTTATAAATTATTGTTCACTGTGTTATGGCCACTATTCACAAACATCCTAAATGATTTCAAGTGTCAAAATTAAATTGATCAACATGGTTCTTCATTGATCAGTCACTAGCCACAGTTCTAAGTTTTCAGCTGTAATCGAATTACTTGGTTTCAAAAGAAAACACAGTAATGGATTCACATGAGCTACCACCAGAACCAAACAAACTAAGTAATCACCCATCCTACCCTCCAATAGACCAATACCCTATAAATCAATCCCCTTACTATTCACGTTACCACTGGACCAACGAAACGCCACCCAAGATTTTCTTTTTCCTACAAAATAACAAAAGCGATCCATTCTAGAGTCAACAAATGTCAAATGATAGTGAAATTGGCAAGCCTACCAATTTGCATGACTGTCAAAGCAAGGGATTGAGTATGTCAAACAGAACGGCTCCAACAGGCTTAAACGCCAAACTTAGCACGACCACAACATCACAGATACATACATAATTCCTCAATGCTTGTTACGTTCACTATTCACAAACATCCTAAATGATTTAAAAGATTCAAAAGGAAATGCCATATAGGATTGCCAATTTAACACTCACAAGAAGCAGGAAATTTTCACACGAAGCTCTGTAGGTAAATAGAAGATGAAATCGAGCGCTGCGAGGTGAACCTCTAGATAGCACTGATTTGCTCCAACCTCCAACCCTTATGTTCTAATACTCGGTTGGCTTATCCCTAATTTCACACATCAATTTTCAGCAAAATAGTCTAGCACACAAGATCCACGGAAAAATTAGAGAGCAAATAACTAAGCCCAAATCTCCACGGAAGTGCGCATCTGGTAAAACGAGAGATCCACGCCGATCCCGCGGGTAGAAAGGAATCAAACATCTCAGCTTTTAATTTGGGAATTACCTGACTGAGGTCGCTGAGGTGGATACAGCCGGTGGAGCGGTCGAGGTCACCGCCGAGGGTGCCGCCGGTGCGCTGAAGCTGCGCCCACTCACCCGCCGTGCTGATACGGTATACGAACGACTGCGGTGCTGGTTTTGCCATTGCGGCCGCTCGCTGACAGCTTTGAGGATCAGGTTACTACGCCGCCTCATATTTCTTCGAGAGGACAGCATAGAAGATGTCACTCGTTTGGGTAAGTAGATGATTAGAGTTAAGCAGTGAAAGGTCTACAGCACCAATATTAATGCATTGTGATGTGATGAGGATTAATGATATAACAGATGAGTCATGAATGTTAAGGGTTAGTGGGATGATGTGATCCACTAGTATGGAAAGCAATGAATGAAAAATCACTTTTTACATATGGTAGGTACATATATTTAGAAAAAAAAATTGAAATTTAAAATTTTGTTGGATGATGAATGAATGAAAGATTTTGTTGGATGAATGAATTATTGGCTTCAATGGAAGTACTTTCATTTGGGAGAAAATTGCTATCCATGTTAGAGTTCCTCAAGAGTTATCTTTGTGGGTCAGCTTTATAACAGTTGCTAGTATAAAAGATATCCATGCTGCTGGTGAACGTGAATCTCTATTGAAAAATATCAGAAAAGATATATCATTTGTTAAAATGGAAAAAGGTACAACTACTATTTATGTTCGAGACCCTTGGTTATTTCAAGTGCAGCAGGTGTGGAGCATAGCAACGTATCATGTAGCGAAGAATTGAATATTGTTATGAATTGTATTCACATTGCTATCTATCTGTGCGATTAATTGGGAAGGAGAATTGCTCCCTGCTGTCATCTAAACATCAATCAACTTCATGTATTGAGTGTACAGGATTATGAGAGTGCATTTGAGCTCACTGTTGATGTCGAAAATTCTACTTCAGTCTCTCAACTATAATTAGAGTTTCATTCACATTAAAACTGAATATGTAACCTCCTCTAATTTTTAAAATCAGTGCAAATCAAATCTTGGTTTTAGCTAACATGATGCCTAAGTGACATAATGACCTGATTTTTAAGTAATGTGACACCTATGTGATGTTTACGTGGCATTCAAATTAAAAAAATAGGACTCACATTTAAGTTTGAAAAAAAAGAAAAAAAACTGTAGAGTCAGGTGTCATCACCCCTCTTTTCTTCTTCCATTATGTCTCCTGTCTTTCTTCCCTCTCATCTTCCAGCGAGCAATCCAAAGAAGCCGGTGAGGAGCAGAAAGGCAACGGACATGGACAGGCCAGCGGCGATGGAGACGGGTAGTAGGGGCTTGAACCAACAAATGGTGGCTCGTCGACGAGGGGTACGACAACTCATCGTCTTCACCGGGCACAACAGGGGCCAGTAATAGGCAGCGGCCATGAGTGAGTTTTGGACCGCTCGTTGGCGAGTGTCTTAGCGAACAAAATTAAGTTTATTAATTTTCTCGACCAATTAAATGTATTCAATATTTCCACTAATTTAAGGCTTTATAACTGTTGGAAAAATTGTAGTAAACTTTGCTTTCATGTTTTAAATTATTTTTGATTAAATGAACCCAACAGGAAATTTAGCAAGAAAAAACTTTATTTTGACTTGAGACTATTTATTGACGAACGTTGTTTATTGTTTCAAGACAAATTTCTTGTTATATTTTCTTATTCACTGTCATTGTGATATGGTTTAGGATTATTATTCCGCCCGCCTCCTCGCATTGGATTACTCTCCATCCTTCTCTCTAACTACGATTTGGCGTGCCGCTATCTCCCTCTATTGTCGAACAACCACCCCTCTCTCCTTTCACATTGCCGATACCTTAGGCTGTACACTGGCTGTGCTTACTAATTTTCCTCAACTTTCTTGCCTTTTCTTTCCATTACAATACACGGATGCTTTTCTAGTAATGTAGAAACTGTAACATTAATATAGATGAATTAGAACTTCTTGTTTGCTTTATCTTTTATTTGTTGCATCAATCTAAATATATTTTTTGTTTATCAATATTTTTTTTCATATCTGTGAGGATAAACAATAAAGTAAATTTAATTAGGTCATTCTATATTCTACACAAGAAGAAACAAACCATAAGCAGGATTTATGGTATATTGATTTAGTGTCGAAAAAATTGATTGATAGAAGAGAAAAACCAGTTAATTAATTGACAAATAGATAGCCTCAATTATATTTTGAGTTTCAATATTGCGTCCTGGGAATAACAAACTAGCAGGTGGATACATATGAGTACACCAAATTAAAATTCTAGTGCACCGGTACAACTACTAGGATACATGCATGCGTTTTTTGTTAAACAAATGCTGTACATGATTTTTTTTGCCATGTTGGTAGGCCGTGGAACACCCATTGGCCCCTTTATCCAGTTTAACAGAAAACAGCTGTAATCCATTTTCGTTTCTATACTCGATAGGAAACACGGATGGAAAGAGGAGGAAGGGAACGCGGAAGCTGCATCCCTGCCTGCTATCCTCTAGTCACAATTTTACGGCGACACAGGTTGGGCAGCCACATGAGCATTCAGCACAACGTCGATGGCAGAGATTGGCAATAACGCTTTTTCTCCCCATGTATTCTGCTCACTAAGCTGCGGAATTGCTTTCACTGCTAGGGCTTTATCGCGGTAGTGTCTTCAAGCAGCACATCGGGGAGCAGTAGCAGTTCCCATTGGTGTTAGGTGCTAGAGGTGGCACAACCCTCCAAGAGATATCGGTGTCTTCCCCACTGTTAGAGCTAGCATGCACAATCCTCCAAGAGACATCGGTGTCTTCCCCACTGTTAGAGCGAGCATAGGCAACGGCAGCTTCATAGGAGAGGCAGAGGGGCTCTGTAGTCCTTCAGCAAGAGGAGGTGACGACGGATCTCTGAGAGAGAGAAAGGAACTCCCACATGGCAAGAAGACCCGGGCAATAACAAGTGAATTCTGTTGATGGAGTCAACTGTGATATTTGATAATATATGATATATCTAATATCTACGTCGATATAATGGGGATATATAAAAATCTGCATTATTGAAAGAAGAAGAGCAAATACTAAAGTGGTAATTTTTTTAGGTAATTTAAGGGGATGATTTTTTCTCAAAGTATCATGGATACAATTTAATGTTGCAAAAAGTGTGGATATTAGATTTGTTAGTTAGATTTACAACACAGTAAGGAAAAGAGGGTTCTACTCTATTTGAATTCTCTATTTGGTGATGATGTGGACTATCTGCCATGGAGAAGATAAAATCAAATCTAAGATATAAGATGAAAATGAACATGTTCTTCACAGTATCAGGCATGTAGTCTAATTTTACTTAGCAAGACTATAGCAGTACTACTAGAGAAAATGAAGCATTATTACAGCTAGAGTCGTAAGAAGATACGAATATAGCCAAGTGAATCTCTGTAGCCTTTTGGGCGGCTTGGCGTGAGCTACAAAAGAAACCAAGTTCGGATACACGGTGGTTTGCGTAAGAAGCAAATTTAGGTTAGTTTGATATATTTAAGAAGGTAAAGTTTATCAGAGTTTATATCTATGTAGTAAGTTAGTGTCCAACTCTATACTAAAATTTTGATATCAAATATATATACGTATTGGTCCAGATTATCTAAATACACTAAAATTATATGACTACCAATAGTATTTTTGGGTTAATTTTCTAACAATTTTTTTTTCAAATTGAATACGTCCATTTACAGTTCAGTAATGAATTTTTGAAGTTTTAATTGAATTAAAGCAAAATTAAAAAGGCTAAAAAGAATTATGAATCAATAACTAATTATTGTTATGAAGGAAAATATTGTTTAATGCGTTGGACGTAGGAATAAGCAACTAACATGTGATAACTGCTCATACGGGTTAGGTGTACTTATATACGTTCATAAGGCTGACTGTGCGTACATAGCGCCTTCGAAAAAAAAGAAGAAATAGTTCGTTCGAAATTATGAATGTCAAAAACTGTCAATATAATTAAAGCCAAGCCTCCACCTTCAGCGGCGAATGTGATGGCAACAATCGCCGAACCGATGGCTGACTGAGTGACAATCATTCCCTCGTCATGTGGATGGATGGCCAGATAGGTTGATGCCTAGATGAGACCGTCACAATACCTGAAAAAAAAAGGGCCCGGAACTGATCTGACAAATTACAAGGCCATACTATACGAATTAGCAAAAACTGTTAAGTTCTGCAACATATTGTTGTGTCATACAAAGCAATGCTTTGTTAAGAGTCAGGCGAGCGTACCCTTGAACAACATAGGAGTTCAAGTTTATCAAACCGTTCGCTAGTTCATGGAAATAAATTAATATTTTAAATTGTTTAGGCATATCTATCGTGCGAGGCACGGAGAAAGAATGAAATACCAACATATCTTACGTACAAGCCTTAATAATTCACTGAATTACTTATGTGAAACAGAGTAAGAATAATGTGGTATGATATACAGTTGCCAATTGCACTGTTGCCGTAGCGCCCAGCTTCACTCCCCAAGGGGCAACATGGGTGGAGCTAAACCCTAGCTGCCGCCAAAGCATGTAGCCAACAAGCTGCACTACAAGATAGGACAGCAGCGGTTAAAATCATGAGGCACGCCAGATATGGCACAGGTGAGAGGTGGTGCATGGTTCAACCGCCGAAGTGATGCAGCAGTGAGGCTTAGAGGCAGGAAGACGCCGTGGCAAGTGGTGACGAGGAGGCTTGCACGGCAATGTGCGACAGAGCCAAGATGCACGTGAGGTGAAGCCCAACATAGCGTGGGCAGGGATAACAGCTTGGGCGGCTCTAGTCCATGGTATTGATGATGGTTGGTCATATTCATTGTAAGGTAGGGAGAGTATGCTCAACCTATAGCAATGACGGTGGTGGCATGGATGGGACTGTTCAGTGGTGACATCAGCTAGGTTGGCCTACGGAGATGCGATGACTCTTGGGATCAAGAGATATGACGGCGTAGTAGTCTCAGAGCAGGTGGCCTTGCGAGCCCATCTGGTTTGTCCTAGGCAGTGGATGACCAGCCATTCGAGGGTGGGTGTGCTCGACTCCTATGATAATCTAGCCATCAGTGACAACTGAAGTATAGGTGGTGCTGGCCTACGGCAACGATGATGGCGGATCAAATCTAGGCTTAGGAAGGGCAAGTGTGCTTGCCCCTGTAGCAATCTGGCCTGCAACTATGGCGTGGATGGTGCTGGTTTGGGTTAACATCAATGGAGGTGTTGCGATAGGACAACCAAGCACAGAATTGAGTGAAGGCTAGCCAGCGAAGGAGTGTTGGTGTAGTGGTGTCTACAAGTTAGCGGTGTCATGTCTATCATTTTTATCTAAAATTTCTAATACTTGCATGTGCATTTAATTCTCAAATCAGCTCAATATTAATAAGAAAGTATAAGTCTTTAACTAATAATAAAATGAGTGTATAATTATTATAGAGATAAATGTAACCTCTGAAACAATTAAAGGTCTAAGAAATGAAAATAAAACAGTCACGGCGATGGCTCTAACTTCATAGGCAATATGATTAGGGCTCACTCTAATCCTCCAGATCAACTTCTTCACTTTAGAACTCTTTCTCTGATTATTGATTATTACAAGGTGAGTATATAGAATACTTATCAAGTAACACATTAAATATGTAAGTGTATACGATATAACAAAGGTTAGTATAATAGGGCTAATTTACAGAAACATCATTTAATAAACATTTAATAATAGTAAAATAGTTTGATATTTAATCAATACTAATTTATCACTATACAATATATCTCGGTTGTATAGGCCCAAACCACTCTACATATAGAGTTATTATAAATCTCTCAATTAGCACAATATTTACCATTAATGAAAAAATATAAGAATAATTATGAAAAATATTGTTAGGCTCGTCAATAACCATAAGCATTGCTATTCGAATAATTTTACTCACAATAGAGATGTACAAATTTACTCATGAGACATAACCGTATAGCATATTGCCATATGTCTCAATACCACCATGATATCTCAGATAAGACCCTTTATGTAATATGTCTACAGAATGGTCACCGGTCATGTTTCGAGTAGAGGTGACCTAACTCTTAGACTAGAGAAACTCTTAACCGGATATATTGCGATGAGCCCCTATGGATATATTGACACTACCACTTATAAACTAAATATGGAACATGCTACACTGTAGATTTAGCCATTACCCATTTCGGCTTGTGGTTAGCATGGTGAATGCTTCACAACAGTAGCTCGTAAACCGGTTCTTAATTACCATAATTATGACTATCACAACCATTTGCTTATAACCCACCATTAGTTAAGTTTTAATTGATAATTCATTAGTTAACCGAACATAACCAATCATCGTAAGCTAGCATTAATTAATCATTATTAAACATAAATGAGGCATTAGTTGTCTTGTAAGTGATTTTGGAGTTTGCTAAGAAATTATACTAAATATCTAGCTAAACCATTATATATAGTGTAATCTAGTTAAATTATATCACAAGATATTAGAATATAAGGTAATCAATACAAATTAGCCATAACAAGGATATATGTTCATACCACCCAATGATATTCAAAAATAAATGTAATATTTGAATGAAAACCATGGTTTAAAACATCAAATCAATATGCTTAAATGGTGTTAGATCGATGTGAATTTTCTTACTACTCTGCAATGACTTCCGAACATTCCCCAGCGAAAACAAGCTCTCTAAAAACATTAGAAACTAAGGGCAACAGAAACAAACAAATATTGTACATAAAAATAGAGAAGCAACACATGTTAATATTTTTAATGAATAGATCTTAATTTTTAGATAATTTATCAACTTGAACAGACCGATTTGGACTTAGAATGAATTAATTATCATTTTTAAGATTAAACTATTTTAAAGCATACACAAAAATTAATTAAAGATTATGCCGTAGTAAAGAATTATTTTTGAATGAAAAATGAATGATTACATCACATAGACTTTGTTCACCATAAACTAGGTGTACAATGGCATTGTACAAGAATTGACAGCCAGGATTAATTTGACTAAGGTTGACCAAGATCGATGGCTAAGATCAATCCCAATCTATGGCTCGAGATGGATGCCACATGGGCATCCATCTGGCTGCCACGGACAATGGGGGGTGGCATGGCACTGACATGGACATGCCGATGGCGAGTGGTACGAGGACCTACGATCATTGCCACTCCATAGCACGATAACGCAAACCGAGTGCACTAGGATGATGACAACATGATGAAAAACGATGACGAACAACAGCAGGTGACTTCGGGTCGTCAATACAGGCAATGCTCCAGTGGTGGACAATGACCACAAACCAATGGAAGAGACATGGCAACGACTACAACATCGGCTGCTAGGGTTAGGTGACATGATGGGCTAAAGTGAGGGTGGTGGTGAAAAAAGTAGGGCACGTGGCTCCTTTTTATAGCATGGGATAGGTGTGTTTGGGCATAAACAATTGCTAGGGCAGTAGAAAATCCAAGGGTTTTCAATAGTTATATAAGCTCAAGTACAATTTCGATATGACACCAAACAGACATGGTTTTGCTCTAATTATTAGGGAAAAATATAGATGATGATAAGGAGATAAAAAGTCCTCAACTAATGAACAGGGAGGCCAAATTTAGTATGGATTCAGTGGTGGCTTGGGCTCTACCTCCGGTTGGAGGTTGAAGATGGCCCCGATAAGTAGGGCCTAGCTATCGATTGAAAGGAATGAGAGGGGTGTTGGCGGGTCGGCTAGGCCGCCTTGGCTAGCATGGGAGAACGTCGATGTGGGCCAAAGGCTAAGCTCATGCTTGGGAGAGGGGAAAGGAGTTGGCCAAATTTAGCCTAGTGGCTTAGGGAATATTTTAATAGGATTTTTCATTTAAATTATTCATTGAAATTATATTTCACTTATTAAAAATGTTTCCCTTGTCAAATAATTCATAGAAAAATCTAGAGCTAAATGAACAACTAAAGTATTTAATATAATTTTTTATCTAGCCTATTTTTACGTTGAAATTTATTAAGAATTTTGTTAAGGTTCCTCTTTTACACTTTAAATAATTTCTAAAAATGTATTGACAAGTATATTATTTGATTAAATAATTTTCAAGGCATGACAGTAGAATGCTTGAATGTTGATGGGGCAATGAGGCTGTGACTATAGAAAGTAGGTAGGCAGTAGGCGAAAGCCTTCCCTAGTATGTTGTTGGCCTAACAACAATGTCACTTTCAAGTGTTGTGATCCTTCTTTCATCCTTTTTGTCTGCAGCCCGTCTTGCTAGTGGTGTTTAAGAGGCCACGGATACTTTTAGCTATTTGGAAGTTTTGGTGGGGCAGTTTAGTGGTAGCTTTGTTGTAGGTCTGGTGGTGTCCGTTAATAGTTACTTCTTTGGTATGTATAGACGTTGTTGTTACGTAACAACAATTCAAATTTCAAACAAATTATCATGTCTCCAAATAGTATAAATCTACATAAATGTGTTATGAACCAAACTAAACCAAGATAAACCAAACTGAATACTGATTATATAAAAGATTAAAATGATAAGAAAAGTGATAAATGTAAAAGACTAGGTGATCTCATGGTTCTACATAAACATGTAAGACATACTCTTTTCCATCAAAATAGCTCAAAAATTTTGTAATTATATCCCTTGGTAAATAATGAGTCTATTTCCTACTTCGGACCAACAAGATTTCCATAAAAAACAGTCAGGGGCCCTTCAATCCCATCATAGCAAAAAAACAAAGTAGCACATATGAAAAGATGTTTTAAAAGTCTAAAACATCTAGTTACATGGATGTGGGCACTTGGCACTACTAGTTTGTTTGTTTCATTTATTATTGTTTTGATCCTAGGACACATGTCATGCTCTCATTTCTTTTGGAAACCTAAGGCATAGCCATCAATTTGATAAACACATTTGGCTAATGTTTCGTAGTGTTATATTAAATTGTTCATATTATAATACAACTAGTCATTTCCACTATAAGAAATTTGAAGCCCTTCTTTTGCAATGAAAAAATAAGTCTTCAATTTGAATATTCAATGTACCTTACTGATTCTGCAAGTGGACACAATAAGATTTTTGCAGTTATGTTTGCTGGTTTGTCAGTCAATATTCCACATGTGGCCATTAATTTGTTTGACTTAAAATAGATCCAATAGATAATACATCCTTGTGATGCTAAATTTGCCCTGGATCATGAAGTTGTTCTATACAAAGACTACGGAAACCTCTAATGCTAACAATAGCAATATTGTAATGCAGATTATAATTTTACAATGTCCCTAGTTTTGTTGTTTGTTTAGAAGGTGTAGAACAATATGCAATTGTAATGTGAGGATTTACAATCTCAAATAAATAAGCACAATGAGTATAATACAATACCAGCCTTCAAGTTACCATCAATCCTGTTTTCATTGTTAGAAATTCTTACTCATCGTTAGAAATTCTAACCAAACCTGCTGAAGTTAGGATTCTTGTGTTGGATTCCTTGCAGTCTATAAATATTCCCATGCAAGAAAAAATCCATTCTTCCACTACAAGATGATGAAATAGAAAAGAGAAATGAAAAAGGAATGAGATTATAACAATACAGTTACCATTGAATGAGCAAGAGAGAACAATACGTGACATGTTTGAAGCAACTTTTTTGGTGAGTTTACTCCAGATATCATTGGCAAATTCATGTTCAAAAGTATTAACCAAATGCATGCCTCCTGGTTAATGAAAAGTAGTACCACATCTGAGAGTGATAGAATACAATAGTCAAAATGTGTAATGCAAGGGAGTATTCAGCAATAGACTCACCATCAAAGATAGTGGGCAAGGGATAAACTTTAGACGCTTGATCCTCAATTAAAAATTCCCAAATTCTGGTGCAACAAACATAAGTGATAAATCATCATGTGTTAAAACTGATCAGCAAAATTAGAAGCAATAACCCACCATCACCATCATCAAGGCAAGAAACTCAACCTTTCCAAAAAATTTGGATCAATCTTAATGGGTTTTTCTGGAGAAACAATGTGAAGTGGTTAATAACCATGTGTTAGTAATATCAATAATTAACATTAAAACATGATGACAGCGTTTGCATGATAATTAGAATTACAAGTGACACAGCTTGATTGAGGTTCTTAATCACTAGATGGCAATATGGAAGACTCCTATTGCCTATTCTCACCTTCCCCTGTAGAGCTACCAAAAGTAGAGAAGATGAGAGTAGGATGAAAGCATCTAGATTCCTGTAATATGGTTTTTGTGATTAATGATAATATAATCATTAGACTTATCATTTTTTTAAGATTTTAAAATCAAAACAATTAGAGTTCTGATGATCCAAATGGTCATGTGCTTTGGACAATCCCTCAAAATACTTTATGGTTAAGAATCGGTTGAAACATAGCTTTAAATCGAAAAGAACCTCATTACATCTATACGCATTCAAGGAGTTGCATGAATGCGATTGATTTAGGCTCATTGCTGAAATGACCACTATAAAGAGGGGAGTTGGTTTAGTAACTTAAGGTTCTAAGTGTTAGAGTCTAGGTGTTCAACACACTAGATCTCTAGTCTATCTAAAATAAGTAGTAAATCTTTAAGAAATTTTAAGCAAAACCACTATTTCCAAAGGAACTTCTTGAGTAGCTCTAAAACATGTGTTTGTCGGATTGTTTGAGTGATGTAGGACAATCCACTTTAGCATTGATTTGGCAAGCTAAAATAGCTAGAATGGACAGTCCACGATCACTGTCAGATTGTCCGGCTTAATCAAGGCCATGTGATCATGTGTTGCTCAAATAATGATCTTGGTATTGGCTAGACAATCTAACAGATGCTAGATTGTCTTCCTAGTTCAATGTCCGTTATGGTCATATGTTGGCCAAACAATAGAATTAAACTTGTCGGACAATTCCACTTTAACTTCGAACAATCAAATATCTTTGTAATCAGCTTGAGCCAACTATCCGTAGTATTGCTGGGTACTTCGACTCCCTCTTTGTCTCATAGCGATCGGACAAAGTGTGCCCGACGGTGCTGAATAATGTTCAATAAATAGTTCGAGTGATGTCAGATTATCCGGCTCTTTATGACTTCAAAAAAATGTTAGTATAAATAGGTAAAAGCAAAAAATGTTAGTACAAATAGGTAAAAGTATAAAACTAATCTTGCACAAGTTCTAACAAACCTGCAAACGATGAATAATTTAAAATTAATGGTGATGATATGCTACACAGGATCACAATCTAGTAGTCTGAGCTTTTTGCACATCTAAACATAACTCATCATAGTCAGGACATTCTTCCACCGCTTCTAGAAAGGACTCAGGGGTTGTGAGAGATTTTTGTATCTCACTTATACTCTTTCCAATTGTGCTATCAAGTTTCTTAATCTCACCGCTGTAGTATAACATAGTAAACTCATCAAGAGTAGTTACCAAAGGTAGAATGGATAAGGACAATTAACATTGTATATTCTTTTTTAGCCAATGTACGGTCAGCGAGTCAATTTAAAGTTTAATAACTAAGGGTTAAAGAATATCAACCACCGCATCATAACAAATAATACAATTAGCATGGATCAAAGGGCTAACAATCCCGTGCAGTGTAGGTTGTGGGTTAGTCTCCCCGCTTATGCAAGCTAAGATTTACATTTCAAAATTGCATGTTGGAGTAACACTTCAAGAAAAAAAAAGTCGCGACGATCCTGGGACATCCCCGGGAGCATGCAGCCATGCACATAGCTTTTGTGAGAATAGCTGATATCTATGTTTCACTTCCCTAATTTCTATGTTTCAGTTCCCTTTGAATCCACTATTCAAATTAGGCTTTTTTTTTGTCAGAACATCTTTTACTAGGCGCCAACAAATCTCAGTGAAATTGGACCAAAATTAGTAAGGACATCACTATTTTGGATATACACATATATCATTTTTAACAAGTTCAACTAGATGAGCCAATAACTCATGCTCATATAAGTCAACTTAACCATTAGTTAAATATGTTTCTAACCTTAGATACAAATATTTCATAGAAGGGCATACTAGTTATTGTGATATAATTGTTATTGGGAACTAAGGAGAAGACCATGAAGAAGAGTACAAGAGCCCAAGTGTAGAAGAGGAGACATCAAATCCTATTCGTGGTTTTGAGTCTATTGACAATGTCAACTTTAAACCGCTGATCCAGTAGATTGTTCGGAATGCACGAGTACTTGTTCAAAATCTTATACAGTCTATTTTTAGATGATTTGGTCCCATGTTAAAATTCCTTCTAAGCAATCGTCCAAACAAGTCATATACCTCATCTATTATGAGACTGTTTTAGACTGCGTCCCCTAGTCATATACATCATTAGTCATCATTATTTAAAGTTGGGTTTTACTTAAATTATTTTGTCGCTTGTAGTTTCACCGCTAATTCAGTTTGTGAAACGAGATTCATAAATATTCATAATATATTTAGATTTTTTTTCTACTCTTTTGGTTGTATTCTCGTTTCGCTTGCAGGAGATAGCTTTTTGGCAAGATCAACTGCATTTTGGCATGATTGATAGACAAGATTGCAAGTGGTTTGATTGATCTAGTCGGAGCCTTTCGATCAACATCGAGTTATTCATAATCAATATATTTTTGGAAGATTGGACTGTTTTCTTATCAAAAATGTTTTCCAAGATCTATGCGTGAAAGTAAAAGAGAACAAAAATGTACAATACAAGCAATAGAAAATGTGAGTATTAAGTATTTCAACCGGAAAACGTTTATCGATATTTGCTTCAACATGTATGAGATAGTACGGGTGGTCTAGATGAAAATGCTACTTATTCATCTAGAGATATATGTGAGAATCAATTTAATAGTTGTCAAGGGATGCTCTTTGATGCAAATAAGTTGATAAATGTAACAATGAGTGTGCTAGGATATTGCGGTAGTTGAAAATGTTTTTGCCACTAAAAAAATGATGTGCCTTATATATAGAATACCACAACTAGGTGATTTCTGTTATAATTATAATACATTTTTAACAGCAACAAATATGTAATAGTATCTAAGTACTTTTTGACACCAGCCTGTGCATATAATTTTTCATATATTCAACCTAAATACTTAAAAAGTTTATTGATACTTGAGTTTTAAAAGTTTGACCAAAGATGTATACAAAATGATAAGCATTTGTGACCAGAGGGAATTTACATATTAAATAGTGCATTGATTATTTTAAATTTTCTTCCCACCGCAAATAATATCAGCCTTTTGATATTTTTAGGCTTTGACCCACGGCTCTTTACTTCATTTCATATGTTTACTGATCGGCCGGTGTTCAATTGCATTTAAGTTCTGGCTCGAACAACAAATTAACAAAAATAGCACAAATGATCTATGACCATCCAAAAGTTCTTTTGGCTACACTAACTGCTGTATTGCCATCCAACACAAAAAAAAAAAGTGAACCAAAAGTTATTCTGGGACTAACTTTTGCTAGTTATACTCATTTTTCTCAGTAGTCCAGTAATTAACCATAGCTTATTCTTCACAGGAAGAATACCACATGCTGCATTTTAGTCAATATGATTTACTCCCCCATTCCATATTTATAAGACGTTTTTGTTTGTACAATAATTTCAACAAAATTTATGAAATAACCTAGCAACATCTATTAGTTTTATTAAATCAACCATTAAATATATTTTTATATTATATTTTTTTATTTAAAAATATTACTATATTTTTTATAAACTTGATCGCTAAGATAAAAAAAAAGACAAAGGAGAGAGTACCGCCCATTTTTACAGAATTAATGACACTTTAATAGAAGGGGCTCAGCCAGCTTGTTTATAATGTACTCTGTGTGGTTATGCCAAAATTTAAAACATGAGGCTGATAGTTCAGTATGACCATTTTAAAAGCAAACAGTATTACTAAGTGTAGTCTTAATTTAACTTTTCTTTTCAAAAAACGTATTCCATGTGCACTGCATACCAAAGCTCAAGTAGAAAAATAGCAACGTGAGATAGAAAAGTAGAAGCATGAATGAATAAGGAAAAACGAGAAAGTAAAAAACTTAACGGTAATTCTTGAAATTCACCAGGCATTCCATAATATCACTCCTTGATAGGAATGGTGCCGTTTTCTTCGCATAAAAGTTCATGGCAACAAAGTTACCGTCCAAATCAATTTGAGGCCCTCCAACCCCAACCTAGAAAAAAAAGACACTGGCGAGAACAAAATAAAGCAATACTACACTACAATTATATATCGGAAACATGCAACTTAATTTAATGCTCAAAAGAGAAAGTTAAGTGCATATAATGATATATTCAACCACTGATAGCACGGCATAATTAGTTATTTCCACAAGACATGCAAGTAAACAAAGATCAGCATGGCACCATGTTGATTTCACACATGGAGATCATGAGCTCTTTGCGATAAACTCCACTTGGATAGTCAGTCAGCACCCTAATTGTGGCTATTAATTTGCCTGACTTGAAGCAACGTCCTACAGCAGCTACCTTTACTGTGATACTCAAATTACAGCTTATGCTCAAGATTTTCTGCTTGAAGACCAGGGAAGAACTTAGTTTCGATAATAGAAAATTATAGTGTCCTAACCTCCCATAACCAACTTGTGTTTTTTTTGGAAGGTTCACTTCAATCTGTAATAATAAACCAAGAAAAAGGTTTAACAATTATATCTCATATGCAAGCAATAGTGAGGAGACACAATAGCAGAACTTACGGACGCCAGTGCAAGCAAAATGCATCGTATCTCCAGCACAAAATCATACTTCCAAAAGTGATGGTTTGGAACAAACTTTAAAGGCCAACATTTTAAAACAAAATCACCATCGAACGAAGCCAGCGAGACCACTATAGCATCCTCAAAATTTTAAAACAAAATTCAAAAAGAACCATCAAAAGTTTTTTCAAAGTATTGCAAAAAATAAAAAAATTGTGAAGCCAAAACCTTAAGAAATACTTATAAAATCCTTTCCTTTTTTCAAGAAAGAATATTTTTAAATACATACAATTATTTTCTTAAATCTTTGCACCAAAAACCCTAACCAGCCCAGCCTCACAAGTCTGCTCTCCCTCTCCCACCCCTCGCTAGCCAAACAAGCTTAGCAGCTGGCTAGGCCTAGGCCTAGGTCAATCCATCTTACCTAGCCAAACAAGCTAGTCCAACAAGTTTTGTAGTCATAGATCGCTAGATCAAGCCTAGCTAGATGGGCATGTTATCGAGCCACCTTGCCATACCAGCTACCATCGCCATCACCTTGGTCGCCACCGGTTAATCCTCGCCACCTTGTTGCACTCACCATATGGTCGTCAACCCATTTTCGGCCATCTATGGCCATAGCCCCACCTCGCTCGTCCACGCTGCATTGGTCAGATCGAGCTGTGCCATTTTTTCCCTTTTCCTTTTCAACACTCGCCGTTTGCTTCTACCATTCAGCGCCATTCCACCTACCCCCATTGTCCCCGCTGTCCTACCAGACCTATTGCTCTCTTAGTCTAAGCCCCCCTATTTCTCCCTGGTGCCATGGCCTCCCACATGACGAGCTACCATTTTCGTCCATCTACTTTACTAGCCTCATCACCGCGCTATTTTCTCCCTAGCATCTCACATGCACCATTGAGTGGGGATTGACCTCCCGCTACCCTGTCTTGTTTCTAGGCCCCACGGTGACCCCACATGGGCCACAAGCTATGTCTAATCCACAATGCCAAACTATTGCCCTACGCAACTATTCCCGATCGAACACCACACAACTGCATACTGCCACTCCGCTTCCTCCACTATGGCTCTGCACTCTCAGGCTGGTGCATGCTCACCCCGCGCTCACTTGCTACCATCCTGACCATGCCCTTGCACTGCACTTCAGAGCAAAACCCCTAAGCACGTCGTTTGATTGCTGAAGCTCTGCATGAGCTCCAACGCTTAGATCGAGCCTCAGCCAAGCCAAGAGCAAGAAGGGGAAGGCCTTCCCATACCTGGCATTAGCTTCTCAATTGCTTGTGTCTCCCTATACCTTGCTGCCTCTTATTCGGCCGCCGTCCTACTTCCTCTCCAACCACCCACCATGTCAGCCCATTCCTATCTTCGATCACCCCATGGTGAGCCACCTCACCAAAACCCTCCCTTAGGCCCTAATTAGCTCGGCCTAGGCTAGCACCGTCAATTGTGCCACCACAATTATCACACATCACCTCATTTAGTGGGCTAGCAAGGGCCACCCAATGAGCATGTGCTCCGACTAGGCTTGATGAGGGAGTTGAATCCCCTCAACGAGGTGAAGCCTCCCTAGGCTACTACCCAACCGAAGGGTCCCCCTTGGTGCCAGCGACGACAAGGCCGTATCGAGCTTTGAGAGCACCTACTCATGGTCGTTGTGTGTCGTCCCTTTGCTACTCCCGCCTTGCTGCTGCTAGCTTCTAGACTAGTTAGCCTCCCCAAGCCCCTCTCTGACCACCACCGAGCTCCGCTAGCCACCGCCATGCTTGCTCGCGTGCCTGAGCAACTCCTAGCTTACATAGGAGAAAAAAAGAGAGGAGAGAAAAAGAAGGAAGAAGGAAAGAGAAGAGAGTTAAAGGAGTGGGCCATGGTTAATTTTCTATTATTAATTAGTAACCCAATTTTAGTTTAATGTTTAAGTTATTCATTAGAGTGGTAAGTGGGTTTAAAGGGTTAGTTAAATCTATTTAATCTCATGTTTAATCTTTGTGACATGGACATGTGCTACATGCTAATGAAAGTAATTTAAGCCTATGTTTAAATTTATATTTGATCAATTTTGTGGACCCCACGCTCAATTAATTTAGTTAAAACCTCAAAATAAGGCTATGAGAGTATGACATGTGAGCCCCTATCCATTGACCGTCAAGTTGACCAAGTCAATATTGACTATGGCCCACCCATCATAGATAGAGCCATAGTTCATAAAATCAATTGGAAATTTTATTTATCTAATGGCACTATTTTGATAATTTTATTATTTTTGGTATTTCTATAATTTATTTATTTTGTGTTTAGCACACAAATTTTACTAGTCAGTTACGTGAAATGGGTTACGTATATGACAAGAAAACAACCTGTGACGTTGTAGAGGAATCCACCATTAAGTCATCACACCCTTACCTTTGTATCCAGATTTATAAAATAATTTTATTTACAAATAAATCTGTATACTACGTTGAAATGCATATATATACATATTGATGTGTTTGCCTCCATTTTAATTAATTACATGTACCATTGACCTTGCTTAGCCACGCCATAATATTTAGTTAATTTTCTCTCATATCTTGATGATGAGATGGAATGGGGGATGATCACCGGGGTAGCCATGGTTAAGAAAGCGGGTGGAGAAATAAAATGCCACTGTATGAAAACTATTTTGTAAAAACTCAAAACTAATAAGAAACTGATTTAGAGTAGGAAACTGATTTAGACTAAGGCGGCTGAATGGAATCTGAGTGGTGTCTGACAACGGCTTGTGCCACCCTAATTCTTTAAGTACTGAGTAGAAAATGAACTAAGTACAACTATATTCTTGAATGGATATAGACATGGTGGATTAAGGCCGGATTAAGGCCACTGTATCAGGTTGTACCAACAAGCATAGTGTTCTAAACTTGATCTTTCCTTGCCTTTAAAAATCTTAAAAACCAAAGTCTCCCCTCACTTCTTATGTGGGATGTTAGGTAGTGCATAGGGGTGCATAGTCCATAGAGCAAGTACGGATTACCTGAAAAAGCATGAAGTGACAGGTCTCATGTGTTAGGACTAGGCTAATGTGTTGGGAAAGTCACGGAGTATTGGTAAAGCGTACATTCACTACATAGTGAGTAAATTGAACTATTTGAATAGCCATACTCATGATTAAAGGAGTATTAGGACTTGTACTACTTTTGACTAGTCTAATAACTTTTTAAATGGATGTGAAAATATCTAGTTGGTACCCGATGAATGAGCACATTGAAAATATGGAGAATGTGGAAACAATCTTTTGGGTAGACAAAACAAAGTGAGGCTGGGAAGGCAGTATGTACCATCGGCGAATGATTAAATAAGGAAACATAATGATGATTTTAGTTAAAATGGCTAAGTTGTAGGATTTTAAAAAAACCTTGTGAAATCTGGCTTTATGCAAAAGTAACCCCAAGACATCCTTGAAACCTATGTGCATTTAAATATGTTACGTAGTGGTTTGCTGAGTGTGTTTTATACTCATGATTACATGTTTTAATCTTTATAGACATAGGAGTTAAGGTCGATTGTTGGTCGCCAAGGCCAATCAGACTAGGCGAAGTCGTTAACAAGCCAGTCGAGGTCCGATCGAAGAGGAGAGTGCCTTGGTCACAGAAAATACTAGGAGATCTGTTTAGCTTTAGTACAGATCCTTAGTCTTTATGGTTCGAGGGCGTAACAATCAATTTGACCCTACAATTGACAAAAAGATTAAGGATGAGATATATGGGCCAATCAGTCAATAGGCCGATATGTCTTACCCTATCGGTCGGGTACCAATAGGAATGTAGCGCTCGAGCATTGGTTGAAAAGGCGCTCAAGCATCAGCTGAAAACTCGCCCATGAAAATTAGTTATTGGACCAACAACTTTAGATATTGGCCCAATAGACTACCGGGATGGAGGTTGGTACCTTAGAGTATTGGCTTCCAAAAAATTAATTTGTGAGGGCTTGGAAATCAGTCATTGTATCAACCTCGCCTTAGCCAATATGGAAAAGAATAAGGCTTTGCTCACATCGCCGTCTTACTTTTGGTTAGACACTGTCAACGCTTTTATGTTTGGACATGGGCCAATGACTCCCACCTTGATGGATGTCATCATGTTGACTTGCCTCAACACCACACATTACTTAAATACATCCATCATCCGATTCAAACCCACTCATTAGTTGAACACCAAAAACATCATAGGGTGCACTAAATATATATCTTTGCAGAGTAATACTTCTTGACTAGTTGATGACCGGGAGCATGTTGCATTCCTGAATATATTGTTGCAGTAGTTTATCCTTGGTGTTTCAACCCTTGATCTGACTACCAACATACAATGCTTAGCAGAGTGCTTGGCCAATCAATGCTAGATTCCATTAGGGTAGTATCTTCTTCGAGCCACCTATCAATTGCTCCATCAAGTGGCAAATAAGCTATCAGCTAACAACTATGGTTGAACATCTACACCTCTAAAGTCATTCCCAGGACCCCCTTCTCCTCTCTGACTTTCCCGGCCGATCATTCAGAGGAGAGTGAAGCTAGCCAACACTGATGTATTTCACTAGGTAAAGCCACATCGGCTCTTTCTAGAAGCAAAATGACTCAACTCGAACTCAACCAATGGTTCAAATGTTTTTACTATGGCTTTACCAAGGAAGCCACCCTATGGTTTGCATATGATGACACTTCATCATTTGAGATGCCTTCTAGATTTCACCCCTCAATGCCCTAGCCGATGAAGAATTAAAGACCATAACTCCCAATCTTCTGCCAACTAGATTCTCATTAGGCTGATCCTAACACCCTTCATGTGAGTTTTATCATCCATCTGTCAGTACTCGTCAGTTGTGTTTCGGCCAGCTCCTAATCGGCCTATTCTTCATCGGCAAGCTCTAAGTCCGAGGAGATGTAAATTGTGGAATAGAGTATGATCAGCAAAGGATGATAGCTGAATTTCTATCCTTGGGTACCATCACCACCTTCGAGCCATGTATACCCAATACCAGACTCTTAGCTTAATGGTGATTGGAGTGGAAAAGATCTATTCAGTTCATCAGCTAAACACTACTGCTTGTGCCTTAATCCTGATTACATTGAATCCGATAAAGAAGTAATTCTTCTCCATACTCTATCTAAACTTCATTTCATCTCGAATGCATTATTGAACCTCCATGACCTTGCAAGCTGGTGATAAGGAAGCACCTACAACAAGCACAAGTGGCTGGCCAATTTTGTATCAACCTGCATCGGCTGACCCCCACCTTGGACATGGTGCTCCCTCTCCATCGGCTTTGCTTCAAAAATCATGACCATCGAGGACCAAACGCAAGAAGCTGGCTACTCGGACGGCTTCTAAGAAACAAAAATCCAGTGCCAATGTCATAGTCACAGAACCAATCTCCTAAGGACTTCCTCCCACTTCGACATTGGCCTCTTCACCCCTTTGCTAGTATGTGCTGATTTAATTTCTTCTTCGTTGTCTTTATACTTCTCTTGATATCTTTGCTTTGTGGCTTGAACCATCGGCTCCTGAAATCTAGCTACCAGAGATGGCTACAAGTACTGAGCCAATGGTTGCTCCCAAAGTTATAACATCTTCAACAGCAGTCAATTCCTAAATAGAAAATACTCAAGTAGTCTAAGTCACCTCTACATTGGTCATCGGCCATGCTCTCGAAACTACCTCTCATTAAGCCGACACCGATGTTATTGTTCACACTACTCCCACTGTGTCTCTAGTACATTCACCTCATATTTTCACTTCTTCCTTAGCTCATGGTTCTCCTATTTATCGATGTTAATGTGTAGTCACTAGCCGATTTGTTTTCCTTCGACATCGGTAAATACTTGGAAATGGATGAAGACACAGCTACCAGTGTAGCGATCAAACCGTTTCTACCATCTGATGTATGCAAGCAATTATCGGAGATCATGCATCGGCTAGACATTCCGATTGGTTTACCGGTGGAAGACTGTGGACCGATCTAGAAAAGACTTGCTGAGATTGAAGACCTTCTACCCTAGAACTCATCGATGTTCTGACATATACTACTTATTTGGAATTCCACAAGACTCGGCTGATTAGGACTAGGTGACGTATAGCCAATTGGGCCAAACAAAGAGACTTAGCTCAAAACAATCAGCATTGACCATCTGGCTTGGTGACCACCAGCCGATAGAACACTATTGGCTTTTGTCTTGAAGAGAATCGAAAAACGGCCGCACTTAGCCAATTTAGGCGTCAACCCAAGTGTTGGGATAATACTTCTTCAAATACTTTCTATTAAGCACTTTGGCAAAATCTCCTTCTTCAAGACTTTCTAATACATAAGCATTACTAGGGACATAGTGATTGATCCAATAAGGCCTCTCCTAATTAGGTAACCATTTCCTAAACTTATTGTCTCTAGACCCAATTAGCAAAATCAATTTCCAAATGATATCGACTTTAGAAAAAGATTTAGTCTTTACCTTTTTGTTGTAATGCCTAGCTATCTTGGCTTTGTTTTTCTTAATCTTCTTAAGAGCCCTTACCCAATTCTAGACCAAATCATCAAGTTCATTTGTCATTAGGTTGTAATAGTCATCGGCTATCAGTTGGTCTTATAAAGACACCCTCCTGGAGTAGATGTTAACTTCCCATGGTAGAACCGCTTCATGCCCATATATCAGCTAATACAGTGGTACTCTAGTAGATTCATGGCATGTCATTTGATAGGCCCATAGAATCGGCTGATGTAACATGCCACCTCCATAGATGTTCATCAATCTTGCGTTTGATTAACTTAATTAAACTTTTGTTGGAAGCTTTAGTTTGACCATTAGCTTAAGCATAATATGGTGATGAATTCAATAACTTAATCTTCATACTGGTAGCAAACTATAGAAACTCATCTGACACAAAAATAGAACCCTGATCAATGGTAATCATTTGTGGAACACCAAACCGATAGATAACGTGTTCCTTGATGAACTCAATCTCATCCTTAGATGTAACTTTTAAAGGGATAGCCTCTACCCACTTCATAAAATAATTGATCACCGCCAATATGAACTTATGCCCTTTGCTCGATGTAGGATAAATTTGGTCGATCATATCAATCCCCTAACCTCTGAATGGCCATGTCTTGATGATTAGGTTCATAGCTAATGTTGGGGCATGCTACACATTTCCAAACTTCTAACATTATTAGCATCATTTGTAGTACTTGAAGCAATACTTCAGCATTGGGAGCCAAAAATATCTAACTCTTCTCATCAGCCACCTCATCTTGTGAGCCGATTGCTGGGCTACATAGATGTCTTCGTGTACTTTACTCATAACTATTGTATCTTCTTTTGTACCCAAGCATCTTAATAGAACTCCATCAATGGTCCAATAATACAAGTCTTCATCAAGCAATACGTATTTAGTAAACTTACACCAAAGTTTCCTAGAAGCCAATTGTGATGGACTTCGCAAATATTGGATAATCTCTCGTCTCAAATCATCGGCCTCAATATGATTATCAATATTGGCTATTTTAACTTCCATCTTCCTATCTAGTCAATATCCCGAAGTAATTTGAGCAACATCACTGGCTTCTAAATTCTACTCTCTAGAAATATAATCCAATGACACCATTATGAAATCCTTCAATAAATGTTGATATTCTTTATAATATAATCTCAAGACATCATCCTTACACCCATACTCCTCCGATAGCTACTTGGTTACCAATAAAGAATCTACAATGATCTCTATCATATCGGCTCTGACTTTCCTTAGCAGTTCAAGCAAATATACAATTACCAATTCACCCTTTTAAGATTAGAGCTGATAACATATACTTAACCACATTGGCTTTATAAACTATTGTGCACACAACCAATAGGGAGATAATGTCTCAACTTGGTACATAAAAAATATAACCACATGCAAAACTTTTCCATTGTAGGATATCTTTTCTAAGCATCCAGAAGACATCGACTTTGATAGAATACCACTAATTCATTTCTTTCAAATTCTTGTATCAGCACACACCCAATGGACTTCTCATCGGCTAATAGATATAACTTAAATGATACCCCATCTACGACGGAATCAATACTAGTGGAGATTTAGATAATCTTTGATTTGATCAAATGCTTTTTGCTGCTCGACACCCCACATGAATTCTTGATCGACTCGTAACTTCAACAATGGAGTGAAGGACTCAATCCTTCCCGATAGATATGAAATAAATCTCCTCACAGAGTTAAGCTTGCCAATCAAGGATTGTAACTGTGTCTTGTTGACTGGTGGCTCAGTGCTCTAGATAGCCTTGATGCTTCCCTAACTAATTTCAATCTCCCTCTCATGCACCATAAAAACCAAGAATTGTCTAGCAAACACGCCAACAACACATTTATGTGGATTCATCTAAGTCTATATTTTTGTACCCTCTCCTATACTCTTCGTAGATCAGCTATATGATCTTCAATACTCTTAGATTTAACCGCCACGTCATCAATTTATTTCTCCACTAGTAGGCCAATGAGATCATTAAATATATAATTCATGACTCTTTGATAAGTCGCACCGACACTCTTTAATTTGAAAGTCATGACTACCACTCGTATAAACCGATAGCTCCAGGACATCTGAACATAGTTTTTGGAATATCTTCCTCTGCCAAGAAAATTTGATTGAAACCTATATTACCATCCATGAAGCTAATAATCTTGTGACCCAATGCCGCATTAATTAATAGATCTGCCATCGGTATCTGATACTCATCATTAGGTGTAGTCTTGTTCAATTCCCAGAAGACAATACATATCCTCAGCTTTCTATTCTTCTTCTCTACCGAGACGATGTTGGATATCCACTTAGCATATCGGCGTGGTCTAATGAAATTACCATCATACAATCTTGTGATCTCTGCCTTGATTGCATCATACAATTCTACCTTGAATTTTCCTAGAGGCTACTTGAACAACTGATATCCTGGTTTAATAGGAAGTTGATGTTCAATAATCGATCGGCTTAAACCTGGCATCTCATAATAATCACATGCAAAACATTCTTGAAATTCCTTATGCAATTTTATTAACTCCTCTCAAAACTTGGTACCTAAATTTTTACTGATACGCATCGGCCTTGACCTATCTCCTAGACCTAAATCAACTTCTTCCAAGTCAAATATCGACATAAATCCTTGCCCTAACTTTCCTTCAAAATCTTCAATGGTGCCCATTAGAGAAATAGTTCCGAACTAACTGCTGGATCAGCTTTAATCCCTTGCTAGTTACATCAAGGAAATCTCCATCTCATATTTTCCCAAATGGGCAAATTGATCATCGCAATATTGGTTCATTAACTAGCTAGAATCACCTCAACTTGATCTCCTTGCCATTGTTTGAGATTTTGATGCATTGTGGAAGGAAAACAATAGTTGGTGTGAATCTAGTCCCTTCAAAGGAGTAGACTATACGATCCCTTGCCAATGATAACGAAGAACGTCGTGAGTAATGTTTTGCTTCCAACTATTAATTCCATGTTCAGCATGCCTTTCGTTTCTGATGATTTCCCGCTGAAGTCTTTTAACACTATATTTGTTTTGATTAGATTTTCGGTAGTGCTCCCCAGCTTGCGGATATGTGGCGTACAGCATAAGATTGATGGTTGCACCTCCATCAACTAGAATCTTCGTCATCAGCTTCCCAACTACATACCCTTTGATGTACAATGGTTTCAAGTGCCAATGCTTAGACTCTTTAGACATCTTCTTGATCTTCTTCATCAGACAAAAAACCTTTACACTCTAGTGATAAGAAGAACACCATATTGGTTGGAGTCGATGTGTCAACATCATCATCCTTATGCTTGACACGACAAACATGTTTAGTCCATTAGCTCTTATCGGCTACCTCGTGGTCCCATTGTTATTTCTTGTACTACTCTTTATGTCATAACCTTTGTGCACTACTCTTCTGATTCTTGGTGAAGATTCTGGATGGACACCAGTTATGAATAGAATTATTCTGTTCCTCATGCAATTCATTGTTGTCAGCTACTTTTTGATTATGGTCTTCATTAATCAGCCCCAATCAGCTATGTACCGATGCTCGTTTAACAGGTGACCAATTATGTGAAGACCTCTCTAATTCAACATGTTGTGACCTTGGCTTATTACACTCTAGATAATCTTCAATCAATGGCAACCTCATATCTTGATCCCAGCAGAATTGAAAAAATGGACAGCCCCAATAAGGATTATACCTCTCCTTATGCGCCATGGTCCACCGTTCTTCATCTCATCGTATGGGGTATTTCTCAATCAGGTTTGATGAAGTGACTTTAGATTTTCCCCGTCTGCCTTCATCAGCCCAATCTCTAGAAGACCCTACAAAAACAATGTTCATAGGAAAAGGATGTCCATCGATCTTCATCAACTTTTTATCTTCAAATTTGATACTTCCTTATTCAACAGCCAATTGTATTTGTTGCCGGAAAACTCTGCACTCGTTAGTATGATGAGAGTTTGAATTATACCCCTTGTAGTATTTCTTCTTTTTATGTTACTTGGCTAATGGTAATACATGGTTTGGCAGAAGTTGAATCTGCTTCTTTTGAAGTAGTAGATTGAAGATCTTATTGGCTTTATTGACATCAAAGTCATATCTTTCCTCTTTGCTAATACTCTTCACCGAGGGACATGATATGGATTTCTTATTCCTAATCCACTCTGCCAAACCAACCTCTACATCGGATTCCTCATTATCTGAGTCTGATGCATAAACATATAATCATGTAGCCTTCCAGTGAAATCTCTCTTTCATGGCTTCAATAAATCGACTTTCATGAGCCGATACCTTCTGTAAAAGATGTGCATGGCTCTCAAACTCTTAAGATAAAAAACATTCTCTAATTGAAGTTAGAAACACTTGGAAGGCTAACTCATCTAGCTATCCGTCGCTCAAGATAAGATTTTAACATCGACTTCTAATGTCTTGGAACTGTTCGATGTATTTCAAGACTGACTCATCAGGTCTCTATCTAACCGATGTTAGATCTGTCAGTCTCATCTTATACATTCTAGCAAATAAATATTTATGGAATTGTTTCTCTTGATCAGCCTATTCCTGAATTGAGTTAGGAGATAATGAAGAAAACCATGTGAAAGCCGATCCAGAGAGGGACAGTAGAAAGAAACAGACAATTAGGGCTTCCACAGCCAATGCCTCCCCACATTGGGCTGAGAATCGACTAATGTGTTCTATCATAGATATGTTATCTTGCTCCAAGAATTTGGAGAAGTATGGTATCCTATATTAGTACAGAAGCAGAACACTGTCGAACAACTCTAGGTAAGGGTGCTGATACATTAAGGTCTACTCCTTTAGCTTTATACTGAACTGCTCCTTGACTACCTCTTCAACCCTAGCAGACAAATCCTCCTCTCTTTGATTCTCTCATTGGTATTGTGGAGGTAGAGTTGGAACTCTATACTATCTGGGATAATCTCCTAGATGGTTGCTTGTATCGAGATTACCATCTAGGTAGTCTTGCTAGTGTCCCCATAGTAAGCCGTCTAATGGTACCCTAGCAACATATCATCACATTGCCCTTCAATCTGATCTTGTGCTAGTGAAAACAGATTTGCTGATATATCTCTCCTAGTTTCATAAGTAACTTGTGGTTGCTTTGTGTTAACGCCAAAATTTTTAAAACCTACGGAAAGATTAGAAAAAGGATCAGCTTAAGTAAAGAAAAGTTTGGTTGCTACAGGGAGGAAGCCGATCAAACAAAGCAGGAGAAGATTCGGTCCAAGAATAGAAGGTTATCTATCTATGTAAATCGTATCTTATATGGATAGGAAGGTTTTATTAGTTTAGTTAACTTTCTTAGAGATATTTTCCTTTATCTTTGTTAGGAAATAACGTTCGATGGTTGTTGTAAATACGTCGGACTTTGTAAACCCAGGGTATAAATATAGACCCCCTGGAAACATGTATCAACACATCTTTCAATCAATACTACTTCGGCACATCGCCACTCTAGTTCATCTAGGTTTTTACCGACGAGGTCTGGCTCTCGACGCGGGGCTACATTGGTTAACTTCGATCTCCGGTGAAGGGGTAAGCCCCGCCACTATCCCGATATGTCTCGCTTTGTCTAAGGCTACATCATTTAGGTTAGACCTCTTAGGCCGACTGAATGTATTGCATCACGTCCGTGCATGGTATATCGGCCTAACAAGCTCTTTCTGCCATCGTCGGTCTCGTGCTGCATCGGTTAGGTTCAACATACGAGGGTGCTGACGGTAGATTGAGCTTTAGGCCTATAGGTCTCTATACGGCGTTTCATCAGAGTGTTAGCCGATGAGTTACTCCTCGGCCGATACGCACCAGTCCTCGGCCACTTTCCAGCCGATGCGCGCCTGTTTTCAGAAAGACATCCTCTCATCGGCTTAGCTAGCCGATAGGTTCACTTCACCCTTACATCAGGACAACCGATCCGGCGTCCACCGTCCCGTTGCCGTTGGCCTCGGTCTCGTACCGTCTCGATTAGGTCTGATCTTCGAGATTCGGTGCTAGCGGCGTCGTCACAGCAGGCGACAGGTGTCATGCTGCCATATCCGAAGCGGCATCGGCTTCACAGCCAGTGTCTTTTATACGATTCCTTGCCAGTTCGCACATGCCTTCATCGGCTTTCAGCCGATGAATGAGCGGTACAGCTTCTGTCAGCAACCAGGAGGGATCCCGCGTGCTTTGCTATTCTTTAAATACCCTTTCGTGATTGGTTCCGTGGCCGATGGATTAGGATCTCACTTTCGCCACACCCGGAGCCATCATATCCTTCGTCGATATCTGCCTACACCTTCATCGGCTCCCCAACCGATGTAAGAGGGTCCTAATTTCTATCGGCAACCAGCTGATAGCAGGAGCCATCCGAACACGGCCGATGACCACCTCGATCCTATCGGCAGCCAGCCGATAGCGACAGCTTGTATCGGTAAATCGTCCAATTGACCCGCTCGCCTCACCTTGTCAATTGCAGGGTCAAATTGACTGGCACACCCGTACCTGCACTGTCGCGCCAGAGCCGAGCGAAGCTCATGGACCCCAGCGCGCGTACCTTGAGCCACAGAGAGAATATGATCGGCCTACACTAGAGTTAAGCAGACCTCCCAGGCATTGGCATGTTCGCACCGGGCGCACAAGATCCGACGAGAACACTTTGTCTTCATCAGCAAATACACTGGACCATGATTAGATTGCCACTTGGGTAGTCTTGCCAACATCCCCTAGGGTGTGCTTAGAGGATATCGAGGCGCACGGGATCCCTCTGGACAGCCGAACAGTGATTCATCGACAGGAAAAACTGAACAAGGCGCATGCAGCCTGGGTAAGTAATAGTATAAGAAGGCACGGGCTGCAAAGCTGATGCCGCTCTAGATATGACAGCACGAGACCCATCGCCCGCCATGACAGCGCCATCAACACTGAACCTCGAAGATTGGACCTAACCGAGACAGTACGAGGTCTGGGCCAGCGGCGATGATACGGAGCACGTCGAATCGGCTATGCCGTAGCAAGGATATGAATGAACCCATCAGCTAGCTGAGTCGATGAGAGGATGCCTCTCTGATGGCGGGTGCATATCGGCTGGGGGACCGATACGTTTGGCATTACGTGTCAAGGGACGCCTCTAAAGGTTGATGCCTGAAGCACAGAGCATGGATAACTTATCGGCTAGCACTCTGATGATACGCCATGCAGAAGACTATAGGCCTGAAGCTCGATCTACCATTGGCAGCCCTGTAGGTCGGATCTAACCGATGCAGCACAAAGCTGACAATGACAGAGAGAGCTTATCGGGCCGATAGGTCTGGCACGGACGTGATGTGATACGTCTGATCGGCCTAAGAGGTCGTACCTAACCGATGCAGCCTCAGACAGAGCAGGACATATCGAGATGGTGGCGAGACTTATCCCTTCGCCAGAGATTGGACTTAACCGATGCAGCCCCGCGTTGAGAGCCAGAATCCGCCGGTAAAACCTAGATGAACTAGGGTGGCGATACGCCGAGATTGTATATTGATCGAGGGATCTTTTACATGTTTCCAGGGGGTCCATATTTACGCCCTAGATTTACAGACAGAGTCCGACGCGTCTATGACCATCGAACATTATTTCCTAGTAAGAACAAAGGAAAATATTCCTAAAGAAGTTAACTAACCAGCTAAACCTTCCTAATTAAGTACGGTTACAGTTTACGAAAACAAACATCCTGTCGTGGAGTCCACGACTCTTCCGCAAACCCGGTTTCCTCTGAATAATCTTCCAATTTGTAACTGAGTCTTCCTTCGCTGCAACCTGATCGGCTTCTCCATTGTAGCTATCGGACCTTCTTTTAGTCAAGCCGATCCTTTTCCTTCCTTTCCTCGGGCTTCTCGGACCTAATCCTGATTGCATAATCCCCTGTCTTTAAGCCGATCCAATCTTCTACTAATCTGATCGGCTTTTCTACAGTTCCGATCGGCTTTCTCTCAATATCTCCATCGGCCGATGACTGCATTAAACTCTCCATAGGACCTCACAACCGATTGGCTTTAGCACCATCGGATCGTCCAGATTTTGGCGTAAACACATGCCCCCCAATTTCGGAGTTTGCCAACAGACTACGAAATTTTGAGCCGTTAGAAATCTCCGTAAACCAGGATGACCCGTTAAACCCGCATTAATCGGCTCAGATCTCTGCCTAGGTCACTCCGCCTCTATAAAATACATCTCTGCCTCAGCCTTCTTCCACACACTCCTTCTCATCGAAAAAACCCCAAAGGCGAACTTCCGCGAACCTCAACGGGCTCTAAAGACTAAAGGCGAACTCTCGCAAATTTCTTCATCGGCCGCTACTCCTTCTTTTGTGCAATGGCTTCTACACATGTAATCCCTAAGGTAACCATTATCTGCTCTTACATCTTATGTTTTGCACGATTCTTTCCCATCCTAATTTCTTATCAGTAGTCGGGTTCTAGTTTCTGTAGGATCTCAAGAGCCAGATTGCTATTCCAATTTCTGACCACCCCGGTCACTTCTTTCTTGGCCCAATGGGTAGCGAGGATCCGACTGATTTCATCAACTCGGAAATAGAAAGGATCCCATTCAAGCACTCATCCATGGCCATCACCGATTAGGCTAACAGCTTTAGATCCTGGCCTAGCAAACTCCCGGAATGGAGGAACTGGTACATTACAGTTTCTACCTCCAAAAAGTCTTTATGGGAGGATTTTGAAATAGACCATTGCATCAACCTTTCCTTAGCCAATATGGAAAGGAACGGACTTCTGCTTGCATCAGCTTCTTACTTCTGGTCGGACATTTTAAATGCCTTCATGTTTGGGCATGGGCCGATGACCCCCACCTTGATGGATGTTGCTATGTTGACGTGCCTCAACACCACGCACTACATATATCCCAACTATGTGGAATCCGATGAAGAGGTAATCCTTCTCCTTTCACTACCATTTCTTCATCATATTGAATTTCAATTGTGTCTTGATTCCCATGATTCCATATGTTGGCGACAAAGATGCCCCTTGAACAAGCGCAAGTGGTCGGCCAATTATCTTTCAACCTTCATCGGCCAGATCCCTCCTTGGGCAAAGCGGTCCACCTCCATCGGCTCTCCTCCGAGTGTCACAAGTATCAGGGCTAAAGCGCAAGAAACCGGCTACTCGGACGGTTTCTAAGAAACGGAAACTCGACGCCAATGTTGTCATCATTGCATCGGCTTCGCAAAGCCCTTCCCCTATTGCAATTCTAACTGCTTTCGCATCTCCGTTGGTATGTGTCAGCATTAATTCTTCGTTGCCTTTGTTTTATCCTGACACCTTCGCTTTGCAGCTTGAACCATCGGCTCCTGAGGTCCAAACGCCGGACCCTGTTACTGGGGCTGAGCTGATGGTATCCTCAGATATTTTGGTACCCACTCACACTGCCCCACATCAAGCTGACACCCACATAAGAACTGCTCCCACTGTCTCTTAGGTACGTTCATTATACATGTCATTTCTTTTGACTCATGATCTCCATATTTGCTAATGTTGTTATGCAGTCATTAGCCGATCTATTCTCCTTCGACATCAGCAAATATACCTGAAAGCAGAGAAAGACTCAGCCACCAGCACAGCGATCGAACCATTTTTGCTAGCTGATACACGTGAGCAGTTGTCAGATATTATGCATCGGCTGGAGGTTCTGATTGACTCACTGGTGGAAGATTGCGGGTCGATCTGAGGAAGACTTGCAGAAATTCAACACCTCCTGCCTGCGGAACTGTCGGACGCACTCACGCCTGCTGCCTACATGAAATTCCAAAGGACCCGGCTGATCGCATCAAAACGACGCATAGCCGATCACGCTGAGCAAAGCCACCTAGCTCACAACGATCGGCTGACTGCCCTTCATGAAAAGAAGAAACTTAATAAAATGTCAGCTGACCTTCAACAAGCCAACACCAAGCTTGGCCTTTTGAAGAAACGAGAAGCTGATTTGATGGCGGAACTCGACAAGGTTTGTGAAGACATCAACTCCACCGAGTCACATCTCATCGGCCTACCAAAATTGATCCAAAACCAAGAGGCCAAGGTAGCAGACAAAGTGCGGCTCGCAGTTCGTCGGCATAGGAACCTGAAGACTATCCCTGGATCAGACGAGGATGACATCCGCGCCGTCAACGATATAGATCAAATCCGTCTGCGTGCGATGGAGGCCACTAAGAAATTCTTGTAAACTTTAGCCTCGGAGAAATCCTGATGTCATTCTGAACTTCAATCAGCATGATCAACAAAAGTTGTGTATATATATTTTCTGATGACGACGTCTTAAACTGTATCGGCCATCTGTAACCGATATAATCATATCGGCTTTCGTATAATAGGAATCGGCTACGCCTTAGCCGATTTAAACAGTATCACTAGCCGATACCAATTCTGAGAACCCGTCTGTCTTGAAAAGGAGAAATCGGCTATGCTCAACCGATCTAGATGTTCTCCCGATTGGGTGGCCTTACGCATCACCCTTTAGAGGCGTCCCACGACGCGTAACGCCAAACGTATCGGACCTCCAGCCGATATGCACCCGCCTTCAGAGAGGCATCCCCTCATCGGCTCAGCTAGCCGACGGGTTTGTTCCTATCCTTGCTACAGCATAGCCGATCCAGTGTCCTCCGTATCATCGCCGCTGACCCCGGCCTCGTACTATCTCGGTTAGGTCCGATCTTCGAGGTTCGGTGTTGATGGCGCTGCCACGGCGGGCGACGGGTCTCTTGCTGTCATATCCGGAGCGGCATCGGCTTTGCAGCCCGTGTCTTCTTGCGCTAATCATCACCTAGGCCGCATCCGCCTTCATCGGTTTCTCCAGCCGATGAATCACTGTTCGGCTGTCCGGAGGGATCCCGTGTGCCTCGATATCCTCTGAGCACACCCTGGTTCCTCCATCGGCTCTACGGTCGACCGCTCGTCGACACTTGTCCACATCGGCTCCCCAGCCGATCAAACAGCATCCCGAACCTATCGACAGCCAGCCGATAGCGAGCGTCTGTATCGAACCTGCTCGTCTCACCTCCTTGTCAATTGCAGGGTCAAATTGACTGGCACGCCCGCGAACCTCGAGACCTAAGGACCTGCACTGGAGACAAGCAGACCTCCCAGGCCTTCGCCTGACCGAGCCGCCGTCCCTCCCTGGTTGCGGGATTTTTTGGCGGCGAGCAGCTCCACATAATTCTCTTGGACTCCTCTATGCTGTACAATAAAATTGGCTACTGCTTGTCCCTTGATTGCCTTAGCCGACTCATACCTTAGATCGAACTCCATCAGAGCGAATATCCATTTACCAATCCGTCCCCTCAAGACTGGAGCCGATAGCATGTATTTGATCACATTGGCTTTGCAAAGCACTGTACACTCAGCCGATAGAAGATAATGCCTTAACTTTGTACATGAAAAATACAAACATAGGCATAACTTTTCCACAGTAGGATACCTGGTCTCAGCGTCCAGAAGTCGTCGGCTCAAAGAATACTACTCATTCTTTTGATTCAAACTCTTGTACAAGCACCGATCCGATTGACTTCTCATCGGCTGACAAATATAATTTGAACGGTATTCCTTTTTGCAACGGAATCAGCACTAGTGGAGAATTCAATTATTCCTTGATATGATCAAAGGCTTTTTGCTGCTCATCACTCCACACAAATTCCTGATCGGCTTGTAACCTTGTGAACGACTTAATTCTTCCCGATAAGTTTGAGATAAATCTCCTTATAAAATTGAGTTTACCGATCAAGGACCGTAACTGTAGTTTGTTGCTATGTGGCTCGGTGGTCTGGATGGCCCTGATGCTTCGTTGACTGACTTCAATTCCTCTCTCATGCACCATGAAACCCAAAAATTGTCCAACCGATACGCCAAAAGCACACTTGTGAGGATTCATTTTGAGTCCATATTTATTCGTCCTCTTAAGCACTTTTCATAGATCGGCTATATCTTCTTCAATACCTTTGGATTTCACCACCACGTCATCAATATATATCTCCACCAGCTATCCGATAAGATCATGGAACATGTAGTTCATGGCTCTCTGATAGGTAGCACCGGCATTCTTCAATCCGAAAGTCATGACTACCCACTCATACAAACCAATAGCTCCAGGACACCTAAATGCAGTCTTGTGGATATCTTCTTCGGCCATAAAAATTTGATTGTAGCCTGCATTTCCATCCATGAAGCTAATAATCTTGTGACCAGATGCAGCATCAATTAATAAATCTGCCATCGGCATCGGGTACTCGTCTTTAGGGGTTGCCTTGTTCAAATCCCGGAAGTCGATGCATATTCTTAACTTTTCATTTTTCTTCTTCACTGGGACAATATTGGATACCATTCAGCATATCGGCATGGTCTGATGAAATTTGCATCGTATAACTTCGTGATCTCCGCCTTGATTTCATCATGCCACTCTGCTTTGAATCTCCTCTGTGGCTGCTTAAATGGCCGATATCCCGGTCTGATAGGAAGCCGATGTTTCACAATCGATCGGCTTAATCCCGGCATGTCATGGTAGTCCCAAGCAAAATATTCCCAGAATTCCTTTAACAAATTTATCAGCTTTTCTTGAAATTCAACACATAGATTTTTACTAATGTACATCGGCCTTGGCTTGTTTCCTAAACCTATATCTATTTGTTCTAACTCATTGGCCGACGTAAAACCTTGCCCTAACTTTCCTTCGGAGTCTTCTATAGTTCACATGGAAACAATGGATCCGAGCCGACTTGCTGAATTGGCTTTATTCCCTTATCAGTCACTTCCAGGAAATTTCCTACCCATGTTTATCTGGACAGGCAGTTGAACCCATCAGCTTTCCAGAATGGCATATCAGTTGTTGCCACACTAGTCGACTGATTGGCCACGATCACTTCAACTCTGTCTCCTTGCCACTGTATGAGGCTTTGATGCATCGTTGAAGGAATACAACAGTTGGCGTGAATCCAATCCCTGCCAAGGAGTAGACTATATGACCCCTTACTATTGATGACGAAAAATGTGGTAGGCAACGTTTTGCTTCCAACTGTTAACTCCACATTCAGTCGTCTTACCCAATTTGCGGTATGTAGAATATGGCATCAAATTGACGGCTACACCTCCGTCAACTAGCATCTTTGCCATCGGCTTCACATCGACATACCCGTTGATATACAATGGTTTTAGGTGCCGATGCTTGGATTCTTCTGGCTTGTCAAATATGGCCTGACTCGGTTCCAATATTAATTGGGCAAAATCTTCTTCTTGATACACATGCTTTATATTCCATCGGTAAAAAGAATACCATGTTAGCCTGAGCCGATGTACCAGCCTCATCCTCTTTTTGCTTTACTTTTCATACTTTTTTAATTTTCTGGCTCCAATCGGCTTCTTCATGGTCCTGCCGTTGTCTTTCATGCTGCTCTCTATGCCGTAGCCTTTGTGCCCTCTTTTTTTGATTCTTTGTAAAAATCCCGGACGGGCACCACTGATCTTTTATAGGGTATGATCCTTTGTTTAACTTCTGGTCCTTAACAGTCCTTTGACCATGCTCTTCGTTGATCGGCCCTAATCGGCTATGTGCCGATGCCCTAGTGATGGAAGGCCAATCATACAACATTCGGCTCTAGTCATAGTACCGAGATTCTGGTTTGTTACATTCAGGACAGTCCTCGATTGGCGACAATCCCATATTTTGATCCCAACAGTACTAAAAAAAAGGACAACCCCAGTGTGGATTATACCTTTCTTGTTGTGTTGTGGCTCGTCTTTCTTCGTCTTGTAATCTAGAATATTTTTCGATTAGGTCCGATGAGGTAACCTTCGACCTCTTCTAGCGCCTTTTTTCATCGGATCGATCTCCCGAGGTTCCTGCAAACACCATATTCACCGGGAAAGGATGCCTGTCAACCTTCATCCGCTTTTTGTCCTCAAACTTGATTCTCTCCTATTCGACAGCCGATTGTAACTGTTGGCGGAAGACCTTGCACTCATTGGTATGATGAGATATTAAATTGTGTCATTTGCAATACTTCTTCTTTCTGAGTTCTTCGGCAGATGGGATTACATGGTTCGGTGGTAACTGAATCTTCTTCTCTTGGAGGAGAAGATCAAATATCTTCTTAGCTTTGTTAATATCAAAATCATATCTTTCTTCTTTATTTGCTTACTTGATCCATGGACATGATACAAGTTTCTTATTCCTGGTCCATTCCGCCAGACCCACCTCTACATCGGATCCCTTATTATCCGAGTCCGATGCGTACACCTGTAGCTGATCGGCTTTCCGATGGAACCTTTCTTTCTTGGTACCTGCAAATCGGCTTTCATGAGCCGATACTCTCTGGAGTAGATGAGACAAATTTTCAAATTCCTGTAAAGAAAAACGTTCCCGAATCAAAGCCAACAATCCTTGGAAAGCCAAGTCAACTAGTTGTCCGTCACTTAAAATGAGACTGTAACATCGGCTTCTGACGTCTCGAAAATGCTATATGAATTCTGGGACTGATTCATCATGCCTTTATCTAATCGATGTTAAGTCTGACAACCTCAACTCTTGAATTATGGTAAAGAAATATTTATGGAACTGTTTCTCCAAATCAGCCTATCCCCTGATTGAATTTGGAGGTAACGAAGAAAACCAAGAGAAGGCTGGTCCAGATAAAGACAATGGAAATAATCAGACCCTTAGAGCTTCATCAGTCGATGCCTCCCCACATTGAGCTAGGAATCGGCTAATATGTTCCATCGTAGATACATTATCTTGCCCTGAGAACCAGGAGAAATCTAGAATTTTGAATCAGTGCGGCAACAGAATTCTATCGAACCACTCTGGGTAAGGGTGTCAATACATGAAAGTTTGTGCTTTAGGCTTAATGCCGAATTGCTCCCTTACAACTTCCGCAATTCTGGCAGTCCAATCTTCTTCCTTCGTGTTCTCTTTCTGATACTGTGGAATTGAAGTAGGTAATTGAGATGATCTATAATGATCTCCTTGATAATTATTACCAGGATATTATTGTTTATACCCCCGTAATAGGCTGTTCGATGATACCTTGGCATCACGTCTTCATGTTGCCCTCCAATCTGATCTTGCACTGGCGGAAACATATTTGCCGATATATCCCTTCTAGATCTATAAGTAACCTGTGGTTGTCCTGTTCTCATCGGCAAATACACCGGCCCTTGATCAGGTTCTTTAACAATAGATCCATCCACAGTTTTCTTGATTAAGTTGTGCAAATTATTCACCAGTACACCCGATTGGTTAATGAGCGCATGGTGAATAGCTTCGTCAACTATCTCTTGTAGCGGCTTCTGAGGACTAATGAGCGGCGATCAGCTCGATTCTTCTTCCAAAACTAGCTTTGGTATTTTGGACTTTTGAATCGGCCCTTGTCAGGTCATACTGAAGGGCTCCAGACAGAGCTTCTAAAAATTAGAAGTGTTCTGCTCCACCTGGTATCTCTCCTCCTCAGTTAAATCCTTCATTGTTACTAAAATTACATTGTCTGTGTTGATTTCTTTACCCGCCATTAGAGCATCGTTGATGAAGGACTTACAACTGATGAAAAAAAGGTCTTCTTGTCCCACCGGGCTTGCCAAAAAGTGTGCTCACCGCCAAAAATCTCACGACTGGGGAGGGACAGTGGCTCGGTTACGCGAAGGCCTAGGAGGTCTGTTTAGCTCCAGTGCAGGTCCTTAAGCCTCGAGGTTCGCGAGCGTGCTAGTCAATTTGACCCTGCAATTAACATGGAAGTGAGACGAGCGGGTCCGATACAGACGCTCGCTATCGGCTAGCTGCTAACAGGATCGGGATGCTCTTCGATCGACTGGGGAGCCGATGTGGACAAGTGTCGACGATGGATCGACCGCAGAGCCGATGGAGGAACCAGGGTGTGCTCAGAGGATATCGAGGCGCACGGGATCCCTTCGGATAGCCGAACAGTGATTCATCGGTTGGAAAAACTGATAAAGGTGCATGCGGCCAGGGCAAGGAATAGTATAAGAAGGCACGGACTGCAAAGCCGATACCGCTTCGGATATGACAGCACTAGACCCGTTGCCCGCCGTGACAGCGCCATCAACACCGAACCTCAAAGATCGGACCTAACCGAGACAGTACGAGGCCGGGGCCAGCGGCGATGATACGGAGGGCGCCGGATCGGCTATGCCGTAGCAAGTATATGAATGAACCCATCGGCTAGCTGAGCCGATGAGGGGACGCCTCTCTAAAGGCGGGTGCGTATCGGCTGGGGGACCGATACGTTTGGTGTTACACGTCAAGGGACACCTCTAAAGGCTAATGCGTATTGGCTAAGGGGCCAATCCGCTGGGCGTGAAGCTTAAAGCATGGATAATTCATCGGCTAGCACTCCGTTGATACGTCGTGCAGAAGTCTACAAGCCTAAAGCTCGATCTACCATCGGCAGCCCAGTAGGTCAGACCTAACCGATGCAGCATGAAACTGACGACGGTAGAGAGAGCTTATCGGGCTAATAGGTCCAGCATGGACGTGATGCGATACGTCTGATTGGCCTAAGAGGTTGGACCTAACCAATGCAGCCTCAGACAGAGCAGGACATATCGGGATGGTGGCAGGACTTACCCCTTCGCCGGAGATCGGACTTAACCGATGTAGCCCCGTGCCGAGAGCCAGAACCCACCGGTAAAACCTAGATGAACTAGGGTGGCGATGCGTCGAGATTGTATATTGATCGAGAGATCTTTTACATGTTTCCAGGGGGTCTATATTTATACCATGGATTTACAGACATCCTACCGTGGAGTCCACGGCACTTCTACAAAGCCGGTTTCATCTGAATAAGCTTCCAATTTGTAACTGAGTCTTCCTTCGCTGCATCCTGATGGGCTTCTCTACTATAGCTATCGGACCTTCTTTTAGGTAAGTCGATCCTTTTCCTTCCTTTCCTCAGGGTTCTCGGACCTAATCCCGAATGGACAATCCCCTGTCTTCAAACCGATCCAATCTTCTACTAATCTAATTGGCTTTTCTACAATTTTGATCGGCTTTGTCTCAGTATCTCCATCGGCCGATGACTGCATTAAACTCTCCATCGGACCTCTCAGCCGATCGGCTTTAGCACCATCGGATCTCTCAGCCGATCGGCTTTAGCACTATCGGATCGTCTAGATTTTGGTGTTAACAAAATGGCACGATTCTCCCACCAAAATAGGCTTTGCCATTTGTGACTTCTAAATCAGCCCTTGCCTAGTCATACTAAAAGATTCTAGACAGTACTTCTGAAAATTAACCATATTCTGCTCATCTATTGCCTTTGATCCTTAGTCAAATCCTCAATTGTCACTGGAATTATGTTCTACGAATTGATTTCTTTCCTGCCATTGTGATGAAATTTTCTGGTCCCACTGGGCATGACAAAGAGCATATTGGTTGCCAAATCTCGTGCAGGTCGATCGAACTAAGCGAAGTCGTGAATGAGCCAGTAGAGATGCGATTGAAGAGAATGGCGCCATGGTCACACGAAGACCTAGGAGATCAGCTTAGCTTCAGTGCAGTTTCTTAGTCTTTAAAGTTCAAGATTATACCAATCAATTTAACCCTGTAATTAACAAGAAATTAAAGAATGAGATCTACAAGCCAATCGGCCGATGGACCGATATAGCTCGCCCTATCGGCTAGGTGCCAATAGGAAGGTATCGCCCAACATCAGCTAAAAAGTGATAAAGCTATATGTAATAGATGAGTGGAATAAAATACAGGACTTATTGGCCAAAGAGCCGATGACTCTTCCGCATATGGTAGGCTACGAAAGAGTGGTGCAAGACCCTATCACCTAACAAGTCATGAAAACAAGTAACCATCATAGTGTCACTGTTAGAACCAACCTTGATAGATCAAGCCGAACCAAGATAGTATAAAGCCAAGGCTAATGGCACATCGACGATGGAGGCTAGATCGGATGTAACGATGAAAAAAGAAAAGGCCAAGATCATTGGCGGCTCATCGACTATCTGTGCCGATAGAGAACGAAACTCTCTAGATCTTGATGCTAACCCCATCAGACATGAACTTGATAGAACAGACCTAACCAAGGCAATATTACGTTGAATCCAACGTGACCAGATCGATCATACTAAGATATATGATCATACTAAGACGTCTGACCTAACCGACATAGCCATAGACAGAATAAAACAAACCATGATAATATCGGGACTTACTCCTTCACCAGAGATCGAACTTAACCGATGCATCCCAGCCCCATCAGACATGAACTTGATAGATCGGACCTAACCGAGACAGTGTCAGGTCGAATCTGACGTGACTAGATCGATCACTAGTAGATTAATCATTAGATGAGATGTAAAACAAATATGAGGTGCGCGGCAATGATAACACATCGGTACTCACTCTGACAAAATGCCACACGAGAACCCATCGGGCCAATGGCTCAATCCACCGACAACAATCTCATAAGTCAAATCTAACCAATGCAGTGTGATACCAGGGACAGTGAAGGGAGACCGATGTATTGACAAGCCTCATATGAACGTGATGCGGTACACTTGATCATACTAAGAGGTCGGACCTATCTGATGAAGTTATAGACAGAATAAGACAAACCATGATAATGGCAGGACTTACACCTTCAGTAGAGATCGAACTTAACCGATGCAGCCCAACATCGAGAGCTAGAACCCGCTAGCATAAAACCTAGATGACCTAGGGTGGCAATGCACTAAAATTGTATTGTGTATGATCTATGTTGATATCTCGATAGGTTCCGGTGGTCCATATTTATACCCCAGGATTACAAGAGTCCGACGCGATTACAAACAACCTCCGAACAATATTTCCTAAACATGTAAGAAAGCTGATCTATAAGAAGTTACAAAGCTAACCAAACTTCCCTAGCTTACATTATATACTCTATATACATAAAGCACCATGCCGTAACTCACATGACTCCTCCTGAAACTCAATCCCATCTGAATAATTTTTTATCTTCAACCGAACCAAATCCATCCTTAACCCATTTGATTAGGTCTCTTACTTTGTCAATCGACTTCTCTCTACAAGCTGATTAGTCTTCTCTTCATCAATCGATTCTGTCTGTAGGCTGATCAAATTTTGACATTAAGATTGATCCATACGAGCATTTCTCCGAAGAGGAGGATCCAAAGGAGACCCCATAGGGGCTTAGTATCCTAAGTTGATGTCTATGGGCGAATAAAGGAGCCACCACTATTTCGCTTCTACTACCTTATCTTATTGCTTTGGACTTGTGTTATGCAACCTTTTGTAATATTAAATCTTGTAAGACTTATGAAAGGCAAGAAATGATTATTAGCAACGTATATATGGGTGTTAACTACTGATTCAGGGATTGGCACGGTAAACAAATAATGTTTCCAGTGAACCAGACCAGGGGCCCACAACAACACTCTCAAATAAGTTTGACAACCACTGTATTTTATTGAGTTCACTCCATGCTACTTGTCCATAATTCCTTAAGTTGCCAAACTCCTCTTCAAAAATGTAATCCACATGCAAGTTTCCTATATAAGGAAGCATGGCAAAATGTTATTGTTATTGCTATAAAAAAGCTATAACAAAGATGCGTAAGTATGCTCAGAAAAGGGACCGACAGTTAAATTCAAATCAAATCAGTCAAGTATGTTCAGAAAAGGGACAGACAGTTAAATTTAAATCAATCACTCACTTGTCTTGTACGTTCGCAAGCCTTTTTCCTTTTCTTTGATCTTGTTGAGCAATCACCTCTTAGATTATCTGACATCTTTCCAGCCCTGAAGCACGGAGAATAAAATTGAGTCCCTCTACTATTTTAACAGAAGATACAATGCATAATTTCAGAACTTATTAGCAAGAGTTAGAGCCACATGAAAAAGGAAACAAACCAAAAAGCTACTGGCATTAACCAACCACACTACTCATGGTCTATGTGATTTTAAACATGTCGTCATCTCTATTAACCAACCACACTACTCATAGTCTATGTGATTTTAAACATTTCATCGTCTCTCTTTAACTTCTGACCTCGAATGACAGTTTGGAAGTAATAATATTTTGGTAGCTGTGTACAAAAGCACTACTTCCAAGTTGGAATGCTTAATTTCAGAACATAGTAAAATAATGGCTATTGGAATTTGGAATGCCACAGCCACTGGAACGATCCGGGTCACACCGATCGATAATCACACGATTGACTCAGCAAAATCAGATGGAGGATCGGAGGTGGAAGAATTTGTAGTGTTTGGAGGAATACCTTCGATCCATGTGCCATCGACTGCTTTGCCTCGCCGTTGCCGATTACTCCCGTGCTGTATGCGGTCACTGCGTGTAGCCAGCTCCTCCGACGCCACCCAATGTCGCATGCCTGCGAGAAACGCGATCAGTCGGGAAAGGGAGTCTTGCGATTGTTCGCGTTCAGATGGCTAAGCGCATGCAGTTTCATCCGTCCTCGCCTTGCCCCCACGCGTAAGCGTATACTTATATAAAGATATAGCTGTGCCATTGTTAAATCTTGGACGTTCATTTATTTTTGGATGGCTAGGATTTATATGCTTTAGCGAGGAGAGCCAAGCAATCTGCACAATCTAATTGAGCGACCCTGTACCTCCTAACCCTGAAACATTATCACCACCTCCTTCCCCCACCTCGCTACCGCTAGGACGGTAGTGGCACAGCTTCCCCCTCCCCCCTCCCCCGTGCCTTTCTCTTGTGCAAGCGCAGCTTAGAGGTGACCATAGCTTCTCTTTTTTTGGCAATGGTGGAGCGTAGGGTTCAGAGCAAAGGGGTAGCGGGCGACACTGATGACAGAAACAGCATGGCAACAATGTGAGACGCGGCAGTCCAGTGAAGCCACCAAGTGGCAGCGTGCAGATATGGCATTGCCCCTAGTTGATGGTGCTCCTAGTTCTGACAGGATGCTGACAGGAAGATGACACTGTTGGCCAAAGCGACATGGTGAAGAGATGAGACAAAGGGCAGGGAAGCACGAGGAGGCTACTCCGGATGTAGGGTGGCAGCAGGACGATTTCAGTAAGGTCATGGTGGCCACGAGTGGAAGGTTGCAGTGGCGGCACGTGGATTTGCACTTGTTCCATGGCATCACCAAAGACAAGGACATCCTAGTTGCTAGCTGGTGTGTGGTAGTAGAAGGTTCAAGGGTGAGTGACAGTGAAGGGATGGCTAAGATGATGTTGACATGCCATGAAGGTGGCATAGGGATGAGCAGATCTGTCCTTTCCTCTAGTGCCACATGGTGCGAGATGCCAGAGCTTAGCAATGGCAAGATGGCTAGGTAGACTAGTTTTGCTCCTCCCATCCACGCCCATAGCTGGATCCAACAATGACATAAAACAATCTCTGTGGCACGATCGGATCTAGTATGGAGTCGATGGCTTTGTTGACTGTCAATGATGGATGAAGTGGCAATAGGTTGAAGCTGTTTGTGTCCAATCGGTCCTTCGTGTTCACCGATAGAGGTCCGATGTGATATCACAAACACGCCGAGACTTGGGTGGTCTGCTTTGCTCTAATGTAGGTTCTTTGACTTCGAGGTCCCTTTATCCAGATTTTTAGGGTTATGAACGTGCTAATCAATGACCCTGCAATTGATAAGGAGATAAACAGATGGGTCAGTCAGACGATAAGCCGATATAAACTTTTACTATCGGCTCGCGCCGATAGAGTTGAGATAGTCATTGGCTGCATCCGATACGCTCCTACTATTGGCGGGTTGTCGATAGGGACTGAAGTCGATGAAGGTGTAGGTAGATGGCAATGAGGGAAATAAAAGATACATCGGCTGTAGAATCGATGGTGCTCTAAATAAGATGGTCAATAAGCACGTATGTGGAATCCTCCTATCCTAATGAAGGCTGTAGCGCTCGATCAGTGGCTGAAAAGCCGATGAAGGTATATATGAATTGGAAAGGAATAATATAAAGAACCCATCGGCTGTAAAGCCGATGACGTTCTGAATATAGTATACGATGAATAGCTAGGAGCGAGATCCGATGTCCTCAAAGTGCGAGACCCAATGACCATAGCGAACGTACTGTTAGAGTCAGCTTCGATAGATCAAACCGAATCGAGATAGTACGAGACTGTGACAAATGACACAGAGACAACGGAGACCAGATCAGACGTGCAGACAGAAGGAACAGGTAAACCCATTGGCTAGCTGAGCCAATGAGAGGAATTCTCTAAAGATATATATATATCAACTGAGGCCATTATACTAGGCGCGAGGCTTCAAGGAAATCACATAACACGTATGTGTATCGGATAAGGAACCAATATACTAAGCGTGATGCTCGATCAATCTATTATCAGTAGTCTAGTAGGTTGGACCTAACCGATGTAGCATAAGAGTCAACTCAACTCAAGTCAATACGGCATTTCAATCCTAAGCAAGTTGGGGTAAGCTAGATTTGAAATCTAAGAAGAGCCATCAAATCACGGTTCAAGCACATCAATAGCTACTTTTTAAGTATTCCTATTCAAGTATAGATCTTCAGGTATATCACTCTTTCAAGCACTTCTTATTGTCTCTCTCCATATTAATTTTGGTCTTTCTCTACCTCTCTTCATATTATTATCTTGACTTAAGATTCCATAATGTACCTATCCCTCTGGGTCTCCTTTGGACATGGGCAAACCACCTCAACTAATATTGGACAAGCTTTTTTCAATTGGTGCTACTCCTAGTTAATCACGCATATCCTTGTTAAGGACTCGATCCATTCTTGTATGACCATAAATACAATGTAGCATACACATTTCTATAATACTTAGTTGTTGAACATGATGTCTTTTTATAGACCAATATTTTACCCCATATAGCATAGCAGGTCTAATAGTTATTTTATAAAACTTAACTTTTAGCTTTATGGTACTCTCTTATCACAAAGGATGCAGCACGAGACTGATGATGGTAAAAGGAGCTTGATAAGCCGATAAATCCCACTCGAATGTAATGTGGTATATCCGATCAAACTAAGAGGTCGGACCTAACTGATGCAACCTTAGACAAAACGAATATACCAGGATAATGGTGGGACTTACCCCTTCGCTAGAGTTTGGACCAAACCGATGCTGCCCCGTGTCGAGAGACAAAACCCAAAGGTAAAAAACTAGATAAACTAGTGTGGTGATGCACCGAAGATGTATTGATCTGTGAGATGATTTATAAGACCCTAGGAGGTTACAAGCAACTTCCGAACATTATTTTCTAAACATAAAAGAAAACTACCTCTAGGAAATTAACAAAACTAATTAAATGTGCCTATTTTACAAGATATATTCTATAAAGATAAAAGTATCTTATCGTGGTTCCCATGGCTCCTCCTCACACTTGGTCCCATCTGAATAACTTTCTATCTTTTGACTAAACCGAATCCATCCTTAATCCCGTCCGTTCAACTCTTTCTCTGTATCAATCGAACTCTTTCCATCAGCCAATCGGCTCTCTAATCCTGACTACGTGGCTTACCAAATTTTGGTTCAAATACATGCCCCCCAATTTCAATGTATGAGTACCCATGCTTCAAAATTATCTTCGACAAGCCCCCGTGACCCTGAAATCTCCTCACTCTTCTTATAATTGGCTTTCATGAGCCAATACAATCTGCATCAAATGTGCTAAGTTATCAAACTCCAAGGAGAAAAGCTTTGTTCTAATGCGCTTTGATAATCCTTGGAAGGCTAGTTCTGCTCATTGTTCATCACTTAAGTCCAAGTTATAGCATCGGCTCCGTAAGTTACAGAATCTTTTAATATCCTCTGAAACCGATTCCTCATTCATCTACTTTACCAATATCAAATCTACAAGCCGCATCTTATGGATTACTGCAAAGAAGTGTCTACGAAACAATTCTTCTAGATCGGCCCATCCTATTAATGAATTTGATGGCAACAATGAAATCAAATTAACAGCCAATTCAGATAGTGACAATGGAAACAACCTAACTCTCAGAGCTTCTTCTACCGATGATTGTCCGCACTGAGCTAAGAATCGGCAGACGTGTTCAACTGTTGACATGTTGTCTTGCCCTGAGAACTTGGCGAAGTTTGGCATCTTGTATCGCTGTGGTAATAGTACTCTATCAAACCACTCAGGATATGAAGGCCGACACATGAAATTTTCCCCGTTTGTTTTCAAGCCAAACTGATTATTCATCACTTTGGGGGGGCATGTGTTAACGCCAGAATTTAATTCAGCCTGTAAACAGGATCGGCCGATGGAGATACTGGTCGGCTCATGAGACAAAGCCGATCAGAACTATAGAGAAGCCGATCAAATTAGTAGAAGATTGGATAGGTTTGAAGATAGGAAATTATCCGATCGGGGTCAGGTACGAGAAGCCCGAGAAGAAGTAGGAAGAGGATTGGCTTGAGTAAAAAGAGGTCCGATTGCTACAGTGAAGAAGCCGATCGGGTTGTAGCGAAGGAAGACTCGGTTCCAAATTGGAAGATTATTCAGATAAAACCGAGTTTACGAAAGAGCCGTGGACTCCATGGCAAGATGTTTTATCTTTGTAAATTGTAACCTTATTAGGAAGGTTTAGTTAGTTAGTTAACTTCTTTAGAGGTATTTTCCTTTGTTCATGTTAGGAAATAACGTTCGATGGTTGTAAACGTGTCGGACTTTGTCTATATATCCAGGGTATAAATATAGACCTCCTAGAAACATGTAAGATATCTCTCGATCAAATACAATCTCGGTGCATCGCCACCCTAGTTCATCTAGGTGTTTACCGACGAGTTCTGGCTCTCGACATGGCGCTGCATCGCTTAAGTCTGATCTCCGGTGAAGGGATAAGTCCCACCACTAACCTGGTATACTTTGTACTATCTAAGGCTACATCGTTTAGGTTCGAACTCTTAGTCAAATCAGGTGTACCACATCATATCCATGCAAGATCTATCGGCCTATCAAACTCTTTCTGCCGTCATCGGTCTCGTGCTGCATCGGTTAGGTCCAACCTACGGGTCTAACGACGGAGGATTAAGTTTTAGGTCTATACGTCTCTTTACGGCGTTTCATCGGAGTGAGTAGCCGATGAGTTATCCTAAACGTAGGTCACCATCGTCGTGCGGCCGATGGGCTTAGGCGTTAGGACTGAGGTTGCTGATGGCATCCCTCCTACCTCGTCGTCATGTTCGGTCCGAGCCCCCGCCGTCTCGGTGTCATTAGCCTCTAGCCTCATACTATCTCGGTTAGGTCCGATCTATCGAGGCTGGCCCTAATGGCGCCGTTATTGCTGTCGCTCGCCCGCATGGCCTCACGGGGGATCAGCTCCCGCTCCGCATATCGGATGCGGGTAGTGCCATCGACTCTTTGGTTGATAGGCCCTTTAGTGCGTTACATGTGTCTATCTCCTGTATCTCTATCGGCTTTTCAGCCGATGCGCTAGCATTCTCATCTCTATCGGCAATCAGCCAATAGAGATAGTTGGGCAGGCCTTCCGGTCGACCGACAAACATGTCTTATCCACTTTTCATTGTCAATTGTAGGGTCAAATTGACAGGCACGCTCGCGAAACTCGAGGCTTAAGGGCCTGCACTGGAGCTAAGCAGACCTCCCAGGCCTTCGCGTGACAGAGCCGTCGTCCTTCCCTGGTCACAGGATTTTCGGCGGTGAGCACGCTTTTTGGCACGTCCAGTGGGACAGGAAGACCTTTTTCATCCGTTGAAGATCCTTCATCAGCAGTGATCTAATGGCGGGTAAAGAGATCAATGCAAACAACGTAATCCCATTGACGATGAAGGATTTGACTGAAGAGCAGAGGTACCAGGTGGAGCAGAACACAACTAATTTTCAGAAGCTCTATCTAGAGTCCTTCAGTATGACCCGACAAGGGCCGATTCAAAAATCCTAGCTGCCAAAGCCAGTTTTGGAAGGAGAATCGAGCCGATCGCCACCCATTAGTCCTCAAAAGCCGTTACAAGAGATGCTTGATGAAGCTATTCGTCATGCACTTATTAACCAATCGGGTGTACTGGTGAATACTTTGCACAACTTGATTAAGAAAACTGTGGATGGGTCTATCATTAAAGAACCTGATCAAGGGCCGGTATATTTGCCGATGAGAATAGGACAACCACAGGTTACTTACGGATCTAGAAAGGACGTATCGGCAAATATGTTTCCGCCAGTACAAGAGCGGATTGGGGGCAACATGAGGACATGATGCCAGGATATCATCGGATAGCCTATTACGGGGGATAAAGGCAAGAATATCCTGGTAATAATTATCAAGGAGATCATTATGGACCATGTCAAGTGCCAACTTTGATTCCACAGTACCAGAGAGAGAATCCAAAAGAAGACGATTGGTCTGCCAGAATTGCAGAAGTCGTTAGGGAGCAATTCGGCGTTAAGCCTAAAGAACAAACTTTTATGTATCAGCACCCTTATCCAGAGTGGTTCGATAGAGTTCCACTGCCGCACCGATACAAGATTCCGGATTTCTCCAGGTTCTCAGGCAAGATAGCGTATCTACGATGGAACATATTAGCCGATTCTTAGCTCAATGTGGGGAAGCATCGGCTAATGAAGCTCTGAGGGTCCGCTTATTTCCATAGTCTTTATCTGGATCAACCTTCTCTTGGTTTTCCTCATTGCCTACTCAATCAGGGGATGGGCCGATTTGAAGAAACAATTTCATAAATATTTCTTTGCAGTGATTCAAGAGTTGAGGTTGTCATACTTGACATCAGTTAGACAGAAGCACGATGAATCAGTTATGGAATTTATCTAGCGTTTTCGAGATGTCAGTAGCCGACGTTACAATCTCATTTTAAGCGATGGACAACTAGCCGACTTGGCTTTCCAAGGGTTGCTGGCTCCGATTAGGGAACGTTTCTCTTCAGAAGAGTTTGACAGTTTGTCACACCTACTCCAGAGGGTATCGGCTCACAAAAGCTGATTTGCTGATACCAAGAAAGAGAGGTTCCATTAGAAAGCTGCTCAGCTACAAGTGTACGCATCGGACTCAGATGATGAGGAATCCGATGCAGAAGTGGGTTTGGTGGAATGGACTAGGAATAACAAACCTGTATCGTGTCCATGGATTAAGAATGCCAATAAGGGGGAAAGATATGATTTTGATATCAACAAAGCCGATAAGATATTTGATCTTCTCCTCCAAGAAAAGCAGATTCAATTACTGCCAAACCATATAATCCCATCTGCCGAAGAACTCAAAAAGACGAAGTATTGCAAGTGGCATAATTTAATATCTCACCATACCAATGAGTGCAAGGTTTTTCGGCAACAGTTACAATGGGCTGTCGAACAGGGGAGAATCAAGTTCGAGGACAAAAAGCCAATGAAGGTTGACGGGCATCCTTTTCCTATGAATATGGTGTTTGCAGGGTCCTTAGGAGATCGGTTCGATGAGAAAAGGCGTTGGAAGAGGTCAAAGGTTACCTCATCGGACCTAATCAAAAAATATTCTAGAATATAAGACGAAGAGAGACGAGCCGCAACGCAACAACAAAGGTATAATCCACATTGGGTTGTCCCTTTTTTTAGTACTGTTGGGATCAAAATATGATGTTGCCGTCAATTGAAGATTGTCCTGAGTGTAACAAACCAGGATCTCGGTACATTGACCAGAGTAGGACATCGTATGATCGGTCTTCCATCACGCGAGCATCCGTGCATAGCTGATTAGGGCTGATCAACGAAGAATATGGTCAAAGGTCAATTGAGGACAAGGAGTTACATAAAGGATCGTACCACATGAAAGATCAGTGGTGTCTGTCCGGGATTTTTACAAAAAATTAGAAGAGGAGGGCACAAAGGCTGTGGCATAGAGAGCAACACAAAAGGCGGCGTCAGGACCATGAGGAAGCCAATCGAAGCCAGAAAATTAAAAAAGTATGAAGAGTAAAGCAAAAAGAGGATGATGCTGGCACATCGGCTCAGGCCAACATGGTATTCTTCTTACCTTTGGAATATAAAGCATGTGTATCCGATGAAGAAGGTCAGGAAGAAGATTTTGCCCAATTGACATTGGAACCAAGTCAAACCATATTTGACAAACCAGAGGAATCCAAGCATCGGCACCTAAAACCATTGTATATTAAGGGATATGTTGATGGGAAGCCGATGATAAAGATGTTAGTTGATGGAGGCGCAGTCGTCAATTTGATGTCGTATGCTACGTACCGCATGTTAGGTAAGACGGTTCAAGACTTAGTTAAAACAAATATGGTTTTGAAAGACTTCGGAGGAAATCCATTGGAAACTAAGAGAGTGCTAAATGTGGAGCTAACAGTTAGAAGCAAGACATTGCCCAACACATTCTTTGTCATCGATAGTAAGGGGTTGTATAGTCTACTCCTTGGTAGGGATTGGATTCACGCCAACTGTTATGTTCCTTCAACAATGCATTAAAGCCTCATACAGTGGCAAGGAGACAGAGTTGAGGTGATCGCGGCCGATCAGTCAACCAGTGTTGCAACAACCGATATGCCATACTGGGAAGCTGATGGGTTCAATTGCCTGTCTGGAAAAACATGGGTGGGCAATTTCCTTGAGGTGACCAATAAGGGGATAAAGCCGATTTAGCAAGTCGGGCTCGGATCCATTGTTCCCATGGGAACTATAGAAGACTCCGAAGGAAAGTTAGGGCAAGGTTTTACGTCGGCCGATGAGTTAGAGCAAATAGATATAGGTTCAAGAGATAAGCCAAGGCCAACATACATTAGTAAAAATCTATGTACTGAATCTCGAGAAAAGTTGATAAAATTATTAAAGGAATTTTGGGAATGTTTTACTTAGGATTACCATGAGATGCCGGGATTAAGCCGATCGATTATTGAACATCGGCTTCCTATTAGACCGGGATATCGGCCATTTAAACAACCACAGAGAAGATTCAAAATAGAGTTGTATGATGAAATCAAGGCAGAGCTCATGAAGTTATACGATGCAAATTTCATCAAACCGTGCCAATATGCTGAATGGGTGTCCAATATCGTCCCGGTGAAGAAGAAAATCGTAAAGTTGAGGATATGCATCGACTTTCGGGATTTGAACAGGGCAACCCCTAAAGACGAGTATTCAATGCCAATGGCGGACTTGTTAATTGATGCTGCATCAGGTCCCAAGATCATTAGCTTTATGGATGGAAATGTAGGCTACAATCAGATTTTTATGTCGGAAGAAGATATCCACAAGGCTGCATTTAGATTTCCTAGAGCTTTTGGTTTGTACGAGTGGGTACTCATAACTTTCGGATTGAAAAATGCCGGTGAACCTATCAGAGAGCCATGAACTACATGTTTCATGATCTTATTGGACAGCTGGTGGAAATATACATTGATGACATGGTGGTGAAATCCAAAGGGATCGAAGACCATATAGCGGATCTGTGAAAAGTGCTAAAGAGAAGGAAGAAATATGGACTCAAGATAACTCCTCACAAATGTGCTTTTGGCATATCGGCTAGGCAATTTTTGGGTTTCGTGGTGCATGAGAGAGGGATCAAAGTTAGTGAACGAAGCATTAGAGCTATCCAGACCACCGAGCCACCAAACAACAAACTACAGTTGCAGTCCTTGATCAGCAAACTCAATTTTATAAGGAGGTTTATCTCAAACTTATCGAAAAGAATTGAGTCGTTAACTCCTTTATTGAGGTTGCGAGCCGACCAAGAATTTGTATGGGGTGTTGAGCAGCAAAAAGCCTTTAATCTTATCAAGGAATACCTAAATTCTCCACCAGTATTGATTCCGCCACAAAAAGGGGTACCATTTTAATTGTATTTGTCAGCCGATGAGAAGTCAATCGGATCGGTGCTTATACAAGAATTTAAATCAAAAGAACGAGTGGTATTCTATTTGAGCTGACGACTTCTTGATGCTGAGACCAGGTATCCTGCGGTGGAAAAGTTATGCCTATGTTTGTATTTTTCGTGTACAAAGTTAAGGCATTATCTTCTATCGACTGAGTGTACAGTGCTTTGCAAAGCCGATGTGATTAAATACATGCTATTGGCTCTAGTCCTAAGGGGGCAGATTGGTAAATGGATATTTGCTCTGATAGAATTTGATCTGAGGTATGAATCGGCTAATGCAATCAAGAGACAAGCAGTAGCCGATTTTATAGTATAGCATAGAGGAGTCCAAGAGAATTTTGTGGAGCCGATCCCATGGATATTATTCTTTGATGGATCTTTTTGCAAGTATGGATCTAGTATCAGCTTAGTGATCATATCGCCTCGGGGGGCAAGTTTTGAGTTCGCTTTCACGATCAAGCCTTATAGTACAAATAACCAAGCAGAGTATGAAGCGGTACTTAAGGGACTTCAACTGCTGAGGGAAATTGGAGCCGATACGGTAGAGGTCATTGGAGATTCCTTATTGGTGATCAAATAGCTATCTAGGGAATATGAATGCAAAGATAAAGTTTTGAAGTCATATTATGAAAAATGTCAATAGTTATTAAAGGATTTTAAGATGGTGACATTGGATCACATTCCTAGGGAGCAAAACACGGAGACCAATGATCTTGCTCAGACTGCTTCTGGATATCGGCTGAACAATATAGAGAAAGTCGAGATAGACGATATTGAGAGCCATATGGAAGCTGATGATTGGAGATGGAAAATTATTCAGTATTTGCAAAATCCATCAAGATCGGTTTCCAACAAGATTCGGTACAAGGCTATTAAGTACTTGATGAAGAATTATATTATTGGTCCATTGATGGGGTGCTGTTAAGATGCTTGGGTGCCGAGGAAGCTGCGTTGGTGATGAGCGAAGTACACGAAGGCATTTGTGGAGCCCATCAATTGACTCATAACATGAGATGGATGATGAGGAGAGCTGGATACTTTTGGCCAAGGATGTTGGAGGATTGTTTCAAATATTACAAGGCTGCCAAGATTGTCAGAGATTTGGGAATGTGCAGCGAGCTCCAGCGTCAGTTGTGAATCCGATTGTCAAGCCATGGCCATTCAGAGGTTGGAGAATCGACATGATCAGCTAGATTTATCCTTCATCAAGTAAAGGGCATAAGTTTATATTGGTGGCAACAAACTATTTTACAAAATGGGTAGAAGCTATTCCTTTGAAGAAAGTTACTTCTAGGGATGCAATTGAGTTCATCAAGGAACATATCAGTTTGGAATTTCACAAACGATTACTACCGATCAAAGTTCTATCTTCGTGTCTGGAGTTTTAAAAGTTTGCTGCCAGTATAGGGATTAAGTTGCTGAATTCATCACCATATTATGCTCAAGCTAATAGACAAGCCGAAGCTTCCAACAAAAGTTTAATAAAGTTAATCAAGCGTAAGATTGACGAACAACCACGAAGATGGCATGTTACATTGAATGATTCATTATGGGCTTATCAGATGGCATGTCATGGATCTACTCAAGTACCACCATATCAGTTGGTAATACGGTTATGAAGCAGTTCTTCCGTGAGAAGTTAATATCGGCTCCAGGAGGGTGTCTCTACAGGATCAATTGACAGCCGATGATTATTACACATTGATGACCGATGAGCTCGATGATTTGACTCAGAGTCGGTTAGAAGCGTTTGAGAGGATCAAGAAAAACAAGGTTGCTAGGCATTATAATAAAAGAGAGATGATCAAATCTTTTTCTGAAGGAGATCTCATTTGGAAGTTAATTTTACTGATTGGATCTAAGGATAATAAGTTTGGAAAATGGTCAGCTAATTGGGAAGAACCCTATCGGATTAATTGGTGTGTGCCTAGCAATGCTTATATGTTAGAGAGTCTTGAAGGGGAGAAATTTGCCAAAGCGTTTAATGAAAAATATTTGAAGTAGTATTATCCTAGCGTGTGGGTAGGCGCCTAAATCGACTGAGCATAGCCAATTTTTTCTTTTCAAAACTCATGAGATCATGAAGGTGGTATCAGCAGATGATACTGTTTGTATAATCGGTTAAGGCATAGCCAATTTATAACATACGGAAGCCGTGTTAACGCCAAAATTTGGACGATCCGATGGTGCTAAAGCTAATCGGCTAAGAGGTCTGATGGAGAGTTTGATTCAGTCATCGGCCGATGGAGATACTGGTCAGCTCGGGAGACAAAGCCGATGGAAACTACAGAGAAGCCGATCAGATTAGTAGAAGATTGGATTGGCTTGAAGATAGGTAATTATCCGATCAGGGTCAGGTCCGAGAAGCCTGAGTAAAGGTAAGAAAAGGATCGGCTTGAGTAAAAGAAGGTCCGATTGCTACAGTGGAGAAGTCGATCGGGTTGTAGCGAAGGAAGACTTGGTTCCAAATTGGAAGATTATTCAGATTGGTCTCATGCTATCATATCTGGAGCGGCATCGGCTTTGCAGTCCCTGCCTTCTTATACTTTTCCAGCCGATGAATCACTGTTCGGCTATCCGGAGGGATCCTGTGCGCCTAGCTATCTCCTGAGTACACCTTGGTTCCTCCATCGACTCTGCGATCGATCCCTCATTGACACCTGTCCATATTGGCTCCCCAGCCCATCGAAGAGCATCCCGATCCTATTGGCAGCCAGCCGATAGAGAGCGCCTGCCTAGCGTCTGACGGACTTGCTCATCTCACTTCCTTGTCAATTACAGGGTCAAATTAACTAGCACGCCCGCACCCATACCGACGCACCGTAGCTGATCGAACCCCACAGCCCCTGGCGTGCGTACCTCAAGCCACACAGGAAAAGCCGATCGGCCTACACTGGAGCTAAGCAGACCTCCTAGACGATCCGGTGTGTTCGCACCCGGGGCGCGCGAGTGGACTTCAGCGCGAACAAACCGATATGATTGTATCGGTTACAGATAGCCGATATCGTTGAGGCCTTTAGAAAATACATATATACAACTTTTGTTGATCAAGCTGGTTGAATTTTATTGCAAATAGTTAATGTTTAGGATGACATATGGGGTTTTTCCGAGGCTAAAATTTTACAAGAATTTCTTAATGGCCTTGATCGCGCGCAGACGGATTTGATCTATTTCATTGATGGCGCGGATGTCATCCTCATCTGATCCAGAGATAGTCTTCAAGTTCCTGTGCCGATGAACTGCAAGCCACACTTGATCTGCTATCTTAGCCTCTTGATCTTGGATTGATTTTGGTAAGCCGATGAGGTGGGACTCGGTGGAGTTGATGTCATCATGAACCTTGTCGAGTTTTGCCATCAAATCGGCTTCTCGTTTCTTCAAGAGGCCAAGCTTGGTGTTGGTGCATTGAAGGTCAGCTGTCATTTCATCAAGCCTTTTCTTTTTAGTTTGGGCAGTTAGCCGATCCTTGTGAGCCAGATTGCTTTGCTCAACGTGATCGGCTATGCATCATCTTGATGCGATCAGCTGGGTCCTTTGGAATTCCAAGTAGGCAGCAGGCGTGAGTGCGTCCGTCAGTTCCTCAGGCAGAAGATGTTCGATTTCAGCAAGTCTTCCCTAGATTGGCCCGTAATCTTCCACCAATGAGTCAATCGAAACTTCCAGCCGATGCATAATATCTGACAACTGCTCGCGTGCATTGGCTGGTAAAGATGGTTCAATCGCTGCGCTGGTGGCTGAATCTTCCTCTGCTTCTAAGTATTTGCTGATGTCAAAGGAAAATAGATCAGCTAATGACTACATGACAACATTAGTAAATATGGGGATCATGAGTCAAGAGAAATAACATGTAGGATGGATGTACCTGAGATACAGCGGGAGCAGTTTGAGCGATTATGCAGGTATCAGCTTGATGTGGGGCAGTTTGCGGTATAGATGCCATGACTTCTGAGGATACCATCGGCTTAGCCCCAGTAACAGTGTTCAGCGTTTGGACTTTAGGAGCCGATGGTTCAGGCTGCAAACTAAAGGTGTCAGGATAAAGGCAAAAGCAACGGAAAAAAATTGATGCTGACACATACCAATGGAGATGCAGAAGTCAGGTTGGCCATGGGAGAAGGGCTTCGCGAAACCGATGTAATAATGGTGACATCAATGTCGGATTTTTGTTTCTTAGAAACCGTTTGAGTAGCCGATTTCTTGCGCTTCAGCACTGGTTTTCATGACACTCGGAGGAGAGCCGATGGAGGTGGAGCACCCTGTCCAAGGAGGGATCTGGCCGATGGAGGTTGATAAATAATCTGACGACCACTTGCGCTGGTTGTAGGTGCATCTTTGTCGCCAACCTGTGGAATCATGGGAGTCAAGACACTCTTGAAATCCAATATGATGAAGAAAAGATAGTGCAAGGAGAAAGATTACCTCTTCATCGGATTCCACAGAGTCGGGGTTGAGCTGCAGGCAATAATTTTCAGCCGATAGACTGAACAAGTGCCTTCCCCATTCTGACCACCATCGAGCAAAGACTTTGGTATTGGATATACAGGGCTCGAAGGTAAAGATAGTCTCTAAGGACAAGGTTGATGCCATCAACCTAAGCCGATCATACTCCAAGCCACTTTTTACTTCTCCTCGAGCTTAGAGCTTGCCGATGAAGAACAAGCCGATGGGGAATTGGCCGAATCCCAACTGATGAGCACCAACCGAAGGATGGTAGAACTCATATGATGAATGTTGGGATCGGCCCAATGAAAATTCAATTGGCAGAAGATTAGGAGTTATGGAGGATAAGAAGATTGTCTTCGATTTTTTATCGGCTAAGGCGTTCATCGGGTGAAACCTGGAAGGCATTTCAAAAGATGAGTCATCCTCGTACGCGAACCAGATGGTGACCTCTTTAGTGAAGCCGTAGTAGAAACATTTGAACCATTGGCTGAGTCCGAGGGGGGTCATTTTGCTTCCAGGAAGAGCCGATGAAGCTTCACCCAGAGATATACATTGGCGTCGACTGGCCTCATTTTCCTCTAAGTAGTCAGTCGGATATGTCATGGAGGGGAAAGAGGACCTGGCGATGACTCTGGAGGTGTAGACTTTCAACCAGAGTTGTATGAACCACCAGGGACCACCAATATGTCTAACCGGTTGACTTGCCGATAGATTGGTCGCCACTTGATGGAGCAGTTGATAAGTAGCTCCAAGAAGATATTGCCCCAGTGGAATATGGCGTTGATCGGCCAGGAGCTCTGTCAGGCACTGCATGTTGGTTGTTGGACCAAGAGTTGAACCACCAAAGACGAACCGCTCCAACCGGAGATTCAAGAACGCTACGTGTTCACGTTCATCGACTTGGCCGGAGGACTTTTTGCGCAGAGAAATATATTTAGTCCAACCTCCAACGTTCTTTATGTTCAGCCGATGAGTGGGTTTGAATCGGAGGATGAACGGGTTTATGTAGTGGGTGGTGTTGAGGCAAGTCAACATGGTAACGTCCATCAGAGTGGGGGTCATCGGTCCATGCCCAAACATGAAGGTATTTAGGATATCCGACCAAAAGTAAGAAGCTGATGTAAGTAAAGGTTCGTTCTTTTCCATATCGGCTAAGAAAAGTTTGATACAATGGTCTATCTCTAAGTCCTCACAGAAAGACTTTTTGGAAGCGGAAACCCTGAGATACCAATTTCTCCATCCCGAGAGTTTGCTAGGCCAAGATCTGAAGCTGTTAGCCCAATCGGTGATGGCTATAGATGAGTTTTTGAACGGGATCCTTTCTGTTTTGGAGTTTATGAAATCAGTCGGAACTTTACTACCCATAGGGCGATCGAAAACTGGGATAGCAATCTGACTCTTGAGATCCTACAGTAAACAAGAACCCAACTACTAAGACGGGATGGGGAGATTTGTGTGTGATATAGGATGGAAGAGCAGATGATAGTTACCTTAGGGATTACGTTTGTAGAAGCCATCGCACGGAGGAAGCAGGAGCACCGGCTGATGAAGTAATTTGTGGATGTTCGCCTTCAGTCGGCGGAGCTCATCGAGGTTTCAGGGTTCTGATGAGAAGAAGTGTGTGAAAGAAGGCTGAGGCGGAGAGATATTTTATAGAGGCAAAGTGACCTAGGCCGAAATCTGAGCTGATTAATCCGTGGGTTTTAACAGGTCATCCTGGTTTGCGGAGACTTCCAACGGCTTGAAATTTCGTAGTCTGTTGGCAAACTCCAAAATTAGGGGGGCATGTGTTAACGCCAGAATTTAATTCAATCTGTAAACAGGATCAGGCGATGGAGATACTGATCGGCTCGTGAGACAAAGCCGATCGGAACTATAGAGAAGTCGATCAAATTAGTAGAAGATTGGATCGGTTTGAAGACAGGGAATTATCCAATCGGGGTTAGGTCCGAGAAGCCTGAGGAGAGGTAGGAAGAGGATCGGCTTGAGTAAAAAATGGTCCGATTGCTATAGTGAAGTAGCCGATCGAGTTGTAGCGAAGGAAGACTCGATTCCAAATTGGAAGATTATTTAGATAAAACCGAATTTGTGGAAGAACCGTGGACTCTACGGCAAGATGTTTTATCTTTGTAAATTGTAACCTTATTAGAAAGGTTTAGTTAGTTAGTTAACTTCTTTAGAGGTATTTTTCTTTGTTCTTGTTAGGAAATAACATCCGATGGTTGTAAACGCGTCGGACTCTGTCTGTAAATCTAGGGTATAAATATAGACCCCCTGGAAACATGTAAGATATCTCTCGATCAAATACAATCTCGGCGTATCGCCACCCTAGTTTATCTAGGTGTTTACCAGCGGGTTCTGGCTCTCGACGTGGAGCTGTATCGGTTAAGTCCGATCTTTGGCAAAGGGATAAGTCCCGCCACTATCCTGGTATACACTGTACTATCTCAGACTGCATCGTTTAGGTTTGAACTTTTAGTCAGATCAGGTGTACCGCATCATGTCCATGTAAGATCTATCGACCTATCAAACTCTTTCCGCTGTCATCGGTCTCGTGCTGCATCGGTTAGGTCCGACCTACGGGTCTGCCGATGAAGGATTGAGTTTTAGGTCTATATGTCTCTCTACGGCATCTCATTGGAGTAAGTAGCTAATGAGTTATCCTAAACGTAGGTCCCCATCGTCGTGCGGCCGATGGGCTTAGGCGTTAGGCCTGTAGGTAACCGATGGCATCCCTCCTACCTCATCGTCATGTTCGGTCTGAGCCCCGCCGTCTCGGTGTCATTAGCCTTTGGCTTCATACTATCTCGGTTAGATCCGATCTATCGAGGCTAGCCCTAACGGCACCATTATTGCTGTCACTTGACCGCATGGCCTCGTGGGGGATCGGCTCGCGCTCCGTGTATCAAATGCGGGTAGCGCCATGGGCTCTTTGGTTAATAGGCCCTTTGGTGCATTACACATGTCTATCTCCTGTACTTCCATCGGCTTTTCAGCCAATGCGCTAGCATTCTCATCTCTATCGGCAATCAGCTGATAGGAAGAGTCAGGCAGGCCTTCCGGCTAACCGACGAACATGTATTATCCCCTTTTTCTTGTCAATTGTAAGGTCAAATTGACTGACACGCTCGTGAACCTCGAGGCTTAAGGACCTGCACTGGAGTTAAGCAGACCTCCTAGGCCTTTGCGTGACTGAGTCTCCGTCCTTTCCCGGTCACGGGATTTTTGGCGGTGAGCAATTAGTTGAGGAACCGATACATTAGGTGTGATGCTCAATATATGGATAACTCATCGACTAGCTACTCCTATGAAATGCCGAGTAAAAACCTATCGGCTTGTAACTCAATCTACTATGAGCAGCCTAGTAAGTCGAATCTAACCAATATAGCATGAGACTGATGATGGTAAAAGTAGATTGATAAGTCGATGAATCTCACTCGAACGTGATATGGTATATACAATCGGACTAAAAGATCGAACCTAACCAATGCAATCTTAGACAGAGCGAATACAACAGGATAATGGCAGGACTTACCCCTTCGCCAGAGTTTAGACCTAACCGATGCAGCTTCACGTCGAGAGCGAGAACCCACCGGTAAAAACCTAGATAAACTATGGTAGCAATGCACCGAAGATGTATTGATCTAAGAGATGGTTTATAAGATCTCAAGGGGTCTATATTTGTACCTTAGAATTACAAGAGTAGTTACAAACAACCTCCGGACGTTATTTTCTAAACATAAAATGAAATTAACTCTAACAAGTTAACAAAACTAATTAAACTTATCTATCTTACGAGATATATTATATAGATATAAAAGTTCCTACCTCCGTCCGAACTGCTCTTTTCTTATATTAATCGGACTCTTTCCATAAGTCGATTAGCTCTCTAATCCTGACTAGAAGGTTTACTAAATTTTGGTGTAAACAGAAGCAGGCATAGACGAGCGGTTGTGGTAGCTGTAGCGGCAACATGTTAGGCTAGTTCCACATCTCCCTGATTCTTGATATTGTCTCAATACAGTTTTGCGTGATAAGATTTGTAAAGCAGAAGAAGATTGATATTTGACAGGATAATTTTGACATCAAAATTTCTAATTAAACAAGTGATGTGTAAATATTGCCTGTTGTTCCTGCATAACAAAGGAACACGGTTGAAGCAAGGTAGAACAACTTAGAAGCTTCTAGTTTTTTTTCTTTTTATTGTTATTTTTTTCCCTGTTCTTGGGACTCAAAGTCTAAGTTATCATTATATCCATTTATAGATATAAAGACTAGATTTATATCCATTACCTTAGAAGCAAGGAGAGGCTGGGAAGGTCTAGTTCACAACCTTCAACTGTGGTTGTGGCAGTGATGGGGAAGAAGAGGCTGCATTGCAAGGGCCACTAATGCATGCACTTCACAGGGAGGTGGCACTGCCATCACCATCAACAACTCTCAACGCTAACCTCTGTGTTGACTCCTTTAGACAGATGACTACAATTCCACCACTGTCATGGTTTCCAGTCTCACATTTTTTTATAATGGAATTAATTGTGCTTTTACTTTAAAGAAGCTAAACAGATTGCACATCAAACAACTATGAATTACAGAACGGCTTAAGTAAAAAACATAAAACAACTTAGAATAACCTAATGATAGGAATAACAAACTTCGGCAAATCTGTATAACCACCGCATATGAATCTAATAGTTGTAGCCATAGGGTATAGCAAAAGATAGCCATATTATCCAAAAAGTTTACAAACATGCTCATTTTGAAAACTTATTTGAAGAATGAATCGCTGCCAAAACTAATTTAAAAAATAAACCACCAACTCAGCGCCAATCACGATGTTGTTGAGTTTCTACGGGTCAGCCCAAATGACCTTGGTGCTGACCTAGCCACAGCATGGAGCCACATCACTGCTGGAGGGCTAACATGGCACCAAGACGGCACCAAGTCAATTGGCACTAACCCCCTTCACTAGTTGGCGTTGAGGTAAGGGAATTAAGTTATGTATTGTATTGTTAGTAATGTATTGTGCTATTCTCAAGACTTAATTTTTATTATGCATTGTGTAGATGGATAGGGTTGTACGTCTGCACTTTGGTGGAAGTGTGATAGAGTCAAGCACCGGTGGTAACCAGTTTGAGGGTACGATTGTTAAGCCGATTGTTTTCCATGCAAAGTTGACATTTTAGGAGGTTATGTCCTGTGTGAAGTATGAGTTGGGTGGACAAATGATGTTGTGTTAATTTAAGGGAGATATGATGTTGGTGTCGAAACAATGTCACACAAAGCACATGTTATAATTGAACGGTCAAATGGAATGGGAAGCGTACATGGAAATAGTGATGGGTCACAATTCTAATCACGATGTGGTAGCATGTAAAGTCCACAGTAGGGAGTATAACAATGATTGCATTGCTTGGACCTTAATCATTCTTTATTAGCTGACTCCCCTCCCTCCTCCCAATTGTATCATGATTGTAGTAACAATTTGGTTGAGAAAGAAGTTGGAACCAAAAGCAACTCGACCAAGGGGTATCAATTCAGTCATTTGTTCCAGAGGTTCAATACATGGTGCAAGATACTTCAAATGAGGCCATGGCTGATGATATTGTACCAAAGGTGAACAACGAGAATGGTGCAGAGGATGATGATCATGAAGATGTGGTGTATGAAAGGACAGATAAGGAGAAATATCCACCATATGAAATTTGTTGTGGCACGGTGTTTACACATATAAGAAGTATGCGTACACCATGAGGGAGGAGGGTCTAGGGCCTGATCTACTTAATCAACTATTTGATAATGGATTGGACTATGAGGATGATTCTACCTTTGCCGATACATTTCATCTCACTCGCTAATTGCAAATTTTCACTCATCACCACACCAACATGTGGGCCAGTCACACAAATGGGTGGGCGTTGTCTCAGCATGAAACCCATTGCATCCATGCCACCAAACCACCCACGAAGTAGACAATGAAAATTCTACATTGAAACACAAAAATTACTTCCATGTGTCTACACCTAAATTTACTTTCACCCATAAATTACATCACCATCGAATCACCCACATTTGAAACCTTAATAGCTTAAAGCACAAATATGAACATCCTACATTCCTTTGCATAACCCCACAACCATTCACTGATCACCCCACAAGGGTGCATGTACGAATACTCTTCCAAAACTTTAAAATGCCACAAGAAACTTCATTCCCACCAATAAAAAAATTCAGAAAATGTTTCCTATGGTTGCCCTGTTATCCTACTACAAAATATTCATCTATTACTGGCTACACAGTGATATCAAAAGAACTAGCCTTCCTAGTCTCCACAGGCTAGCAAAAACCCTATCTTTGTGAGAGAGGGGAGGAGAAATGACTTCAAGTTGAGGCTACCCAAAGTAGGAAGAGCAAGTAAGTCTCCTACCTTAGCGCCAACTGGTCTGACTCTGAGATAAGAGATCAGCGCCAACCAATTTAGCATCGGTCTAGCGCCACATCAACCCATTAGCAATGCTGCGGCTAAGTCAATGCCATGCTATTGCCGCTAACCAGCATATACTTAGTGCCATCATAATTGGTGTGGAGCTGACCGTTTATTTTTTAATTAGTTTTGGTAAGAGTTATTTCTTTAAATAAGTTTTTAAATGGGTCAGTTCTAAAATTTTTGCATATTTTCTGTCTGTGTTTGGGACCACCACAGTTGCCGACTTGACTTCAAGACAGGCAAGGCGAAGCCGCCACTGCCTCGTGACCAAGCGGCGCTGCTGCCTCCGACGACGTTGAGAAGAGAATGAGATTAAATTAAATTTGCACTAGAGAAGCCTACAGTGTTGATGTCTTCCGATAATGTTGGTACGCACTTCGGATATTTCTTAACGTAATTTTTTGAACAGATTTCTTAACGTAAATTGTTAGTCATGTTATTGATGCCTTATGGATGGTGGGATTTTATTTGCTTTTCTGTTTAAAATAGTTGTTAAGATGATACTTATATTTTTTAAAAAAAATTAGCTCTATTGCTCCAAAATATTAAAAAAATCTAGAAAGTATTTTAAGACATGAAGAATTTAGTGAAACTAACTTCTGCCACGATTTTCCAGGAAAACTTTATTTTCCTTATTTACTTCACTAGCTTAATTGATTTGCACATCATATATATTTTTATCTTATATAATCATGTGATAGCTTATTTTCAAGATTTAACTACTCAACATAGAGTGATGTAATCAGATCATAGATACATAATGTCAGTTGAAATAATTATTTAAATCTTGCTTAAAACATTTACATGCATGCATGGAGGAGGGGGTGCAAGTTAGAGAGAAGAGATCGGTAGCATGAGGGCATGCATGCACGATCATCTCCCATGTTTCATTGGCCAGGATTTGTTTCACACAGAGTTTAGGCCAACGTTTGGACCATCCAACGAAACAACGACTTTCCATGGGACATCCGAACTTCGATCTAAAATAATGTGGAACATGTTTACATATTCCCAATCCCAAAACCAGACTTGCACACAATCCCAAATTAAGCCATAGAACACTCCTAAATTAAATCTCTCAGATATAGATATCGGCAAGGCCACCAAATCAGCAGCAAAGTGGCTAGTTGACAACGGCGCAGCTCCTCCTGATCTCCCCCTGTCTACCGGTGAGCACTCCCACCCTGCCCATGTTCACCATGGACACGCCAAAGTCCCGGAGGAAGCTCTCCTCGGACCTCATGTACTCGAAGACGAGCCCCCTGGTGACGTCGTTCCGGAGAAGCGCCTCGTCGGAATGGAACATGCCCTTCCGCTCGGCAACGAGGCGGTAGTAGGCGGCGTCGAACGTAGTCGAGCTGCCGGGCACCATCTCCAGCTGGGTGGTGTTGTCCCTTGCCGACCTGCAGTGCCGCCGCAGCTTGGTGGCGTACGTCGCGTCCAGGGTCGGGTCCGTGTTGTGGTACGCCGTGAAGTTGCGCAGCCTCTTTGCTATCGACGGGCAGTGCGTGTTACCCAGCGCGTGGGCACCTGAAAATTAATAATTCAATGTGTCATGCATATATTTTTCTGACTTATGATCATGAAAAAAAAACGAAGGGATTGTTGCAGTCATGCAATTGAAGGCATTTCTTTGAATTGCCGTTATCTCCGTTGATTTCCATTTTCACAATTTGTTTTGAAACATTGCTTACTACTAAAAGAATAGTTAGTCACAGATACAGGTTCCACTCGAACTGCATTTAGTTCACTTTGATTTCACAAATTTTTACCCTTTTTCCTTCTTTTTCAAGAAAATACCCATTTTCCCTTTATCTCCCCACTAATTGTTTCTTGAACTGTGTGATGTTGTTCTGAACTTTGTAACAACTAGTAGTAGTTTGCCCTAAACATGTGCCTTTATACTCTGTATGTATGATAGGTTTGACGGTGGACGCAATCATACAAAACTGCACATGATTTCAAAACGTGCATCGAGTTCTATGCATGTCTAAGCTATATATAACTTAAGCATTCTTGGTTTACAAATCATCCCTGAAGGAAAAATGGCATATACATCGTTATTATTATAGTCTTTAAGTGAGCAGGAAGGTTAGGGCCTAAAATAATTCAATAAAAAATATTGAAAAGTTATTAAATATTTACCACCAATACTGAAACTCTTCATGGACACTTTCTTTTAAATTAGTTATATTTTTGGAATATTTAATTAAAACTATGCCATTTGATATCTCTGCTAAAATGATCAGTGATGTGAAAATGGATCATTATGTTTCCACTAAAAAAATTATCATGACATATCTACTTTACAGTTTTTCCCTTGCATATTTGTATAAGTAATGATTGCAAGCGCACGGGTGAAATATCCACAACTACATGTTGTCTTGAACAGAGGAACTACTCATGGTCCAATTTTGCCACTATTGTAGTGCTATCATGGTGAATCCAATAACATATCTTATTGTCTCACATTAAGCCAATTCAAAATATTCACTATGTAATTTCAATATCTTATTGCCTGAAGGTCTGGACATTTTGATCTGCAAGAATCTATGTGACGAATGAAAGCTAGGCTGAAAAGCTAGTATGGACAAGATGTGGTTCAGTACCTGACAGAACAGCCAGATCCTTGAGGCGGAGGCCCTTGGAGGCAAACCTGGTGATGAGCCTGCGGATTCCATCGAATGAGTCAGGCAAGTAGGTCACCGCTTCCTTGGCGCTAGAGACGCGGCCATCTCGCCGACCGGTCTCCACCTCGTACAAGTTGCCGTCCTTGCTCCACCGCCCTTGCCTCACCGCCTTTGTCGCCTAAACACACGTACCATGCATTAACATCAATTAACATGCATCTTAATTAATTAGTTAATCCACCCATTGCTGCTGTAAGCTATCTAGGAGATCAAATTAAGAAGCTCAATTAATTTAGTTAGTTTTATTACCAGGGAGACGGCGTCCCTGGCGGCGATGGCGAGGATGTCGGCGCAGGAGACGGTGGCAGGGCACTTGCTCTCCAGCTTCTCCTTGATTTCGTCGATGACGTCGAACGCGTCCAGTGTGTGGTTTGGCTTCGCATCCTTCTCCGCGGTGTTCTTCTTGGTCGAGTTGATGAGAACCGATCCTTCGCAGCCCTGTGCATTCAGCCATCCACGGATTCCATGAAACATTAATTGCCATCAGAAGCAATGCTGGACTCGAAACTTACTGCCTAGTTGTTTTGCTTGTTTTTATTTGTACTCTATCTCTCTATATGGCTGATGTTTGTTTTTTTGAGTAAAACATAAGGACGTGGGAAAGAAAATTTGGCACTTGTCAGGGCTTGTGAGTGGACGATATTTTGCTTCTATTTTATTGAAAAAGTTTTAGAGTCACTTTAGTTTGTGGACGGATGATGATGGAGTGAATCTCATCATTTAAACTGGCTTTGGATACCATTGCACTAAAAAAGGCAATCAAACAGAGGAAGCAGAAAAGGCCCATTTTGAAGGAATCTAACCTTATCCTCCCTTTCTTTGTTTCTTTTACCTTTTTCATCCTCTTATCTCCCTTCACTAGCTAACAAGTACTAACAATATATTGATGCAACCTATGATGAATCAGTAAAAAAAATACATTTGGACAAGTTATAAATATATCGAGCCAATAAAACTATTAAAAGCATTTTAATTTACCCTAACGAAACAATCGTGGAAGTGAAGCCTAAGCAGCGGCGCGGTGGTCGTCGGGTCGTCATGGACAGCCGCCGCGACCACCTTGCGAACTATTGCCTCCGCCTGGGGGCATGAGTCCTTGTAGAATCCGACCGCCAGCCCGCCGCCGCCATAGCCATGGACGACGGGAGCAGCCGCCGCCACTAGAAGCATAGAAGAAAGCAAGAACCACACGCGAGGAGGAAGAAGAAGCAGCCAAACTGCCATAGTAGTACACTATACACTAAAATGCAACTATGCAAGCTGAGCTAGGCTAACAATGCTTAAGTGCAGCTGGCTTGTCAGAGAGAAAACACTTGTTAAAAATGCAGCAGGGCAGGCAGCGAGAGTGACCGGGACGTGCGCCAGTGTGTATATATAAAGGGCCAAAGGGGCGGGGATTGTGTGGATGCCATCTACGAGATCTTGGGGAGTGTAATAAATGGAGGGGGCTGTTTCCCCGGCTGTCATGGGCATGATGCCATGTGATTAGGCATGGGTTTCCGGGATTTTAGCGCGGTGACAGCGTGGTGGAGATGATATCTGAGATGTAATTAACCTTGCCGGCCGATCGACCTATGCTGATCAGATGTACTACCAGAAATTTTTTTAAGAGAGTACAACTAGGATGTACATAGACGTATACCACACTCACGCCGTCAGACACACGCACACACCAGAAATTAATCCAGAATATATTATATCATTTGTTTACTTATTACTTATTAATTGGGCTTGTAATTTTCTCTGAAGGTAGGGTTAGTAATTTTGTTATCTGTCATATACGTAGGAGTACATGTTTAGTTATTTACAAAATTGATGTTCCATAGTTTATTTTTTAAAAAAAATTACTGATCAAAGCTTGGTACAACTCATGAACTTAATATCAAAATTACGACCAGCTTGCGAACGAGAAGAGTATCACCGGTAGCTGCGGTAAATGTTGCTTTGCGGCATGCTGTTATAAGAGTGGTTACAGCATTTTCCGCGAATTAATTGGTTTATGGTTTAATTATTAAATTAGCTAGTTGTAGAACAGAACAGCCAGTCAGTAGTAGATGGAAGGTGTTATTACGATGCAAACGGATTTCAAGCATACAGGACCCCAAGTGGGAACCACGTGGGGTCGGGGAGATTATTCGCTTTTTTAGGTGGCTTGCTGGCCCAATCTGCAGCTGTCATGGTTGATTTTATCTTGTGTAGTAAGCTTGCTAGCTTAATTAGCTTAGATGCGACTTTGACCAAGTTTTACTCGACAAGGGAAGCCAATCAGCCATGCAGTATGCTTCTACTCCCTCCATCTCCCTCCTTCCTAAAATAGAAACTATTACTATATATATTTTTTAGGCTATCCAAATTTATTGTATCTAATTTAGTGATAAATTCTTATGTTCCGGTGTTCATTAAGACGTACTCCTACCACCATGGTGCGTGCCACAGGATAGCGCCACGTGCACGTTTTGCTGGTCAAGATGCATAGAAAAGGCCAATTTTGCTACACGATATCTAAAAATTATATAATTAACTGTAGAACACTATAAAAACTTAGATAACGACACTTGTTAAAACTATATATTAACTATATAATTTATTAGAGGACACTAAAAACATTATTTTATTAGTTTCATATCAAATAGAGATAAATAATTAGAAAAGACGAGATTAAAAGCATCTAACCCAACCAAGTTTAGTTCGAACTAGACCCAGCCACAGCCTCTCCCTATACCCCTCTCTAAAAAAACCTAGCTTACATGGTAGTGATGAATGTATGGCAAAAGTAAATGGTAAGCGGTGGTAAAAGATGATAGAGTGAAGATGGATGGCCTATTGGTCTCATCTGTTTCTCTCTTTAGCCTAAAATTAATAAATAATATTTTTGATGTACTTTACTAAATTATAAGTTTTTATTGTTCTCAAGCGGAGCCATGTTTTTATGATATTTAATAGCTAATTACACAAATTTTAGGCGGTACTCTAGCAAATTTTTCATATTGAAAAAGCGTATTACTACTTGAGCGAGGTACAGAAGGTCACCGTACGTGTCGGCAAGCCCGAGCTACCTCGGCTGTTATGCTCTCGGGTGGGTCGGCACACTAGCCAAGCTCCAGCTGAACTGCTGCCTCAAGTCATGCTCTACTGTCGGACTGGACTTGCATTATTGTGTCCTCATTTCAGCCGCCACGCCTGCCGATATGGCGATATCCGCTAGTGTTTTTTCTTCTCTATTGTCCTCTTGCTATTTTTGTCTGATCATGGCTCGGAGTCCATGCGGCGTAGGATTTGTTTCCGTAGAAAGATATGTACTGCATAATTATGGAACATTGTATTAAATCTAGAGGATGGGTTTGTATATATATCTAAAGCAATAGTAAAGATATAGATGTAAACTAATTATATCTACTAAACCGGATAGTTTAAAGTGATAGCCATATATTCTACCATTCTCACGGTTCAAGCATAAGCAACATGAGTAGACCAGAGAAAAAAACAACCAGAATACTTAATGATAATCTCATTATCAAGATAGTCAAAGGGAACCAAAAAATTATAGCCAAGATAACAGTACGTAAAGTAAAGTTAGGTTGCCATTGATAAGATAGCCAAGCCGTGTGGCACATAAGAAGAGCCATGTTGCGGTTGTGGGCATGCAGAATGGGTGATTACAAAAAGGTGGGCCAGTCCTAAGTCATCTGATCTAATACTATGTAAAATCGTAAAAAAGATGTAGGATATTCTATGGAGTCTCAAGAAGGCCAATAAATATGGATTATATGTTTGGATTTGAGGCAATGTACATGAAAATCCTAAACCGGATACTCTAGAGTCCTTTACATATGCTTTATCATAAAAGTAAGGGTAGAGTTTCTTGGAAGCTAATCTAGAATTCTAGATTATGGCCTCCTCTAGCTTTTCAAAAATTAAAATAAATCCCTTTGCTTTGTGAGTGCTGTGGAAAAGTGATCTAAAATAGCCTCTACACTAAATAAACATTGCCCATTATTATTTCCCTCCAAAATTCTCTTCATGCTCCTCCACGGTTGAAAGAGAGTTTATGATCTAGAGGGGGGGTGAATAGACCAAATTAAAAAACTTAATGCAAAACTGTAAAGTAGAAACTAGCTGGATATTTCAATATGGTCTTATATTCTAATCAACAATAGGATATTCTGATACAATTGTGCGCAAACAAAAAAGTCACATCCTAAAACCGTTAGATCAAACTCACAATCGTACCAAATTAGCACATACAATAACTAGCTACAAGCAACACAAGTGTCGGTAAATAGGCACCGAGAGCGGAGACATACGCAAGACCCCTTCTAAGTTTAGACCAGGGGATAGGGCTCAATCGTACAGGTAGATTATGGAGTTAATATAGCTCCAATCGCTAAGAGAAAGATGAACGTGGATCCATTTAGACATGTTCAAGTCGCTAAGTGACATGACACTCTACTCTTATGTTCTTACTATTTTATATAGATTACAATGGTTTTCTTTCCCTCTTCTCTATCCACAGTCCTCCTCTTATATATTCTTGTAGAGTACCATAATAGACAGAAAGAAATGCTTATAACCCAAGACTTATAGGTTCTACACATAGAGTTAGGTATGATCAATCTAATTCTATTAGAAGCACACTTCATAGGTTTTACTCCACTATGAGGCAGTGTGCGCCGTGCTTGCCTAGTGGGGCCTACTATATAGTGAGTCGGTCGGACAAATGGGGGCAGAGGATGAAGTGTGCTTCAACAAGGCCCCCTACTCCCCCTACTACAATGGTGTGGGGGACAATATTTGTCTTATTACATGCCACTCGTCCATCGAGGTAGATATTCGTCTTGTCGCTCAGACTAAAGTAGGCACATGAGCACTGAACTAGGCGGTGTGTATTCTGCCTCATAGCATTGAATGAGGTGGTTGTGTAGTTGGGTCTACCGTAAACCCAAGCACCCTTAGATCTAGTCATAAAGGGGTAAGAAAGCTTAGAGTCGTCTGCCTGAGGTTGCCTACTCGGAGTGGGCAGGTAGGGGTAGTCATCATGAAATGACTAGTTTGAGGCCAACCAACCCAAGATTGAGGGCATAGAGGCACTAGCTCAGGAGAGCTGGCATTAACCGTGTCCATCCACACCTACGATGTTCCTAAAAGTTAGGATGCTCAGTCACCACTTGAACACCTCCTGTACTTTAGGGTAGGACCCCTAGTTTCTACTTTGCCGATAGTAGCCCTCAGCCCTACCATCAAGCGTCACACTAGAGATTGGGGGTAGGGCACATCTCTTTAGCAGCCCATGGCAATATGGCTTCCATTGATTTCTTTGTCTCCTTGGGCTCCGCACGATTGTTCTCAACAAATGTTGAAGTAGCTGTATGATGGCATGCGCTATTAGTCTTAATGTGGACTGCTTCCTGAGCTATCAAGCAAACACGTAAGTGCTCAGCGGTTTAATCTCCAAGCTCGTGTTTGCACAAGACCAGGACTCTGCACTGCCATGCATGCTCACAACCTCATGACTTTGCCTCTTTCTCTAAGTCAAATCCTTAGCCCCCCACTTAGCACACAAGTGCTCGGAGGAAACCAGCTCCCGAGCTTACCCATAGCATGCGCGGAAGCCTAGGATCTTATCTCAATCAACCTGGCCTACAAATGAAGTAAGCAAGGTCATCCGCTCATAGAAAACTCCCATGGGCATGATACTAACAACGCCCGTCGCCCCTTGAATGCCTGAGCTAGCAACGTACATGGGTGATCAAGTAAGTAATTCGTGGTTCTCGAGCTTTGGTGGTGCTTGAGTTGGGATTGGCCAGGCCGGACACCGATAGCCCACTACCAAGGCCTAAGTTCCCCCGATCACCCATCATTGAGTTGGTAGGGCTACCTAAAGTTCTCTAAGATCGATGATGCCCGAGGCACTACCTACTAGTTCGAGCATCGAAGGCTAGCACACGATGGCTATGTTACCATGATCACCTGAACTATGCACTAGTTATCATTCATTTGTGATTAGATAACGTAGGTGCCAAAATTTGAAAAGCCCAGGGAAAGGTTGAAAAAAATATCGGCTGAAGTAGAAGAAGAGTCTGATTGCTACAGGAAGGAAGTCGATCGAATGAAGCAAGGAGAGATTCGGTCTAAGAATAGAAGATTATCCAAATGAGACTAAGTTTGAGAAGGAGTCGTGGTACCCATGACAGGGTATTTTATCTATATAAATTGTATCTTGTATAGGAAGGTTTAGTTACTTTAGTTAACTTTCCTAGAGATATTTTTCCTTTTATATTTCTAGAAGATAATGTCCAATAGTTGTTGTAACCGCGTCGGACTCTATAATACCATAGTACAAATATAGACCCCTGAAAACCTGTAAAACATCAACAATCCTTCGATCAATACAATTTCAGCGCATCGTCATCCTAGTTCATCTAGGTTTTTACCAGTAGGATCTGGCTCTCGACATGGGGCTGCATCAGCTAAGCTCGATCTCCGGCGAAGGGGTAAGTCCCACCACTCTCCCGATATGTCTTGCTCTATCAAAGACTGCATCGGTTAGGTTCGATCTCTTAGGCCGATCGGATGTATCGCATCATGTTCGTGCAGGGTCTATCGGCCTATCAAGCTCTCTCCGCCGTCGTCAGCCTCGTGCTGTATCGGTTAGGTTCGACTTACGAGGTTGCCAACAGTAGATTGAGCTTTAGGCCTATAGGTCTCTGTACGGTGTTTCATAAGAGTGTTAGCCGATGAGTTATTCATATCCCAGGCACCACGCCCAGCGTATTGGATTCTCGGCCGATACGCACCAGTCTTCAGAGACTCCCCTCGAGTGCCACGCCAAGTGCATCGGCCTTCCAGCCAATGCGTGTCTATCTTCAGAGAAACGTTCTCTCATCAGCTTAGCTAGCTGATGGGTTCGCTTCGCCCTTGCCATATCCGGAGTGGCATCGGCTTTACAGCCAGTGTGTCTTTTATACGATTCCTTGCCACTTCACATATGCCTTCATCAGCTTTCCAATCGATGAACAACCACTATAGCTTCCATCGACTACCAGGAGGGATCCTGCGTGCTTTGCTTTTAATACCCTTCGGTGCCCTCCATCGGCTCTATGGCCGATGGATCAGGATCTCGCTTTCACCACACCCGAAGCCACCATATTCTTTGTTGACATCTATCCACGCCTTCATCGGCTCCCTAGCCGATAGAAGAGTGTCCCAATACCTATCGGCAACTAGCCAATAGCAGGAGCCATTCGGACGTGGCCGATGACCACCTCGATCCTATCGATGGCCAGCCGATAGCGAGAGCTCGTATCAGCCCATTGTCCGACTGACCCATTCGCCTCACCTTCTTATCAATTGCAGGGTCAGATTGACTGGTACGCCCATACCCGCACCGTCGCGCCGGAGCCGAGCGGACCTCACAAGCCCCGACGCGCGTACCTCGAGCCACGGAGAGAAGCTGACCAACCTGCACTATAGCTAAGCAGACCTCTCAGGCATCGGCGTGGTCGAGCCATGCGCGTGAGATCTGGCATGAACAATAGGGCACTGTTTTCATGTGAACGAGGCTTTTTGTGAGCGGATAAGAGAGGAAAAACTCCCAAGACATATAAGGTATCAAAAATCTTACATGTATTGACATACAATTCTTCAGTTCATGGTCTTACTATAGTCCACTTCCTTGGCCCCCTAGCAAACAAATGAATGCTCGTGGTCACGTAGTTTTATTGCTTACATCTAGGTGCCTCCTTAGCTCTTAGGAAAAAACATGAGTGCTCGGGGGTCTAGCTCCTGAACCCCTAGGTTCTTTAACTGATCCATGTGACCCTACCAACTAGACCAACAAGGTTGCCCGCTTAGAAAAAAACACCCACAGGCATAGTACTAACAATGTTCGTGACCATTTTACCCATCGCCCCATAGACAGCCAAACTAGTGATGCACTTGGGTGGTCGAGTAACTCGTGGTTCTCTAGCCTTGGTGTTGCTTGGGTTAGAACTGGTCAAGCCAAACACCGACAGCTCGCTAGCAAGGCCTAGGTTGCCCCAACCACCCATCCTTGGGTTGGTAGGGCTACCCAAGGTGCTCGGAGCTCAGTGATGCCCGAGGCACTACCCACTAGTTCTAAAACCGACAACAGGTGCACAATGCCCAAGTTACCCCAATCCCTCGAAAAACGTACTAAATGACATCCATTTGCGATTTGGAAATAAAGGATCGTTATTTCATGTGATGGAGTTTCTTGTGAGCAAATGAAAGAGTTCTTCTGAAAAAAAAACATAAGAAAATAATATCTTTCATATATGAATATTAAATATTGAGTGGGAACCCTTAGCCAACTGAAAGAGGATGCCTGAGAGGTGCCCTTGCTACAAGAAGGACACTTCCTAAGCTATCAACACTGAAGATAAGCTGGCATCGCACCGATGTGTGGTGCACACTAGATAGGGTCTTAGTAGTGGGGCTCGCCAACTGCCACTGGCCCTCTCGCCGCATAGTCGGCTATGGCCCGGCTGGGTTCGGCATCGCCCCCTCTATTCTAGGAGGTGTGGAGCACACCAAAGTAAGGTAAGAGTAGGCGCAGTGCAAAAAATGGTGTAGTTGTGGTGGCGGCGCATGGCATCACTCAATGATGCCCAACTCCTTGGAGTTAGAGCGATGGTGACAACTTTCACCAATCATCACCCTCTTCTTCTAGCGAGAAAAATCAGGAACTCAAATGGACACACAAAAAAAAGAAACCTCCTACTTGGCATGCTAGTTGTTGATGGATAGGCATCGAGAGCGAGAACATACATAGGCCCTCTTCTGAGTTCGATCCAGGAGGTAGGACTAAATCGCGCAAGTAGATCATGGAGTCAATGAAACTTCAATCGATAGCAGGAAGATGAACGTGGATCTGCTTAGATATGTTTGGATGGCTTAGTGGTATAACACTTTACTCTTGTGTTCTTACTTTTTTCAAATGTGGATTATAGTGGCTAAGAATTTCAAAATGGCATTCTCTTCCTCCTCTCTCTCCATAGTCCTCTTATATATTCTTAGGGGTACCACAATAGACAGAAAGAAATGCTCATGAACTAAGGCTTATGGGTCATACATATAGAGTTTAGATATAATTAGTCTAATCCTATCAGTAGCACACTCCATAGGCTACATTCCACTATCCGGCGCGCACCACACTCACCCGGCGGGGCTCATTGTGCAGCAAGTTGGTTGGACGTATGGTGGACAGAGGATGTGGTGTGGTTTAACATAGCCCTATATTCCCTACTACAACATGCGTGGAGGTAGTATCCATCTTGTTGCACACCGCCCGTCCATCGAGGTAGATATTCGGCTTGTTGCTCTAATAAGCAGGCATGTGAGCGCTAAACCAGGTAGTGCATTCTATCTCAGTGCATTGAATATGTTGGTTGGAATAGTTGGGTCTACTGTGACCCTGAACACCCTTAGATCTAGTCTTCAAGGGGTTAGAGAGCTTAGGGTCGCCTACCTAAAGTTGCCTATCGAGGGTGGACAGTTTGAGGTAGCCGTCCCAAAATGACTAGCTCAAGTCCAGCCAACTTAGGCTAACTAGTCTAGGGCTAAGGGCACAGAGGCACCAACTTAGAATAGTTGGTATCAAACATATCCATCTATACTTAGGACGTCCCTAAAGGTTAAGGCATCTGATCACTACTTGAATGCCTCCGGGTCACTAAGGTGGGACTCCTAGTTCCTACATCTTCGACACATAAGCAAGCAATGATTAACATGGAGAAGGATGGAAATTTTCACTAAGATTTGCACGACGATGTATTCTCAAATTCTTAAAGGAATTTTACGGTGGCTTAGGGCAACTTCGAACCAGAGTCATGAACCTATAAGAATAACAAACACTATACAACCATTGGAATCAACCTAGTACTTATCCAAGAGAAAAGCATATCCAAAGCACTTTTGCACAAAGCTCAATCCTGATTCGAGTGAATTGAATGGATAAACTAAAAAAGAGTATGTGGGTTTTTTAAGTAGGTAAGCCCAAATCTGACTATCTGACTATTGTGGGATATTTCAATCCTACCATGAAAATTCCGATCTATATATATCAGGCTCTCAACGGTATGTAACAATAAGGGAGATGTTAAATCCAAACAAAGACTTACTCAAAATATTAGATAATTTGATATATCGAATATTACTATAAAAAATATTGCATCATCCCAAGAGTTGAGTTCCTTTGAATTTCGGACATACTGGTCCATCGGATATTCTGGTATGGACATTAAAAATTCTGATCAAGATTTTAATTCCAAACAGATAGTAGAGTTGATTCCAGCCAATTGGATATTTTGATTACTAATGTTTAGCCCAGCGACTAGATTTCTTTGAAAAAGCGGATATTCCGATCTAAAGATCAGAAATTCTGATCAGAAAAGACTTAACACTTGAAGAAAAATGATCAATAAGTACCAGGGTCTAATCTAATTATATGTGTGTGACATTCTCTTAATAGTCAGCATTCCAACTCAAGAAATACAAAAATAACAAGATTATACCATGAGTTTTGACACCTTCTTTTTAGTTCCATTGTGGGGTTGCCGTTTTAACATTCCTCGGACTATATAAAAAAACACAACTTGAAGCGCATTAGTCTGATCTAATTGTCCTGTAATTAATCACCAAAATTATTTTTAAGGTGCTAGATACACTTCCACAAGTAAGCAGGTGTCTCCACGAAATTACAAAATACTAATCAAAGTCCATAAGCTTAATAAAGTAGTACTCCTTTCATTGCCAAAAGATGGCAATTTTAACATTTATAATTTATAATTCTTCTAAAAAGATTGTTATTCTTAACCCATCAATCACCTCCTATTTTAATTCCTTCAAATTTTATCCTAACTATTATTTTACTCTCAACCACTTCTCATTTCATAAGGAGCATTAGGTATCTTACTTCTCTACTTTTTTTTCCACGCCCTTCTAAAATTGTAATGTTTTTGGATGAAGAGGGTATATTATATTGCACAAACATTTCGGAGATAAAGTTACAGCTGAGTGGATCTATGCGTTTGCCGCCTCTCACCTCTCTCTCATTTCTCTTCTTTCTCTCATCATTCATATATCTGCTCATCATTTCTCTTCCTCCTTTCTCGTCATCTATCCTTCTCTATCTATCGTAGTAAGAGTGAGTCTCAGGATAGGCATATATATAGTTTGCCACGTCAACAACCATATCAGCAACCTGAAACTATTTTGGAGCTAGACATACTTTAACAAGTTTAGCATGTATAAGTTTATACTTCATAAACCTAAGTGGCACCCATTTAATATTTGATGCATGACCACTAATATATTTTGTATTTGCTTTGTTTTTGTTTGCGCCGGAACCCGGCAGGAGTACGCCGACGTCTGGAAAGTACTCCAGTACAGGTCAGTCGGCTTCTCTCCGTGGCTCGAGATACGCGCGCCGAGGGCCGTGGGTTTCATGTCGGCTCCGGTGCGACGGTACAGGTGTAGACATGTCAATCAATTTGACCCTGCAATTGACAAGGAGGTGAAGACAAATGAATCAGTCGGACGACGGGCCGATACGAGCCCTCGCTATTGGCTGGCTGCCGATAGGATCGAGTTAGTCATCGGCTGTGTCCGAATAGCTCCTACTATCGGCTGGTTGCCGATAGAAATCAAGACGCCCTTCCATCGGCTGGAGATCCAATGTAGGCATAGACGGATGTCAACGAAGTATAGGATGCCTTCGAGTGTAGCGAACGCAAGGCCCTGATCCATCAGGCGTAGAGCCAATGGAGGCACAAGATTGTACTCAGAGAGTAGCAAGGTGCAAAGTAGCAAGGATTCGTATAAAAGGGATCAGCTGCAAAGTCGATGCCGCTCTAGAGATGGCAGCACGAGACCCGTCGCCTGCCATGACGACGTCGCTGGCACCGAATCTCGTAGACCGGACCTAACCGAGCCAGTACGAGAACGAGGCCAAAGGCAACGGGATGATGGACGCCAAATCGGTTGTGCTGAAACAAGGGCGAACCGAACCTATTGGCTAGCTGAGCCGATGAGAGAACGTTTCTCTGAAGACATGTGCACATTAGCTAGAAAGCCGACGTGATTGACGTTGTGCTCAAAGGAAAGTCTCTATAGATATGGTGCGCATCGGCCGAGGAGTCGATATGTTGGTCGTGATGCTCAACATATAGATAACTCATCGACTAACACTCTAATGAAACGCCGTACTTAGACCTATAGGCCTAAAGTTCATTCTACCATCAGCGGTCTATCGAACCTAACCGATACAGTACGAGACCGATGATGCGATACATCTTATCGGCCTAAGAGGTCGAACTTAACCGATGCAGCTTTAGACAGAATGAGATATATTAAGATAGTGGCAGGACTTACCCCTTCGCCGGAGATCAGACTTAACCGATATAGCCCCGCGTTGAGAGCTAGACCCCACCGATAAAAACCTAGATGAACTAGGGTGACGATGCGTCAAGATTGTATTGATCGAAGAATTAATGATTACATGTTTCTAAGAGATCTATATTTATACCCTAGGTTTACAGAGTCCGACATGTTTACAACAACTATCGGACGTTATTTCTTAATAATAAAGGAAAATATTTTTAAAAAATTAACTAACTAACTAAATCTTTCTATCCATATAAAATAGGATAGAATATCCTACCGTAAACCACGACTCCTTCTCAAACTCGATCTTTAGATAATTTTCTATTCTGAGATCGAGTCTTTCTTTGTCTAAATCCGATCGACTTATTCTCTTTAGTAATCGGACACTTCTGCGTCTCATCCGAATCGTCTTTTTAATCTATCGCTGGGCTTTTCAAATTTTGACGTTAACGGTTTTAGTACTTGACGGATTGAGTTGCAGTTTTAGAGAGCTTTTATGGTATGTTTGACTAATGTTAAATAAGATGGCAACTGAAAAACAATTTTCTCAGAACATAAATTCACCTCTTTACAAGTGCATGGCAACTTTAATATTATGCATTGGAGCATTCAGCTTCGAACGCGGACAGGAATGTGAACTGGAGACATTGATGGCCCTGGTTTCTTCAGAAACCGTCATGGTGCTCTCCTGTAAGCTCAGAGTCCCAGCAAATTATCTCTCGTCATACATTTTGATTGGTTTAATCTATACTAATATATAAAAAGGAGGAGTTGCATTTTTTCTACAGTCACCCCAACAAAACGTACACAGGATTCGACCAATCAATCCACAACCATCAGATCAGTCAATCCAACGGCCTAAAATACCCCGTCGGATCTGGGTGTTGCAATCCAACCGGCAGGACTCACCCCTCACAGCATCTCCTGGTCATCGGCTCGTGCTCCGCACTCTCGCTGCGCCAGGACCACCGTGAAGCCAGCGCCTGGAGATTCGCCGCGACGACAGCGCCTGTCACGATGCGCCCCCCGAAAACCCTCGCCCTAATCCCTCCCTCACAATCGCCGCCGTTGACGATCCCCGATCCCCCCGCCCTAATCTCACCCTCACAGCAGCCGCCAATCCCCCACCGCCAGGTCGCCGTCGCGGTGACCGAGCCCCTGTCGCGTGGCGGTCCCGCAAGTCGAGGTCCAAGGCGAAGAGAAGCAAGTCCAGGGCGGTCGCCGTCTCCGCAACGTCGTCCCTGCACTTCAACCCCTATCGCACTTGCGCTCGCCCATGAAGTCGCCATTCCCGATGCCTCGGCGATGTCAGCCCCTCGTCGCAGCTGCGCTTCCCGGCGCGCCTCATCGGCAGCCCCTCTTCCTGGCAGATCCGCTTTCCCGTTAGAGCGCCACTAGCGATCTTGCCCCTCACCGGCATTCCTCCTCCGTTCCCTCTCCACGGCTTGTTCTCCCGGTGATGGCATAATCCTCGGACGGATCCCCGTCCCAGCGAGAGAGCCCCTGTTGATGGTGTTCGTAGGAGCACCTTGAAGCACCCGGGGAGAGTGTGCTGAGCGTGTTGTCCATGGCGTTTGCAGGGGCTGTTGGGCTATTTTCACGTGCTCTCAAATTATTATTTTTTTCTATTTCTCGTGATGGGCATTACATGTCCCGCTCGATGCTACGAGGATCCACTGTTCACTAGCGGTACTGAGCTCTCCATGACGGATAATGGTAAATGGGGCCAGTTCACTCTGTTCCTTTCTCAGAAGATTTGTTTTTATAACTTAGGTGTTGCAAATGCAGATGGTGCTTTCTTTGTCTCACACTGTGAAGTACAAGGGGTAATCACAGGGATTATCTAAAGTTAAGTTAGCAGTAACTAGGTAACCTATTTTTCACACAATCTCATGTTTCTGAAGGTAAGCTAAAGTTAAGTTAGCAGTAACTAGGTATCCATATTTATCTGCTGTTGGAGGGTTACTGAAGATGAGTTATTTATTCCTTGTGTGCTTAGTTAGTGTCCAGACTGGGTAACCTTGCTCAAATCATCTACTGATCGTCACTTTTCAAGTAATTTCTCCTTTTAATCTATACCAATTGCTTCTCTCCTTCCATGTGGAAAAATATCATGTAGCTTCATTTCTGTGCAGTGCTTCTTGGTATTATCATGGAGAACACCTAATTGGCATAGAAGGAGAGAATAAGAGATCTGATTTTCTAATAATGGAGTCCAGAGAGGATCTTCAGCATAGCATTTCTACCCATTTTCAGTTTCATATATCACATGTTTTTTTTCAATGCACTGTATCAAATGGAACCTAAAATTTGTAAATCCAGAAAATTTTTGCTACACAGAAAAAATGCTCAGGGCAAATGAAGTTGGCTCAACCAGTAAAACTCTGAATTTTGAACTTTCTACCTATCCTTAGTTGATGCATTAATCTTTTTTTACACAAAAACTTCTTTCTTCAGATAAATTTTAGTTGTGAAACACAATTCTACACACAGTATCTTCGATATTGCACAATTGAAATGTTAAACTTTTATTTTCGATGGCTCTAGGTGGTTAATGCATTGCAAGGTGTTGATAGTGGTAAATGCAACTATTTCACTCTCTCTTTCTCTGACGATTTTTTTTCATCACTTATGGTGTTGCAAAAATGCAGATGGTGCTTTCTTTGTATCACCCTATGAAGTACAAGGGGTAGCCACATGTCAAAAGTAAAGATAGGTAAGGTAGGTATCCAGGATTTGTATTTGAGATGTTTCTAGAGGTTAGTGGGTCATTTCATATGGCTATGTTCTATTTGTAGGAATAAAATAAGGGATCATCTGAAATTAGCAGTCACCAGGTAACCTGAGTTTTTTGGTCCCCTAACTTTATCTTGTCATAGCTATCAGCAATATATATATGTCCGGATGTGTGCGTGTTCTCATTTCATGTTAACATGCTGTGATGAACTTAATTTTTTTTGTTCATTTTATGGGTAATTTTCGATGCTTTTATGAAACAGAGATACATTTAGATTGCCCTCAGATAACAACTGATTTTTGCACGTGCTGTGTTGATCCATATTTGGTAAGCTAACATCTGAGTCTTGCTAGATGAATGAAATATAGTACCATGAAAATTTGTTCATCTGAGTAATGATCCCATCTACTGTTTTTAATTGCAGCAAGAGAAGACGTTCTAACTATAACTAATAAACGTAACCCTGATACTAAACTGCACCCCTGATACTAATATACAGGCAAATACATGTTCATTTCTGCATGGCTGTGCAGGTTGGCAAGCCCATTTGAACTGGGTATGAACGTTCAAACTTCAGTTAATGTAATTTTGGTGGCCTGACTTGTTGCACAGAAAATCAATAGAAACAGTAAAAGCCCGTTCATCCGTCCATCTCTGACAGTGGCGAACACAGTCTAAATTATAGACGGAACGAAAATACACGACAAAGATTACTAAACATAACACATACCATATTTAAAAAACTTCTGGCCTAATCCTCTTCCTCTTGAGGCGCTCCTAACGGCGACTCGGGCAGTACTATCCACTGCACAACCAGTAACCAGACTTTGCAGTGATAGATGACAGTGGTGGGCCTTCTTTTTCTAAAGCTCTTGTGACCAGACATGAATCTAGTTGTAGACCCAAGTACTGTGATAACCGTGGTGGTGGTGAAATCGTTGAATGGCAGCCATCTTCAACTAGCGTTTGTGAGGCTAGATCTGATACTTCTATAGATGGATTGTTTGTGAGGCTAGATCTGGTACTTCTGTAGATGGATTTACACCAGAACACGATGATGGCTGCTTGAGGGCACGGATGAAAACAGCAATGAGGCCATGGACTTGGCGAATGGTGTTGATAGAGTGACTACATGGGCAGATCTGGTTGGATGGTATCTCTTTTGACAACAGGGTTTTAGTGACCGTGCAACCACAACGTCGTTAAGGAAGGGTTGCAAAGCACATGTCAATATCTAGAGTATCGATTCTATTAACTTAGCCACCACAGTTAACATTATACTTGAAAAGACAAGGTCAAGCTTTTAGGGCTAGGGCTACTATCGTTTATATACTAACATTCGTGACGTCTATAGACACCGTATATCTTCTTGAAGGCGATGTTACAATGCCCTCTCCCTCATTTTCGTGCCTCACGTTGAACTCTCCCGTTGGACTCTCCCAATAAAAACTTATTCTGAGCATTTGAAATAGTGACGATAACATTATAGATATTATGACTTTTTTTAAGCTGTTATATTGGAGGTTTATATTGATATGGTGTTCTTAGTGGTGATGTCCCCATTGAATCAGCTTCAATGACTATGCGGTGGTAATATCTAGATAAATAATTAATTTACAGCTTAGTTAACCTTCGAAGTTAACTTTTTCTTTGGTCAATGTCAATGTTTGACAATGATGTGAGTAATATTTCATCAATACAATGATTGGCTATTGATTTCAAAAATTGTTTGAGAAAGATAAGCACTACACACAATTTGTAACCTGCTAGAAAAAAAAACAAATGTTATACATATTCTCGCCAATTATAAATGGAGATTTCTAAATAGTTTTCTTATTTTTAATTAAGCTACGATTTTATAATTTGTAGTATTTTGCACTACAACTTATGTAAGTTGTATAACTTGTTATTTGTAACTTCCTTGAAGAAAAGATTGGATGAATACCTTTTCTAAAAAACCATATTTATGTTGGGATCATGTAAAAAATAGAGTACAATAAACTAAGGCACATTTCAAAAATAAAGCAACAAAAAAGAATTCGTTAATATATGAGAAGACAATCTGCTAATAAATTTCTAATCCCATCTAAATCAAATATTTGACTTAGACAAATATATTCTCCTATTACTCCTGGCATAAAACACCTTCTTAATATTATTAAAATTGTGTCCTCTAAAAATCTCTTTCTAAATGTAGCATAATATCAAGTTATTTATTGGCATCCTAGTCAGAGTTGAGCACGACCTGACGAGGCAACAAAGACGAACGGACCGGACAAAGTTAAGAAGATGAAACGATAGGCTGAAATGCCTGATAGGTTGACAGCTGATGTGCTATGCCCCGTAGCTGGGCCGGTTGCCCTATCCTGCCCATACGGTCCGTCCGCCCCTCCGATACAATCTAATCGCCCCTTCACCAGATATCGGACACTTCCTTGCTCATGCAGGCCAGCATCACACATCCGTCGACTCGAACGACGCACATGTCTGCACCTTTCTCATGTCCTCGATTCCAGCACCACGTGCAGGCATTTCGACATATACTCAAACCTTCAGATGCTATGGACAATGAAGCAAATTAAGCAGTAGACTATTTAAGTTTCAAATGCAACAGAGAAAAATGAAATGCAATGCGGCATTCTTCTACAATGCACAACTACATTATAACAGATAAAATGCATCTTGGAAAAATACAGATGTCATCCACTTCAAAATTGACAATACAAAATAGAAAAGAACAAATGGAATATATTGCCCTCGAATCATAATTATATTCCAGCGCACAAGGACAAAGGAAGGCAAACAATCTCAGTATTTTAAAGGAAAAAGAAATGAAAGATCGATTTTAGTAGACACCAGCCCAATATATAGATGGCTAGAAGCTGTAAATTAAACATTAATAAGTCAAAAATTTAACAGGAGTCTACCCTTATGTTAGTCCATCTAGCTTTCTCGGAAATAATATTGTTTTGTTTATTAAAAAAACTAATTCTATGCAAATATTATGTATGTAAAGACTTCAAGACCAAATTGCATTTACAATTGAAGCTACAGTTCTAGTCAGTGACTAAAGATTTCTCTTTCTTTGGATGATGTACTATACAGGGTTAAGTCATTTGTTGCTCTTGGTGTTACTCTTTAGCATTTGGAGATCCAGGGATTTTAGACCCGTCATTTGTTGCTTTTCTTGAGGCATTTGGTGAGACGGTGATTTTTCTTTGTTTATTGTTTACTCATTATTTCCAAACAATTGGACCATGTGCATCCAATGCTGGAGGCTAGCAATCTAAGTTTTTCCATTAGTTAAGGAAATAATAAGTTCAATAATAACTTAGACTTGGGAGATGGAGATGTACATCAACAACTCCCACCCAGCTCGTTCAACACCCAATTTTAAAGAACTATGCTTCTTAACCAGCAGAATCCAACTACAGACGATCCCGAGCGGCTGCCACAATAAATTTACTGTTATTTTAGAGATTAAAAATGATACTATCATAGAATATAGAATAGAAGTTTGATTTATCGGCTCTAGATTTTTTTCCACCCGTCTTAGTTTTTTTTTCCATTGTATAAATAGTTGTATATAGTGGGCGGTATGAAAACTTAATGTAAAGAAATTTGGAGCTACATAAGCAGTTACAACTCTAATGGTAAGATATTTATAAAAATCTATGAAGACCGCATATAAAATTAACAACGCTCTCATATACCATATGTGGCTGTTTAGAAGGACCCGCACAGCCAGCATGCATTAAAAAAAAAATCGAAGGCAGCTCGCTCTTATCTTCCCCTCTCCTCTCTCACCAAAGTCCTCGCTCGCCAATGTCCTCACCTCTGGCCGCTCCGGCAGCAGCGGGCCTCAGGTGCGCTAGATCCAGGTGAGCCCTCCATGCGCTGCGCCCCACCGCCGCCCGCTACTTCCCCTCCACACTCCGTTCCCATCTAGGCGGTGGGTGGATGAAGACGGGAGGAGGCGCTCTGGGTGGTAGTGCGCGGGTCCCGTGAGTAGCGAGCGGCAGATATATGGCTCTGGTCCTGAGAATTGTGGATCCCATGGAGCGGGTCCCATGAGCGGTGGATTTAGCAGCGCAAGGCCCATGAGCGGCGGATTCTGTGGCACGTGACTAGGAGCTACCGATCGACGGCGGTCACTTGTTCCAGGCGCGGCCTAGGATGAGCAGATATGGTGGTGGCGGGCCCCTAGAGCGGCGAATCGACGACAGCCGCTAGTTCTGGGTGTGCAGATCTACGGCAGCAAGCCCGGGAGCGGCGGATTCGGCAGGCGCTGGTCCCGTTGGGTGGCTTAGTCGACGGCAACGACGACGGCGATGATTGCAACCCGGCAACAGTGATGACTCGGTGATGGCAACGACAACTGCTGTTGTAGAGGGGATTTAGGGAATTTGTGATTAGGGTTTTGGAGTAATTACTTTTAATTACTCATGTTGCCATATAATCTAGCGGATTAACATATCCATCCATCACACTAATGGTCTAACAGCGGCTAGACTGAGATATGGCAAAGCAATGCTACCGTTGTTGGTCCATATAAGTAACGTGTCCAATTCCCAATTAGAACACAAAAGGTGGCTTAACAATGCACCATGCATGGCGAGACAGTTGAGGCAGTGTGATGACTCAGCACCTTAATTAGGTGGCTGGATGAGCTATAACGATAGTAGTGAATTATATTCGACTTATAAAATTTTGTTATGTTCCCATGAATCGATGAAGGTCAGAGTTGGAACCAGAATTTGCTCAAGCGAGGGCTGGGCTATTACATTTGTATAATTTTGACTTTGTCTTCTACTATTTTTTTTTTCAAATTTAGAAGTGAGGGCATGTGCATTAGGATAGGGAATACGGTTGCGGTCCTAGCTAACTTGACCCTGTGTCTATCCCTGAAAATGGCGATAGTTGTTCGAAGAGTTGAAGTACCATGACTTGCAAAGTATGTGTAATTTAGCCATTTATCTTGTAAATTACTCAAGTCACTTGTCTTACTGTAAGGGTGTAAATCTCAATAAAAACATGTCACTCGGGCTGTTCGTTACCAAGGTGGATGTCATGCTGGCTTTTCTCACAAATATCCACAAATAAACCAATACTATAATAGACAGTGAGTAAACCGTTTTAACTCACTTGTAAGCTATAATGAGCTAGCCCAAAAATGATTTAGGGATTAAGTTATTCGGAACTTTTTTAAATCACATATGATAAGACTCTAATAACTTTAAATTTCACTACTTCAAAAATAATTTTTATAAGCAATAAAAAATATTTGCACACGGTCGAATCACGGGTCACCTATAGATACCTTATTTAAACTTGAGGAATATGAACCACTTATAAAAATATATTTTTATAGGATGTCTATACCCATCAGCTAGCTATGAAAATAGGTACATTTTTTTTCATGCATCCTATAGTCCTTCTGCAAAGATGTTATAGCTTCTTGCTGCTTGAGGCTACCTCATTTTAGGTATTCTATCCCTCATGGTAAAAAGAAAAAAATAATGAGAAATGTTTTGATCTCGAATATTGTGTAAGGTTGTCGTATCATCTTACTATTATTAGTTTCTTTTTCAATTTTAAACATTTGTTTATAAGGAATAAAAAGAAAAATGGTGTTTTTTAATAGTTTGATGAATTTACATCATAATTTTAGGTTAACTTATGGCAATTTTTTTCAAATCTTTCTATAGTGGTGTTTTCTCACTCAATAATTATAAATTTTGTTATAATTAGTTCCTCTAATAGTACATCTGGGTGGATGGTTCTCTATAGATATAGTATAGATATAGTTTGGAGAGAGAAACTTTAATTTATTTCTCTAGTTTATTTTCAAATAATACTACTCTTATTTTTTCCTATAGATTGCTTTATAATTTCCTTCTTTTAAATCTTTAGTGTGTGAAGGAAATAAAAAAATTGATTATTTGAAAATGTTATACTTACAAATTTTAAAAAGTAATTCATAATTAAAATAAAGAGAAAATGTTATTTAAATTATTTATAAATTATATATTATATTATGGTTTGTATTTATATATGGAAAGTCAGAAATGAATGTATGAGACACTAAGATTTTAATAGTTATTTCTCAACGATTAGTGTAAATTCATCGAGGCTATAAAAAAGCATGAGCAATATGATAAAGAAAATATATTATCGATGTTTGGACTGTAAAAACAAAAATATATGGACAAAGTTAGAAGCTATCAAGTCTCATTTGGCTCGACGCCGGTTTGATGTGGAGTATATAGTTTGGTCTAAACATAGCAAGACAATCGAAGAACTGAGTTCTCTCAAACTACTCATTGTAAAGATATTATGTCAACTTAAGATGTGTTTATCTTCCTCTTTTTTTAATATTATGGTACACCTCATAGTTTATATTATTCCTCATATAATTGCATTTGGTTCCTTATACTTGCATTAAATGTGAGCTTACGAGTGCTACATATCCATTCTGAAGAGCTAAGTATGAAATCGTGCTCATCCAAAGGGCTCAATGATAAAGAGATATACTACCGAAGAAGTCATTAAGTATTGTATTGACTACTTAAAAGATATTCAGACAATTGGTATATAAATAACATGAGGGTATATTGCATGGTAAGAGATCAACAGGAAAGAAAAAATTTATTGATGAGTATTATAAAGTTGTCCAAGAAGTGTATTTTAGCATTTTGCAGCAGCTCATGATAGTGGAGTCATATATCAAGCGACACTTAAACCAGATTAGATTGCAATATGCTGGACGCTCAAATGATGGAATAATGAAGACATACAAGCATCTCTTCGTTGAGTGGTTAAGGAACCAAAACCTACCTGATAGAGAAACCATACAGAAAATCACTATAAAAAGGTTATTGTCCAGCTTAAGTGTGGTCGACTCCTATCAAGCTCATGACATTAACGATTATAGATTTTATACCAAAGCAAATGATAAGAATAGTATAGCCCAAAACAATGATGTTTGGGTAGAGGCAATCGATGCAAATAGATAGAACAACACTTATTATGAGTTCATAGAAGAAATCTAAGAGCTAAACTATGGACTGAGTATGTAGATCCATTATTTCAATGGGTGTGTTCGTAGATAACTTCAGTCTAACAATTGTTAACTTCAATAATATGGGTCATAAAGATGATCCCTAGGAATTTACTGATCGTGTTGTATAGGTTTTTTATGTAACCGACCCAAGAAGAATGACGTAGCGCTCTTCGAAAAACAAAGGATCGTATGAGTTGAAAACTTTGAAGATGCTGAGGAATACAATTAATATAACTAAATACCACTATTTATAGATTTTCGTAACAAGATAAAATTTGTAAAGTCAACCATCAATGAAAAAACTCTTAAATTCCACATGTAGTGAAAATCTGTAATACGATAATTTGCACTTATGGTGAAATTATGTAATTCTATAATTTATGTAAATGTGTAAAATTTATGCATGATGTATGTAAAAATACATAATAATTATAATTAAAATATAAATTTATTTTATAGAGTATAATTAAAAGGGAAAAATATAGGGGGCATTTTTGAAAGTGGTGGAAAGCACATGGCGTGTGGGAAAATGGTTTTTGTAGGTGGCACGTGCTTTCTTTCCTTTGCAAAAATCATTTTGGCACCTATGAAAATCATTTTTATAGGTGGTGCACGTAGGCATAGGCATACTAAAAGAAAATGGATGTGGACGTCTACATAGGCACGTGATGGTTATTATGATGGACAGAACATATATAATATCACCATATAACAATGGGTAAGCTTAATAGTCACTGTATGTAAATAATAATTACTAACATTAATCTTTATACAAATACCCTTATATTTATTTTGTGATATATCCTCGAAACTTCAATATCATTGTGTTAGACATTATGAATATCTCACAGGAATGATATCAGCCTTTTATCGAGATTAATCAGTCATTAATTAATTTCTTTGATATTAATTGAACCTAGTCATTATAAGATATGTAGATTACTAACTAATTTTGATTTTTCTATTTATTAGTACTTTCCTACACTATCGTGTGAACTATAAAGTATAAAGTAGTCTAGACATAAAGTCAAAAGTTTTTTCACAAATAGTCCATGAACACATATAAGAAACTATCGTATATTATTTTTTATGTCATTTATAAATTACCATAGCAACAACTGTAATATAGCTTAGTATGCGGTTGTTATGTCTGTTACTATCTCAAAAGTAACTCTAATAAGCTAATATATAGATTTAAAGAATATATTTACACGTATTAAATATGATAATAAGATACTCAATGAATATGATATAAGACATCTAATATTTTATTCCACATAAGATCATCTCGTTCATGAAGATTTTTTTATAAGAAATGACATCTTATATAACATGAGATTGTTCCCATAAATTTTAATTTTGCTATTGTAAAATCTGAGTGATAATTTACTGTTTGTAGACGTGTATATATATTTATGTATAATAATTTACTTATATATATATTAATTAAATTTAATCTTTCAATTTAATATATATAATATATTCGCTATTTTTATGGATGCATGAATGTACAATAATTTAAAATAAATTTGATATAAAATTTATGATGAATTTTATATATAAACTTTAGTTGATAAATGCATTTTTTACAAATAACTAACCTTCTGTGTGTTTTGCAGGCGACACGCCGTCTGTAAAAATATATTTTACAAGCGAGCTAGGAGCTGCTTGTTTTACAGGTGATTAATTGCTGTCACCTCTCCTAACCACCTTCGATAATCGGTCCTAGTGTGAATTATATGTATACTTCCTAGAATCTCCTATATTAATAAAAAGAATCTAGCTATTGATTAGATGGTATAGTCACAACCTAGATTGAATTAGGAGTTTATGTCAAATTAAACATCGGATTGAATATACTATATTAAATGAAAAAAAATCTTAAAAATCTATGATAATCAGACAGAAAGAAAAAAAGATCTTGATAGTCCAAATCTACTAAAAAAAATACAATCAATGGCTGGTATTGTTTTCAAAAAATAGTTTTATGCTACATATTAAATCATCCTATTTCTAGCTTGAACTTACTTCCAAATTATAAAAATTGCAGAGTCCGTTCTCATTTTCTTTTAGATAATGGAAATTCGGACCTTTGCTTGAAAAGAAGCTATAACTAATTATTAGCTTGCAAGAGTGCCAAGAAAATCGCAATTGACAAGAAAACCAACGGGCATACCAACGTATAGAAAAAAAGATAATAATCAAAAGGAATCTTTTTACTAAATCTCTATGCACACGGTTAGTATAGATGTGCATAACCGCTGTCTCTGGCCTACGATATAGTGGTATACACTCTGCATGGAGTTCTTTTAAGTCTTTGAAACAGGTCCAATACTAAAGTCAATATATTACGTTTCCGCTTATAAGATTTAATTAGAGTTCTTGTCATATATATCATTATTTATATTAAGCCAGACTCAACTAAGTGCGTAGGACTGAGCTGTGACCTGCGAGTCCGATTCGATATATACAAGTAAAAGATTATGCCATGCCCCAGCCATGCATGCACATTACGGCTCGACAAAAATACGTATACTAATCATGCACTAATAAAACCAGACTCCATAATACAAACTAATCATTATTAATTCCTAATTATGGTAATATTAAAATTTAAAAGATTACTAATCTCAAAAGTCCAAACTAGGTATAACTCTTTATTTATTAATATGAATTTTGGAATTATTAAATTATGAAACATACTTAAATTGAAAATCCAACACAATCATAATGTGATACTTATTAATAAAAAAATCTAGAATATTATTTAAAACATGAAAACAACAAAAAGATATATGAGGATGGATTTTGAATTTACTATTTTTTTATTTAATTTTAAAATTTGAAATTAATAATTAAAAAGTAGTACTTGATGCGGACTATTCTTTTTAATGTAATATGCTATAATTTGAAATAGATTTGACATGTGACTAATATTTTAATTTTTATACTAATAATAAAAATAACTTGTACTATGCATGGATTGGCAACTAGTTATTATGAAATTGTAGGAAAAAATGCTTACTGCAACACGAATTTTTCATAAAGTTTATTGTTTCCAGAAAGGGTTCGATAATAAATAAGTAAAAGAACGGGGCTCTTCAGAAGTTGTCCTGGCGGCAACCGGGCTTTCGGAACTCCACTCCTATAATGTGCCGATGAATACTGTTGTGGGCTTGGGGTTTCACGCGGACTTGAGTCCAAAATCCAGATCCAGTCTCCAATCCCAGCCAGCCAACGTCTCATCGATCTATCCCAACGAAATCTCTCCCAATCCCTCTCTTATCCCCTCAAAACCACTCACCTTCCATTCCCCTCTGCCCCCTCCGCGTCTCCCCACCATGGCTTCTCCCTTCTCCCCCGCCACCGCGGCCGCCGCGTCGCCGGCCTTCTTCTCCGCGTCCACTTCCCGGCCTCTCTCCCACACTGCCGCCGCTGCCGTCTCAGGTAACATCTTATCCCTTCTCTTTTTCGTTTCCGGAAGTACGGCATTCGAATCCCCAAACAACCTTCGCAATTCACCCTCGAGTGCGTTCTGCTGCGCAGCCCGTATGCCATACAGGAAAGGATTCCGCCGCGGCCGCTTCACCATCTGCAATGTAGCCGCCCCCTCCGCCGCCGAGCAGGTAACCCAATCGCCCCCACACGCCCTCGAATCCGTGAGACTTGTATGGGTTGTTTCGGTGATGTCCAGCTTCTCGGTGTAATGTGCGTAGGAGGCGAAGGCGACGGGCGCGAAGGAGAGCCAGAGGCCGGTGTACCCGTTCGCAGCGATCGTCGGGCAGGACGAGATGAAGCTGTGCCTGCTCCTCAACGTCATCGACCCCAAGATCGGCGGTGTCATGATCATGGGAGACCGTGGCACCGGCAAGTCCACCACCGTCCGCTCGCTCGTCGACCTGCTCCCGGACATCCGTGTCGTTGTTGGTGACCCTTTCAACTCCGATCCTGACAACCCTGAGGTCATGGGCCCTGAGGTCCGAGAACGCGTGCTGGAGGGTGAGAAGCTTCCTGTGGTCACAGCCAAGATCACCATGGTAGACCTTCCCCTCGGTGCCACCGAGGATAGAGTGTGCGGCACCATTGATATTGAGAAGGCGCTGACAGACGGTGTCAAGGCGTTTGAGCCTGGTTTGCTTGCCAAGGCCAACAGGGGGATTCTGTATGTGGATGAGGTCAATTTGCTGGATGACCATTTGGTAGATGTGCTTCTGGATTCTGCGGCATCAGGATGGAACACGGTGGAGAGAGAGGGTATCTCTATCTCCCACCCTGCTCGGTTCATCCTTATTGGTTCTGGTAACCCTGAGGAAGGGGAGCTCCGGCCACAGCTGCTGGACCGATTTGGAATGCATGCACAGGTCGGTACTGTCAGGGACGCTGAGCTGAGGGTGAAAATTGTTGAAGAGAGGGCTTGGTTCGACCGGGATCCCAAGGCATTCCGTGAGTCCTACATGGAGGAACAAGAGAAGCTCCAGCAACAAATTTCGTCTGCTCGGAGTAACCTTGGTGTTGTCCAAATTGACCATGATCTTCGTGTTAAGATATCCAAGGTGTGTGCGGAGTTGAATGTTGATGGATTACGAGGGGACATCGTGACTAACAGGGCTGCCAAAGCATTGGCAGCGCTCAAAGGCAGGGACACTGTCACTGTAGAGGACATTGCCACTGTTATCCCCAACTGCTTGAGGCATCGGCTTCGGAAGGACCCACTTGAATCAATTGACTCAGGATTGCTTGTGGTTGAGAAGTTTTATGAAGTCTTCACCTAAATTATTCTTGAGGTAAATGTTTTTCCATCAGAAAGTTCGGCAGAAGGGCTTTTGTTTGAGTTTTAATGACACTGTTTCAGAGGCTTGAACTTGATGTCTATTTGTGCATCTATCATTGGTATAGATTCCCATTCCCATTCACTGGAAATGCATGCTGAGTTGCAGATGGTTCGTACATTTGAGTCTTCCTTGTAGTTCATTGATGCAGCCAATGAATAGAAAAGGAGCATCTAAGTCAAGCTAACATCTAACATCCTATAGTTCTTTTTGAAAAAAACCTCCCAATGTACATGAACAACTATCTTTGAACTAGTGCCAGCAAGTGGATCAATTTTTTGTGCCCCGAGATAATGCCATGCCATAAGAAATCTGCTACTTCTACGATTTTTCCTACATGAAAGGTCAAAAAAAAAAAATACAACACCTGAAATCTCGAATGGATCTTTTGCCCAAGCTTAGGTAGTAATTATCTCTTGGTATTTTGGGGAATTTCATTCTGTGCCACTAGAAGTTTTCATCATTTTATTCTGCTTACTGTTTCAATGAGACAATGGGACAATGAGATCCTGGACTCACTTGTCATTGGGACAATGAGGAGCTTTGTAATTCTTCGTGGCATATTATAAATTATTAGTTGAAATCCCAGGCGTTGTGATTGAATAGAAAATTGAATTGGAGTAAGTAGCGTTGAACACGTCTTTTGCAAAGATAAGAGTATAGATAAAGGGTGCAGCTATCTATGGAGCATATTTTCCTTTTTCTTATATATATTCTCTATCTACAAAAATACATTACAACGACATGTTATTCTCCAAAACAATATATGATATCTCAAATGATAACTGATCGCTTTAGATAATAAAATAATATGTTATTGTGACAATGGAGGCAAATGTGTACCTGATAGTACTAAAGAAATTCTTGGCATTCCAAGCTACAGAGGGGGGGGGGGGGGGGTGTTGACATTGTGCATGCTTAAAAAAGACCATACATACATTTTGATTTATCAAATTTCTGATCACCTATCGTTGCCTCAAAAATGTAGTAATGAAACGTTCAGCGACTTGAGAAACTCTTTACAAATATGTTAATGAAAAAGGCTCCTGGACATTATAGGTTTATCTATATCACCCAACAATAAACTCAGGGAAACAGTTCCTTTATGTACCGAGTAATTATATCGGTTAGTTACGTACATTTGGATGCCACCTTCATGAAGGTACTGCAGAACACAAGTGGCATAACGACTTAACGAGCAATTTACTAAATCAAAAAAATCCATAGAAGAATGTAGTACGAAAACTCCAAGTTTGAACTGTAGTTTTTCTGAAAAATGTTCAAGTCTGTCCACACACGAACAACTTGATGAACTGTAGTTTTTCTGAAAATTGTTACTCCACATAATTGTAACATTACGACAGAATTTAATATATAACTACTACCCTTATTACCTGTTACATCTTTATTACTGGGAGATTCCCCCCCTGTATTCTCATCCTCGTGTGGTCTTTGACATGTTCACTGCAATTGGTGGATGATTCATTCAGCTACTTGTGCTTCGAGTTGCAGTAGCTCTTTATTTCAGTATAAACTCTGATTCTGTACAGACTGCTGATCACAGTGTTACTTATGAAAATAAGCAAATATATTGACACATGTAGATATCAACAAGCAGGTGAAAAACTGAGTTAAACATAGTTCAGGTGTAGTAAACTGAACACCTGCAAATCTATCTCTATACCAGATCAAATTGACTGAATTTTGATTTGCCAACACACTAGAATCACCCATTTTTTTCAGTTGTTTGCTGTCGAATGCTTAGTCCCGTCTAATTTATCGGTAATTAATCACCATAAGATTTCACTGAATCGTGTGTTCTAACGTGATCAAACTCCATGTATTACACTTTGGTGCAGACCCTGGCATCCTTGTACACCTTGCCCGGGCGACACACGTAGCCCTGCTCCGGCGCGCAGTGCGCGTCCTGCGAGCACACGCACATCCCCTCCAGCGCGCACCCCGGCGCGTCCCTCGTCAGCGTGCGGCCGCCGATGCCGAGCATCATGTCGCTCCAGTTACTGGAGAAGAGGCCGTCAGGGTCGTAGGCGTCCTTGACACGGAGGAACTGGCCGATGCGCGGGTACTTGCGGGCGGCGCCGACGAAGGCGAGGTTTCGGTTCTTGCCCCAGTGCGGCAGGCCACCGTACTTGAACACCCCCATCTGCTCGATCTCCTCCAGGATGTCCTCGAACAGCCGCGCCCTGCCGGGGTCGCGGCTGCGGTAGTAGGTCATGTCGAAGTCCACCATGTCGGCCGACTCGCTGCCGCGCGCCGGCGCCGGTTTCCCTAGATGCGCCGTGGAAGCCTTGATGTAGCGCATCAGGATGCCGTCGTAGAGCTCCACGCCGCAGAGCGCCTTGGGGTTCAGGTCACGGAGCCGCCTGACCTCGTCGATGAACGCCCCGGAGCGGCTCACCGGCAGGCTGAAGGTGGTCTGGTGGAAGAAACTGGAGCCCCTCACGCGGGGGTCCCACGGGCAAGCCGTCAGGAGAGCGTCCTCCGGTCCGGTGACGCAGCCGCCAGACGCCTGCATCCGGTGCTGCGCGCCCGCCACTGGGTACCCTGCGAACAGCCCGCCGCTCCGCCGCATTAGCCCATAGCCCGCCGAAGAGAGCGCCGCGTGGGTCACCCGCGACGTCACGCACTTGCCGCTCCCGTTGCCGGCCCGCTCGAGTAGCTCCTCCGCGAGGCGGTTAGCCTGGATCAGCAGCCTCGGGGTGGCGCGGAAGCCGATGAAGTCGAGGACGCCCTCGCCGGAGGCGTTGATCGGCAGTCGGTCGTCCACGCGGTACACCGCTCGCCCGAGGCCCGGGTACCAGGCGATGTCGGCGAACTCGTGCTGGTATCCGAACTTGGTCACCTGCTCCGCAAGGTCGTCGTCCTCCCGCTCCGTGAACGTCACCGAACGCTTGAACAGAGGTTGCAGCGCCAGGGTCACCTGCACTAATCCCGTGGCTGTGCATTACTTTCTTTGTTCAATGGATCGAAATTTCGAGTGAAAGAAATGAAAGAATATGGTTTGAAAAATCAAATTTGTCTGAATTTATCAAAAAATCATCTTTTTTTGTTCTTGTACGCTGGCTCAGCCTGAAAAAAAATATATAATCAAAACTTACTATTGTTCTTACAAATAACTATTTACTCGGTCCTTTCTCGTCTTGCCGGATCTTAAAATAAAACGCGAGGTACATTTTAAATATAAAGAAGTTTAACTAAAAAAAATTAAAATATCTTATAATATGAAATAGATGATCATAATAAAAACAAAACATTGGTCTTTAGTCACAGTCAGTTTTAAAAGTGAAAAGGTTGCAATTGTTGCGGTGAAGAGCACTTAAAAAAACATAATGAATATATTTCCAAACTCCGAAGTCCATTTACAGTAATCCGCAGTGCCAGGAGGAAAACTCAAGAAGCAATTCTACAGCTCATTTAGCAAAATGTTGGGAATGTCCATTGAAATTTTTGATTTCTCATCCTTTAAATATCACTCTAATGGTTCTCATCACTCCTCTATTATTTACTTAAACAAGGTTCCTTACTCTATTATTTACTTAAACAAGGTTCCTTATGTTATAAAAAACAAAAGTATAAAATTACATGAAGTAAAGTTACAATTCATAAAAAATACAAAAATATATTCAAGCTTGGATAAAAATAAAGAAAATTGCAGATAAAAAGTAATAGTTTTGCACATTGTATTCCACTGCAAAATTTAGGTGACTGAATACAAAATTTTAGGGCGTTTGAAATCTAGCAATACCCAAAATCTTTCATATTTTCGGTTTAAAAAATGTTTCACTGTCTTGTTAGCAACCTAACGAAAAAATGTTTCACTGTCTTGTTAGCAACCTAACGTAGACATACGTATGGAGCGTATACGTATAACGTACCGATCATGGACAACCTTACCTGAGAGATGACTCCAAGAACACCGAGGGACACCTTGGCGGCGTCAAGATCCGGGTCGGCCGCGGTGAGCACCCGCACCTTGGCGTACCCCTCGGCGGCAGGCGCCGGCGTGACGATGCGCATCCCAACGACGTACTCGTGCACGGCGCTGCCTTTCCCCCACAGCGAGCTGCCATGCGCGCCCGTGCCGAGCATGCCGCCCACGGTGAGCCCCCACCAGTACGGAGCGTACGGCAGCGCCATCCCGGCCTTGGCCCCCTCGGCGATGAGCTCCCGCAGCGAGATGCCGCTCTCCATCGTCACCACCATCCTGCCGGCGTCAACGGCCACCACGCGGTTGAGCCGCCTCGTGCTGATGACGAGACCGTTGCCGTCGCCGTCGCCGGGGCAGGACAGCTGCGGGATGCTGTGGGAGTACCTGGTGGCCACCTTCATCTTGGTCCCGGACGCCGTCGCGTTGGCAACGGCCCGGACCAGCTCCTCCTCGGAGGACGGGTACACCGCGGCGGCCGCGCGGCACGTCGACCGGTCCGGGAAGAGGCCGTACGCGCTCGACACCGTGCAGTCGGCTGTGCCGCCGGACGAGCACTGCACCGGGTCCGGTGGGGGGCTCGCGGCAGCCGGCTGATCAGCTGCTGGTCCCGCCAATGCCACGACGAGGACGAGCGGCAGCAGCTGCACGAGATTGATCATCTTTTTTGCTCGATACTCATTTTTCAGGCCTGCAAGCTAAGCAACGGCCGCTAGCTGAAGCCACTACTACGTTGCAATTAACCATTGGTAGGAAGCAGAGCACCAAGCTTTTACTCCTATATATAGTTACTAGCCTCTGAACTGATGGAATTTAATTTATATGTGGCTAATTAACTGTCATGTGTGATAAACTAGCTGCCGTTCTAGTGACAGCGAGAATTTATAAATATAACCCATCAAATTAATTTGCCGATATAAAAATGTGCTTCATATTTCTTTTAGAATCCGCATGTGCACCAAAGCATGCATGTCAGATTGCTATATATATGAGTATATGACCAAGATTTGATAACACGTACGCGGGTAACGCAACAACATAGCGTGTGGTGCGGACTGCTCTACAGAAACTAGCACGGTACTACGAAAAAGTAGTGAAAACATGAAGCATTATCTTCTCCTTATGTGATCTATAATTAGTCAGGTGTCAGGATGTATGTCCGTTGTACTAACTGTCTCGTGTATATACTCCAGTTACGTCTACATACTGCTCCCAATTGGAATAAATATAATGTTAGTAGTGAAAAATTGGGGTTGAATACGCAAGAAAAAGTTTTTGATCTCTGATTTCAGAATCAAACTTGTGTCTTAGCCACTGCAGTGTCGTGGAAAACGAAATACAGTTATAGTATAGAGTATTGCCAAACGATTATTTGGAATACCGATTGTTAATCGGAATTATATAGAAATTTAACGTTTGTGTTAATAATGTATGCATTAATAATATCTTTTATCAGGTTATAAGAAATATATAAGACGATATTGTGTTAATATATGTATTAATAATACTCATGATGATGTTGAGATATTTTAGATGTAGTGTTAGTTGATGAGAGTCAGATAAAAATAAATAAGAAATTAGATTTGTAGTGACAAACTTGATTCTAAAGGTTTTAGCGTAATTAAAATTAAGACCGACTATTTGAAGTATGACTTTATTATCATCGTATACGAGTATACGAGGAGAGAGATGTTCATTATACATGAGGAGAGAGATGTGGGTTTAGGAGATCAATTAGTGCATAAGAAGAACACCTTTCGATACTGAGATCGATACTCCAAATAGATGTGGATATTAATATAGATATTAGGTATAGAATTAAAGCGGGCTAGTTAAAGTGACGCTACGCATTTAGAACGACGATTAGAACTGCTATGCAGGACATAATATTGGTCTAAAAAAATATTATGTTCAACAACTAAGTATTACAGAAATACGTATCCTATGTTAAATAGATTTGTAATTATATAAAAATGAATCGAGCCTAAAATAAAAAAATATATGATCGACCAGAGGTAGCATCAATTATAGAAAAATTTGTCAAACATTAGTTGAGCTAGTTTAGCCATGTCTCAAAAATACCCTCGGAGACACTAGTACAGAGACATGTACATAGTAGAATTATTAAGTCAAGATAATAATTCGAATAACAAAATTAATATGACGAGATACAGATATATTTAAAGATATATTTTTGAATAGTAATATTGGTTATTATTGTATTAATAATACTATTTATTTTATAGATATTTAAATGACTATGATTATATAAATTAGATGTATTTATACCATTATTAATTTGAGCAACCATGAAAAATACTTGAAGTGTCAAGGCTACAATTCCAAGTCAAATAGTAATAAGTTTAGTTTATTTTCACCAATGAAACATAAAAAACATGTAATAAATATAAAATGATAGTAAACACAGATGTATATATAATTAGCTGCTAATAATGTCAAATATACTAAAATCAAATGTCTTAGAATCTAGATAGGCTAGTTGTCGTGGGGTGGACTTTCCAAATTATACAGATTATGTGGGTGATTAAACGGAAAAAACAGATGATTAATCTCTGAACACGGCAAGTTAGCGTTTGTAAGCGCAAAATGTTGACTGTATCACCGATACGTGATAGCTTTTCCTACCGTCACCGATTAAACGGCCGACTTAATGGCCGAGTCGGCCGTTTTCCATAACACTGAGCCACTGGAACCTTGTGACACTAGGAAACATGGACGCAGTTTCCTGTCCAGTTAAACGGCAATCATAGCTAGACAAACGAGATTGTATATTAACCGTGGTTACCACGTGGTGTTGTTTCTTATTGTGCCTCTTAATAGAACTTGTTTTCACGACTCAACTATTTTGCTTGTAGTGCATGTTAATAATTAGAACTTATTTGTGTCTTTATTGCACTATTATCTATTATGGTTGTTTGGTTAAGGTGAATAAAACTGTTTTGTTTTCAGGAAACAAGTTATATTGTAATTTTTATAAAAACCAGTTTACGTTATTATTCTGTTATTATTGGATATAGAAATTATCTTATTCGGCTGAGAATAAACAAAATGAGGTGGTCCTATCACTAAAGCATTCAGCCTGGGACAGTAATGATAAGTTGAGCAAATAAATCGAGAACTGCAAAAAACTAATTTCCATAAAAACGCTGCATATTGGTTTTTAGTAAATCGTGGATTTTAAGTTTTCTGAAAACTTGGTTCTTGTTAACCAAACAAAGATTTAGCTAAAACTTTGATTAAGGAAAATGCCATCTCACAAATCGTGCCATCCAAACGACCCTAATTAATAAGTTGACAGTGAGAGAAAAATGTTGATGACTGTTTTTTACCTATTGTGATTTCACTGTTAAAGGGTGGAAACGAGAAGCGCCAAAAAGGTATGATGATATAGTCGTAGCTACATCACTTTACTTATTGAGATGAGATTTGAATCTTAATGTCTATTAGACACATGCAATGTGTTTTTAATATGAATTTAGTAAGGTAAAAATTTACAGTTGGTCTCAATCACTTTGATCATGTATAAGGGACATACCCATGGATATGTTCACATCTTTTAAGTCATAAAAGAAATATTGAAGGACAGTATTCTTTTGTGATCTATTTCTAACACATGTTTATCTCTAATTCATCAACACGTTGGCTTTGTTGCATATAGAAATATAAAAAGTTCAAGTACTTCCTCCGGTAACAAATTATAGTTGTTTTAGAATCTGCATAGTCAATGTAAATTAATATATTGACCATATATAATTATTATATAGAACATAGGTTTAATAATATTGCACATAGATGCATTAAACTATTTTTTGGCTCATCAAAGAAATAAGTGGTCAAAATTATGCCACATTAACTTTAAAAGTGTCTAAAATGACACTTATATTTGTGGTTGGAGGGAGTAATAATGGATAATCATACTGTTATGAGCTTCAGCACGAAAGGTCACGGAAAAGAAAACGTGAGAATATAGTCCTAAACGTAATCTATCAACTACCGTCACGTAAATCTTGAAAATTAATTCAGGCTCAATCTTGGCGTGAGTGTACTGCCTTTTTTTTTCCTGAATGCTAAAATTCAATTGCAAGATTGGTCTGTTGATAATCTCTCGAAAATATTGATCTATAGATATCCTGGTTAAGGACATCAACTATAATCAGCAATCCATTGCTTGCCTTGCTAGTTAAGCTATCTTGCAATATAAGTGATGGATATAAATGCACAAACGCGCACTCAAAAGGATTCCAGTCACAGATATACAACGAGTGGATTGCATTATTACATCCGGTTAAGCTAGATGGACCTATAATCTGTCCCCACGACTTTGACGGATACTCAGGTAATTTTAATGTGCAGGTTAACATCAAAATTTGAAAAATCTTGAATAACTGAAAAGACGATCGGCTTGAGCGTAGAAACGATTGCTACAGGAAAGAAGCCGATGGGATTGAAGCAAGGAAAGATTCGGTCCTATAATAGAAGATTATTTGGATATGATCGAGTTTGAGGAGAAGTAGTTTATGACAGAGTAGTCTAACTTCCTTAGAGATATTTTTAGAAAATAACGTTTGATGGTGGTTGTAAACGCGTCGGACTCTGTAAACCTAGGATATAAATATAGACCCCGAGAAATATGTAATCATTAATTCTTAAATCAATATAATCTCGACGTATCGCCACCTTAGTTCATCTAGGTTTTTACCGGCGGGGTCTGACTTTTGACGCGGGGCTGCATCGGTTAAGTCCGATCTCCAGTGAAGGGGTAAGTCCTGCCACTATCTCGATATGTCTCATTCAGTCTAAGGCTGCATCGGTTAGGTTCAACCTCTTAGGCCGATAGTATGTATCGTATCACGTCCGTACAATATCTATCGGTCTATCAAGCTCTTTTTACCGTCGTTGGTCTCATGCTACATCGGTTAGGTTTGACCTACGAGGCCACCGACGGTAGAATGAGCTTTAGGCCTATATGTCTCAGTACGGTGTTTCATCGGAGTGTTAGCTCATGAGTTATCTATACGTTGAGCGTCACGCCCACCGTATCGGCTCTTTGGCCGATATGCACCAGTTTTCAGAGACTTCCCTTAAGCGCCACGTCAAGCACGTCGACCTTCCAGCCGATGCATGCCTGTCTTCAGAGAGACGTCTACTTATTGGCTCAGCTAGCCGATGGGTTCGCTTTGCCCTTGCTTCAGCACGTCTGATCCAGCGTCTATGTACTGTTGCCGCTGGTCTCGATCTTGTACTGTCTTGGTTAGGTCTGATCTTTGAGATTTGGCGCTAGTGGCATTGTCATGACAGGCGACGGGTCTCGTGCTACCATATCCGGAGCGGCATCAGCTTTATAGCCCATGCCTTTTATACGATTCCTTGCCAGTTCACAAATGCCTTTATCGGCTTTTTAGCCGATGAACGACCGCGACAGGTTTCGTCAACTACTAGGAGGGATCCCGCGCGCCTTGCTAATCTCTGTGTACAATCCTATGCCTCCATCGGCTCTACAGCCTATGGGTCAGGGCCTCGCTTTCGCTACGCCCGAAGTCGTCGTATCCCTCATCGACACCTGCCCACGCTCTCATCGGCTCTTTAGCTAATGGAAGGGAACCCTGATTCCTATCGGCTATCAGCCGATAGCAGGAGCCTTCTGGACACGACCGATGACCAACTCGATCTTATCAGCAGCCAATCGATAGCGAGGGCTCGTATCGGCCCGTTGTCTGACTGACCCGTTCGTCTCACCTCCTTATCAATTGCAGGGTCAAATTGATTTGTATGTCTGCACCCGCATCGTCGCGCTGGAGCTGACCGAACCCCATGGGCCCTGGCGCGCGTACCTTAAGCTATGAAGAGAAGCCGACCGGCTTATACTGGAGCTAAGCAGACCTCCCAGACGTAGACGTGCTCACGCCAGGATCTGGCGCGAACACCAGTATATGCCAGTAGCAATAGTTAGTTTATATAAGGTGGGGTGAGGGATTTACTGTCTTGGCGATATTTATTATGGGTAAACGTTCATATATATTGGAGTCAATCCAGTCGATAAAATCACCTGCTCATCTTCATTGTACCATAGGGTTTTGCTAACCTTTTGGGGTCAGATGACCCATAAAACAGGGTGGGATATATTTACCACTTTAGAACGATGCAGTTATTACAAATTCAATGTCATGTTTACAGTTTGCGAGAGCAGGGTACTCCTTAAACAGTTCTGGTTCGGGAATCAGCTTTGAAAATCGGTAGCTAAATGGGAAGTACTCGATAAAGATGTAAACTTTATAATGACATCAAGGTATATATATTTAATAATAGAGTTCAGCCATAGTCTATATCTCTTTACATATGCTTTTTCTGATATAGTATATTACAACGTATGTATCTAGTATATACAATGTACGCTGTAATATAATGTGATGGATTGGAGAAAAGTGCTCATAATCTATGCCATAGAAATATAGCCTACGGCTAAACTCCATTATCAAATATTGTTATTAGGCTTAGATCTTCTACTATGTGTTTTCATATTTGGCTACGGATGGTGAGTTTAGTGCAGATGCCAGCGATCATAGCTAAGAGCAGGGGTCTAGGCTAGCCCCTTCTATGTTTGGCCCATGGGAGGATCTAGTGCATGATGAATTTGATGAAGTGAATATAAAAAATTTTAGACAAATTTAGGCCACTTAGAAGTGTAATAGCATACTCCTATGTTTTTTCTTGTTTTTGTGTGTTATAGACAGTAGTGCTTTTCTAATTTGTCTCCCTTTCTTTTGGTTACTATCCTCTCCTTATATATTTTCTAATGGGCAACACATTGATCAAACTGGTTGGTATGAGACATCTAAATCGGTTGTCGCATGCCTTGCCCACTCCGTTTGTCAGCTCTCTATTTGTCGGGCTTAGCTGCTAGAACTAGTCTTGGCAGAAAAGGTGGATGGTAGTTGGGTCAAGTAGGTGGCATAACCATGAATGCACTGCCTACACACCCATACTGCTTGATAGGGCATACATGCCACACAATGCTTCGATGGAAAGACGGTAGGTGCGTTAGTCACCATCTTGTCCCTTCGCTGCATACTTTAATAGGTAGATAAACATCCTATCACCCTTAAATGAAATGGGCACAGGAGGATCGAGGTGATGTAACCTGCTTTGTTGCTTTGCATTAAATGAGCTGTAGTAGCCGCATCTTGACCTCCCAAGCTTGGGCATGGCCGTATGAGCTTAGGGACCGCTTGCTTGGGACTCTCAATGTGAGGGTCATGTGGCAAGGGATTGAGCAGATGTCACAGGGATCGTCTCGAGATCATGCTTGGAGGCAACAAGCTCAGGGTTGCTCGAGCTCACACCTGGGGGCAAAGGCCTAGGATCATTTGCTTCTTATTGTTGATCCAGTCTCTCTGAGCCTAGGGGCCATGAGTTTTGCCTAGGATCATTCGAACATGCTTATTATTGAATTAGAAGCAAGAAGAAAAAGAGGAGGCATGTGCTTCTATTGTTGAGATAAGAGCAAATGATTTGATTCGTGATTTCTTAAGAATTGGGTTAATCAAATCCACTATTTAGTATACACGAAAAAGGTAAGATAGCACAAGTGCAGAAAGTGATTCTCCATAATAGGTTAGATCGCACCAATACCAATTCCTTTTATTTTATGGCAAAGATTCAGTCACTTAGCCAACATCAAGAAGCTATTGGTACCTTGTTGAATCAAAATAAAGGATACTAATTCATGGAAAGTCCGAAAGCTCAGGGTAAGATGACGCAGCACCAAGCTTCTCCACGCTCGTGGCACGTGAAACCCTGGTTCCCACATCACTGACAACCGATTTTCTAACAAGTGGTATCAGATCTTGGCGATGGAGGGAGATCCATAGATAGAGTTATGAATGAGGTGCTCCACACCAAAACAACTACATAGGATGTCTAGGAAGGGATATGATGCAAGGTGGAGCATGGTATCGATCAACGGATATATTGATTGATAGGGTTGGGCACTTTGGATGACGTGGTTCGAACCATTTGATGTGTTACAATCAATAAGGAGGTAAGTAGATGTGGTGCTTGGGTTGATGGCAGTGGAAGTGATTGGTGATACAATCTGTGGTGTCGGACACTTTAGATAGGTGGTTTGACAAGCTAGTTTTCATAGGAAGATAATCAGACATAACACTCAGGGTTGATTGAAACTAAAGGTAGTCGCTGTTCTTTATTGGTGGAGTCGAACACTCCTAGCAAGGTGGTCTGTGCTTTTTGGTGAGCTGCATTTGGCAGTGAGATGGCCAGATGTGGCACTCAGGTCGTTTGGTGGCTGGGAAGACATCATGGTGATTTGTCGGCTTTAGCTCGTATGTAGATTAACGGGCGGTCGATTGAAAGTCGGAGTGGTTTGTAGGCTTAAGGTGGAGTAGCAACAATGTTGACGAATTTTGGGCAATGCCTTCCCTAGTATCAAGGCCAGCACATGTAGCAGCGGCTTCTTAGGGAGAGAAAATTGGTATTATGCCATCCTCAAAAGTTAGTTTCGGTGAAATGCCACTCAACATATCAATTTTGGTAAAAATGTCATTCTTAACTTGGGGTCTATGCAAGAATGCCATTTTGAATATTTTTGTAAAATAAAAATGATTTTCCTTCTTTTTTTCTTAGTTCAACAGATTAAAATGCCCATGGTGAATCGATTCAACTAGACCACATCACATCGCGCCCTCTCTTCTCTCACTTGTTCTCTTTCTCAAGTGACATGTTGTCGACTACTTGTTGGTGCCATCCCCTATCGCTTTACCACCAATCTCTCTAACTCATTGTCGCCAACCCCACATGTCGCCTCTAGCTCAACCCGCTACCTTACCTAGTCACTAGCCTACCCTATCCTACTGTCATCCCTAGCCAAACCCTAGCCCTCATGCTGTTGTGGAGAAGGGGCAAGGTCAAACTCCTCGTGTCAACGGTCTTCAATAGCACTCGTAGTAGAGGATGTTGATGACAAGCAGTACATGCTAGTGTTTTCATGTAGGGGCGTTGGTGACTCGCCATTGGTGTAGCTTGGTGCGAGGAGGCTATAAGTCGACTTCTGGGTGACATATGGGTGTAGTTGCTAATCTGGTATAATCGATCCACTAGGGACATTTTGGTTTGTTAAACAAAGAAAAAAAGAGGAAAATCATTTCAATTTTAGAGAAATGGCCAGAAATGGCATTCCAATGAAGACCCTAGTTGATAGTGGTATTTTATTGAAACCCATTTAGGGAGTATCATTTTACCTAAGCCCACTTTTTAGGATGGCATAATCCAAATTTTCTCTCGTGGGTAAGGTGAAGGGACTCGGTAGGCCTTCGATGAGAGGAGGCGGCAATGATGCTTCAAGGAGATAGGAATTTCATTGATGGTGTCAACGGAGTTGTTTGGCAATACAATATATATCCAAGAATTATAGGAGAACATCATGGGGATATATGAAAATATGCATCGCTAAAGAGGAAGAGCGAGGGTTATCATGCTAATTCTTTGAGTCATTCGAGGCGATGGTGACTTTCTCAATCAAGTGCTCATTCTAAGGATATGAAAATATTGGATGTTGGATTTTTTAGCTCGGTTCATAAGATGATAAGGATGAAATGATTCTCTTCATATCAGTCTAATGGAAAATAGAGGTGAACATGTTTAGGGTGTCGGGTACCTACTAGCTATGGAGGAATCCAATTTCTCTTAATAAGACGACTATGATAGGTGAGAAAGTGGAGTACTCTTACAAGGGAGTCCATAGGAAGATGTTAGTAAAGTATCTTGATGTCAATGAGTCTAGTGTAGGCTTGTCGGGTGGCTTGGCGTGAGCTGCAAATAGAACCAACTCAAGTCTAAGTATATGGAAGTTCGCAAGAACAAATTTAGGTTAGCATGGTTATATTCATCAATGTCGAGTTTGTTAGAGTTTATGTTAAATATACGTACGTAGACAGTAACAACTTTCGACTTGGAGTGGTAGTAAGTGTTAGGTCAGTTAGAGTTGAATAGGCTCTCTCTTGAATAAAGAGATAGTTTTGTTGTAATTACATGATGACTGGTGGCCTAGCCGGTCGAGAGTTGTGGATACTTTGATACGTTGTAATATGCTAGATTGAGAAGTGTCTGTAATGAGTGCTCTAGAGATGTAGGCTACAATTAAACTCCATTATAAAATATTGTGCTTTGGTGTCATTATCAAATTTAGACCTTTTATTGTGCGCTTTCGTGTTTGGCTATCTATGATGATTTTGAAGCTGATTTTCTAATATTTTGTACACTGGTTAGTGCTTCCAAAGTCTAGGTAAATTATATTTTGGGACCGAGATATTACATGTATAAGTGGATAATGAGCCAGCCCAGCTTGTTAAGACTCGGTTCATTTAGGTTTATTATCTTAGCTTGACTTAGCTTGTTAAGCTTAATAAGCTAAAAGCATATGAACATAATAATAAACACTAATAAATAGCTCAGATTAAACACTAAGCTCTAATTATGTGAATATATAGTTTTGTACTAACGAGCGAGTAGCTTAAAAGTCAGCTCAAATTGACTCATTAAAATTACAAGTTCAAGCCGATCCAAGTCGACCTCCATATGAGTCGATTCGAGCTACAAGATTTATCCACCCCTAAATACATGTAAACTTAATTAATTAGAAGCATTTTTTAACTCTCTTGCATTCTATTCAACAGTTTGGCAATCCCCAGATAATGGATCTGTATTGCAGAGAATCAGGGAATAAATTATATTAATTTAAGTGATTCGGTAAATTAAGCCGATCCGCTGGATCACCGATCTAAAATGCATGTGTACCACAATGGTGAACTAATTAATCTGTCTTTAGCACTCGCTGGTGGGGAGCACTATGCAACGCATGCATCGATCATGCGTGCCACTTGAACCGATGAGCTAGTGGGGTTTGGAGGTGCGCCAGCGTTATTCTGGCCTTTTGAGACGACATGTCATCATTAGCGTCACGGGTGCTGAGTGCAGGTGAAAAAGCAAGCGAAGGCCCTTTTACGTGGCCGCTCGCACGACACCAAACTAGGTCGTTTACTTACGTATCCTCACCCACCCTGCACGTACGGTACATGACCAAAGTACCCAAGTGGACCATGAGGACATTTGCACGCATGATCGATAGATAAATAGATATCCAATAAGTACACCGCACTGCAGTAGAAAGGAGTTCCGGCACGGATCCTATGGCGAACACAAATATGGGAACATTGACTATGCTATTGAGTTGGTAAGCCTTTTGGATGTTGACAATATTTCACTGGGTTGATAAATACATTTTTGATGCTTATATCCCCGTATTCTTCCTCAATCCCGCTGCACTGATGTCTCTACCGTATCCCTCTATAAAGAACTTGTCCTTTGGTTTCATAATCCATAATTCTTGACTTTTAGACAGTTAAATTTATCAATAATTTTTAAAATATTTAAAAATATTTAGTTTGAAAATACTAGAATATAATATATAGATTAGTCTTATAAAATACTTTTGTAAATTTAAATATTTACTTATTTTTATATATTATAATAAAATTATAGTTAAAGATATATTTTAAAGATCATCCAAAATATCAAAAAGTAGTATAAAGCAAGAAGTGACCCGCTGACCTTCTCATTGTTGTCACTGTGGGATTGTGGGAGCAACCTTGCCAACCTTCTGATAGCCACCTATGCGTTGCAGTAGGACAAGATTTTTCCCATCTAAGTTGATATCATGATATTGTAGTAGTGGGACAATATTTATCATTATTCCTAATCAAAAACAATGTACTTGCTTGTCAAAGAAAAAAAATCATTTGACGATTTATGAAAAAGAGCTTCAACGCCGTTTTCTTCCCTCTTCTAAGAAAAGCATGTGGTAGGGATGAATGTGAGTCACCCGTCCATTAAACAACCCTACGAAATTTCACAAGGTACCCGATATTCGTGACATCGTTGTGGACTGTGGAACAAACCTTGCAATTTAGATAAAACAGCTCTAAAGCATTGTATTTGCATTAGGAGCTTCCTCGCTCGTCTACGCTATGCCAAACAAGCAAGGCGAACAAGAACAAGTAGCCACACGTCCACACGTAAGCCACACACCCACACATCTGCCATCCATGGGCTCGTGCTTCAGCTAACAAAAAAGAAGAATGCATAAGCAGCTTCACCAAAAAACGAAGAAGCAGAACGGATCGGAAGAATCGGTGGAGAGACCCACCCAAGCACACGCGCGCACGTGTGCCAAATCAGTTTTGTCGGATAGATCGACAACGATTTATGTTGGCCCAGAGATTTTGTGAATTGTGTCACCTTAAAATCTGCTTATCTCCAGTGCAGATTAGTCAGTTTCTCTTTTGACTCGAGGTACGTGCGTCAGGGCTATGGGGTTCGATCGGCTCCGACACAATGGTACGGATGCGGACGTACCAGTCAATTTGACCCAGTAATTACTAAGGAGGTGAGACGAATGGGTTAGTCAGACGACGGGTTGATACGAGCCCTCGCTATCGGCTAACTACCGATAGGATCGAGTTGGTCATCAACCGCGTCCAGGCTGATAGCCAATAGAAATCAGGACGCCCTTCCATCGGCTGGAGAGCCGATGAGGGGATGGATAGATGTCGACGAGGGATACAATGGCTCTAAGCGTACCGAAAGCGGGGCCTTGATCCATCGACCGTAGAGCCGATGGAAGCACAGGATTGTACATAGAGATTAGCAAGGCACACAGGATCCCTCCTGGTAGTCGACGGAACCTGTCGTGGTTGTTCATCAGCTGGAAAGCCGATGAAGGCATATGCAAACTGTCAAGAAATCGTATAAAAGGCATGGCCTGCAAAGTCGATGCCGCTCCGGATATAGCAGCACGAGACCCATCGCTCGCTGTGACAACGCCCCTAGCGTTAAATCTCGAAGATCGGACCTAACCTAGACAGTATGAGACCGAGGCCAGCGGCAACGAGACGGTAGACACTGGATCAAACGTACTGAAGCAAGGACGAAGTGGACCCAAAGGCTATCTGAGCCAATGAGTGGACGTCTCTCTGAAGACAGACGCGCGTCGGTTGGAAGGCCGATATGCTTGGCATGGCGCTCAAGGGAAGTCTCCGAAGACTAGTGCGTATCGGTCGAAGAGCGGATACGCTGGATGTGACGCTCAACGTATAGATAACTCATCGGCTAACACTCCGATGAAACGCCATACTGAGACCTATAGGCTTAAAGCTCATTCTACCGTCGGTGGCCTCGTAAGTCGAACCTAACCGATACAGCACGAGACTGACGACATCGGAGAGAGCTTGATAGACCGATAGATATTGCACGGACATGATACGATACATCCTATTGACTTAAGAGGTCAAACCTAATCGATACAGACTTAGACAGAATAAGACATATCGAGATAGTGATGGGACTTACCTCTTCACCGGAGATCGGACTTAACCGATGTAGCCCTGCGTCGAGAGCCAAACCCCGCCGGTAAAAATCTAGATGAACTAGGGTGATGATACGCCGAGGTTGTATTTATCTGATAATTGATGATCATTACATATTTCTAGGGTCTATATTTATACCCTAGGTTTACAGTGTCCGATGTGTTTACAACAATCATCAGATGCTATTTTCTAACAAAAATAAAGAAAAATATCTTTAAAGAAGTTAACTAACTAACTAAACTACCCTACCGTGAACCACGACTTCTGCTTAAACTCAGTCTTATCTAAATAATCTTCTATTCTAGGATCGAGTCTTCCTTTGCTTTAATCCGATCGGCTTCTTTTCTGTTGAGATCAAACACCTATTCAGTCGATCGGCCTTTTCCAATCCATCATCGGGCTGTTTAAATTTTAGCGTGAGTTAGCCCATACGATTTACGTCGCTGTGTTTAATGGGCTGGGTCACTGGGTCTCTGGGTCGACCCGGCCAATTTACATCGTAACGAACTTAGGTTCTTTTTTTTCTTCTTTTGATTGTGGGAATCCTAATTCTGGATTATGATTCTTAAAAGTTCAATTATCGTAAGCTGAAACTGTAAAACTGATGTTGTCTAGGTCGGATTGACTGGATCCTATGTTTTTGTCTGTATTACCCCTAGATGATATGTACATTTTACGTAGAGATTGTAGGGAAATGAGCTGGTAGGAGGGGCAACTGGTGAAGCGATTTGGGGGCCACTAGAAAAGAGAACTACAAATTGGCAAGAGAGTTGGCGAGGTATTTGTGAAGAGACAAGCTGGCAACGAGGGGCAGAGAGAGGAACATAGTGGCGATAGTGAGAAGAAACCCTGGCCACCTTCCTTTTTCCCGGTTCACCTTTCTCTGTCACCCCACAAGAATGGGGGAGATTATATGGAAAATGGCGGGCTAAAAAGAAAAGGACGAGCACTTTATTAGGGAAACGAGGGGCCTAATAAATAAAAAAGACCGAAAATGAAGGTATTTAATGGCGCTTGGTGGTTAATTTTATTCTAATTCTTTTAGAAATGTAATACATCTTAATGTAAACTAGTGGTGCATCCCACTAGCTTAACAATCTAGAGGCTTGATTTTATATCTAGTTTTGTGAACGCGAATGAAACTCAAGTATAATGAAGGGACTAAAGTGGATTTTTTTCTACCTTTAATATAGTCTCTATTATTGAACTAAGCTAAGGTTTTAGGCTTTGCACTTGGCTTTTTCGGGTCCACTGTATTCCGAAAGCCAGTTTATCAAATTTTTTTTCGCGTTCACATTTTTAAACTATTTGCTTTTTTGAAAAAAAATAGCAAAATTACTTTTAAAAAATATATTAGTTTATTTTATTAATTTTTAATTAATCATGTTAATCATATTGCGTACGTGGTTCAGAACTGAACTGAATCTCCTACGCAGGAACGGAGCCCTAGCCGCCTTCCACGTCCGCACGTCCTCATTTATTGAGCTACCTCTCCTATTGCCCTCCATCCGTCCGTCGTCCATGGCGTCGTCGTCGCCGTCAATTCGGCCATGGGCGGACCTGCAGCACGACCTGCTCGTGGTGATCATGTCCCGGGTGGGCGTCCCCGATCTCCTCTCCGGCGGCCCTACGCGCGCCTGCTCCGCGTGGCGGGCCGCGGCGATCCGCTCGTGTGGCGCCACGTTGACCTCCGCGACTGTGCCGCCCTGACCTCTGCCCGGCGCCGTCTCCGGCTCGCGGCAGGAGACAGCGCAGCAGCAGCCGTCGGGCGCGGGCGTGTCCCACTGCACGTCGCTCACTGCAGCGTGCTTGAGATCGCCGCGAGGCGGGCGGCTGGTCGGTCGGAGGCCCTGCGCCTACCGGAGTTCGCCGATGAGTAGCACCTCCTTTACCCTAGCTGAGAGGTAACGCCTCCTTCTCATTGTCTCTTTGACATATGCTTTGTTATTAGAAATGCTAAATTCTTGCAACCATGAAGGAGCATTATGCTACAGAGGATGTTTTGTTCATTTTTATGGGAAATTTCATCTTATTGCCATAATTGGTTGGAAATTTGATTTTTGTTGTTTCAGTGTTAGAATTTAGATGGATTCACCTGACTTGAATTGTGAAATTTCATAGTGCTGAACTGAAATTAATCCTTTTTTTCTTAATGCGGTCCCCGATTACTGTAAGGATATCCCAGAACATCTGTTGGGACCTAATTATCCCAGATACCCTCTAACTGAATTATATTACAGTCAGCCTAAACAGCAAGAAGGCCAGGTTGTGAAGTGTAAACATATGAACACCTTTCCATTGAGCTAGAAAGATATGGCCATAAGATAGATGATTGCTAAAAGTGCAAAGTACAAACATCTGTTGGGACCTAATTATCCCGGATACGCCAGGTTCTTCACATATCCTTCATACAGAATTTCCATTTTGCCGTAAGTTAGAAACAATATGAAAAAAATACCATTGCTTTCTTTTTGGGGTTTCAAGTACTAAGTTTATGAAGTTAAGTTGCCTCAATTGTTTCCCAGCTAACTTTTCACGAGGCATAATAATAAGAATGAAAGGAAGTTATGTTGTTAAAAAATGAATCTAATTGCCACGATCAGATAGATGATTGTCATGCCTGGCTGGCTTGCCATATTACCAACCTTAAGTCACAAACCAGCAACAACACCTTTAGGTTCTGTATTTTATCATATCATCTCATAGTTGGCTGTTTTGTTGCATTCAAAATATATTTTCTACCTGTTAGTTGTGTTGAGTACTCAATTAGCTATATTAAGGAATAGATACTCTAATATAAGAGGTCATTGTCTCTTCAGTTTGCAAGCTGTGAATCAGCAGAATGTCTATTTCTGCTATTTTGTCAGCATAAGGTTAATCTCTGTCTCTCTGCTGTTTAGCATATGCCTACAACAGTACAACCTACATTTGATCCCAACCACAGCACAAGCTTGCTGGGGTTGTGGACCTTGCCCATTTGACCCATTTTGCCACAATAATTATTTTTGAGAATATCATGTCAACAAATTCAATTAACAATTCAAAGTGATGACGTAGCACACATAACAATTTGGTACTGCCATTGTGCCACTTTGTAATTAATTGTTCTGTCCAAACTAAGTCTAAATAAAATATTGTTAGTGATATGCTCTAGAGGTAGCATATACATGCTTTATATATATATATATATCATATATTACATATATTAATTTGTTTATTAAAATAGACATTATCATTATTGATAAATGAACATATGAGGCTTATAATGTTAAATATGCTATTTCTAAATAATCATTGATTATATATCATATGAGTTATAAATATAATTGTAAGATTAACACATGGATTATGATACGGAGATACCAAATCAATAAAATAAAATAGACATGTTAGTGAATATATGTTCGATAAACTCTCTATGAGATATTTTATATATTTTTTATGTCATCAGTTAATCTCAAGTATTATTTATATAGAGTTTTTAAATTTAAGATCATCATGGTTCAAAACATATGTAGTAGTTTATTTTTAGACAGTCTGTAGCAAGATAGTCATAAAGTTATATTCCATCGTAGGATTGAGAGAGTGATTGAGATATCAAGAGGATGACACAAGTCTCATTTTCAGCTCGATTGATATCATAAGACAAAGTGAGTCATATATGAGAACATTACATATTTAGCCGATGTAATATTTATATATATTTTGGGGTTAATATGTCTTGCAAGATAACACTATTAACAAGATGACCGGAAAGTCTTTTCTGAGTCTTCACCAAATATACGTGAACCTACAGGGTCACATACTAAATGGGCTGGAATGCTTATTTGAATGCGATTTGGATAAAGGCTCAATTCGAATAGAGATTTAAGTACACTTCTATTGGGCCACGGTCCCCTAGGCCTAAGTGAGCCTATATATTAGGAGGCGGGGAGGTTGACGAGAGATACCTCTGTTCACCTCAAGCAAAACCTGAGCCGCTACCTCTTGGGCTAAACACTAGCCACTTATAAGTGCTAGTACACTTGCAATCGGCGTTTTAACCAAGGACATGTGGATACCGGTGGAGGCGCTCCTCGTTGTGGTTTTGATTAGCATCAAGATCACAACGATCAACTATTTTATCTATTACCTGGACGCACGTGTGGTTAGATGGGCTACTCTAACCCTACTTCCGCTGTACTGCGCTTCTCGTGATAATGATCCATGGTAGATTTTTTTTTTGCTATTGTAGCCTACGTCTTCCCCTATAGTGGTATCAGAGCCATCTTGCTAGTTTGCGATCTAAATTATCGCATATGTTAATATGCGATAGTAGTAAATTGTATTTATACAGTCAAGATTAGCCGGTTTATGTGATGGATCAATGGTAGCACGGGTTCATGAGATAAATCGGTGTATAGGGATTAGATTAGGCACGGTGTGTTTGAGAGTGTCTTAGACCACCGTAAGCTTGTTACGCTGAGTACTAGTAGGCTATGGATCTATAGCCTTGGGTTATTAGAACTAGTAACATCCTTGAGAGTGTCTTGGACTGACATAAGGTTGTTATACCGAGTACTAGTAGATTATGAATTGGGTTGATGAAATTACTAGTATCCTCGAGATTGTCTTCAATCAGCATAAGGTTGATATGCTAAATAGTAGTAGATTGTGGATTTGATTGCCATGGGCCATTGGAAAAACTAGTATCCTTGAAAGTGTCTCGGATCGACACAAGGTGGTTGTGCCGTATAGTTTCTCTATTATGATTTCATAGATTGGATCTATGAATTTCGTAGGGTGTACCCTCTTTATAGCGTCTTGGGTTTACATCGTTAGGTAGAATACGATTCTACGCCTAACTTATTTTTACAGAGAATGATATCAATAGTATAGCTCTATAGCTTATTTGGAATGTATGAGTTGTATGTGTGCTCACCGCCAAAAATCCCGCGACCGAGGAGGGGCGACAGTTCGGTCACGCGAAGGCCTAGGAGGTCTGCTTAGCTCCAGTGCAGGTCCTTAAGCCTCGAGGTTCGTGAGCGTGCCAAAAGAGGATGTTCGCGCCGAGGCACGGTGGACGCGGTGCGAACACGCCGGATCGCCTGGGAGGTCTGCTTAGCTCCCGTGCAGGCCGATCGGTTTTTCCTACGTGGCTTGAGGTGCGCGTGCTAGGGGCCGTGGGGTTTGATTGGCTCCGGCGCGTCCGTACGGGTGCGGGCGTGCTAGTCAATTTGACTCTGCAATTGACAAGGAAGTAAGACGAGCGGGTCCGATACAGGCGCTCGCTATCGGCTAGCTGTGGATAGTATCGGGATGCTCTTCGATCAGCTAGGGAGCCAATGTGGACAGGTGTCGATGAGAGATCGACTGCAGAGCCGATGGAGAAACTAGGGTGTACTCAGGAGATAGCTAGGCGCATAGAATCCCTCCGGACAACCGAACAGTGATTTATCGGCTGGAAAAACCGATGAAGGCACATGCGGACTAGGCAAGGAATAGTATAAGAAGGCATAGGCTGCAAAGCCGATGCCGCTCCGGATATGACAGCATGAGACCCGTCGCCCACCGTGACAGCGCCATTAACACCGAACCTCGAAGATCGAACCTAACCGAGACAGTACGAGGCCGGGGCCAGCGGCGATGATACGGAGGACGTCGGATCGGCTATGCCGTAGCAAGGATAGGAATGAACCCATCGGCTAGCTGAGCCGATGAGGGGACGCCTCTCTGAAGGCGGGTGCGTATCGGCTGGGAGACCGATACGCTCGACGTTACGCGTCAAGGGACACCTCTGAAGGCTGATCCGTATCGGCTGAGGGGCCGATGCGCTGGGCGTGAAGCTCAGAGCATGATTAACTCATCAGCTAGCACTCCGATGATACGCCATGCAGAAGACTATAGGCTTGAAGCTCGATCTACCGTCGACAGCCCTGTATGTCGGACCTAACTGACGCAGCACGAAACTGACGATGGCAGAGGGAGCTTAACGGGCTGATAGGTCCAGTACGGACATGGTGCGATAAGTCTGATCGGCCTAAGAGGTCGGACCTAACCGATACAGCCTCAGACAGAGCAGGACATATCAGGATGGTAGCGGGACTTACCCCTTCGCCAAAGATTGGACTTAACTGATGCAACCCCGCATCGAGAGCCAGAACCCACCAGTAAAACCTAGATGAACTAGAGTGGCGATGCGCCGAGATTGTATATTGATCGAGGGATCTTTTACATGTTTCTAGGGGGTCTATATTTATACCTTGGATTTACAGACAGAGTCTGACGCGTCTACGACCATCGAATATTATTTCCTAGTAAGAACAAAGGAAAATATTTCTAAAAAAGTTAAATAACCAGCTAAACCTTCCTAATTAAGTAAGGTTACAATTCATAAAAACAAACATCCTGCCATGGAGTCCACGGCTCTTCCACAAACCCGGTTTCATCTGAATAATCTTCCAATTTGTAACCGAGTCTTCTTTTGCTGCAACCTGATCAGCTTCTCCACTGTAGCTATCGGACCTTCTTTTACTCAAGCCGATCCTTTTCCTTTTTTTCCTCGGGCTTCTTGGACCTGATCCCGATTAGATAATCCCCTGTCTTCAGGCCGATCCAATCTTCTACTAATCTGATCGGCTTTTCTACAGTTTTGATCGGCTTTGTCTCAGTATCTCCATCAGTCGATGACTGCATTAAATTCTCCATCGGACCTCTCAGCCGATCGGCTTTAGCACCATTGGATCGTCTAGATTTTGGTGTTAATAATGTGATACGTGTAACATTCGTTTATGACCTACATGTCATGATTATTTTAGCTATTGTTAGCTGTCTCTATTGTATTTAATGACCTGCATGTCGACCATGATGCTTGAATCTATCTTTGTAATATTTAATTTCTATCTATTATACGTAGTAGCCTAGATTAGAAGTTACAAGTTTTCAAGCATCGTGACCCAAAGAATAGATATGGAGGATGGAGATCATCTACATGGAGATAGAGATCACCATTCTTTTGGGCCATACTATTTCACAGTTGAATGTGTTTATCTATAATGTTTTTTATCTTACTTTTATGTACCAATTTTTGTGAAATATTACTATGGTATGATAGAGTTCCTCATAGAAAAAATTAGGTGTTTGTGCTCTTTTATATGTTCCATCTAAGGAGAATGATCATCGTATAATAGGCCTATTAAAGTAGTGTACAATTGGTTATCATCAGTACTTGGGGTAGATGTCAGACATCTATAGGTAAAAGCATTCAGTGCACTTAGCAAAGCTATCAAAATAGTTTTAAACCTTGGGGCATAGGTTGGGGCCGAGGCATCTTGATGCCACCTAACAAATAAGAATCACATAGGAATGTTATTATCTGAGTGGTGCCTATCCATGTCACTAGTTTTCTAGCTGTAATGCCAAAGCACACTAGGAATTATTGAGATGAGGATCTTACCCATCATGTCATTTAGAGGGAGTTTTGTTCTAAAACACATAGGAGTCTTTTGTTAAATAGTTTAATAAAAAATATAAATAAACATAGTGCTAAACTTTGCGTATTCTTATGTTGTAGATCATGTTAGCTAACGCCACAACCAGTTTTTTAATTTACGATCTATTCTTGAGAAAGAAAAGTTAAATGGAACAAATTTTATGAATTAATATCGCAACTTGAGAATTGTCCTCAAATAAGAGTGCAAGGAGTATGTCCTTGAGACTTCTTTACCATGTATCTTGCCTAATAATGATACTATGGCTGCACGGAGAGCTCATGAGAAACATACAAATGATTCTTTTAATGTAAGCTGTCTTATGCTTACAACAATGTCCTTTGAGCTTCAGAAGCAATATAAGAACACTAATGCCGAAAATGTAATTGTGGTGTTACGTGGTATGTTTGAGAACCAAGAAAGGCTGAGAGGTTCAACACTTCAAAGTCCTTGTTTGCGTACATGCTTACGGAAGGGAATCTCATCAGCCCTCATGTGATTAAGATTATTGGCTACATTGAGAGTCTAAAAAGCTTGGTTTTCCTCTAAGCCAAGAGTTGGCTACTGACGTGATTCTTCAATCACTCCGTTCGAGCATTGAGCCATTCATATTGAACTATTATATGAATAATATGGACATTACATTGGCTAAGTTGCATGGGATGCTAAAATCTACTGAGGACAGAACTAAGAAAAGCACTAATCATGTGATGATGATGCAGAAAGACAAGGGCAAGTCCAATGTCAACAAAATCGCAGTTAAGGGAAAATTGACTTTCAATCAGATTGCGAGCAACTACCAGGCCATCAAGTGAGACAAGAAGGGCACCGCTTCTATTACAACTGAAAGGGATCATGACATTGAAAGAGGAACTGTCCAAAGTACTTGGAGGATCTTAAGAAGAAGGGAAGTGCAACTTTCGCTTCTAGTATAAATCTTATAGAGATCAATCTTGCCAATTCATCAACTGAGTTTTAGGTATTTGATACTGATTCGGTTGCTCACATATGCAAATCATTATAGGGGCTAATAAGAATTAGAAGTTTGAGAAGGAATGAAGTGGATCTTCGCATTGGCAATTGAACAAGAGTTGCTGTAGTGGCTATTAGCACCATGCCATTATCTTTTCCTTTAGAATTAGTTTTGGAATTAAATAATTATTGTTGTGTTCCATCTCTATATAGAAGTTTATTTCTGCTTCTTGTTTGCAAGAAGAATGTTATGATTTTAGATCTGTGGACAATGATTATTCTCTTTATTTTAAAGATATGTTCTATTATCGTACTCCATTGGTGAATGGATTATACGTTGTAAATTTTAAGGGATGCTAGTTTATAACGTTAATACAAAGATGCAACGTTCTAATATTTGAATCCCACATTTATATGGCATTGTCGCTTGGGCCACATAAATGAGAAATGCGTGGAGAATCTCCATAGAGATGGTCTTCTATAGTCATTTGATTTTGAAAAATTTGAGACATGCGACTCTTGCTTACTTGGTAAGATGACAAGGGCACTTTTCATCGGTTAAGGTGAAATGACAAGTGACTTATTGGCATTCATACATACTAATGTATGTGGACCAATTGACTCAACAGTCAGAGGTGGTTTTCAATACTCCATAACTTTTACTAATAACCATAGTAGATATTGATATATCTATGTAATGAAGCATAAGTCTGAATCCTTTTAAAAAGTTTAAGGAATTCCCAAAATGAAGTAGAAAATCATTTAGGAAAAATAATCAAGTTTCTATGATATGATTGTAGAGACGAGTATTTAAGCCTTAAGTTTGGCAATCATTTGAAAGATCATGAAATTGTTCCATAGTTGGCTTCACCAGTTACACCTCAATGGAATGGGATATCTGAACAAAGAAATTGCACCTTATTAGATATGGTGTGGTTCATGATGAGCGAAGTAATCTTCCATGATATGCTCTTGAAACAACTGCATTAACATTAAATAGGGTTCCATCTAAGTTAGTAAAAAAGACAACATATGAGATGTGATCGGGACAATGTCTTAGCTTGTCTTCTCTTAAGATTTGGGGATGTGATACTTATCTAAAATGTTTACAATATGATAATCTTGCTCCTAAGTTTGACAAATGCTTCTTTATCAGGAATCCTAAGGAGACAAAAGAATGTTACTTCTATAATCAAGGAGAAGGCAAAGTGTTTGTCGCTCGACATGATATTTTCTTAGAGAGAGTTTTTCTCATGAAAGGAAAGTAGGAGAATGTTTTAGCTCCTACACAACCACAACAGGTTGAATAATGTGTTAAAGAACCTGTTGTAGACACACCAGCACTACGTAGGTCAGAGAGGTCACGTTGTGCACCTAAGAGGTACATGTTCTTCACTACTCAACAATGAGCCTAAGACCTATCAAGAAGTGATGGTGGGACCAAACTCTAAGAAATGGCTTGAAGACATGTGATCTGAAATTGAACCATGCATAGCAATCAAGTTTGGAAATTGGTTCATCCCCTGATAGTGTAAAAACCATTGAGTGCAAATGGGGCTTTTAATAAAAAGACATGGATGGAAATGTTTACATCTATAAGGCACGATTAGTGGCCAAAGGTTTCAAACAAATTCAAGGTGTTGATTATGATGAAACTTTTTTGCCCATTGTAACACTAAAGTTTATTCAGATCATTCTAGTGATTGGTGCATATTTTGAGTATGAGATATAGCAAATGGATGCGAAAACAACTTTTCTTAATGGAAATCTGAGTGAGGATGTGTACATGACACGACCCATGGGTTTTATCGATCTACAATTAGTTGGAAAGATATGCAAGCTATAAAAGTCTATTTATGTATTAAAGTAGGCATCTTGGAGTGGGAATATTCATGTTGATGAAGTGATCAAAGGGTTTTGTTTCATCCTGAACAAAGAAAAGCCTTGTGTTTATAAAAAGGCTAGTGGGAATGCACTTGTATTTCTGATCTTATATGTGAATGATATATTATTGATCAGAAATGACATTCCTATACTTGAATCTGTTAAGTCTTCATTAAAAAGTTGTTTCTCTATGAGAAACTACATACATTCTGGGCATCAAAATATATATAGATAGATTAAGAAGGCTATTTGGATTATGGCAAGATACATACATTGAGAAGATTTTGAAAAAGTTCAACATGTAGGACTCTAAGAAAGGTTTTGTACCTACATCACATGATATAAATTTTAGCAAGAGTAGTGTCCTAGTACACATGATGAGTGGGACAAGATGAATGAGATTCCATATGCTTCAGCTATCGGGTCGATTATGTATGCCATGCTTTGTACATGTCCAAATGTCTCATATGCTTTAAGTGCTATGAATAGATACCAATTAGATCTAGATGAAGGTCACTGGATTGCTGTAATGAACAACTTGAAGTACCTGAGAAGAACTAAAAATGTGTTCCTAGTATATGGAGGTGAGGAAGAGCTCGTTGTAAATGGTTACATCGATGCTAGCTTCCAAACTGACAGGCGATTTTAGATTGCAATATGGATTTGTGTTCTATTTAAATGGTGGTGCGGTGAGCTGGTAGAGTTCCAAGCAGGATTCGATTGCTAATTCTACAATGGATGTCGAGTACATTGTAGCTTCCGAAGCTGCTGAAGAGGCTGTTTTGATCAAGAAATTTGTTTCCAAACATAGTGTGGTGACTAGTGCGGTAGAATTTTTTTGTGTTTTATGCTATTATAGCCTATGCCTTCTCATACAAATGTAAGCTAGTGCATGGTAATTTGACAACGTCTAGATGTGGGTAACAAGTGCTGGATGTTGGTGCATGATCCTACAATGATGCCCTTTAATTTCACAATATTTCTCCTTACTGAATGCCTATTATTAGTTTCTAACCACTTTAGCTATTTCAAAACAGTTTATTTAGGGCTAGGGTATGGAAATAGTGAAATGACGTCTTGAATTCTATAACTGAAATAACCACTTTACCTTGCTGCTCTCTTTCTAGTGTGTTTTTCCCTCTAGAAGGCTACCTGCAAATTACCAGCTCCGCTTGTGGGAGAGGAGAGGACCTACTAATTTTGTTGGTGGTCTCCCTTGCCGCCCTCTGTTAAGGTGTTTATTGGACAACAAACTATAAAACCTCTTCCAATCGCCAAAACATTCAATTCAACAAAAAAATATAGCAAAGAGAAGAGGGGGTTAAGGGGAGGAGAAGGAAATCGATGAAACCCTGTTGGCTTGTGGATTCGTATAGGGGTAAAAGATTTATACCCTTTGTAATGCTTATTCTTAGTGATGAAAATTAGTATGTGTAATATTATTCTAGATTCGTGAATAGTTTTGTTCTTAGATCTGTGGTTTGTTAGTCTCGTTCCTAAATTCATAGATAGTTTTGTTCATAATGTTTGAAGATATATCGGTGTTTAAATACGAAATGCATGGTACTAAATGCGATGATTAATTTCTTAGTTTAAATCTATTTTTCCATGAACAAATATATCAAATAAATTTGTATTTTGGTTATTTCATAATTGAGAGAACGTTATGTATGGTTTATATGGTGTAGATCTATCATAGCTCAACTTTATAGTAATGGTGTATTTCGGTAATATCATGGTCGAGGAAAAGTTTTCGTAGTTTAGAGAGTCGTGAGCCTTTTCTTCTATATTGTATGAACTATATGTATTGTAATGTTTTACTTTCAGCTTGTAAATGTTGTTTGTTTTCTCTGATAAAAATTTATCATCAATTTTATAAACTATATATTTCTATTTTTGATAATCATGCTAACTATCATTTTCATCATATGTATGGCATACCAGAGACCATAGATGCTGGACCATGTTCTCAATTAGTCACACTGCTCTTACCTCTCAGTGATCAAGAACGTCGTGCTGAACACCTTTCGTCCATGCCTTTCACGACACCTACTCCCTATGGACCCTCGCAGGGTAGTCGAGGCCATAGCATATGAGAAGGTGTTAATGCCAAAATTTAGAAAGCCCAGCGATAGATTAGAAAGACGATCAGCTTAAGCGTAGAAGTGTCTGATTGGTACAGGGAAGAAGCCGATCGGATTGAGGCAAGGAAAGACTCGGTTCCAGAATAGAAGATTATCTAGACAAGACCGAGTTTGAGGAGGAGCCGTGGTTCATAGTAGGCTATTCTATCCCATCTTATATGGATAAGAAGATTTAGTTAGTTAGTTAACTTCCTTAGAGATATTTTCCTTTATCTTTGTTAGGAAATAACGTCGGATGGTTATTATAAATGCGTCGAACTCTGTAAACTCAGGGTATAAATATAGACCTCCTAGAAATATGTGAGGGATCTTCAATCCTTTGATCAATACAACCTCGGCGCATCACACCCTAGTTCATCTAGGTTTTTACCGGTGGGGTATGGCTCTCGACGCAGGGCTGCATCGCTTAAGTTTGATCTCCGACGAAGGGGTAAGTCCCGCCACTATCTCGATATATCTCGCTGTGTGTAAGGCTGCAATGGTTAGGCTCAAACTCTTAGGTCAATAGGATGTATCGCATTACGTTCGTGCAGGGTCTATTGATCTATCAAGCTCTCTCCGTTGTTGTCGATCCCGTGCTGCATCGGTTAGGTTCGACCTATGAGGCCGCCGAAGGTAGAATGAGCTTTAGCCCTATAGGTCTCAGTATAGCGTTTCATCGGAGTGTTAGCCGATGAGTTATCTATACCTTGAGTGTCACACCTAGCGTATCGGCTCCTCGACTGATACGCACTAGGTCTTCAGAGACTATTTTGAGTGCCATGCTAAGCGCATCGGCTTTCCAGCCGATGGGCGCCTATCTTCAGAGAGATGTCTTCTCATCGGCTTAGCTAGGCGATGGGTTTGCTTTGCTCTTACTTCAGCACATCTGATCCGGCGTCCACCGTCCCATCGCCGTTGGCCTCGGTCTCTTACTATCTCGGTTAGGTTCGATCTTCAAGATTCGACGCTAGTGATGTCATCATAACGGGCGACGGGTTTCATGCTGCCATCTCCGGAGTGGCATCGGCTTTACAGTCGGTCCCTTTTATATGAATCCTTGCCACTTCGTGCCTTGCTACTCTCTGAGTACAATCCTGTACCTCCATCGGCTTTACGGCTGTTGGATCAGGGCCTCGCATTTGCTACACCCGGAGCCATCGTATCCTTCATCCGTATATGCCTACATCGGATCCCCAGCCGATGGAAGGGCGCCCTGATTTCTCTCGGTGACCAGCCAATAGTATGTGCCATCCGGACACGGTCGATGACTAACTCGATCCTATCAGTAGCCAGCCGATAGCGAGGGCTTGTATCGACCATACGTCCGACTGACCTGTTTACCTCATCTCCTTGTTAATTGCAGGGTCAAATTGACTAGCACGCCCGTACCTGCACCATCGCTTCTAGAGCCGACATGAAACCCACGACCCCGGACACGCGTACCTCGAGCCGACCGGCCTACACTGGAGCTAAGCAGACCTCCAAGGCATCGACATGCTCGCACCGGGTTCCGACGCTAACAGAAGGACTTGGTGAGGTGATGGTTCATAGACAGGTCTCTTATCGTAGCACTTTTGGACTGTTGTAGGCTAGATACATACATGATCCACCTGTTATGCAAGGAGATGGCCCCTACGCTTTAGGACAACTTGTACCTTCTGGGTCTTTCTCTCATAGATGACATAGTACGTCTAGTTGATGACATCCAGGAGTGTTTCGATAACGTTCATCGTCTACCTGGTCTTGTTGCTCCAAGCACACTCCCTTACTACACCATAGCCGGCCCTACCCAAGCATGACTACTTAAGTTCACTATAAGTAAAACAATTGTTATGATGTTATATGTGTACTTAAGCCTAATTTATTACTTATGGAAATAACCTTTTCTATATGAAGGTTGATTGGCTCTATCTTTGAGCCAATGACTACTCGATGCGATGAAACTTCGTGGTGTACCTGCTGTGGCTATTTAGTTGGGTGATGTTCACCAGCATGGTTGGCCAGGCTGTGGATAAGTTGCTTTTCCACTATGCTTGCATTGACGTACCATGGTCATTGTGACGTGTACACAAATATCAACATAGGTTCGTTGATCACTCACTTTCCACTACTTCTATAGCTCTAGGCAACCGAGCAGTTCACGATTAGCCGACTAATGATGGACCACAACGCCTATGACAACAACATGTACATATAGAGGCCACCCGAGAACTTCTCCATGATGAGGACAATGTGGTGTTGTCGTTAGCTACACAATGTTTGTACCTAAAAGAAGTGACTAGTCGAAACTTCCTATCGTGATCTACAGTGATGATGGGACCACTTGTAGGTCATGAGGTCCTATATAGATTTTGTGCTACAGATTGATTGGCTACAACCGAACAATGTTGTCTAGGAGCCGTATAGCCCTACAACCCTATAGGCTCATGCACCACTTGAATTGTCAACTCATTACACATGTGACCAGGCCTACTAGTTGATAACCCTACGATTGTGTTCGACATCTTTGTTAAGCTGTAATATCCACAGCTTGTGTTGTGACATTTTGGCCTATGTCAATTGTATCCTCTGCTAGTCATATTGCTGTGCCTGTAGGTGTTCACCGGTAAGTTTTGATACAAAATTTAATGTATAATTATATGCTTCGTACATATTCTAACATCATGTTTGTAACTACATATAATCTGTGGAGAAAGGTACCTGACATTTTGTGTGTTCCACATCTTCGATAGTATGTCAGCAACTGGTTAAAAGTGATGGAGGAAGTCATTAAGGAGCAACGTCTGCACACATAGGCATCGTATCTAGCATACCTCAATTGATACCAACCTCGTACCCGCACACGCGTGATGTTCCCTCTTGATCCTTCGTAGCCACACATGGCCAGTGTGAAAGACACATACCCTGTACACCGTGACCAAAATTTCTTCTATGCTATGAGTCAATCAATCTTTTTTATCTCAATTAAATGTGCAATGGCTCTTACATATGATTTGTCATTTCAGATAGGTCAACGTTGTGTGGCATATTGACGGTGAGTTTGAGGATGTGTTCCGATGGTTAAAGGTCAGGGTTGTGCTCACGAGGGTAGAGCAGAGGATTACCTTTGACAATATGTGCAACATAATGCGCATTATCCTCCATGCTTTATTCTATTGTGTCACCGATGTGGTTCCTCCCATAGTAGCGGTTGTAGTAGGTGTTTGTCCTATAGGAACATAGTCCACATGTAACTTCAGCTATCTACCACTTAAATATATTGCTTCCTTCTTACCATGCGATGTTGCTATTAATAAAGTATACACTTTAGAGCTTCTGCTACAGCATACCTTATTTCCTCCGTAGCAGGAAGGTTGACAAAAAGAGCAGAGACATTGACACGGGGAGTGAGGACATTGACACGGGGAGCAAGGATGCTTACACAAGGGTTTTCTAGTTTTTTGCACGGTACAAACTTTTGTTTGGTCTACGATATTTCAGTTTACATTGCTCAACCATTTTTCTCACAAGGTATTAGGCTACACCACCACGAATTACCGTACTTGTGGGTGGATCTAGGCAGGCCGCCTCTGGATGGGCACACAACTCCTTTAACCATGATAACCTCATGATAGATTATGATGTGCTCGCTCCTCCCAGCTTGCAAGAGCTCTGCCACTGCATACACAGGAGTCACATTCTTCGACTCCTATGCAGTAAGATCGTGCTAGGCATGGCATTCTACCTGATTGCCTCACCTACTCCTAGGGTTATGTCCGAGCATAGAAGGACGACGAATAGGGGTAGAGGGTAGGCTCTAGGCCAGTAGCATATTGTGCTATTTGTACTTATGTTTTGTACTACTTTGTATCTGCTATTTTGGCTCTATGTACCTACATAGTTTACCATGCATTAATACCACATCGCTTTCACTCTTATGCACGCATGACTACTAGTAGCATATGACAACAAGTTTTAGTGCCTACACTCCTTACTATGTACATGACCATCGAGTCACAATTAATGTTAAGTGATACAAACCAACTTTCGGCATATGACCATCACGTCGCTTTCAACACAATCCGATGACTTGCTTTCAGCACTTTAATGTTATGTCGCATTCAAAGAATTTTTACCAGCCGAATAGTTTGTGTTAACGCTTTCAGTCCTATCTTTTATACCTAACATAACCTAAACTATATAAGACCTCTATATATGATAAACCTCAAGGTTTCTGCCTGCTAATACACTTACAAATCCCATACTACCTGTTTGCTCTATCTCCTATAGCATCAAAGAACAATGGCTATTAAACGCGCTTTCAGTGAGGATCCAAATTAAAGGAAGGATTCTTTGGTTTAGCTAATTCCACGTTGGTGTGACCATTCGTTTTGCATATGTGGTGATCGATGCCAGCTTATGACATCTCTAGACCCTAACACTCGTGGGAGGATATTTTCCCAATGCCCAAACTATTTTTATGAGATATGTATTGTATGCCCTTGTTTTCTCAAGTGTTCCTTATCACAATATTTTCTTCCAACTAATACTTTCTTTGCTAGATCCATGGAACGATGTGTAGCTTCAATTATTGGGTTGATACAGAAAATCCAATATTTGACCCCAACCATTGATTCTCCGAGGGCCATTGACTTTTCCCCACAGAATGAAATGAATAGTACTTGAGGAGTACGAACGACGTCAATGAGCCGATTGGTTAGACTAGAGACTGCAACTCTTATACTATCTATAAGGTGGGAGCAGCCTAAGTGCACTTGTAGTGATTGTTGCAAGTGTTGAGTTCAATAAGTTACGATACTTTTGGTAGAAGATACATTGTTTGTCCAAACATTCTTGACGATGATTTTGCTATAAGTTTGCTATACATCTCTCTAATTTACTTTAATTTTATTATCACCTTGACTAAATAGTTATGTATATACTTTTTTCCACAGAAACCGTGAAGAAGGTGTAAATTTAAACAATGGATAGGCATGAAGAAATCACCGTACAACTTTATAGAGATCATATAAGTTGAAACAATTGAACAATATATAGGCTAAGATAGATTTTAAAACTCTCCTAGTGGAGGGTATATATGTATAAATTTTTAAAACTGAACAAATCTTCATATCAGAGATTTGTTTACCTGTGAAGCTTGGAGTAGAGGGCAAAGAGTGGCAACAGCTAGCAACTCTCCTCGATGCGGTAGGCCACCCAAGTACCACCAATGTCTTTAAGGAAAGCAAGATTTAACCACTTCAACATGTGATTTTTTTGAGCGCCAAGACCTTCCAATAAAATCTAATTCTAATAGAATTCATTTTCTGGTGAGTTCCTTCTGGGAGTAGATACAACCCCATGGAACAGGTAGGAACTAAGGAGAGGCATGATTCTAATCTAATAGCTCTTCCACCATATGAATGATTCCTAGCTTGCCAAGTACCTATTTTCTTTTCAAGCTTTGAACAAACTCAAAATCGGCAAGTGAAAGCTTATCTAGGCTAAGAGGTAAACCCAAATACTTTGTAGGTAATTTCCCTATGGGGACAGTTAAGCATGTTTGCTACTCTTTCCTGTTCTGAAACCTCTAAACCAAAAGTAAAAACATCATTGTTGTGATATTTTCATTCCTGACATCTCTTCAAAGAAATAAAGAAGGAATTTTGTGATTACAATCTCTTTTTCAATAAAAGGAATGAATACTATTGTACCATCAACATACTTTCTGTGGTTTAGGCCCTTGTTGAAAATGTGGGGGACTAAACCAGTTAGTAACCCTGCAGTTTTAGCACTATGAAAGATACTTGCAAGAGTATCACTAACCAGGTTAAACACTAAAGGGGAGAGGAGGTCTTCCTGTCTAAGACCTCTATGAGTACTGAAGAAGTTACTTTTCTCTCTAGAAACATTTACACATACTTTGCCTCCCATTATAGACCTCTTAATCCATTGGATCCAAGTAGTGGTAAAGTTCTTTTCTGAAACCTCAAACAAAAAACTCCAACTGACACTATCGTATGCTTTTTCAAAGTCTATTTGGAATCTTTTTTTTAGTTCATGCATCACTTCGTGTAGGATTACACAGCCATCTGAGATAAATCTACCAGGTATGAAATCAGTTTGGGTAGGAGGTATAACTTTTTCAGCCACTTTAGTAAATCTGTTAGTCATCACTTTATTAATAAATTTAAAGTATTCATTTAAGACACAAATTGGATAAAACTGTCTGATATGGACTGCCTGACTAATCTTGGGAATGAGATAAATGATCCCAAACTTAATTGTCTTACGTTCTAATTCGTTACATTGTAGTAGGATCAACATTTCAAAAAGGTCAGGTTAATTTTCAGTCCAAAACTCTCTATAGAATTGAATCGGGAGAATGGTTGACTTAAACTAGCATCTCTTGTTTATTATTCCAAGTTAATTTTCTCCCACATCAAAATAACTCTTTTAATCTAAGTTAGCTATAAATTTGTCGAACGACTCTATCTAGGGTTGGCAATTTCCTAACTAGAGCTAGGGGTCTGACGGGGACATGCTCCAATGGGGGTGCGGGCTGGGGAATTTTCCAACCGTAGGGGAATGGGGATGGGGCTCTAGTAATTTTGTGGGGTGGGGGTTAAAAGTCACCCACTAGGCTTTGAAGTATGTATTACCCTTCTTAATATAGGAAATTTGAAGCCCAATAGGCAGCAGACCCAATAGCCTAGCTGTAGAGCATCCATCCATATATAAAGTGAACCTTAACTCCCTCATCCTTACTCCCTCCTAGCCTCCCTCACCTGGTCACACTAGTCCCCAAGCCACCATACTTAGGAGGTGCTAGGAGGTCTGACTACCGGAGGTGACACAAAGGCATGGAGTATAGGTTCATAGTGCAGCTAGCCAGTGAGTCCACTAGTCACACACGCTAGTTGAGTGACAACTCTGAGTTTGATAGTCGTCCACAGGCCGCGCCAATGGCCAATGCATCATTTCTCGTCTCTCCACGCTAGTCCATGCCGTCGCCCACACAGTCTCATTAGTTTCCATGCTAGGACCCAACCATCCACTCTGTCTCTCTAGTTTCCTTTCTAGATGCCGGCACCCAGTCACCCATGCCGCCCACACTGTCTCTCTACACCATGAGTCTAGGACCTAATGTATGCATAAAGCCATAAATCCTCTAGAGTTTTGTAGCATCAATTAGTACATAAAGATGTTGATTTGATTCTAATCTAGGGTTTAGTAGCATGTGTGCTACTTTCCTAGTTGTGATTAAGTGATGAATTTGTGATCTATATCTTGTAAATTATGGTAGTATTTTAGCATAATATTGTCCATTGTGTTGTGCTAATTAGATGGAGTATTGACTCCATTTTGAGACAGCAGGGCCCCAGTCAGGTGACAGGGTTTGTGGGGCCGTGGGTAGATGCAAATTTTGACCCGACGTTCAGTTTGGGGCCAGTGCTAGGGGAAAGATTTTGGGGTTGGGGCAGCAACATTAGAATTCATTCCAGTAATTAGACCCCTAGAAGCTCCTATTGAGGCTCTGTAGGACAAGGTAAAGGAGATCACCATGAAAAGAACTCAACCCATCCTCTAAAAAAAACTCTTTCTTAGTTTCTTGGGGACAAACTATGTCAACTCTTTTTGAATGATAATTTCCTTTAGTTGTCCCTTTCTAGCTTCATTACCCAAAGCTCTCACATTCCTAAATAAAACTTTCATATCTTCTTATCTCTTTTCCTAACCCTCTCCTTTTACTTTCAGGGATCTCAAGAGTAGATTTCAATTCTTGGTTTTGTTCCTTAGTATCCTTATTTTTCAAAGGAGCTTGCTTTGTCCCTTTTGTTTTTCAAACAAGTTTAGCTTGCGCCAACTCTTTGGCTTTGATAGTGTTTATATTCAACTCTATGTCCTCCTGATTAGAGTCAGGATAATATTGGAAGAAGATGCAATAGAAACAAGGGTGTCATTATCTAGTGCTTGAAAAATTGTAAAGGGGTTAGAGTAGTTACCTAGCACTTTGAGATTTCTCCTCTTTGTTAGTAATTATGCTTTCAATGGTACTAGTATATCTTAACCATTTTGCCTCAATCTTTTAAAGGGGGCAATCACAGGACCCTTCTTCTTGACTCCGCCTTCCTTCTTGAAAACAACATCCTGGAATTGGTATTCTCCTCCAACTCCTCTTCCTCCCTGATTCTCTCAATATCAGAGTTAGTGGGGATGTCACATCTTTGTTTCTATAACAACTGTAACTTACCTATTTCAACATCCATTGTATCAATCAACTCAACTAGAGATTGGGGGATAGCACTCAGGGGCAGATCATCTTCCCTATTTCCCAACGGGCTTTGACCAGATAACCAAAGCTTTATATCAAGGTTCTTCATTCTCTTGGAACCATTTCATCTTCTCTTTGGGGAGTTTCTCTTGAGTGTTTTCCTTATATTCGATCTCTCCATAGGACTTTATACTAGTATGGGGACAAACTGAGAACCTTTATTTTTTCTAGTATAGTGTCAGATAACTTCCTGAATTGTTGATCTTGTCGCACATCTTCATCATCTAGCAAGTCAACATCTACATAATCACCATCCTCACCTCCACCATCGCCCCTCCACCATCATCTCCACCATTGAAATCATTTGATGGGGGAGGGGGTGGCAGCTTTGTTTTAGGGGGTATCCCTAAGGTTTCCACCTAATCTTATGTTCCACTTTGTTGATATATATGTGTATAGTGAAATGCAACTTACTGGGGTCAATACATGCACATTTAATTCTCACTAGACCTGCCGCTTTCAAACACTTCTCATCTAAACCTTCATATTCTCCCATCAATTTAGTAATAGCTTTGATTGGGGCTTCAGCTTTGGCTATGTGAGGGGTCCTAGATATTTTTTACCCAAATAGGCATCAACTCATCAATGGCATGTTTAGTAATTTTTTATGACCCACACTCTCTTTGATGGTTAAACATTTAAAATCAAAGCTAGGCATCTAGTAAGAGAGCTTCTGGCATCCTTAGATGGGAACACTATTAGAAAATTACTCCCATTTAGCTGCTTTACCTTCCAATCCCCGATGATGCTAGGAAATAAGTCAGTGAGTTCAGATTCAACTCTCTTCATATAGCTTTTCCAACTCTCTTTGAGAGAATACCTCTAGTAGGAGTCTTAGACTTCTCATCCTCTGGTGTGTCAATGTTCAAACTGTAGAAACCACATCCCAAAATTCCAAACCTACATAGACAAACAACCCTTCTCCCTACACCCTTAGTCACTGAGTGGAAATATAACCTGTTTGATGAGAACCATAGCAAAGAGGAGGCTTACTGTAGGTGGCTTGATGAAGACCATCTTGCCCGCACCTGAAGCACTTGATTGTTGGGGCTTTGATGATACTCACACCTTTCCTAGCTTCCTCTAGGTTTATCTCAGACTTTTCCCAATCTTCAAGCACTTCCTTCTGTTGCTTGACTTGATGTGGTTGAAATGCTCTCTCTAGAAGAGCCCCTTATGGCATTCTTCCTTGATCCCTAGTTTTTTTTCTATCTTGTCACATCTCCTGATAGGGGCATCTCAGATTCGGTTGCCATCGATGCTCTTAGCGAAAATCTTGTTGCTACATCCCTTGATCCAACGACCACTACTACCTTGGTCAGGTTGCCATCTCTCTTGCCTTGGGGCCATAGTTTGCTTCCTCAATCTAGCTTGCCACCCCTTCTGGATGCAACCCCCTCTTGACATAGCTATGGATTCCATGCAAGGAGTTGACTACGAAGCTCTTTTTTTTCCTGTGAGTCTCCCATGTGCTCATCCCTATTTACCCCTATTCCTGCCTCTTTGGCATGCCGCTTCTGCCACAGTACCTAGTAAGGAGGTGGTCTCATCTACATCAGCATCAATGAATATGATCTCTGGTCATAGGCATGCTCTAGCACTCTCTAGATTCTCCGTGCCATAGCACCAAGCCTTCTAATATCAGTAGAACTAGAAGAGAACCTTAGCTACAATGCAAGGATTTGGTCCTTCCTAACCCAGACCCACCGATGTCAAGTGCTTGACTAGGAAACCTTCTGGAATAGGTCACCCACATGGTAGCCATAAGGCTAGGTAGTTGGGTGTCCATCTCCTATGGTGGCTTGCTCCGCACAAAAATTATTCTTTAGCTAGGCCGAGATAACCCTCTTCACTAAGCTAGCCGAGGAAGATGAGAACACCAGCGCCGATTGCTGATATGTGTCTTCATGGAGGAAACTTCATCATGGTAGAATCCTCGCCATCATCCTCCTAGACGATGACCCCATTGAGGTCACTAATCCCATCGAACTCTCATCGTCTTCCTCATTGCCCTAGAACCCTAACCGATCTCAAACCACGCAAAACTTATTTTTAGATCTGAATCTTTTAGCCACGTCACCCTGCCTGGCATGGCCAAACAACATTGTCATGCGTTTGAGGAGTGGGTGTGACAGCATTCTTCTGCCATGCCTGTAGAGATTTAGGTGTGTGGTCTTAAGCAATGTCTACTTATGATGAGGGTATGGCCTTGTTGGCAGTTGACAAGTTTAGGTAATATTTACAATATGGAGAATTCGTCATTCAAACAGATCATTGAAGTTTGGTACACCTTAATGAATAGAGGTTGACCACTTCTATGGGACATAAGGCCTTCTTCAAGTTAATGGGTCTTTAGTGCAAGATCAGAAACAAGAAAGGCAGTGAAACTCAAGTGGTTGATGCTCTATCTAGAAAGGAAGATTGTGTAGAATTGATGGGGATGGGACAACCCAGATGGATGGAAATTATTGTGGAGGGTTATACTCAAGATGTAGAGACCAAGCAACTATGGCTGAATTGAGTCTTGGGGCAGCAAGAACTGATGGGTTCCAGCTGATTGATGGTGTCATCAGATTTAAGAATAAGATTTGTTTCAGCAAGCTCAAGGAAGCCCACTAAGCTGTACTTCTCTCTCTGCACAATAGTGGGAATGGTGACCATTCAGGGATTAATGCAACTTACCAGCGCACCAAGCAATTATTTGTCCAGCCGGAATGAAAAAAGATGTACAAGAGTATGTCCAGTCTTGTACTACTTGTCAACATGCTAAAAGTGAACTTTACAAGCAACCAGGTTTTCACAACCATCGCCTATTCCACTACAGTCTCAGCACACCATTAGCCTTGATTTTATCGAGGTATTGCGATGATTAGGTGTCTATGACACCTTCATGGTGGTGGTTGATAAGTTCAGGAAGGTTGTAAAATTCTTTCCTTTGTTACATCATTACACAGCCCTCAAGGTGGCTCAATTGTTCATAAAGCACATCTGTGATATTTTTGGCCTACCATAGGTGATTATCTCTAATCGACATAAAATCTTCACCAGTGCACTCTCGCAAGAACTCAAACATGCATATGTCAAGTTCAACATGCATTCATCATGTCATCCTCAAACGAATGGACAAGCTGAACGGTTGAATCAATGTGCAGAGGATTATTTGCACTGTGCTGTTTATTCATCTCCACACAAGTGGGCTAGCTTGCTTTCTCAAGGAAACACTGGTATAACACCTCTTTCCATAGTTCTCTAGGCAAATTTCCCTATAAAGTGTTGTTTGCTAGGACGGCTATGAATTTTGGCATCATAGAAGTGGGGTAGAGTACTATCCCGGATGTGCAATGTAGGATCCAAGGCAGGGCCAAGATGAATGAGCTACTGCATCGCCAATTGCTTTGAGCTGAACAACAAATGAAAAGCCAAGCAGATAAACATCATTCAGAAAAGCAATTTGCATTTGGGGATATGGTCTTCCTCTGGCTTCAGCCTTATATACAGATATCTATGGTGAAGCGACTTTCTAAAAAACTCAGCTTCAAATACTCAGGCTTCACCTATGGCTTGCACACTGACTGGATTTACCAGCAAGAAGTCTCATACACCCAGTAGTCCATGTGTCCCTGTCCAAGCGTGCAAAACTACCAGAAACTCAGATGAGTATAGATTTGACTTTACATTGTTCTAATGATACAGTGCAGGCAAAACCAGAAGCAATATTGCGCTGACAATTAGTCAAGCAAGGTAATGATATTGTGCCTTTTGTATTGCTGAAATGGTCTAGTTACCTGACGCCTTGGCAACTTGGGAAAACTTGTGGGAGCTTTGGCATCATTTTCCTAAAGTGAAAGCATCACAACACCCATGTGATGTGGTTTTTTTTATTAATGACAATATAAGTTTGAAAGAAAAAGGATTAGGGTTCAGTGATTTAAATGGTCTCATGAGTTGGATGATCCGTCAAAATATGCTACGGTCAAGAATTGGTCGCGTTACACCATCAAATCAAAAGAAACCTCGGTATGTTATGCATTCATGAAATTAGGTGAATAACATAGGTTTAGGGTTCTTTTGTGCTTAAAAATATCATACTATAATAGAGGAGCTTTATTTAGTAGCTTGAGATTGTAAGTGGTAGAGTTTAGGTATAGTACATACTAAGTCTATAGTATTTTTAAACTAAGTGCTAAACCCTAAAAAGTTTTGAGCAAAACCTTGTTTCAAATCTCTTTTGTTTGCTCTAAAACCTATGTGGGTCGAATAGTCCGAATTGTACTAGACAATCCAACCTAACAGTTGTCTGGCTGATAGTTAGATCGGACAGTCCGACACAATTTGGAGGTGACTGTATTGTCCGATTTGTTGAATATCCAACATGGTCTTATGTTAACATAAAAAAAAAATTAGCTGGACAATCCTACATTATCCTTAGACAATCCAATCTCCCTGTGATCAGCTTGAGCCAAACAACCTGGAGCAACGTCACACTATCTATCTTACACTTTGTTTGGAGGTGATCAGATAGTGCAATGGTGAGTTTATCTTACATCGGTGCCGAACAATGTGCAATGGATAATCTAGTGTAAGTTAGATTGTTTGTCTTTTTATAACTCAATGGCTATCTAGTCAATAATTGTTGTAAAGTTGTAAAGATCAAGATAGTCCGATGTAGTATTTTGGATAGTTTTGCATGGCAATCTCAAATGGCTAGTTGGCTTGGTTGGGGCTATAAATGCATAAACTCTTGCCCTCCCAATGTCTTCTTGAACTCACTCTAGCTAGTGATACATTGTGCAAGTCTAAAAGCCCATTTGCGATTAATTTGCTTTATCTTTTTTAAGTTTAATACTTATTTTTAAGTCTTAAGTGTGTATCTATCAAGAGTCTTATATTTGGTGCTCTAAGTAAGGAACACCTCTGATTACTTTTGGCACCTTAGCATGCCTAGTCGGATTCAAAAGCGTTTCAGTGATCTCTTGAAAGTTTTAAAAGTTTATAAGAGAGCTATAGGTATTATAAAAAGTTTTGGAATTCACCTTCTAAAGTGAAAATGAATCGCTTATATGAGAGTTTCTTTGGACTTTGCGACTAGAGGAAGGAGCAACACTCCTGTGTAGATTACTCCAACAAGAATTAGTAGATATTGCCAATATCTGATACCTCGTGAAAAGCTCGTTTGTGTATTCTCCTCTGTATTACTTTCCTTGTAATTTTATTTTAGTTTATTTATTATTTTCTTTTATAGAAATAATAGAATTACTAGGGCGTATATAGTTTGCAAAATATAGGTTCACACAATCGAGTCACTTAGATTAAGATTTAAATGCTTTAAATTTAACTGTGTTAACATTTGTATTTGTCTACTCTAGAACATTTTGATGCTACGTAAAGCAGCGGCTTGAGGACAAGGCTCGAGGGCAAGCCGAGTCTTAAAGAAATCGAAGATGTTCGTGATCCCGATGGGTGTGCCCGAACATAGACAGGTTAATAGTGCTGCCATGTTTGAGCTAGCGTGTGTTTGGGCCACGGACTAAGTATGTAACTGTTGCCGTGTGCTTGGGCCGACCGTGGGCCATCATCATTGGTTGCATAAATACCCTTGTGGGTGGGAAGATAACAAAGATTGCATAGCACATTGCTGTACTATACCGCGCCATATCTGGTCAGCGAAGGTGGGGATTCGAGCAGGGTGGCAGTCCAGAAGGATCACCCAGTGAAGGCAAGGACGAGAGCAGCATGGTACCGGTCGTGGAGCGTGGTCTACGAATCTACTCTGCCCTTCACATGGGCGACGTTGTGTTGTTGAACCGGATATTTTTTCTCACTCCTCTCGTCAAGACAAAAATACTAAAATAATGTGGTAGTATCCAAATATTTTTATAGTTTTTTTTCTAGAAGTTGTCCTATAGAAAATTTTCCGTATTGAAGGATGCGCTTAGAAACAGGGTAGTGCGTTCTGAGGGTTCGGTGGTTTTTGAAAATTTGAGAAAAAAATTCAGCATATAAAAGCTTTGAAATTGGAACTTTTTTCTAAATTTAGAAAACGAGATATTCAGTTAGAAGAATGTCCTCCTGGGACCCATTGGTAAACTTAAAATTTCAAAGTGAGCCTTAGGTTGTGTTTAAAAGTATTAGAAGAGGAAAGATTATCTAATTTTTAATTTTTTATAGCTACTTAACGGTATAAATGACGAAACTATCTACAATAAATTTAAAAATCTATTTTAGAAAAATGAGATAATAAATTCTATAGAAACTTTTAAAAAACATATTGTATAATAGTTTTAAAAAATATATGTAAAATCTGAGAAAAAAATCTTGTCAATGAATTAAGAATGAAACCTTGTAAATGTTAAAACACAACCCATCTGCTAGACACTTCTTACACAGAAAAAATAGTGCAACCCTGACCTTGGTGCTTAAGACGCCTCGATCAACGGTGATATACTCATATCCAATAAACCTCATGTCATTGATTTGCATCTCGAAACAAATTAGGTCACTATTTTGAGTTATTTGCATCCAGTGTGAAATTTGAATATCTTTTAATAGCTGGCAGCATACTGTGACCGGAAGTAGTTTATCCCACGCCCGTGACAATAAACCCACGAATTTTCCAGTTCCGGGTCAGAACATCAGGAAAAATTTGTGACATCAGTAGATTTTTTTAAAAAAACTTCATTATGGTGAAAACCACATGTGTTATAATTCGTGACACATAACAATAGAATTTTTGATTCAATTATTTTATAAAACCCTACTTTTATTCAAATATTAATTAATTTCAGCACACGTGAAACATTTTTTTCAAATTACTCTCTCTGTGATGTTTTGACTTTTTTAAAGTCAAACTTTTTAAATTTGATATTGTTATAGAAAGGCGTAGCAAATTTTTCAAAACAAAATAAATATACTATTAAAATATATTTAGTATTAAATTTAATTAAACTAATTTGATGTTACAGATAACTTACGCAAACCTAAATAAGTTTCAAAACATGTTATAATATATAACACTGTAGACAAGACAGGATTTGACTATTTTACTACGTGAGATGAATTTTAGCTATATCGCACCTAGGATGTGATGTATCTAGATATATATACATATATGTATACATGTATACATATATATGTATCAGTTTAGGGCCACAACAAGCAGGTTGCGAATCGGCTCCTCGGCTGTAGTGAGTGGACTGTATCGCTGTGAACTAGCTGAGCAAAAGGGCGTTAGAGCAAGCACTGAGAGCAGCCCATTAATCAATTCCAGATTGGAGCAGTCAAAACGTAGCAATTTGTTGTAAACTGTTGCATAGACATCCAGGCGGCCAACACATACACTACGGCCTAAGGCCAAAGCTTGCTGACAATACGTGGTTTGCTCATATTGGAGGGGCCTAATACAATGCAATTTGTAAGTAATCGAGCGATTAACTAGTTAGTACTGCAGCAAATTAATTTTGTTGGGGGAAGCTAACTTGTACGTAATCGAGTGATTAACTAGTTAGTACTGCAGCAAATTAATTTTGTTGGGGGAGGCCAGGCCTCCGGCCGCCCCCCTTGGCTCCGCGGCTGAAACGTAGGGAGTAGTGAAGAGTTAAATCAATAGTAATTAAAATTGTAAGTAAATGCGTCCTCAAAATATGAGGATAGGGTTTTCTAAAATTTTAGAACCATAATTCATTATATGCCACTAATCATAAATATTTAGGGTTTATACAAATTCGTAAAATGTGGAGTTTGCTACTCAGCCCAGCGCAGAAAAGTATGACTACGTTGCGTTGCACTCAAATGTATGAATTATTCTGACTTCCCATAAAACGCCCGTTTGTTTTGTTATATGATGCGATCTGACTTGAAATTTTCCTGTTGAACCAGGTAATACATACTCCCCGGCGAAATCAACTATATTTAATTCACAAACGGATGAGCGGTGGATGTCGCTTTCTTGAAGACCCGAAGAAAACGAACCATTTCAATGAAGACTTCTAGGCTCCGTTCATTAATTTCACAGCAACTTCTTGCTGGTACCTTAGCTCGTAAGCAACACGGTTCTTTAAATGACCTTTGCCCATGAATTCCATAATCAACACAAATACAAGCAAGTATCCAAAGAAACTATCTGCATTATCTCCCAACAAAAATGGTGGCAGTAGGCCCGAAAGCTCCTCGCTCCTCCACGACCGTCGTCAAGGACTACCACCCGTTCACCGTCGTCATCGACGGCATGGAGACAGTCATCCATGAGAGCGTGCTCCGTTGTAATGGCGGCACGATCAGCGTGGTCAGCCCGGGCGTCCTCACGGTCGACCGTCTCCAGCACGTCGTCGTGCGCGGCGGGGGAAGCGGCGACGTGAGCTTCACCCGGTGCGGCTACGCCGCGGCGGAGGCCTGCGGCGCTGCTTCGTTCGACCGGTGTGACGCTGTGCGGGCAGACAGGGCAAGGGAGGTGGCCGTGCAGCGGTGCCGGTCGGCGGACGTGGAGCGCGCCGGTGCGGTGGCCATCCGCCGATGCAAGGGCGCCGCTCGCGTGCGCGGCGCGGGCGAGCTGCGCGTCGGGCGGTGCCGAGAGGTCGAGGTGGGCTGGTGCGCCGACGTCGCCGTTGGCAGGTGCCGTGTCGCGCGCGCCGACTGGTGCGGGGCACTCGGCATCGAGCGGTGCGGGTGGGCGGACATGAGCCGGTGCGGCGCCGTGCGCGTGGATCGGTGCCGCGCCGCGACCGTGTCGGGCTGCGGCAGCGTGGCGGTGTGCCGTGGCAAGGTGAACGTGATAGAACAACCTCCGGTTTGCCAGGAGAAGCCGATGCTGTATCAGTATTACCACGCTGATCCAGTCTGCGCGGTCCCTTTAGAAATCGTGAGCAACTAAATGACACTACGGGCCGCCGAATGCCGACGACAGGGCTGATAGACTGATACACACATATACGTGCGTCGTCTGCATCGGTATGGTTAGTATAGTAGTAGTTCTACTACTCAATTTGATATACAGTACATATTGCGTGATAAGGTAATATGGCTTTGTAGTGTCTTGTTTGTACGGCAATATATGAATAAGAAGTGTGCTTTCACTGAATGTACAACGTTACACACAGATATATATATATATATATATATATATATATAATACAAACAAATAATTTATGTTTCCACTTCTTTGGTTTCTTCTTTTCATTACAAACGTAATATGAGTGTGTACACATCATCATATAGGTATTACATGCTTGTTTTGGTGACATCACGCCAACACAAGAATTTTGTGTTGTTATGGAGTCGTTAATTCGTGTTGGCGGTAAATCACACCAACATGTTAGTCATCTTAAGATTTGTGATGTTAAGTCTTACCGAGTTTTACAGATAAAATTGGCTAGCGAAGCCAATTTAAAGATAAATAAATACTTGCCTCAAGGGTGAATTGAAAGATTTACAGGACAATTCTGTGAAGAGATATCGCACTCCTAGAGCGAAGACGGACGATTTACGGTGTAAATCGATAAAGATTCACAGCTAAAAAGTAGAAAAGTATAACATTCAATTGCATATGGGAGGTTTTGGTTGTCACTGTTTCAATTGAATTAGTCTTTAACTCCATGGGTTGGGCTTACTTTTGCTTTCTCCACACTTATTAGGCCTCAAGATCAATAAATATTTAGGACCTTGTTCACATCGAAGGAAGTGTGAAAATATTTAATTTAAACTTACTTTTAGACTTTGTTGATCTGATAGTCAAGGTTACCGGTCGAACCACACCATGTTGCTGGTTGAACTGGCCCTATAGACGGTTTGACTGATCTATTCCAAATCCAACAAAAATATTGTTATATTTTGATCTACGTGTCAACCGTTTGCTAGTCAAATTTGCCCACCCACAAAAAGAAGCGGTGATGCCAATGAGGTCCACATTCGTCTGGTTTGCAGCCAAAAATTGGCACTGTATACTTGTAAAATTTTAGCAAGAGAGCAGGCATGAGCTGAAACCTGGCAATGAACCGAACAACCGCATTTCATTGAACATTTTCGAGCATTCTAAACCCAAGCTTCATATTCACTTACAGGGATTCAACTGGTAACCTACGCGTTTATATGAACACATTCAACTTGCTTTCAAGGATCTATATATATCTATACCAAACCAGAACTCCCACTTGGTCGCTTTTCTAGTGTGTGAAGCCAAAAATCATTTCATCTCTACGTAAGGGACCCTCCTAGTCAACTGCTCTATAAAGAAAGTTTATATTTTTTGGAGTTTTTTTTACCAAAACAGCCAGGAGACCTCCTGCAAAAGGGAAACAATTATGTGCAACAAAGAAATGTCCTTATGATTTAATGCAACTCAAACTTTGAATTCATGTTCTTTCTACGTGTAGAAGCAATAAATGTTTTTCTCATAATTTAACAAGCCACTTCATATATTCTTGTATCAAAAGATTCATTTTAATAGGTTTGACCCTGTAGCTTGCCACTGTAAAAAGAAATTTTCTTGTTCCATGTTCGTTTTTGTGACGAAGTGGCAGACTCGCAAATAAATGCAGTATGCAGTTCTGTTAGACTTAGTGATTACAGACCGCTCAGCCCATATTAGATAGCCCACTCGGTCGGCCTACCTAGCCTACTCGTCATGTTTATCGAAACCCTAATCTCCAAATCGTGTTCACGTTCACATGATACCAGAGTCGTGTGGTGATTCATTTGATCCGATCCTCTCGCTGCCCGGTCTCTCCATCACTTCCACTCGCCTAGGCTTGCCGACGCTCAAACTTGCCACCCGCACACACCTCCTCGCCAGTGTTGTCGTTGCCACTAAGATCTTGCCAAGCCCCATCACCACCAATCTACACTCTCGCCACTGTCGCCTCTGCCGCTGAGAGTGTGCACAAATCTATTGCTCCTTACACACCTACGGAGCAACTCCGTCTATAGTGCGAGGTCGCTGAGCTCGAGGCTGATGTCGTCCATTGGAGGGCCAGCGAGGACCACAAACTCACCCTCGCTGCGCATGAGGCTAAGCATGCAACTATAAATGCACAAGCCCTAGCCATCCTCAATATCAAGATCCTTGTCCCCGAGACACTGGATCGCGCCGATAACAACTATAGCCAGTGGCGAAACCTCTTCCTTGTTGTCTTGGGAAAGTATGCCCTAACCGACCACGTCCTCTCCGACGTGAACAACTCCGACCGCTCGACATGGGTTAAGATGGACTACATCGTCCTAACTTAGATATACAGCACCGTCGCTGCTGACCTCCAGCAGACGGTAATGCTCCGTAACCCAATTGCTCGCACTGCCTGGTCTATTCTCGTGTCGGAGTTCCTCGGCCAGAGCGAGTCATGCACGCTCCTTCTCTCTATCGACTTTCGCATGTCAGACAAGGTGAAACATCCATCACCGACTTTTGCCATCGCCTCGAGACGATGGCCAACACTCTCTCCAAGATTGGGGATCTAGTCGGCGACCACACCCTTATCCAAGGACTCAATGACAACTTTTGCCACATGGTCTCAAACCTGAAGATGTAGCGGCCATTCCCTACCTTCGATGAAGCGCACACCCTACTCTTTCTCAAAGAGATTGACCTCGACGATGCCACCATGGATGCTCCACCCCCTACCTTCGTCACCACGCATCAGCAACACCCTCTAGACGGGTCCACTAGGGGGCTGGGGACGAGGTGTCCACTGGGGCTACAACACCAATCCGTGCCCCTAATCATCGCCATGGTCATGGCGGCAAAGCTACCTCGCTAGGCGTTGGCACCTTCAACTCCAGGCCTTGCCATGGCGGTCATCCCCTGGCGCCCCCTTCCTCAACCCTTGGGCGGGGATAGTGCTGTTGTGGCCGCATCCCTACGGCCCCAAGCGCACCCTAGGGTCAACATTGTGGCTACCACTCTCACCGTTTGAGCCGTTGGCTACTCTCACTGCTTCAGCCTACCCCCTCTACTACACCGCATCGCTTGGCTTCGGCCTTCCTCCGAGTTTCACCTACGGGGGCGTGCCCACCTCGCCACCAAGGTCTGTGTGCAGGGGTATGCCCACCTCGCTACTAGGTTTCACCTATGGGGGCCGCCTACTTCACTGCCTGGCTTTGTTGGCACTCCGTCGGTCTTCGGTGCCGTATCACCCACTCCGCCTATGCCATCGCCGAGCACCTGGTCCCCAATGGTAGGCTCCTCTTGGGATCAAACATCCCTCTTCAACAATTTTAACACTGTCTCTAACTCCGCCGGCCTCTAACGAGTGGTACATCGACTCCGGGCTAACACCATTGGTATACTCACTTCCTCCCATCCTCCTTCTTCATTCAATCCCTCATCAATTGTTGTAGTAAACGGAGCCCTACTCCCTGTCCCTCTGTCAAGTCATCCACCATCTCCATGCCATAGTGATCCCTTGTTTACTCCAATGTTTTAGTTGCTCCTAGTATCACCAAAAACATAATTTCAATTCATCGTTTTACTACCGATAACAATTTCTTCATTGAGTTTGAACCATTTGGCCTCTCTGTGAAGGACCTGCAAACTCAAAGCATGATCACCAGGTGCAATAGCATGGGTGACCTCTACCCGTTCTTTCTGTCTGCTGTCAGCTCACCTACCCTCACCGCCACTCCCTACTCCATTACCATTTGCCATCATCGTCTTGGTCATCTTGGTTTAGTAGCATTATCAAAACTTGTCAACTATAAAGCTATTTCCTATAATAAACGCACTTCTATGTCATGCTTGCCAATTAGGCCGCCATGTGCGCCTCCCTTTCAACAAGTCTCCTACTCGTGCACTTCACCCTTTCGACCTCATCCACTATGATCTCTGGTCATCCCCTGTTGTTAGCATATCGGGTTATAAGTACTATCTCATTATTCTCGACGATTACACTCATTATATGTGGACTTTCCCCCTTCGCGCCAAGTCTGATACCTTTGGCACCCTATCTAACATTCTCATATGTGCGTACCTAGTTTGGCACAACCATCAAGGAAGTCTAGTGCGACAACAGTTGACTATTCCTTGGCCCGCACATTCTTTCTGACAAATGGAGTCATTCTTCGTATGTCCTATCCATACACCTCCTAGCAAAACGATCGAGCTGAGCGCACTCTTTGCACTATCAACAACATCATGCGCTCCCTCCTCTTTCAGGCCAGTCTTCCCCCTGCTTATTAGGCCAATTCTATCCATACAACCATATACCTCCTCAACCTTCATCCCACTACAACCCTCGATGGCCTCACTCCTTTCTTTGCTCTTCATCGCACACATCATTCCTACACTCATATTCGTGTTTTTGGTTGCGCTTGCTACCGGAACCTATCCTCGATCAGTCCACATAAACTCTCTCCGCGCTCTTCCTTGTGCATCTTACTTGGTTACTCTACTGATCACAAGGGGTATGACTATCTTGACTCCCACTCTAATAGAATCATCGTCTTCCAACACATCGTGTTCGATGAGTCCTTTCTCTTTTTCAAGATGTCCACATCTTTCCTGTAACCCACCACTCTAGATTTTTTGGGCGATGATGATTGCTCCAACTTGCCCATCAGTCCTCGTACTGTATCTGCAAGTACACCTAGCGTCATCAGGTCGCTGTAGCCTTTCTCTGCTACTAGGTACCCTTCACCCTGGCCTTGTGCCGCTGCCCCTGGGGACGCCACGCCCCAAGTTGTTGCCCGTGACATGGCCAAGCCCTTCACAGCGACTCATGTGGATACCTCGTCCCACGTTACTTCTAGTGAGACAAGGCATGCCACTAGACGTACTACTACCATAGCCTCATAGACAGTCGTGCCCATCACTAACATGTACATCATGCGCACTCGCGTAAAATCTGGATTCATCCAGCCAGTTGACCGTCTAAACCTTAACACAGGGGCTCTCTCTCCGATCCCGACGTCCTTCAGATCGGCACTGTCTGATCCAAAGTTGTGCTCTACCATGCAATTCGAGTTCAATGCCATCTAGGCAAATGACACATGGACACTGGTACCCCGCCCTCCTGGCGTGAATGTGATCACTGGAAAATGGATTTTCCACCACATGTTTTTGTCTTATGGATCTCTTGCTCGTTACAAAGCAAGATGGGTCCTATAGGGTTTCACCTAATGCCTTGGCCTCGACTACAATGAGACTTTTAGTCTGGTCATGAAGCCCGCCACTATTCAAGTGGTACTTAGTTTGGCTCTCTCGCGCTCTTGGCCTATTCATCAACTCAACATCAAGAATGATTTCTTACATGGCACATTGACAGAGATGGTATATTGCACCCATTCAATAGGGTTTGTTGATTTCTCACGACCCAATTATGTTTGCCGCTTGAACCGCTCTCTCTATGGACTCAAGCAAGCCCCACGAGCTTGGTATAGTCGCTTTGCTTCTTACATCACCTTCCTTGGATTTGTTGAAAACAAGTTTGACACCTCACTGTTCATTCATCGCCATGGCACTGATATGGCTTTCTTGCTCCTCTACGTCATGACATCGTCCTCAAGGTCTCGTCCGAGCGAATCCATTTAGTAGCTTATATCAGCTCTCAGGCAGGAGTTCTCCATGATAGATATGGGTCCACTTTATCACTTCATGGGCATCACTGTCGATCATCGGGATAATGGTATGTTCCTCTCACAACAACAGTACATGCTGGACATTCTAGATCGCGCTAGTATGCAAGATTGCAAGCTCTACAGTACCCCCATGGACACTCACTCCAAATTGTCCGTTGATGAAGGTTCGGTATCTGATCCCACTCACTACAGGAGTATTGCAGGTGCGCTACAGTATCTTACTTTTACCCGACCGAACATCTGATATGCCGTTCAGCAGATTTGTCTACATATGCACTACCCTCAAGATCCCCATCTTACCGCCATGAAGAGGATATTGCGATACTAACAAGGCACTCTAGATCTCGGGCTTCATCTCTATTGGACTTCGTCAACCGATAATATAGCCTATATTGATGTTGATTGGGCGGGGTGCCTCGACACTCACAAATCCACCTCAGGATACGCTGTCTTCTATGGGGATAGCCTCGTCTCCTGGTCTTCCAACTGCTAGCCAATAGTATCCAACATCAGCGAACCAAGCATCTGGAGATCGACCTACACATTGTCCGTGAGCGCATCGCTCTTGGTGAAGTTCACGTTTTGCATGTCCCTACTTTGTCCCAGTACGCCGACATCTTCACCAAGAGTCTATTGATGTCTGTCTTCTCCGAGTTTAGGTCCAGTCTGAATGTTCGCTATGCTCCCTGTTCCCACTACGGAGGTGTGTTAGACTTGTGATTCAAGTTCGCTTGGCCCATGTTTGAGTAGACCTGCTTGGCCTTGTCAGCCTACCCGGCCTACTTAGCTTGACGTATTTATACTCCACATCCGTGCACTCGCGTGTGTATCAAAACCCTAATCCCTAAATTGTGTTCGCGTTCACAAGTTCATCTGCCCTTCACACACTATTTTTTCTCAAAAATGCATTTGGCTTTTGGCTTTTAAAGCAAAGACCTTTTCTCCTCGATAGCTTACCTAATACCTACCCAAACTTCCCAGAGGAAAGGAATCGAAGGCCAAGCACACACGGTAATGGCGCTAGTCTATCCCAAGGCCAAAGAATCCTCCTCCACCGTAACCGCCCACCACCTGTTTGTTGTTGTGGTCAACGGCGTGGAGACAGTTATCCACGAGGGCATCCTCCATGCAAGTCTTGGTGGCACGGTCACTGTTACCAGCGCCAGGAGCCTCTCCGCAAGTGGCATCTGGAGCGTCATCGTGCATAGCTAGGGCGGGGGTAGAATCGCCTTCGCCCTGCGTGAGGACTCGACCACCAATGGCGTCAACTCCATGTGGTTCATCTGGTGTGGCGCGGCATGGGTAGAGGGAGCATGGGCGGTGTCCATCACGTGGTGCCGTGGCGCCGAGGTGGAACAGGTCAGTAGGGTGTCCCACGAGTGGTGCGGGGAAAAGCGGGTCTGGGGCGGCGGTTCTCTGCTCGCTGCTAGGTGCAGGCGCGCCATCGTGGAGAGCTTCGACGAGGTCTACCTTGCGTGGTGCAAGGCCAAGTGCATTGACTGGTACGGCAGCGTGAAGGTTGAGATGTCTAGGGCGGTAGACGTCAACCAGTGCAGGGTCATGACCGGCGGTCGGTGCCTGGCGGTCAAAGCTATCCGTTGCGGTAGTGTTGAGTTGACCCATGCCATGGTGTTGTGCACCAAATCTCACATGGGCTAATTGGACCAAGTGGAGACGTGAATAAGCTGATGGAGGTCCGATTGGGGAAGATGATGCTTTGGTCACGCAATGACCTAGGAGTTTTGCTTAGCTCTAGTGTAGATTCGTAGTCTTTGAGGTTTGAGAGCGTGCCAATTAAATTTACCTTGTAATTGATAAGGAGATAGAAAGGATGAGATCCACGACCCAACGGACCAATGGCCCGATACAGCTCACCCTATCGGCTAGATGTCAATAGGAAGGTAGTGCTCAAGCATCGACTCAAAAGTCTATGAAGGCATAGGTAATAAATATGTAAAATAAATTAGAGGACTTATCGGTCAAAGAGCCGATGATGCTCTGGATGAACTCTAAACCCTAAGATAGCACGAAAGCGGGACCCTAGTCCCCCTGAAGTCATGAGAACTAGCGACCAATATAACGGCACCCTTCGAGCCAGCCTCAATAGATTGGACCAAACCGAGATGGTATGTGGCTAAGTATAATGGCATAGAGATGGAGGCTATATCGAACATAACGATAGAAAAAATGGGACGAGGTCATTGGCTACTTGTCTGCTAAATATCCGATGCAGGTCTATATCTAACTTCATCGGTTATCTAACCCGATGGAAACAAAATCCAGTAGATCCCGACGCCAACCCTATCAAACCTGATAGATCGGATCTAACCGAAATAGTATCAGGCCAAATCTAACAGAACTAGATCGAGATCACTAGTGGATTAATCATTTAGTATATAAGACATATAAGTATATAAATGTGTATCAGCTGAACCGATACGCTAGGCATGCAGCATGAGGTAAGGATAACTTATCGGCTACTCACTCCGATAAAATGGTGCACAAGAACCTGTCGGGCCAATAGCTTGATCCACCACCATCAATCTCGTAGGTTGGAGCTAACCGATGTAGCATGAGGCTGAGGATGGTGGAGGGAGACCGACAAACCGATAAGTCTCATGCAAACATGATATAGTACGTTCGATTGGACCACGATAATAGCCTTAGATAGAATGGATAGACCAAAATAATAGCTGGGCATACCCCTTCGTCGAAAATATAACTTAACCGATGCAACCCCGCATCGAGAGCCAAAACCCGCCGGAATAAATCTAGGTGAGCTAAAGTGGTGATACACCGACAGTTGTGTTAATGTCTTATTTGATTGATTGATATGTTATAGGGGTCTATATTTATACCTATAATTACAAGAGTCTAACGTTATAGACAACCCTCGAACATTATTTCCTAAATGCATATGGAAAATCTTTAAGGATTTTACGAAGCTAATTAAACTAAACCTTTACATATTCTATATAGATGAGTATTCTTCTCATGACTTCTTAGACTCGGTCCATTTGAATAATTTGACCGGACTGAATCCATCCGTTTGATCGGCTCTCTCAGACCAATCAGTCTCTCCTTCATGGATCCATTATATTTGCAGGCTGAGCAAAATATGGCGTTAACACGTGATATTCCTGAGGAAGAGCAATCACAAGCACAACATCCTGTCTCTCCACCACGCTCATGTCGATCTAGTGACAGTGAATAAAAGTTAGCACCAGTACGCAGCCTGTGCTAATCTGTTGTAGTATATTTGATATTGCAATGCCTAAACATGAATTTGTTCCGTGGTTTTCTGCTTATCAGTTCGATTCACGGTGGATCCCTTCTTTATTAACTGAATTTGATTTATGTACTATGCATAAGGCCATATGGCCGTTTCTAGTGTAAGTTTAATTACAGTTTCAATATAATTAAATAAGATGTCACATAAGCTAAATTGATGATATGTTCAGGTTTTTTTTCTAAAATTACTATAGGATGTTCTATTTCATGGAATTTTAAAAAAAGATGGTATAAACCAATCGTTTGTTTCGAAAGGCATCTTAGAAATATTTTTTATAAGATATAAATTCTTTAGAATCACTATATTTTTTTCTTTCGTTTGAAAGGCCTTAAAATATGTCTTCATCTCAAGAACACACTAAAAATGTAGCTTCACCTCTAGGCACCTAAAAAGCAGGGTTCTTTGTGGAAATTACTAGAATAACTTGAACACCAAACCACCTCGACACGAACACTTCTACCTCCTCAATCTTAGCTGTAAAGCATCCATGATTGCAGTACGGCGGAAGAGGATGTATGATTTGACTTTTATCCCACGGGCATTCTGGTCACTTGGCTAGAAATAGTAAAATAATATAAGTGATATCTTGTAGCAAACAACCATAATTTAGCCATATTTTTAGGCATCCTTAAATAAAATACCATGTTTTTAAGTGTCCAATAGTAATTTTTGTGATTTGAACAATATGAATGGAAATCGGATTTTTCATTTCTTATTGGTAGAGTAGTTTTTTTGTGTTCTGCCTTATTTGATTTCAACAATTATTGGATGTGTTCTAAAAGTTGACTAAAAGTTGAGCAAATTTTTTATATGTTCTAAAATTTCACATGATCGCTTTTTATGTTATTGAGATTTGTTTGATCCTGGTGTATCACTAAATTTTTATTTGGATGTGTTAGAATTTTTTTTATTTTTAATTTTAAAACTAAAATTAAAAAAAGACTTAAATAATAAAAAATTTGATCGCTTACATGCCCATTCCTTTTGTTCACTTCAGTTGTCTGTTAGCTTTTTAGAAATGTCCATATTGCTATTGCCCTTGGCATATTACTAAAACATAGAAATTATTTGGGTTGTAGAACATTGTTAGAGATAAATTATCGAATATGCAATTTTGAATTTCAAAAATTTGAAAGGTTATTTCATTGAAATTTCAAAAAACTCAAACTTTGCATTGAATTTGAAAAAGCACGTGTTGAATATATGTAGTGAAAAAAAATCATTTGTAATAAAACAAAGGGATGGAATTATTTGATCACTGTCAATGGGTGAGATGTTAACTATGTTATTCCAAGTACATGTTGTCTGATACTAAGATTATGAAGCTATAAAAGAGATACAAGACATAAAAATTTATACTTAGTCCAAAACCTTAACTTTGGTAACATTCTAATTCAAAAGTGTCCCTACTAGTTAATCTTGATGAAATATGCAAAATCTATAGTCTATGGTTAGCATCCTAATCCTGCTGGACTTGATGTAGCGCGAATTATATGGCTTATGATTCAATATTTTAGGCATTGTATTTATACCAACGATTACCTGTTCTCCGTATAGAACTCAAATCGACCAAATATGTTACTGGCAGACTAGACCTCACTGTTCCGGTGTCCGAGTGCAGAGTCTTTCTTTATCTAGTTCAGACTTCCATTCATGCCCATTCTCCTACCCATATTTGGCTATCTCTTTCTGTAAAAACAAATGTATGCGGTATTTCCAGTACCTTATGTGCATACATATTATCAAACACCATAACTATCATACCATCCAGCACCCAACACGACCACCACAAACTATGATCCATCCAAGCAAATTACCACCCATCTTCGTTATCTCCGTAGCTATGGTTGATGCCTTTCAATATAATATTCACAAAGCCGACTAATGAGCAAAGAAGATACTTGACCGGATATTTTATGACTCCCTCCCGAGTCCTTCCCGAGGTACGCTCGATAACCACTCGATGGCGTTGAGCAGAAATTACATACCACACAAAAAAAGCAAGGCAAGCACCCTTTTTATTAAATTAAAGTTTTCCTTTTTTAGTTAAGCCCTCTTTTCTACATCTCACTACTCATACAGCTTATTTGGATGTCCATATAATCTAATGAAAGTTGGCCACATAATACATACATAATTATATATGTATAACTATAAGAAAAAGGAAAGGTAATCGGATAAGATAAGAAAGATACTAGGTTATAGATATAGAAAAGAAAAGGTAGAAAATGATGAAAAACAGAGTGGATTAATAATCCAATAAAAAAACCTATTTTGTCTTTACTATGGATAAGCAAACTATTCCACTTCAATCATGAATTGATTTGATAGATCCGATATTCATGATTCTGTATTTTCTTAATTCAAAGTCCTCCCCTTAAATTGATACAACTTTTTCCTCTCCATGGATTACATCCTAGTGTTATTATGAAAAAAAGAGGTTATGAAAGTAAACGTTCTCGCATTACTATCTTTTTACTTATTATTTATATAAAAACAGTCAGTCAAAATGATTAATTGGAAGTTCAATTAATCATTCAAGAAATGAAAAAAATGATTAAATAAAAAAATCCATGTCTTAAATGAAAGGATACAGTTGGAATCATAACGTACCGTATATATACGGATCCAGTTGAAATCCATGTCCTATATTTTATTATGTTGAATCTACATAGAATACATTACTAGATTGAAATGGTTGCCTAATTCAATTTGTATAAATAAATTAGTAATCAACTGTAGTATTCAGATATATATGGAATATTTGTATGTAGGGAGCAAGATTGAAATAAACATGTAAACAAAGATGATATAGGTTTTTATATGGGTTTAGAATTTTTATATAGGTTAGGCCTTTAGAGATAACAACCCTACATGCGTTTCATCGAGTTGCCTATGCTATATCAGTGGATAAGAAAATCTAATATAATTTAATAGAGCTTAGTGTTAAATTAATAGTGATGAAAAATTGGTTTAAATTAAAATTTATAAAATTAGAAATTGGCATTGTAAAATTACTTTATATTAAAATTGGCATTGTATTTTAAAATTATTTATGAAAAATAAGATCAGCGTGTGTAGTTACTAATATAGGTAAGTTTATGAAAATCTGTGATTGGAGAATATTTTTTATTTATTTGTATAGGTATTAAATACTGGGAAATATTGCTGAAAAAATTTGGAAAAATATTGGATGAAAATTGAGAATTTTATTTAGAATTTGCTACAATAATAACTAAAATTGTGAACAGGTCAGATGCATACTACGGACATGGTCCAAGTAGAAGTAAGCTGGTGATAGCACTTGAGTGAGTAGGCATAGCCTGAAGTAGGCTAATAACAAGCGGGCTGAAGAGTGGGATGACTTATTAGGCAAGCCAAAAAGTTAGTACGCCGGAGAATAGAGCTGACGGTGGGTAGTTAGCCTAGCGGCATGGGTGGGCACTCAGTGAGAGTGTACGGCTAATGTGTAGGCCCTATGTGGCAGTGAGCATAGATGGGCGCAACTGCATGAGCAACTAATAAGTGAACTGACATATCAGAAAGCGTGGGCGCAAGGGCGTGCGGTGGCATAGCGGCTGATAGGTGGGGCCTCTCATCGATGCTAATTTCTTAGAGGTAACTTTCTTCAAAGCGATAGCCTCTACCTACTTTGTAAAAAAATCTGTTGCCACAAACAAACTTATGCCTTTTATTTGATGAAGGGTAAATTTGGTTGATCACGTCGAATCCCCAACCTCTGAATGGCCATAGCTTGATTATTGGGTTCATAGCCAATGTTGGAGCTCACTGCACATTTCTAAACATTTAGCAATCTGGGCATCCTTTATAGTACCTGTAGCAATCCTCCAACATTATCGGCCATAAATATCCAGCTCCTCTCATCAGCCATCTCATCTTGTGAGCTAAATGATGGGCTCTATAAACGCCTTCATATACTTTGCTCATAACTATTGTAGCTTCTTCTATACTCAAGCATCTTAACAAAACCCCATCAATAGTTCGATAATACAAGTCTTCATCAAGTAAAACATATTTGGTAGATTTATATTGAAGTTTTCTAGAAGGTGATTGTAATTGATTTTGCAAATATTGAATAATCTCTTGTGTCTAATCATGGGCTTCAACATGATTTTCAATATCATCTATTTTATCTTCCACCTACCTATCCAGCCAATATCCTAAAGCAATTTGAGCGAGATCATTGGCCACCGGATTCTGCTCTCTAGAAATATGACCCAACTACACCATCTTGAAATCTTTTAATAAATGTTGACATTATTCATAATACATCATCAAGACATCATCCTTGCACTCATACTCCCCAGATAGCTACTTGATTACCAATAATGAATCTCCAATAATCTCCACTATATTGGTTCCGATTTTCCTCAATAGTTGAAGACCTTTAAGTACCGCTTCATATTCTACTTGGTTATTAGTTCTATAAGGCTTAATTATAAACACGACTCAAAGCATGTCCCCTGAGGCGATATAATCACCAATCCGATACCAGATACATACTTGCAAACTAATCCATCAAAGGAAAAAGTCCACGGAATCGGCTCTACAAAATCCTCCTAGATTCCTCTATGTTGTATGATGAAATTGGTCACCGCTTGTCCTTTGACTGCCATAGCTGATTCATACCTTAGATTGAACTCCATCAGAGCAAATACCCATTTACTAATTTGTCCTCTTATGACAGGAGCCAATAGCATATATTTAACCACATCGGCTTTACAAACTACTGTGCACTCAGCGGATAGGAGAAAATGCCTCAGCTTGGTACATGAAAAATATATGCATAGGCATAACTTTGCCACCACAGGATATCTTGTCTCATCATCCAAAAGTCATCGGCTCAGATAGAATACCACTCGTTCTTTTCCTTCAAATTCTTGTATCAGTACTGATCTGATAGACTTCTCATCGGTAAACAAATATAACTTGAACGGTACCCCTTTCTGCGATGGAATCAATACTTGTGGAGAATTCAAACAATATTTAATTTGATCAAATGCTTTCTGCTATTCAACACTCCACATGAACTCTTAATTTGTTTGTAACTTCAGCAATGGAGTGAAGGATTCAATCCTTCCCGATAAATTTGAAATAAACCTCATCACAAAGTTAAGTTTGTTGATCAAAGACTATAGTTGTCTTATTGGTTGGTGGCTCAATGCTCTAAATAGCCCTGATGCTACGTTGACTAACTTCAATCCCTCTCTTATGCACCATAAAACCCAAGAATTATTCAGCCGATACGCCAAAAGTATATTTATTAGGATTCATCCTAAGTCGATACTTATTTGCTCTCTCCAGTACTTTTCACAGATCGGCTATATGGTCTTCAACACTCTTATATTTGACCACCACATCATCAATATATATCTCCACCAGCAAGCCGATGAGATCATCAATGATGTAATTCATGGCTATCTGATAAGTGGCACCGACACTTTTCAAACCAAAAGTCATGACTACCTACTCGTACAAATCAATAACTCCAGAACATTTGAATGCAGTCTTATGAATATCTTCCTTTGCCATAAAAATCTGATTATACCCTACATTCCCCGTGCATGAAGTTGATGTTCTTGTGACCCAATGCTACGGCAATTAATAGATCTATCATCGGCATCGAATATTCATCTTTAGGGGTAACCTTGTTCAAATCCTGGATGCAGATGCATATCCTTATCTTACCATTCTTCTTCTCTATCTGGACGATGTTGGATATCCACTCAACATACTGGCATGGTCTAATGAAGTTTGCATTGTATAGCCTTGTAATCTCTGCCTTGATTGCCTCGTGCAACTCTTCTTTGAACCTTCTCTGTGGCTGCTTGAACAGCCGATACCCTGGTTTGATAGGAAGCCCATGTTCAACAATTGCTCAGCTTAAACCTAACATCTCATGGTAATTTCAGGCAAAACATTCTCAAAAACATTTGAACAAATTTATTAACTCTTCCTAGAACTCGGTACATAAATTTTTACTAATATACGTCAACCTTAGTCTATCTCTTATTCCTATGTCAACTTCTTCCAACTCATCGGCTGACATAAATCCTTGCCCTAATTCCCCTTCAAAATCATCTATGATACCTATTAGAGCAATATCTTAGCCAACTTGCTAGATCGGCTTTATTGCCTCGATGGTCACATCAAGGAAATCTATATCTCATACTTTCCTAGGCAGGCAATTAGTCTCATCAGCTTTCTAGATTGGTAGATCGGTTATCGCAACACTGGTCGACTGATCAGGCTGGAATCACCTCAACTTGATCTCCTTGCCATCGTATGAGGCTCTGATGAATTGTGGAAGGAATACAATAGTTGGTGTGAACATAGTCCCTACAAAGAAGTAGACTATGTGATCCCTTACCGTCGATGATAAATAACATGGTGGGCAAAGCCTTACTTCCAACTGTTAACTTCATGTTTATCACACCTTTCATCTCTGATGGATTCCCGCCGAAGTCTTTTAACACCACATTTGTTTTGATAAGATCTTCAGCAATTTTTCCCAGCTTGCGATACGTAGCATATGGCCTCAAGTTGACAGCTACTCCTCCATCGACTAGCATCTTCGTCATTAGCATTCCATCCATATACCTTTTGATGTACAATGGTTTTAGGTGCCGATGCTTAGACTCTTCAGTCTTGTCAAATGTTGCCTGATCAAGTTGTAGCGTCAATTGAGCAAATAACTTTTATTGATCTTCCCCAATAGATGCAATTGCTTTATACTCTAGAGGTAAGAAAAACACCATGTTGGTTGGAGCCGATGTGTAAATCTTATCATCTTTATGCTTAACGTGCCAAACACGTTTAGTCTTCTGACTCCTATCGGCTTCCTCGTGGTCCCGTTGTTATTTCTTGTGTTTCTCCTTTTGACGCGCAAACTTTATGCCCTCCTTTTCTAGTTCTTCGTGAATATTCTAGACAAATACCACTAGGAATTGGAATTAAATTGTTCTTCATACAACTCCCTGCTGTTAGCTATCTTTTGATTAAGATTTTCATTGATCGGCTCTAATCGGTTATGTACTGATGTCCGCTTGATAGCTAGTCAATCATATGAAATCCTCTTTTGCTGGATGCGCTACGATTTTAACTTGTTGCACTCAGAACAAACTTCAATCGATGGCTTCCTTATGTCTTGATCCCAGCAATATTGAAAGAACAAACAACCTCAAAGTGGATTATATTTCTCCTTATGCTCCATGGCCTGTCGTTCTTCGTCTTTGCGTCTAGTACATTTTTTGATCAAGTCTAATGAAGTAAATTTTGATTTTCTTTAACATCTTCCTTCATCGGATCGATCTCTTGAAGACCGTGCAAACAGCATGTTCATAGGAAAAGGATACCCATCGATCTTCATCGGGTTTTTATCCTCAAATTTAATTCTCCTTTGCTCAACAACCGATTGTAACTATTGCTGAAAAACTATGCACTCCTTACTATAATGAGATATTGAATTGTACCACTTGCAATATTTCTTCTTTTTGAATTCTTTGGTAGATGGTAATATATGGTTTATTGGAAGCTGAATCTGCTTCCCTCTTAGTAGGAGATCAAAGATCTTATTGGCTTTATTGATATCAAAGTCATATCTCTCCTCCTTGTTGATACTCTTCACCTAGAGACATGATATAGATTTCCTATTCTGAGTTCACTCTACTAAACCAACTTCTACATCGGATTCCTTATTATCTAAGTATGATGCATAAACCTGTAGTTTAGCAGTCTTCCGATGGTATCTCTCTTCTTAGCTTCAACGAATTTACTTTTATGTGCTGATAACTTTTGCAGAAGATGTGATAGGCTCTTGAACTCTTGAGATGAAAATTGTTTCCTAATTGGAGCCAACAACCCTTAGAAGTCCAAATCAGCTAACTGTCTATTGCTCAAAATAAGACTAAAACATCGGCTTCTGATATCCTAGAAATGTTGGATGTATTCTAGAACTAACTCATCAGGTCTCTGTCTAACCGATGTTAAACTTGTCAGTCTCATCTCATGAATCCTAGTAAAAAAATATTTGTAGAATTGCTTTTCTAAATCGGCCCATCTCCTAATTGAATTAGGAGGTAATGAAGAGAACCATGTAAAGGCCAATCTAGAGAGGGACAACAAAAAGAAACGAACTCTTAGGGCCTCCTCAGCCGATGCCTCTCCACATTAGGCTAGAAATCGATTAATGTGTTCAACTATAGATATGCTATCTTGCCCAGAGAATTTGGAGTAGTCCGGTATCATGTATTAGTACAGCAACGGAACTCTATCGAACCATTTTGGGTAAGGGTGCCGATACATAAAAGCTTATTCCTTATGCTTGATGCCAAACTGCTCTCTAACCACCTCTGCAACCTTGGTAGATCAATCCTCCTCCCTTGGTTTCTCCCTTTGGTATTGTGGAGGCAGAGTTGGTGCTTAATACTTTCTGGAATGATCTCCTAGATGATTGCTTGTATCAATATTTCTAGCTAGATACTCTTGTCGATATCCTTCATAGTAAGCCGTCCGATGATATCATGGTATCACATCATTGCGTTGACCCCTAACCTGATCTTGTACCGGTGGAAATAGATTTATCGATACATCCCTTCTGGTTTCATAAGTAATCTATTATTGCTCCATTTTCATCGGCAAATACACTAGACCTTGATCAGGCTCTTGAGTAATCGATACGTCCACTATCTTCTTGATCAAATTGGGTAAAGTATTCACCAGGACTCTCGATTGGTTGATGAGTGCATGGTAAACAGCTTCATTAACCATGCAATGGCTTCAAAGTACTCACAACCGGTGAATGGCTCGATACTTCAACCAAAACGGCCGTTGACATTTGGGACTTCTAAATCAGCTCTTGTCTGGTTATACTGAAGGACTTCAGACATGGCTTCTGAAAATTAGCAGTGTTATGCTCTATTTGTTGCTTTTGATCTTCAATCAAGTCATCCATTATCACTTGGATTATGTTTTCTAAGTTTATCTCTTTTCTCACCATTGAGTTGAAGTTGTCTTGTCCCACCGAACGCGCCAAAGAGCGTGCTAGTCATCAAATCTCACGGGAAGTCCTACCAGGCCAAACGGAGGTCTCATCGGGGAAGACGGCGCTCTAGTCACGCGAAGGCCTAAGAGATATAGTTAACTCCAATGCAGGTCCTTAATATTCGAGGTTTCAGGGTGTGCTTGTTAATTTGACCCTGTAATTGACTAGGAAACAAAATGAGATAAGCGAGCCAATCAGCCGATGAGCCAATCCGGCTCACCCGATTGGCTAGGTGCAAATAGGAAAGGTAGTGCTCAAGCATCTGCTGAAAAGCCGATGAAGGCGTAGGCGATACACTTGTGTAGTAAAATGGATGGCTTATTAGTCAAAGAGCTGATGATACTTCGTAAAATGATAGCAACAAGCGCACGGAGAGGGGCTCGATCCATCACGAAGCCACAGGGATCAACGACCATGGTAACAGCACCATTAGGACCAACCTCGATGGATCATACCGAACCGACACAGTATGAGACCAGAGCTAACAGCGCTGAGACGACGATGGCTAGATTGAACGTAGCAACGAGGGAGAAAAGGGTGTGGTCATCGGCTACCTACTAGCCGAACATCTGACGTAAGCCTATACCTAAACTCATCATCTATCTAAATCGATAGGGAACGAAACCCTCTGGACTCGATGCCAGTCCCATCGGAAGCAAGCTTGAGAGATCAGATTTAACCGAGATAGTATTAGGCCAAATTTGACATGATCGGATCGATCGCTAGTGAATTAATTATCGAGCAATACGCGAAGCAAATACGTGGCTAGCATTAAGTATAACTCATCAACTACTCTCTTCAACAAAACGCCATGCGAACACCCACCAAAGAAATGGCTCAGACCACCACCACCAATCTCGTAGGTCAAAACTAACCGATACAGCATGATACCGTGGGTGGAGGAGGGAGTCCGATGTAGCGACAAATCTTATGCGAATGTGATGTGGTATGGCTAACTAGGTTAAGAGATCGAAACTAACTGATTGGTCACGCCAAAAAATGTCATGGGCGACCTCACCGATGCCTGGGAGGTCTATTTAATTCCAGTGCAGACTGGTCAGCTTCTCTCCATGGCTCGAGGTATGTGCGCTGAGGCCCGTGAGGTCCGCTCGGCTCCGGCGCAACGGTGCGGGTGCAGGCGTGCCAGTCAATTTGACCCTACAATTGACAAGGAAGTGAGGCAAACGGGTCAGTCGGACGATGGGCCGATTATGAGCTCTTGTTATCAGTTGGCCACCGATACGATCGACATGGTCATTGGCCACATCCGGATGACTCCTGCTATCGGCTGGTCATCGATAGGGGTTGAGATGCTCTTCGATCGGCTAGGGAGCCGATGAAGGCGTAGACAGATGTCGACGAAGGACGTGATGACTCTGGGTGTAGCGAAAGTGAGATCCTCATCCATCGGCCATAGAGCCGATGGAGGAACCAAAGGGTATAAAAAGAACAGCAAAGCACACAGGATCTCTCCTGGTTGCCGACAGAAGCTGTACCGTTTATTCATTGGCTGGAAAACTGATGAAGGCATATGCGAACTGGCAAGGAATCGTATAGAAGACACCGGCTACAAAGCCGATTCTACTCCGGATATGGCAGCACGGGACCCATCGCCCACAGTGATGACACCGCTAACACTGAATCTCAAAGATCGGACCTAACTAAGACAGTGCGAGACCAAGGCTAACAGCAATGGGACGGTGGATGATAGATCGGTCGTGCTAAAGTAAGGGCGAAGCGAACCCATCGGATAGCTGAGCCGATGGGAGGGCATTTTTCTAAAGACAGGCGTACATCAGCTGGAAGGCCGATGCACTTGGCGTGGCGCTCGAGGAATGTCTCTAAAGACTGGTGCGTATCGGCTGAGGAGTCGATACGCTGGGTGTGGTGCTTTGGGTATAGATAACTCATCGGCTAACACTCCGATGAAACGTCGTACAGAGACCTATAGGCCTATAGCTCAATTTACCGTCGACAATCTCGTAGGTCAAACCTAACCGATGTAGCATGAGACCGACGACGATAGAGAGAGCTTGATAGACCGATAAACCTTGCACGGACGTGATGTGGTGCATCCGATCTGCCTAAGTGGCCGAACCTAACTGATGCATCCTTAGACATAGCGAGACATGCTGGGATAGTGGCGGGACTTACCCCTTCACCGGAGATCAAAATTAACCCATGCAGCCCCGCGTCGAGAGCCAGAACCCGCCGGTAAAAACCTAGGTAAACTAGGGTGGTGATGCGCCGAAGATGTATTGATAAAAAGATATGTTGATATTTTTACAGGTTTCTAGAGATATATATTTATAACCTGACATTACAGAGTATGATGCGGTTATAACAACCATCGGACGTTATCTCCTAAAAATATAAAACGAAAATATCTCTAGTGAAGTTAAACAAACTAACTAAACCTTCCTATCTATATAAGATAAGATAAGATTTACATAGATAAAATACTCTGCCGTGATTTCCACGACTCGTCCTCAGACTCGGCTCATTTAGATAATCTTCTATTCTTGAACCGAATCCTTCCTTGCTTCCTACAATCAGCTTCTTTCCTATAGTAATCGGACTCTTTTTTACTAAACCGATCGTTCTTCCCATCTTTTCCTGAGCTTACCAAATTTTGACGTTTACACTTATGCAGTCTTAGACAGAGCAAAATAAACTATGATAGTAGTGGGACTTAACCCCTTCCTGAAAATCGAATTTAACTGATACAGCCCCATGTTGAGAGCCAGAACCTGCCGAGGAAAAACCTAGATGAGATTGGGTAGCAATGCATCGAAGTTGTATTGTATTGATCTTTTGATGTCATTACAAGCTTCGAGGGGTTTATATTTATACTCTAAGATTACAAGAGTCCAACGTGATTACAATAATTGTTGGACATTATTTTCAGGAAGTTATAACATAATATATTCTATATCGATAAACACCTTGTCGTGGTTCTATGACTCCTCACACTTAGTCTTATTTGGATAATCCTCCGTCCTCATACAAACCAAATATGTCCTTAATCCATTTAATCAGCTCTTCTACAGTGTCAATCGGTTTCTCTTTATGAGTTAGATCAGTCTTTCCACCTCATCCGATCTAGTTTGTAGCCTGAACAAATTCTGATGTTAACAAATATAAATTCAATTCTAGAAATAAATATTAAATAATTTATTAATCCCTGATGTGAAAATCAAGGTGTGACACGTTGGCTAAGCCAAGTTTGATGACCTGGCCTCCTTACCCGCAGGCGGCTCGTGGAGGTGGTCGCTGGCCAGCCAGCCTTTGACCTGCCCGCTAGGCCTTGGCTGGGGTGACACCATCTTCTCCATGCATTTTAATCTTTATTTAAAAGACTTCTACAAAAATAACTAATATACAATAAAAATAATGGAAATAGGTTAGTCTAAACTCAATCGATGAATTAAACACTATTTTATCAGTTTAATTGTTGAAGGCTGGTTGTTGAAATAGGATTTGATAACCACCAACCACTTGTCCCAAGCTTAAAATTTTTCTTGTCCTCGAGCAAAACTATGCTCAGGCTTTGGTGGATCAAGGGTTGCTGTAATGTTAGTGTTTCGACAATTTCCATAAAACAACAAAGTACTCGAGCATAATGAAGATGCATAAGACTAGCATAATAAAGCATCAGACGCGAGATTATACCCTTGGGGCTTTTCTACCTGTTTTACTTTGTCTTGGGAAGTTGAGACTTGGAATGATCAGGATAAAACTTTTATTTCTTCTTTTCAAGACTCGTACTTGGAGATTATTAGAAATTTCAAAAACAGGTGCACAACATTCCTCAAATGGTTACACTGAATTTCTCTGATTTTTCCTTTTGGAGTGTGGACCTCATCAAACATTGTTGTCCTAACATCTAAAGTTTTTGTGGAGCTCAAGGGAAGATAAAGGCCAACCCAACCCCCTGTATTTTGTAAAGTCGAGGGCAAAGACAGAGAGGGCGGTACTCACGTGAAAGTAGATGGCAGCACAGCCAAAAAAAAATGTTCTAGGGCATAGATATTATTCCTAGAATCGATGACTGCACTAAGAGATGAGAAGGTTATCTTGCTCAATTGGGTTTGTTCATTATTTTGGAGCATGAGAGGATTTCGTACTTGGCTGTCTCAATCTCTTGTCCTGTTCTTCAGCCATCTCTAGCCATATCTTCCCACGCTCCATTTAGTAGATGGAGACCCTAGTCAAGAGCAGTTGATGGAAAACCAAAGTCTCTAGGTAGGTATGATGCTTAGGTGCCTGCTGGGTGGACACACCAATCTAAGTGGACTTAGCACCATCAGGCATAAAAGGCTTTCGGACCTCTAGCTGATGAACTCATGAGTTCGGAATAAACTCAGCGTGAGGACCAGTTGTCCGGGCGAGTGGTTGCATTGGTTTGTTGTAGCTGATTGTTAGTTTGTCACTTATAAGCCAATCATAAAGAAGGTTTTTGGGAGGAATGTGTGACCAAGGATGCATCAGTCCGATTTGAACTTAGCATAATCAGACACGATGGAAATGGTCGATTTTGAATTACAAGCCTATTGAGGTAGGAGGGTGTTAGTATTTATAGGGGCTAGGATTGTGATATTACTATGTTTGGCTCTACTTGGTGGGAAAGAAGCAAATAGAAAACTGATATAGCTTTAAGCATTTTTCACAACTGAAAAACTCTGAGTTTTCATCTGTCCTAAGATTCTAGAATTGTTATATTTCCAATCATGTCACAGAACTCAACAACTTAGACCTAGCCTAATAAAGTACTATGCCACCACAAGAGTAAGGTAACACGCAAGAGTATTAAGCTGTACAGAAGATTACTGCAGGAAACTTAACAAAGAAATCATTCATCATATCCAAAATAGCATGGATATGAACAGGTTCAAACATACTTTATTGAAAACAGGAAATATTTTTGGTATTTTGGTGCATTATCATAAAAGTAAAAACTAGACAGAAGAACAGCAGCTAACTCCTTTAATGTTGGGATGTCTTTGGTGTCTAAACATAGCAGGTCCTAAGCCCGATAAAGGAGAAGGATTGTGTTAGCATAGTCAAACCAACGTTAAAACTTAGCCACTTTTATAAAGATAAAACCAAAGAAAATCCCGTTAAGGCATAACTCTCTTATCGACATGTCATATCAAAACCCGAGTATGGTGTTAAATAGATAAGAGTCAATTGAGCAAGGATCGGGCCATATCATGATTTGGAAATAGTGTCAATTGAGCAAGGATCGGGCCATCGCATCATTAATGGCTCGTCACATCGGTGCTCGGGTATAGTGAAAAATGAGCACGGGTCTTTACACCTGACTCGACGGGTGCGAAGGGTAAGGAAGCAAGTCAAGCCAACTAGAATTCATTTAGTTAGCTGAAATTTAGAGCCTCTTACGAGTAAGTTAAGAGAGCTAGTTGAGATAGTGGTTAGGAGACGTGTAAATATATTGTGCGTTCAAGAGACTCAATAGAAGGGTTAGAATGTGAGGGAGGTAAACAGTAATGGCTTGAAGCTCTGGTACATAAGGACAACATTAAATAGAAATAGAGTAGAAATTCTTATTGATAAGAGTCTCAAAAATGGTGTGGTTGAGGTGAGAAGGCAAGAGAATAGGATCATCATAGTTAAACTTGTTATTAGTGATATAGTCTTAAATATAATTAGTGTGTATGTCTCTCAAGTAGACCAGGATGAGAGTGCTATGAGATATTTCTGAGAAGACTTGGATGGCTTGGTTAGAGCTATACCTAGTAGCGAGAAACTTTTTATACGAGGGATTTTTAATGGTCATGTAGGTGCAACTAGTACATGTTTTGAGGCAACACATGGAGATTTTGGGTATGATGTTAGAAATTAGGAGAGAGAGGCAATCTTGGACTTTGCTATAGCTTTTAATCTGATGATTACCAACACTTTCTTTAGGAAGAGACAATCTCATTTAGTGATTTTTAGTAGCGGCCAACATTTTAGCCAGATTGATTTTGCCCTTATAAGAAGAGGGGATAAACGAGCATGTGTGGATTGTAAAATGATACGTAGAGAATTTGTGGTTCTCAACATAAGCTGTGGTGGCTGACTTTCACTTGAAGGAAAGGGTTATCGAAAAGGGCTCTTGAAAAAAGAAGACGATACAAATAACATGTGGGAGCAGATGTCAACATGCATTTAGATGATTGCTTCAGAGATGTTTGGAGTGACCAAAGGGAGTGGATGCGAAACGAAAGACAGTTGGTGGTGAAACAAAGACATGCAAAGAACTATTAAGAAGAAGAAAGAATGTTATAAATGCATATACTATGACAGGAGTGAGAATAACATGGAGAAGTACAAGGTAGCAAAGAAGATCATAAAATGAGTTGTGAGTGAGGCAAAGGGGTGGGCTTTTGAGGATCTATGTCAACATTTGCGTACAAAAGAAGAAGAGAAGGATATCTATTTAATGGCTAGGGCTTGTGATAGCAAGACGAGGGACTTTAACTAAGTTAAGTGTATTAAGGATGAGTGGAGCAACTCTTAGTGAAGGAGGATGAGATTAGACATAAATGGCAAGAGTATTTTGACAATTTGTTCAATGATGGGGACAAGGACACCATCGTCCAGTTGGACGACTCTTCGGATGATACCAATAGGAGCTCTGTGTGGAGGATCCAAGAATCTGATGTTAGAGAAATTTTAAAAAGAATGAAAGAGAGTAAGACGATGGGCTTTGATGGTATTCCAATCAAGTTATGAAGATGTATCCAAGATATAGCCATAGCATGGCTAACCAAGATGTTCAACAATATTTTTCAATCGAACACGATGCCTGAGGAATGGTGGAGAAGTATATTGGTACTAATCTACAAGAATAAGAGAGATATCCAAAGTTGTACTAATTACTGAGAAATTAAGTTGATGAGCCGCACTATGAAGCTATCAAATACCATTTGAGAAGAATGACATGGAACTCTATGAAACAATTTGGTTTCATGCCCAGAAGATCAACCATAGAAGCAATTTTCTTAATAAGGCAAGTTATGGAGCAGTTTAGAGAGTAGAAGAAGGACCTAAATATGGTTTTTATTGACTTGAAGAAGGCTTATGGCAAGATATTAAGAAATGTTATGTGGTGGACTTTAGACAAACATAATGTCCCAACAAAGTATGTTTCTCTCATTAAGGATATATACAACAATGCTAAGACTAGTGTTCGAACAAATGATGTAACATAGGTTACTTTCTAATTAAGCCCATACCTCTTTGCCTTGGTAATGGATGAGATTACAAGAAACATATAAGGGGATATCCCTTGATATATGCTCTTTGCAGATGATGTAGTGTTAGTTGAAGAGAGCTAGATAGGAGTAAATAGAAAACCAGAGTTGTGGTAACAGACTCTTGAGTCCAAAGGTTTTAGAGTAAGCAGAACTTAGATTGAATACTTAAGGTGTGACTTTGACACCATCGCACACGATAAGGGAGATGTGAGTCTAGGAGACTAAGTAGTGTCAAAGAAGAACACCTTTCAATATTTAGGATCAATGCTATAGATAGACGGAGATATTGATATGAATGTTAGTCATAGAATTAATGTGGACTGGTTGAAGTGGCACCAAGCACCTGGCATCCTCTGTGAGAAGGAGGTACTACAGAAGCTAAAAGATAAGTTTTATAGAATGATAATTAGACCTAATATACTATATAGAGGAGAATGTTGACCTACAAAAAGACACCATGTTCAACAACTGAGTATATTACAGAGATGCGTATGTTACGCTAGATTTGTGAAGATTGAATCTAGAACGAGGATATACGTGATCGACTAGAGGTAGCACCAATTAAAAAAAAGCTTATCTGACATTGGTTAAGATGGTTTGGCCATGTCCAATGGAGACCCTCAGAGGCGTTAGTATATTATAAAATCCTAATTCAAGATAATAATATGAAAAGAGATAAAGGAATATCAAAATTAACATAAGGAGAAACAATAAGAAGGGAATTAAAACAACAGAATATATCTAAATATTTATATTTGAATAGAAATGCTTGGAAAGTAACTATTGACATAACTGAGGCTCTAGTTGGGTTTTAACCTTAGCAAACCCTAACTTATTTAGGACTGAAAACCTATATTGTTGTTGTTGTTATGTAGAACAACAACTACTACTATTGAGCATGACATACAATGACTATAAAGCAGCATAAGCAAGGCAAACACAAAGGAATGGCATAGATTAGGAGTAAAGCAGAATTATAAAGCAAGGACTTGTGTGCGTACATAGGACTCTCCTAAGTTTGAACTTTGCACTATTCATTGTTCCTGCCAAGATTTTTTGGGTCTAACTGTATGAACAGGTAGAATTAGTAGGCGAGTTTAGCTTACACCTTTCATGCCTCCTCCATCCTTCGGAGCACCTCATTCTACTCATGAATATGCAGACAATGTGTGCTCAACATTGATGCATGTCTCCTGTAGTGTGCTAGTGACATATTCCATGTCGTACTGCAAAGTAGATAATTGTTCATATGACCAAGGTGCGGTACCTAGATATTTGGTGCCATATTGGAAGTATTTAGGATGCCATTTCTTAGACTTGTAGTTGGCCGATTGGCTGATTGTCCCTACCAAACCAAGAGCTTTGCCCCACATATTCTCTTCGGCCTAAGCAAGGAGTATATTGTGGGAACTCATGGGTATGTGGTTCTCATCGACTATGGCTTCGAGTAACAGGTCTTGAGGACATCACCAGCTTGCAGCTTGGATATAACCATAAATATTTTACACAGCTATAAACCAAAGGTGAAAACATTTTATATAAGATTTACATGTTATATATTTGAGTAAATGTTACTGCATCATGAGTTTTGTGTATTATCGTTCAAAGATGTACTTGCATGGGTGAAACTTAGGGAAGCAAGCATATGGAATGCATGGATGATCAAAGAAGTTGATTGGGAACCAACCCATGGTCTTCCCCAAGTTTTGTCTTACATCTCTATATTGCTTTTGGGCCAAAAAAGTCGATAGATAAAATTCTACAGGTTTTGTATTCAGATTTGACCTCAAATAGATCTAGCCACTGATTTAGAAGGATTCTTAGGGCCCTTAAGTACTTTTTGGAAAACTTATGATATCTACTTTCAGATAGTTTTAGTCTCACATCAAAATTCCTATCAATCTGTTTGGAATCAGCTAAATAAGTCATGAACCTCTTTTAGTCCGAATCTAATGTAGACCTTGGGCCTTGTAATTGAGTTTTGTTTAGTTTACCCATATGATGGATGATCTCCCATCTTATATAACTCATAAATTGGCAACCACTATTTTCGTTAGGCTTTGGGTTTTGCTTAGATTATTCTGCCACTTTACATTTTTGCTGCTAGGTTGGCTCGTGGAACAATAACTGTGTGCTTAAGAATTTATTTTCAATTCAGATTCTGTTTTCCTTATTCTTATGAATTTCTTTGATTATTTGTAAGAGCAAAACCTTTGTGATGAGGATGATTACATGAGAGCGTGGTTGATAACAACTACACGTGCAGGTGCAGTGGTTGCGAAATGACAATCTGACTGATCGGAAACCATAAAACACAAATGTCTTTACGTCACCAAATCAAACCTATTGAAACATTATAGCACATGTTGCATATTAGTTACCTTTTATATGTTTTAGTTTACTAGTTATTTTTCTACTTAAGGCCTAAAAATTGCCATGCAAAAAAATACATCCATTTACCAGTTATGTTTTAGTGTTCTAATTTTTGGGTTGCACTGCAGTTTATTCCTATAATTTTTCATATTTACATTTAGGTTAGGTATTGGTCTGCTTGTGTTGGAAAAATTCAAAGGGAAAGACAGAGAAAAATAGAAAAGGCAGAAAGGTGCTAAAAATAAAGAAAAAAGCCTCAGCAAAATAAAGAAAGAAAGGCAGAATAAAAAAGTGAAAGGAAAGAAAAAGAAAAGAGGAAGTTCTGGTTGTTCTGAAGTGCATAGTTATATTATGTTGTGTTATCGGTTGTTTGTTTAGATTAGAATTGAGAATACGCTAGCATATTTTAAACTATGATTCAACTTTTTTGAACATTTGTTTTCACTTGTGTTCATGCCTCGCGAACGCTGACACCTAATAGATCTACTTTACTCTACTCCAATGTAGTTCCTTTGGCTTCGGTAGATGGCTTACGTTCCTTATTATTCATTAGCTTCATTAATTGGATTGGGAGCGCCCCAAGGTTTTTTGGGCTTTATTGTCCCTTCGTTGGGATGATGGAGATACGGGCGTGACAGTTAAATTGATCCTATAATTGACAATGAGATAAAGAGATTAGATCAGTTGGACAATGAGCTAATACAAACTCTTGCTATTGATTTGCTGCTGATAGTGTTGAGATAGTCATCGTTGCATCTAATACGCTCCTACTATCGATTGGTTGTCTATAGGGACTGAAATAATTTTTCATTGGCTAGAAAGCCAATGAAGGTGTAAACAGATAGTGACGAAGGGAATGAAGGATACATCGGTTGTAGAGTCGATGTCACTTCGGATATAACGAAGACCTAACACTGGTCCATCAGTCGACGAAGGCATAAAAGTGATATTCAATGAATACGAGAATGATTCTATTGGCTGTAAAGCCGATGATACTCTGAAATAAGGTATTCAAAGAATAGCACTTGGGATCCTTCTATCAGCCGATTGCCAATAAAGATATATATAGATTGGTAAGAAATAATATAAAATATTCATCGGCTGCAAAGCTGATGGCACTTCGAATATAATATGCGATAAATAAGAATGAGCAAGATCTGATCCTCAGAAAGTATGAGACCTAATGACTACCGTGATAATACTATTAGAGTCAATCTCGATAGATCGGATCAAACCAAGATAATATGAGACTGAGACTAACGATAATGAGGCGACAGACGCTAGATCGGACGTGTGAGTGAAAGAAAAGGGTGAACCCATTGGCTAGTTGAGCCAATGAGAGAAGATCTTTAAAGATATGTGTATATCGACTGATACGTCGATACATTGGATGTGAGATTCAGGAGAAGTCACTCAAAGCATATGTGTATCAGCTGAGGAACCGATACACTGAGCATAATGCTTGATGTGTGGATAACTCATCGGCTAACTACTCCGATAAAACGCCAAGTAAATATTCATTTGCTTATAGATTAATCTACTATTAGCAGTATAGTAGATTAACTTAACCAATGCAGCATGAGACTGATGACACGGAGCAGTAAAAGAAGCTTGATAAACCGATTGATCTCACACGAACGTAATGTGGTACCTTCGAAGCTTGATAAACCAATTGATCCCACGCAAACATAATGTGATATATTCGATCGGACTAAGAGGTTGACCTAATCGATGCAGCTCCATATCAAGAACTACAATTTACTGGTAAAAAAATATAAACAAGCTAAGGTGGTAATGCATCGAAGATGTATTGATTTGAGAGATAAATTACAAATTTCCAGATGGCCTATATTTATATGCTAGGATTAGAAGAGTATGACGCGGTTAGAATAACCATCGAACGTTTTTCCTAAAATATAAAAAAAAATATCTAAAAAAGTTAACAAAACTAACTAAATATACTTATGTTTACAATATATCTATTATATAAATAAGACTACTTACATTTACATTTACATTCAGTACTATCTGAATAATCTTCTATTTTTAACTGAATTAAATTGTTTCTTGATGCGTCCGATCGACTCTTTCCTTTTCCAATAGATCGATTGTCTTTCTAATTTATTTACGGGCTCACCAAATTTTAATATAAACATTGCTACATAGCCTTCTAAGATATATATATATCTATGACTACACTAATCTTACGCTAACTTACAAAGATTTATTCGTTCGGTAATACAACCACGGCCGTAGATTATGCCGTAAAACAAACGTCGTAGACCAATCTGCAATAGAAACGTCGTGGCCGTGGGCTATTTCTAAAGCCCAGCAGTTATGTACAGCTGACTGATTTTACTCTATCTCCAATTCCACCTAACCATACAGAAGCAGATAGAGTTCACGAGGAAAGACCGCAGCGGCGACGAAGGACAGGAGGTGCGGCGACGATCCGGATTCTGAGCGGAGGCGTCAAGGGGAACAGAAATCCGTCGAAGTTTCAAACCCATCAAGATAAACTCTTGGACCCAGACGAGGCAACATCCATATCTCTCGTAGTCACTAATCTTCCTCAATCAAGATTGGTTTCTCATCTCAAAAATTTCGGTCTGGATCGTTGGGCTTAGATTCGCCATCATCTGACCCTACAAATTTGAGGGGTCGAGATGCTGGTCAACAAAAGATTTGCTTGCACGTCCGTCTTCGCGTCTGCAATCCTCTGCAAGCTACCCAAGACGCAGGTATCGGTCAATCTTGCATGTTGTACGCCATCTTTTTTACCTACTGAATGAGTTGTTTGGAGCAATTTTCCCTACTTGATGAGTTGTCTGGTATTAGATTATCGATTTCTATTGATCTTTCACCTGTAAATACCTCACGGTTCACTATAAGAATTGAGTTGTCTTTTACTGTACATACGCATATATATACTCTACGTACCGTTTCAATGTAACTTGGTACACGCCGCCGCTCGATCCCTCATCGTCTTCCTCGATCCCTCATCGTCTTCCTCGATCCCTCACTGCTTCCACATCCACAAGCTTGCCATTGCTCAATCTAGCCACACATGCACACCACTTCGTCGATAGTGAGGTCATTGCTGAGATCTTGCCAAGCCTACTCCACCACCCTCTCGCCATCGACACTATCTACCATCACTGTCCCTGAAGAGAGTGGCTGAATGCATGGATTCTGTTACCTAAGCAGAGCAAATCAGGCTGCAACGCGAGGACGCCAACACTACCGCTGAACTCGAAGTTGACTCCGCTCACCAGAAGGCGATCGAGGATCGCGAAGTCACCCTCGCAGCCTACAAGGCTAAGCACGCGGCTGTGCACGCACAAGCTCTCGCCGTACTCAACATAAAGCCGCCAACAACTATAGTCTATGGCGTGCTCTCTTCCTCATTGTTTCAGGCAAAAATGCTCTCACTAACCACGTCCCCGCCGACATTGATAACTCCGACCGCTCGGTATGGGTGCAGATGGACTGCACAGTCCTGATCTAGATCTATGGCACTATCACCGCCGACCTTCAGCAGACGGTAATGCTCCGCAACCCCACTGCTCAAAAGGCTTGGTCCATCCTCGAGTCTAAGTTCCTCGGCCAGCGCGAGTCGCATACACTCCTGCTCTCCACCGAGTTTCGTACCAAGCTAGGCGCGACCTCTATCACGGACTTCTGTCGCTACCCTGATACGATGACTAATGCACTCTCGGAGTTTGATGACCCTGTTGGTGACCGAACCCTAGTGCTGACCCTTCTTCGGGGACTCAATGGCAAGTTTCGCCCTATGGTCTCCAGTCTGAAGATGTAGCGGCCCTTTCCTACCTATGACAAAGCCCGGACCCTACTGCTTCTTGAGGAGATCGACATCGACGACCTCGCTGATGACGCCATGCCTTCTGTCTTCGTCGTCTCTCATCAATGCCCCCTTGGCGGGGCAACCAGTACGGTTTCTGGCCAAAGCAACCAAGGGAGCTCTCGTCCTCCAAATCGACGCCGTGGTCGTGGTGGCAAACCTACCCCCGTCACGATGCCAACTCCTTCACTCCCAAGTCTTGTTCTAGCTATCATCCTCGTAAAGCTCCCTTCGTCAATCCCTGGGCTAGCACTGTGCAGCTGTGGCCACACCCCTATGGTCCTAGCCGCACTCCGAGGGCACCTCCATGCCTACCTGCCTCGCCGTTTGAGCATCCGACCGCCCTCACCACCTCACCCTACCTACTCTATTTCGTTGCTCCCTGTGGACCAAGCTCCAACCGACCGCCTAGTTTCTTCCTAGGCAGTGTGCCACTATCGCCGCCAAGCTCTATGTGCGGCAGTCCTCCCTCCTCACCACCATGCTCTGTTTGTGGTGCAGCGATCGCCCCTCCGCTGGCATTGGGTCTACTCTCAGCCTTTGGGACCGCTTCGCTCGCATCGGCGACACCATCGCCGAGCTCCTAGAACCCAATGGCCGGTCCCTCATAGGACCAAACTCTCTCATCAACAATTTCAACACAATCTCCTTGACTTCACCAGCTCCGCTGATCTCCAACGAGTGGTTTGTCAACTTTGGCACCGGCTCACACATGGCCAACTCTGCTGGTATACCCACTTCCTTTCATCACCCTTTTCCTTCACACCCTTCATCCATTATCATAGGAAACGGATCACTTCTCCCTGTCATTGCCATCGGCTCATCCATTGTCCCTACACCGTAGCGATCCCCAGTCCTCTCAAATGTTCTAGTAGCTCCTAGTATCATCAAAAACCTAATATATGTTCATCATTTCACTATCAATAACAATTGCTTCATTGAATTTGATCCTTTTGGCCTCTTTATGAATGATTTGCAAACTCAACACGTGATCGCAATGTGCAATAATATGAGGGACCTCTAGCCGTTCCTTCCATCTACTTCCATCTCACCAGCGCTCACCACCACCACATGCTCCACCACCTGGCATCGTCATCTTGGTCATCCTGGCTCCGATGCCTTAGCTTATAAACACTAGAGCTATCTCATGTAATAAGTGTACTTCTAATTGCATTTATCTTGCCAGTCAATTGGGGCATCATGTACGCCTTCGTTTCAGTTGATCCACTTCTCGCGCACTTCATCCTTTCGACCTTATACACTGCAATCTTTGGTCCTCGCCAGTGGTTGGCACGTCGGGGTACAAGTACTAACTCATCACACTTGATGACTGCACTCATTATACTTGGAATTTTCCCCTTCGTGCAAAATCTGATACATTTAGCATCTTATCTAACTTTTTTGCTTACGTACGCACTCAATTTGGAATGCCCATTAAGCAACTCCAGTGCGACAATGGTCTCGAATTCGACCATTCCTCCGCACACACTTTCTTCCTTAACAACGGGGTCATCCTCCGTATGTCCTCTCCCTACACCTCCCAACAAAATGGTCGAGTTGAACACACCCTTCGCACTATCAACAACATCATGTGTTCTCTCCTCTTCTAGGCTAGACTTCCACCCACATATTGGACAGACTCCCTACACATAGGCACCTATCTTCTCAACCTTCATCCCACCACAACCCTCGATGGACTCACACCCTTCTTAGCCCTTCATGGTACTCACCCTTCTTACACTCGTCTCCGTGTCTTTGGTTGTATCTGCTATCATAACATCTCATCCACTACTTCTCATAAGTTGTCTGCGCGCTCCACTTTGTGCGTCTTTCTGGCTACTCCCCCGACCACAAGGGGTACTGCTGCCTTGACCTCCATTCCAATAGGATTATCATCTCTTGGCATGTTATGTTCGATGAGTCCATGTTTCCCTTCTCCGCCATGTCCACGATGTCCATCCCTCCCTCCACCCTTGATTTCTTAAGCAGTGACAACCACACCACCCTGCCTATTTCCACCCCTATACCATCCTCTGGACATGCCATCCCTAGTGCTCTGCGTCCATCCTCGCCTGTTCCTACTATAGAGTCCACCTCACCCCAAGCTATTCCCCCTGTACTTGGGGATAGTTTACCTCACATTGACGTCCGCGACGCTACCAGGGAACTCACTACTCCTACTGCGGACAACCCTAGTGGCACTCGACACATCACTAGCCGTACCACTGCCACCATTTCGCAACCCGTTGTGCCCATATCTAACATGCACGGCATGTGCACCCAGGCCAAGTTTGGCTTCATCCAGCCTGTTGACCGCCTCAACCTTAACATGGTGGTCTCTCTATGATCTAGAAGTCATTTAGATTGGCCCTGACTAATCCAAACTGGCGTGCTGCCATGCAGTCAGAGTATGATACCATTCAGTCTAATGACACCTGGACAATGGTTCCTTGCCCTCTCGGTGTGAATGTCGTGATAGAGAAGTAGATTTTTTGTCACAAGCTTCAGTCCGATGGCTCCCTTGCTTGCTACAAAGCGAGATGGGTTCTGAGGGGTTTTACTCAATGCCCAAAACTTGACTATGATGAGACCTTCAGCCCTGTTGTGAAGCCAACCACCATTCATGTGGTACTCACCTTGGCTCTCACTCACTCATGGCACATGTAACAGCTTGATGTCAAGAACGCCTTCCTACAAAGGACACAAATAGAGACTGTTTACTATGCCCACCCTTCGGGGTTTGTTAACTTCTCACACTCCGACTACGTCTGTCGCCTGAATCGCTCTTTATATGGGCTCAAGCAGACCCCCATGCATGGTACAGTTGCTTCGTTTCCCACATCGCCTCTCTTGGGTTCATGAAGCTAAGCCTGACAATTTACTGTTCATCTACCGATGCGGCAATGACATGGCCTTCCTACTTCTCTACGTCGATGACATTGTCCTCATGGCCTCCTGAGAGCGACTCCTCTAGGAGACTATCTCTACCCTCCGATGGGAGTTCTCTACGACTGACATGGGATCGCTTTATCATTTTCTAGGCATCGTTGTTACCCAACAGGATGATACTCTGTTTCTGTCCCAGCGATAGTATACCTTGGACATTTTGGACAGCACCGACATGCGGGACTACAAGCCCTACGCCACGCTAGTGGAAACTCGATCTAAGCTATCCAAGCACGGAGATTCCATGTCGGACCCTACTCACTACCGGAGTATTGTGGTGCGCTCCAGTATCTCACATTTACACGGCCTGACATCGCATATGTTGTTTGGCGGATCTATCTACATATGTATGATCCTCGTGAGCCCCACCTTGCCGCCATGAAGCAGATACTGCGGTATCTACGAAGTACCCTGGATCATGGACTCCATCTCTCCCGCACTGCTCTAACTGACCTCATGGTGTACACTAATGCTGACTAGGCCGATTGCCCGGACACCTTCAAATTCTCCTCCAGATTTGTGGTTTTGCTCGGCGACAATCTCATCTCCTAGTCATCCAAACGCTAGCCCACCATATGATGATCCATTGCCAAAGCTAAATACCGTGCGGTGGCCAATGGCATCGTGAAAGCATGCTGGCTTCAGCAATTGCTTTGCGAGCTCCATTCTCTAGTCTGTCGTGCTACTGTCATATATTATGACAACATTAGCGCCGTCTATCTCTCCACCAACCCCGTACAACATTAGCGCACCAAGCATATCGAGATCGACATACACTTCTTGCGCGAGCGCGTTGCCCTCGGTGAGATCCGTGTCCTCCATGTTTCTACCTCTTACAATTCGCCGACACCTTCACCAAGTGGCTGTCGACTCCTGCCTTTACCGAGTTTAAGTCTAGTTTGAATGTCCGTTGTATTCCTAGTTCTGACTAGGGGGCGTGTAAAGAATAGACTTAGATTCTACCCCATGCGGCTCATTAGCCTGCTCGGCTTTTTACTGTACATGCATATATATATATTCTGCGCACCACTTCGCCGTGGTTGTGCGCAACCCTAATCCCCATTTTAGTTCATGCTAAGTTATATATCTTTTCTCTTAATACAAAATAGGAGCTAATTTGTAATTTTCCATGTCAATATGCCTGCATGTTAGGTCAAATATTTAATTTTCCATATGTCCGTATGCACAGCATGTCATAAGCTAAATTGCACTATTTTTGCTAGGGAGCGAATTGGTTAGAAATCCAGGCCTAACTGATACCTCTAAGGCTCTAAATTAAAAAAAATGAGCCCAATATTGGTTTTTTCACCACAATTTTTTGACGGCGAGTTAACTGCTCTTAGAATAAAACGATGTTCTACTCGATCTACACGAAGTCTTGCACAGCTTTTTCCGGAATTTCTTCACGTCCAAAAAATGTCAGTATAATACATGTTCTCCGCTTATTTCAGTTGCACGTCTAAAAAAGTGTCAGAATAATACATGGTCCTGACAAAATTAACAGTCTAATTTGGAATTATTTTTTCTTTTATGAAAACTGAAGGAGAACTACAATGGCACATGATATGCTTCAAGCTGTCGACAGTCAGAAGGAAACATGGAAAATAAAGATCAGGGTAATTAGGCTTTGGGATGCCATAAATTCCAACGGCAAGGAACATATTTGCCTCGACATGATACTTATTGATGAAGAAGTATAAATACTCTTCTCACAAATAATTTTGATATTTAAAAATGTCTTCTCACTTAAATTATTTGCTACAGGAAGCATGATGCATGATACTTATCAGACCATTAATAACAGCAAGGATTTGTATGCGTGATAACAAATTTCAAGGTTTCATCGGTTGTAAAATATCGTCCAGTTGACAGTGAAGTACTGAACTTCTTAAACACAACTAAAGTTGAGAAGATCAAGACTGAAGAAAACATATCAAAACTAGAACAAACCTTTAAGTTTTCAACCATCGATAATCTCTCCAAAAGAATAGGCAGCACTACATACTTATCTGGTAAGACATTGATTTGGAACATTATTTGCTGTCATCACTGTTGTTTTATTTATATAAAATACGTTTTATTTCCGATATATTAACCGCTCCTTTTACTTATGTAGACGTTGTTGGCTTAGCATCATACATAGGACAGATTGAAGAAACACAAACAAGCCGTGGGATAAGCAAAATCCATGACATTTTGGTCCGAATTGAGTAAGTTAAAATAATATCAATTAATCTATATGTAAGTATATATTGGCTCTAACTTTTTAACTCCCAACACATGCAGGGATGAAACGGTCAGAATCAAACTACGGAGAGACAAAGCAAAATTAATTGATGCTGATTCTTTGGGCCATGTCGTTATAGTAACATCCACGACCATTAAAAAATTCTCAAGTATATTTATTATTTAAATACATTCATTATTTTAACAAGCATTCTTTATATTTACTAAAAGACTTAATAACATTATCTATTTGTAGACTTTTCATTGTCATCCACAAGTGCAACCAAAGTTTATGTTGATTTAGATATCCCTGAAAAAACAGTGCTGTAAGAAAGGTATACCACTTTATTATAATCAAGATGCAACCTTCTTCTTGTATTAAGCATGTAACTTAATGTTAGCTTTTCAGTACATGAAAAAAGATAAGCTTCAGAAGACATTATTGAAGAGATAATAGTTGAAGAGCACTTAAAAGAAACAATTGAAGAATAGATGCTATACAATAGGAGAACGCTGTAGGAAATTACTCAAATTACATATGAATCTAAAAATCAGGTATTTGTTTTCTTCCTGCCAATTATTTTCTTACCAGCTTTTATTTCTCATATTCAGTAGTCAGGTTGGCAGTTCGCTCACAGCAAAAATTTCTTTGTCCACTAAAACTTAAGCTATGTCATAATAGTTTTGAAGCATGGAACATATATGCTGATCTATATTTTTCTGAAAACAAGCAAACAAATAATAATTCATTTCCCATCTTCACCACCATCGTTACTGATCATCGTGTTCACCAGGTTTTGGTCATCCAACATATGATCAATTTTTGCAGACTAATTCATGTTAAAGTTAAATTTGAGGTAAATTCCATGCTGACCTTAAATATATAGCGGTTAACTAAACTTGTAATAACATAAACAGGTATGCTTACTCAACAAAGCATACCCAAATTGGGGAGTACATAATCAACAAGATTCAGCATTTGTAAATATTAACAATCCTGCAATATGTTTTCACTCAAAGCATATGCTACAGCCTACCATTATGAAGTAAATTGAAAAAGTCAGTACCAATTAGATTCACCAAACTAATCTAGAGTTAAAGAATATTACTGATAAAACGGGGGTGCATTTCAGAGTACGTATATAGTGGTGTTCAGAAGAAGACAACAGAAGCATATGTTCCAAGAAACATCATCCAGGCAAGCAAAGTACCAGATTTTGTGACGGGATGCTTCAATGATGAAAATAGAGCGGACGATCTCTGCTTATAAGGATCAGTAGAACATCAACATCACATGCATTTTTCTTTGGTTCTTTTTTATCATTTGAAGGCTGAAACTTCCCTTGGCCTTTGCAAATAACTGTCAATTACTTCCACTTTAATCAATTTAGCAAAATAAATCCCAGTCAGATCAGAAACATTGGCTTCCAGGAGGTGTAGATCCCTGACTCTTTTCCCCCCAAAGTTCCGAATGGTTGCTTTACATGGCCTCCAGACTGGCATCATTGCAGGATTTGCAGGAATTGAAAAGGCTGATAGGATCTGAGAGCCAAGCTGCATGAAGAGATGCTGGAAAATAGAGTATAAGAAGGAAATCTTGTCAGACTTGTTGGAAGCCTTCTGCCGCTTGCAAGGAACTATGGAGAATGACACATGATCAGAAGCAACATTGACAGGGTGACATCTCAGTCAGAGAAGTCATCAACAGAGAAAGAAACTTGCTGCTGCACTACATTCTGTAGGTCATCCTGTTGCATGTTGTCCCCTCCACCTTCGTGGTGGTGCAGTTCATTATGGTCATTTGGGTGATCATCCTCCATATGAAGGTTACCCACCAAGCAATGGTTCAGATTCCCAGATTGCAGGCAAGTCTTCATCCCAGGCAAGTCTTCATCCCTTGGATTGTCTGCATTCTCTCCTTGCAGGGGGTACACTGAAATAGTCCAGGACTGCCCTCCTCCCCCCACAGTGCCTTCACTCATAACAATCTTGCTAGGAATATCAATAACAGACTTGTAAGGATCCCTAACTAAAACTCATCCCAAAACTCGATCTCTTTTGACCCAACCTTCTCTTGTGTAAGGGCAGTTTCTCCAGTTTGACAAACGATCATGTCTAACAAAATGTGGCTGATAGATGCCTAGGGGTGCCACATTACCAGCAACTAGTGTATCTCTATCCACTGGTAAAGTGAATAAGACAGAGGGCTGAGGGAGACTGGTGCTAGCCCTTGGTGCTGAACGAACCACCTCTGAAAAAGAACAAGGTTTTTTCCTAGAAACAGAAATCCACTGATCATATTCCTCTTTATGCCATTGCTGAAACTCTAACCTCCAATTTGGTCCACCATCACGCCACAGAAAAAAAATTGCACGAAAATCATTGCAGATGAAAGCCCGAGAATATAAAACAAGGAAACAAATGTTCTTTGAGCAAACCTGGAAACTATAGCTGTTATTCTTCAGATGGTTGACATGAAAACCAAGAGGGTTAGCTCCCAAACAGCTTTGCAAAGCAATCGCAACCGACTGGTTGCATAAATGGAAATTGAAGCGAACAAAATCCACCACCAGCAAAAAAGGCTTACGACTGAAATAGTGAGAGAAGTGAACCGGACTTCCAAAGCGACTACGTACCACCTCCACAAAAGTTTTTCCATTATCAAAACACCACCCCTTGGGTGGTGAAGGAATCACCAACATGCTCGACAAGAAGAAGAAGATCTATTGTGAAAAAACAAGAGGGAAGCGCGATGAGAACGCCACATGAAAATCTTTCATCCTAAAAGCTGCTTCTGCGGTGGTATGTGGAATTTCACCTTGTTATAACATTGGTTGAGTCCCCTTGTTGTATCCAAATGTACATTTCATAAATTCCTTTTACTGTAGAGGAGAGCATTTCATAAGAATCACAAATGACCAAATATTTAAAATAACATCTCTGATTTATGCCAAACCATCTCTAGATTTGCACATCTCATATGAAAGAATGCTACATCACATAATAGTGGGCTTCTTCCATTCAGCACTTAATAACATCCTTAACACAAACACCATTTGAAGCTACATTGTCTAGGGGGGAACATTTTCTTCTTAAGGAGCCACTTATGCAAGCATCAGGTTAAAAATCTAGCTCAATTAAGTCCTGTATGTCTCCCTTTTGCATCCATGAACTTGATAATCCTTTTTTGAATATTCCTATTGTCATCAATTCAATAAACAGTCATACACATGTTCGCGTTAAAGGTCCACATGTCCATTGTTCTGGAAGGGAAGACGTAGACTACGATAACATAAAAAAATTTCTACCACACACTAGGACATCATACGAAACAGAAATCATGAATGATTACCATAAGATGTGCCGTGCAGCAGAAGTAGGGTTAGAGAAGTCGATCAAACCATATGCGCGTCGAGATAGTAAATGAAATAGTCAATCACTGCGATCCTAATGCCAATCAATGTCGCAACAAACAACGCCTTCACCGGTATTCATATATTAGGGCTAGAACACCCATTGTGGGTGAACTTGCATTTGCAAGAGGCTAGAGTTTGGCTTAGGAGGTGACAGCCAGGGTTTTGCTCGAGATGAACAGATGTGTCTTTTCTTGACCTTTCTGTCTTCCTATATATAGGCTTCCTCATTTGGGCCTAATGCACTATGGCCCAATAGGACTCTATCCAGATCTCTATCCAAGTCGAGTTCTTATCCAAATCATATTTGAATAAGTATTTTAACTCATTAAGTGTGTGATCCTATAGGTTCATGTATATTTGGTCATAACCTGAAAACACCTTTATAGTCACCCTGTTAATAGCGGTCACATATTAACTCCAAGTAATTCATTTGCTTTATAATATCGATCGAGCTTAAGACGAGACATGTGTCATCCTCTCAATATTTCAATCACTCTCTTGATCCTATAATGCATTATAAACTTTTGATTGACTTCTCAATCATCTTGGCATAGCCATGCATTTTCATAATTCATTATATTGAGGAACTCAGAGATATCTCTTCTATTGGAGGAATAAATTTTATTTTGATCACTCACATCCTACTACATATTTCATAGCAAATCCAAAAATCTACTTTTATGACTACTTGTTACAGAGTAGTGTTTGGTAGTCTCAAAATAAGCACCTACGTATGTTGGGAACCATGAAGATTCAAGTGTAAGGACTCCACATAAATATTACTTCAGATTAACTGATGACATATAAAATATCTACAGTATCTCATATCAAGTCTATCCAACATATTTTCATCAATATATATCCATATTATCGATTTGACGTCTCCATACTATGATCCGTGAGACATGTCATCAATCAATACATATGCTGATTTTATAATTATATGTGTTTCTCATATGATATGTAATCAGATATCATTTAGAAATATCAATATCTAACATTAGAAGTCGCATGAATAAGTCACGTACTCATTGATCAATAATAATAATGTCTATTTTAAGAAACTAATCAATATATCATAAATATAGTTTTTTAATATATAGAACATCTGTATGTTATCTCTAAAGCATATCACTAATAATAACATCCTTAACACAAACACAAATCTAGAGCATATCATAGCACCACCATTTAGGCAGAACACAAATCCAGATTGTGATCTAAAATCATCTTTATCAGTTTGAAGGCTAGCATTGGTGTAACCATTTGCAGTGAGCTTTTCCTCACCTCTATAGACTAGGAACACATCTTTAGTTCTTCTCAAGTACTTCAAGATATTTTTTACAGCAATCCAGTGACCTTCACCTAGAATTGAATGGTATCTACTCGTAGCACTTAAAACATACGAGACACCCGGAGGTGTGCAAAACGTGGCATATATAATTGACCCAATAGCCAAAGCATATGGAATCGTATTCATTTAATCCTGCTCATCAGGTGTACTAGGACACTCACTCTTGCTAATATTTATACCATATAACATAGGTACGAAAACTTTCTTGGAGTCCTCCATATTGAATATTTTCAACACCTTGTCAATTTATGTTTCTTGACATAATCCAATTAGCCTTCTTGACCTATCTCTATAGATCTTAATGTTCAGAATGTATATCGCATCTCCTATGTCTTTCATAGAGAAACTAATTTTTAATGAAGAATTAACAGAATCGAGCATAGGAATGTCAATTCCGATCAATAATATACCATCCACATATAAGAATAGAAATATAAGTGCACTCCCACTAACCTTCTTATAAACACAAGGCTCTTCTTCATTCTCAATGAAACCAAACCCTTTGATTATTTCATCAAAACGAATATTCCAACTCCAAGATGCCTGCTTTACTCCATAAATGGATCTTTACATCATGCATATCTTTCTAGTTGATTGCGGATCGACAAAACCCATGGGTTATGTCATATACACATCCTCACTCGGATTTCCATTAAGGAAAGTTGTTTTGACATCCATCTGCCATATCACATATTTAAAATATGTAGCAATCTCTAGAATGATCTGAATAGATTTTAGCATTGTGACGGACGAAAAAGTTTCATTATAATGAACACCTTAAATCTTTTTAAAACCTTTGGCCACCAATCCTAACTTATAAATATGAACATTTTCATCCATGTCTATTTTTTTCTTGTAAACCCATTTGCACTTAATGGTTTTAACACTATTAGAGAGATCAACCAAGTTCCAAACTTGATTACTATGCATGGATTCAATTTTGGATCTCATGTTTTCAGGCCATTTCTCAGAGTTTGGTTCTACCAGCACTTCAGTGCCATTTCTTGCTTGGCAGCTTGGGAGTTGCTTACGATCTGATCAGGAATTAGCTTTCCCACGATTTTCTTGACATTGGGTTTGTCCATGCCTTTCTGTATCATCATTACATGATTGGTGTTTTTCTTAATACTGTCCTTAGTAGATTTTAGCATCCCATGCAACTTAGCCAAGGTCATGCCCATATTGTTCATGTGATGGTGCTCAAAGCTCAAAGAGAGCGATTGGAGAATCACATCAATATCAACTCTTGCCTAAGGAGAAAACCAAGCTTATCTAGACTCTCAATATAGCCAATCATTACAATCACATGTGGCTAGATGAGATTCTCTTCTACAAGCCTACACGCAAAAAAAGGAATTTGAAGTGTTAAACCTATTAACTCTTGCTTTGTTCTCAAATATATCATGTAACCCCATAATTATATTGTAGGCATTCGTGTTCTCATATTGCTTTTGAAGCTTAGAGGGCATTGTGGCAAGCATGAGACAACTCATATCAAGAGAATCATTTGTGTGTTTCTCATGAATTCTCTGTGCAGCCACAGTAGTATTATCAAGCAAGTTACCTAGTAAAGGAGTCTCAAGGACATACTCCTTGCACTCCTGCTTGAGAACAATTCTCAAGTTGCGATACCAATTTATAAAATTTGTTCCATTTAGCTTTTCTTTCTTAAGAATATATCACAAATTAAAAGAGCCGGTTGCGGCATTAGCTAACATGGTCTACAACATAAGAATATGCAAAGTTTATAACTATGTTTAGATACATCTTTTATTAAACTATTTAACAAAAGACACTCACTGTGTGTTTTGCCACAAAAAATCCTCTAAGTGACATTGTGGGTCAAGATCCCCATTTCACAAATTCCTAGTGAGCTTTGGCATCATGACAAGAAAACTAGTGACATAGGTAAGCAATACTTCGCTAATCATATCTCTATATAATTCTTGTTTTGGGTGACATCACCATGCCCTAGCCCCAATCTGTGCCCCAAAGTCCAAAATTGTTTTGATAGCCTTGTTAAGTAAACCAAATAATTTCACATGTAGATCTCTGACATCTACCACAAATACTATGATAACAAATTGTACCGTACTTTGGTATGCCTACTATACGGTTATCATTCTCCTTAGATGCAACATATAGAAGGTCACAAACACCAAATTTGTAATATGAGGGATTGTATTCTATAGCAACAATTTATAAATATTTGTAATATGAGGGACTAGTTATCTATAGCAACAATTTACAAATATCATTGTATAAATATAAGATAGAAAACATCATAAATAAACAAATTCAACTGTGAAATAGTATGACCAAAAAATATGGTGATCACCATCTTCCACATCTCTCCTTTGGGTCACCATGTTGAAAACTTATAACTTCTAGTCTAGACTACTTCCCACAATAACTAGAAATGTAAGATTATAAAGATAGATTCAATCACTATAGTCGACATACAGGTCATTAAATATAATAGAGATAGCTAACAATAGCTGAAATAATCATGACACGCAAGTCATGAATGAATATTACATTCATCACATGCATCTCATACATTCCAAATAATCTATAGTTAGGCATAGAATCACATTCTACCTAATGTTGTAAACCAAAGACGCTATACAAGGGGGTACGCATGGTGGTCCTAGGATCGACTATGAATCTAATTATCAAGCCATGGCCATTTAGAAGATGTGTAATTGATATGATCGGTCACATATACCCTACGAAATTTATAGATCCAATCTATGAAATCGCTATGGAAAAACTATACGGCACAACTAGCTTATGCCGATCCACGATAATCTCAAGGATATTAGTAGTTTCGTTGACTTTATCCATAACCTACTAGTACTCTGCATTACAACCTTAGGTCAGTTTGAGACAATATCAAGGATGTTACTAATTCCAATGACCCGAGGCTATAGATACGTATCCTACTTGTACTCGGCATAACAACCTTATGTCGATCCGAGACACTTTCAAGGTTGCTATTAGTGCTATAATCCTTGCATAATCTAATCCCCATTCACCGATTGATATCATCAGCCCATGCTACCATCGATCCATCACATGAACTGACTGATCTAGTTTGTAATAGATCTAATTTACAACTACCGCAAATCAACATATATGATGATTTAGATCACAAACTATATAATATGGCTTCGATACCACTGAAGGGGAAGGTGTAGGCTACGATAACATAAAACAAAATTTTTCTACTATGCAAACTAGAACATCATGAGAAGCAGAGATCATTGACCATTATCATAAGATGTGTAGTGTAGCATAAGTACAGTTGGAGAAGTCAATCCAACTAAGTACGCATCGAGGTAGTAGAAGAAATAGTCGATCCTCTTGATGCAGATTAACACAACACTGAGCAGTGCCTCCACCAGTATCCACATGTGTGGGGATAGAACACTGAATGTAGGTGTACTAGTACTCGCAAATGGCTAGGGTTTGGCTTGGGAGGTGGTGGCTATGGTTTTTCTCAAGGTTAACACATGTGTCTTTTCTTGACCTCCCCGCCTCCCTAAATATAGGCTTCTTCACTTGGGCCTAGTAGACCGTGGCCCAATAGGAGTCTACCCTAATCTCTATCTAAATTGAGCCCATATCCAAATCATATTCAAATAATTATTTCAAACCGTTAAGTGTACAATCCTATGGGTTCACGTATATTTGGTCATCATCTGGAAATATTTTTCTGGTCACCCTATTAATAGCGGTATCTAGCAAGACATATTAACCCAAAGTATACATAAAGGTCATATCGGCTAAACCTATAATGTTCTCATATACAAATCCTTTTGCCTTACAACGTTGATTGAGCTCAAGGCAAGACCTATGTCATTCTCTTAATAGCTCAATCACTCTCTCGATCCTTTGATGTATTATAAACTTGTGATTGGTACCTTGGTATGGCCATACACTTCCATAATCCATTACATTGAGGGGCCTAGAGATCTCTCCCATATGAGAGGTAAATTCTATCATGATCACTCACATCCCACTATATTTTTTATAGCAAACCCGAAGATTACTTTTATGATAACCCTATTATAGAGTAGTGTTTGATAGTCTCAAAATAAGATACTATGTATGTTGGAAACTATAGTGATCTTAAGTCTAAGAGCTCCACATAAACACTGATGACACATAAAATCTCTATAGTATCGTATAGCGGGCCTATCCAATATATGTTCACCAACACATGTCCATATTATTGATTTAGTATCTCCATACCTTGATACATGAGACATGATCATCAATTAATTATGTTGAACTTACAATTATATTTGTTCTCATATAATATATGATTAGGAATCATTTAGAAATAACAACATCTAACATTAGGAATCTCGTAAATAAGTCATATACTTATTGATTAATAATGATAATGTCTATTTTAAGAAACAAATCAATATATCATAAACATAGTATGTGATATATACAACATCTCCATATTACCTCTAGAGCATATCACTAACAATAACATCCTTAACACAAACACCATTTGAAGCTACATTGTCTAAAGTAAGGGAGAACATTTTCTTCTCAATGAGACACTTATGCAAGCATTAGATCAAAAAACTAGCTAAATTAAGCCCTATATGCCTCCCTTTTGCATGCATGAACTTGATAATCCTTTTTTGAATATTCCAATTGTCATCAATCCAATGAATAGGCATACACATGTTCCCCTTGTTCTAGTTAGAGGTCCGCATGTCTATTGTTGCACTAAAGCAGGCATTGACAGTTTTAAAATACTCATACAACTTTTTCCATTCTTCTAAAAATATAACAAATATATCCCTCCTAACAATGGTACAACTCTTTATAGGAAAGATAGATTGAAGGGATTTTATGAAGTCAATTGTATACATGTGCTCGACAATTTTGAAAGGATACTCATGCATGAGAATTGCCAAAAAAAATTCTATAAAGAGACCTCTTGATTATACCTGTATATTTCAACCGAAGATGTCCTAGAATCCTTCTTATCCATTTTGAACCACATTGCGGGTTTTTGTGTGGTACAAGAACTTAACCCATTCTTCTTTAACCTTCTTTCCATTTATGCTAACCGAGTTATAAAAGTCTTGTAGCCTGCTCTAGGTTCATCTTCTGCTTCACGGTCTCCCTCCTCCTTTGCACCCTTGTCCTAAATATCAATGACAAGAATAGTGTTGGTAGCTTCAGTGCCACTACCCATAGTTGGTAGCCTTTCTAACCCTTTAGTTGGAGCTGGTGATGATGCTGCCGTACTAGTTTTAGCAACACCACTTTTGCAAGATGCCATTTTTAGGTATGCCGATGAACAATGAACAAACCAAAAGCAAGTGGTCAATTTGTGATCTGTAACAAAGAAGCAAAGTCTAATAGAATTACCAAATGGATAACTTTGATTTGAAGAAAAGGCGTAGGGACATTATGCTTAAACCAAAATCTTACCTTCAGGTGGCAGCCAGTGATGAGCAGGTGAGATTGGTGTGCCTATGTCGTGTGTAAGGGAAGGGCTGCCATTGCCATTGGAGCAAGCGAGCCACCTTTTGCCTGGGTGGTTGCCTGCCTAATTGCCTGGGTGGTTCCCTATTGCCTGGTGCCTGCCACTTCTTGATCTGCACAAGGAGGAGGTTAGGAGGAGACGGGGACCAGCCAAGGAGACATCAACGTGCGACGGCAAAGGGCAGCAGGCAGTGGACGAGATGGGGAGGTGCGGCATGCCTACTTACGTGCAGCAATAGGGAAAGGTGTAGTCAGTCAATGCTCGGCAACAATGAGAGAAGCGGGCACACGACCACTTCGATGGTAGGTCACTATAGGAGGCAAGACCACCGGACACATTAGACAAGGCCGATCTCCCGAAGGGACAAGAGCTAGCGACCGCTAATGATGGTACTATTAGAGCTAGCCTTGATAGATTGGAACAAACCGAGACAGTACAAGACTGAGGCTAACGACACCAAAATGGTGGGAGATAGATTGGACGGACCGATGAAAGGAACATGTGAACCCATCGGCTGCTAGTTTGATGCAGGTATATAAGTAAACTTATTGGCTAGCTGAGCTGAAGGGAGGAACGACATCTGCTAGATCTTGATGCTAGCCCTATTAAACATAGTCTTGATAGATCAAACCTAATTGAGACAATATAAGGCAAGATGTAACATAACCAAATCGATCACTAGCAGATTAAAATAGAACGCAGTAAATTTAGTACTGTAAGATACAATAATTTAAATTAAATTAATTTTCACAAAATGAGATTTAATATGGTCAATAAGAACATGATATGCCTTGCTCAATGAAAAGGTCTTCCAAGGATTTGATCTGTATTTTGGCAACTTCTGAAATGATAGTAACTACACAATCAACACAATAACAAAGCTAAAACACTAAGCAAGAGGCAAAAAAAAAACAGTACATCAAAAGTACATAAATGGATTCTTCAAGAATTAAGAAAATTTTAGAGACTTAAATGGGTCTATTTAGAGTTCGTATGACTAAGATATGGCCATTGGAAGTTTATATATTGCTTAAATGTCAATTTGTGAGTTATTGAAATTATTTTTCTATTATAAACTCAAGGTTATTGCACCAGCCCTAGGAAAGAGAATGGGATGAGTCTCTGACCTACAGGCTCCACACGTCATCCTCACAATGACACTGACAAGTGGACCCCACATGGTGTCACATTGGCCACCATGTGCGTGAACACGTGGCCGCCACGTGGGCATAAGAAGGCATTATGTGGTGCCACATCAGCACCAGCCGGTGGCACTGGAGCCGAGGCTTAGCGGTATTCGAAAACACAACGGGGTTGGCAAGGACACCAGAAGGAAGAGCATGACAATGGGAGCTCACCAATCCAGGTGGCATGACGAGTTGGTACCGGAGGAGGTTGGTGACAAACTTGGGGTAGTAAAGATGATGACACTCTAAGGGCCTTTGAGTGATGAAGAGGCAAGGTCAGGATTGATCTTGATGTCACAAAGTAAGGGAAGTGGTCGGCGATGATGATCGGTGCATCGGTGACAAGGGAGAGGTGGCCAGACTTATTGGAATAGTGATAGTCTTTAAGTCAATAATGAGGAGGCATATCTAGTGGATGTCGCATCTAATAGAGGGATGGCTAGGCTAGGAGTGGTCTGTGGTGATCGATGGTGCTCAAGTGATTCAGAAGAGGTGGTCAGAGAAGGAATAATGGTGCTAGTCTTTGGGACGATTTGCCGAGCAAAGTTCTTGCGGGCTTCAGGAGGAATAGAGGGGTGGCCGAGCTTCATTTGGCTGTTGTAGAGCCAATGGAGTGGTTGGCAACATTGGGCGATGTATTGGCTTTATGGAGGTAGAAGACGATTGGAACAATCGGGTTTTGGTGGGTTTTGGTGTCGAGAAGGTGGCGACCAGGGCAAACGATGATGTCATAGTGGTAAAATAGGCAATAACGAGTTCCAACAGTGCCTGGAATGCCAGCAACTCGTGACCAACACTAACTAGTTGTGGAGGAGAGAGCAGACAATGTGGGAAGGTGACATGAGTTAGAGAGATCGAGAAGAGACCAGAGGAAGAGGGAGGCGAGGCCACCATTTTATAGGCTACATAAGAGAGGAGACCCACTAGAGAGAACGCCGACTGCATCAGTGATGGTAACCATGGGTAGAGTTAAAGGCTAAGTAATTTAGAGCAAAATTTGGGGAGAAAAATTGGGAAAATTGATGGGATAGGAAATTGGATTAATCTCCCTAAATCAATTTGAAAACAAATAGAGGGAGGCAATGGGATTGAAGGCCTGTGATGCTAGGCTTTGGCCAGGCGACCACCTAGAGGTTGCAGGTGGCACTAAGCAGTGATGGGCATGAGGCGGCGAAAGAGGCCTAGGCTACTAGGTAGCACAAGCGAGCAAGCACGCATACAAACACCTTGGCCAAGCAGAGGTGGCCCATGGAAGGAGGAGAAAGCAGGCAAAGGAAGGAGCAAGAGAGACAAAAGGTGTACTTAGGTTAGGAAAATGAAGAGGATCTTGAGCTGACTTTTAGCCCAAAAGAAGGAATAAGATTATTTTTAGTTTTTCTTTTTAAAATACTCTAAAAATTGTTTTTGTTGCTTAATAATTGTTTCTTGTCCTTTGAAAATTCAAGTAAAAATTGAGGGAGCAATTTGGATCATGGAGAATTTAAGAAAAATACTACAAGCCACATATAAAATTTTCTTGGACATATTTTATTGTTTGAGATTTTCTTTAAGTCTTTTAATAAATTGTATAATAACATTTTATAGTGATTTTTAATTTGGTTGAATTTATCACATCATAACATAGCCCTAAGTGGCCTAGAAATGGTTGTGTAGAGGTGCTTTAGTGACCTTGGAAGTTTAGGTAGGTGAGTGTCTGCTTTTAAGCCATTGTGCTCAAACCACAGTATCCTAGGTTAAACATTTTAGCAGAATACTATACAAATAGGGGTCCACTCAGTAGGTAGAGCGGACTAAAGTGAATTTTAGAGACAGGGTGTTACACTGCAAAGTGAGCGAAATCCTCCTCTCCAATCATGTCATCACTTACTCCACCATCTTATCCTTTGGGGTTTAAAGCGATGAAGTTACTGGAGATAGTGACATTCTTGAAAGACGATTCTCAAGAGAACATCACTTGGTGTGGGCTTATTGAAATTCATACTCTCCCATATGAGAGTAACCAATATGGAGATTTTTGGAGCAAACATGTGGAGAAGCCTCTTGACAATTACGTAGTCGCTCATGTCTTTAGTCCAAAGGCTGTGGATCTTGTTGATGGTGACCATTATGAAATCTTACATTTCTTGTGGCGTCACATCATTCTCTATTACGAATCTTTATAGTTATCCCTCTAACAACTCGATCTTTGACTCTCTCACACTCAAGGAGCCTTCATGGGGCAATAAAAGAGTGTTCCAAAATTCCTTTGCCGACTCAAGTTGATCCACTTATTGAATTCTTTCAGATTCAATGATGCGAGGATAACTCTTGCAGCTTGAGCATTCCGATGGATGAGTGCTTTTTGTGCCAATTTAAGATCGGTCTTTTCCAAACACCTAGAAACGAAGAGATTTGATGTAACTTCATCATGTGCTTTCAAGCGACATAGAGCATTGTATCAAATTAAGGAGCACACCAGGAAGACACGGATATGAATTGGGTAGGTGCATTAAGTTTGTCATAATCAAGGGGTAAAGAAACTCCCTTAGAAGAACTCTTCATGGTTGATCTATTCACATCCTGTCCACTTGGGTCAACTGAAAATTAATTAGTGGCAGAAGTTAAAATCTCAACCAAAACATCCAATCCAACTCTTGGTCTACAGAGTCTTAACTAGAATTTCTTGTCCTTAAAGAATTCCCTCGAAGGGGAATATACAATAAGCACAAACCACGAAAAAACATAGCTATCAGAGGGTAAATAGGCTGTGTAGATAAGCAAATATGATACAAATAAAAGAACGAATAACATAAGACAATAGAGATAACGATTTTTTTCTATTTGAACTTTCGATCCAGCCTCTTCAGACAGAGAGCTCTAATAAAACATCTAATAACAACCACAAGAACTTCCAAGCTGACTGAAGCACAAAAAACTATTTTCTATACGAGTATTTTGTTTTATCTAGGTAAGAAATGAAGTAGGTTTTTAACTACTTGAAAATTATAATACAATTGAGACCGTAAACATAAACCTCTCTTAAATAATAACAATGTGCTTTTTCTAGGACTCAATTTAAAAAAAAACTAAATTTTGCCTTTAACATTTACAATCATTGGAAAGGTCATTAATATATCATCGTGGGGACTATAACTTGAGCTCAATAAAATTATTGGTCCATTAATTATCAGTTATCTATTATTTAACATTTACAATTATTTGTGGGGTCATTAATCAACACGTATGTCATCATGATGACTATTGCTTAAGCTAAATAAAATCATTAGTCCACTACTTATCTTGTTATCTATTATCTACATGCACTTTTAGTTTTCACTACTTGCGCTTTTAGTTTTCACTTCAGTGTCCCCCTGGAACCTTTTTTATTTGTTGCTCCCTTGAAAATGGTCGCAAAATCTAAACTCCCCATCACATATACTCCATCCATTTCGATAAGTAATTCTGACATATTTTACAAATAGTAAGATTCAGTCAAAAGATTCTCTTTTAATTTATTCAGTCCATCTTTAAATTTTAAATTACATATATTTTATTTTAAACCATCTGGTTGAGAAACGTTGGAATCAGTAAAAAATACATATATGTTATTGGTAGCGTCAAAAATATCTCGGATGACAACATTGACGTCTAAAGATCTGCTTAGCTTAAAAAAGGCCAGTCGGCTTCTTTTTTGGCTCAAGGTATGCGTGCTGGGACCCGTGAAGTTTACTTGGCTTCGGTGTGACGGTACCGGGTGTAGCCGTGCCAGTCAATTTAACTCTACAATTGACGATGGACCGATATGAGCTCTCGCTATCGGCTGGACACCGATAGGATCGAGGTGGTCATCGGCCACGTCCGGATAGCTCCTGCTATCGGCTAGTCACCATAGGTATTAGGATGCTCTTCCATCGGCTAGAGAGCCGATGAAAGTGTGGATAGATGTCAACGAAGAACATGATGACTCCGGGTGTAGCAAAAGCAAGATCCTGATCCATCGGTCACAGAGCCGATGGAGGCACCAAAGGGTATTCAGAGAATAACAAAACATGCGGGATATCTCCTGGTTACCGACGGAAGCTGTACCGCTCATTCATCGGCTGGAAAGTCGATGAAGGCATATATGAACTGATAAGAAATCGTATAAAAGACACCAGCTGCAAAGTTGATGCCACTTCGAATATGGTAGCGCGAGACCCGTCACCTGCCGTGACAATGCCGCTAGCACCGAATCTCGAAGATCGGAACTAACCGAGACAGTACAAGACCGAGACCAACGGTAACGGGACGGTGGATACCAAATCGGTCGTGCTAGGTAAGAGAAAAGCGAACCTATCGGTGAAATGCCGTACAGAGACATATAGGCCTACAGCTCAATCTACCATTGACACCCTCGTTAGTTGGACCTAACCGATGAATCACGAGACCGACGATAATAGAGAGAGCTTAATAGACAGATAAACCTTGTACAGATGTGATGCGATATATTCGATCTGTCTAAAAGGTCGAATCTAACCGATGCAGTCTTAGATAAAGTGAGACATACCGGAATAGTGACGGGACTTACGCCGAAGATTGAATTTAACTAATGCCCCACGTCGAGAGCCAGAACACGCTGAAAAAAACTAGATAAATTAGGGTGACGATGCACCGAAGTTATATTGATCGAAGGATATGTTAGAGACTCACAGGAGGTCTATATTTATATCATAGCATTATAGAGTTCGATGCATTTATAACAACCATTAAACGTTATTTTCTAACAAAAATAAAAAAAATATTCTTAAGAAAATTAACTAAATCTTTATATATATATATAAAATACGATTTACATAGAAAAAATACCCTATCATGATTTCCACTTAGACTCGATCTCATATGGATAAAATAAATCTTTTAAATCTATCCACATAGAATTTAAATCTTAAATATATTTATATTTTATTATATTTTAGAATTAGAATAGAGGTAGTAGCTCACCGATCACGATAACCTCTCCGAAGAGAAATGAAAAGGTCACGATCTCCAAACCAAGCACGGCGATGTCTGAATAACGAATGTTGAATATTCAAGTGGGATATGGTTCTTGTAACACTGACTTAGCACCTCGGTTTTATCCATATTTTTCTTCTTTCTACTAGTGCCAGCACAAAATATTATATTACATTTAATAGGAGTACTAACTAAACATTGAATGTAGAGGAGACACACAGCAATATTTACACATGCAAAGTTCACACAAACAACCGGTTGGGGCTAGCACTTGCTCACTTAGCAGCCTGGCTAGCTGACACGTGTACCGGTCTGGGTAATAGTAGCAGTAACAGCAAGCTACTAGGAACAGCGCAACAAGTAGCCTCTCGGACAGCAACGCGTATTTAGTAGTAGATATTTTAGATAACCACAAGGACCAGCTAACATGGCGGGACAGAGATCGACCAGCAATGCATCGCATCCTATCCTCTCCGTTCGTCATCCGATCGGACACGGACAGCGCCGGTTTAGCGATGGCTGCTCCTGGTCTCGTCACTGTAAAGCCTGGATTTAGTTTACCAAAAGCGTCAGTACTGTGGTTTACTGCTTGCTGTGTTGGTCCAATCATTGGAGTAGTGCAGTTGTGCATGACCAAGCGATGGCTGGATGCGTACCAGTCGTAGACAGTGGGGGAGTTGGGCTGCGGGCGGTCGAAGAGGTTGGCCCCGAGGCCCTTGGTGGCCAGGTTGCTCCCCGGGTGGAACACGCTCCGCCAGACGTTGCTACCGCGCGGCGTCGTCGACGACGACGGCGGCGTCACCGGCGTGGTCGGGGTCGTCGCCATCGACTGCGACCGCTTGTATGTCCCGCTCGCCTCGCCACTTCCTCCGTCAGTTTCTTAAACCATCATATAAATAATCTCTGGCATCAGTTAATATCAAAGAACAGCCAGATAGCTAGAGCTTAATTAACACTAACCAAATCTCTGTTAATTAAATTGGTGATTTTATTTGCATCTCTACTCATGCATATACAACTATGGTATATAGCTACCTTTGTTGATGACAAGAGGCCGGGTTGTGGCAGCCTTGCGGAGCTTCTCGAGGCCGGTCTCCGGTCGAGGCCCCGCCACCACGTCGTCCCACAGCTTCTCCAGCATCTTGCTTGTGCACAAGGTGGGATCTGGCCTTGCAAGATGACCCTGAAAGCACGAGAGTGGCTCTGCCTGCAGTGTCCAGGTGATATATCCGGCCGGGTGCCCCTTCCCTTACTAAAAGGTTGAGTAACGAGGAGTCACGGTACCGGCAAGGTCGTCTTACCGCAAGAACCACTCTAGTACCTTCGACGCTTCGAGCTCTTTCTCACTTCCAGTCGAATTTGTAGGAGAAAGTTCCTCTGTATATCTTAAAATTTTAGCCAGTCCTATCTGTACAATAACATAGTTTAGCTCACTTTGTTATATATCCCTGATGTTAATTTTAATCTTCTTTATATCTATTTTATTTTATTGGTTGAGCGTTTAATTTCTACTTAGAAGCAAACAAAAACATATACATTTTGTGGAGTATATAGTTGGAAATTTGAATGTTTGTTGTATCAGACTATTATATTTATGGATTTGTTATCCAAATATGTATTTAATAATAAAAAACAATTTTCTTTTATTTATTTAAAACTGTACATGTAGTATATATTTGTGATGGTAGTATAACATATTTGCCACCTTTGTATATATTATCTAAATACAAAATGCTATACAAGACTATTTCTTATGTTTATTATTTTAAAAAATGTTATATATGCTATATGTTAACTTTTTCATGTTTAATACTTCCTCATGTAATAAACTGTTGAATATATTCCTATAACAAATTACTCTAATGGCAGATTCCATAATTTTTTATATTCATTCAATGTCCAATGTTAAAACTTTATTTTTCACACCTATTAAACCATACACTAAGGCGAATTAACACAGACGGTATATAACGAATCAAAGTTAAAATTGAGGGGTAACAAAACACAGTGAAATAGAAGCAGTTCGCTAAAATTTGAAGGATTTACAAACAATTTTTTCAATTTGTAAACTTCTCTTTTTTATTTATCACACCCCACCCTAGCATCAAGACCCTAGAAAGGCTGTACCGTAGGAGAAATTGGTATGAATAGAATCCCGCATAACCGCAATACCAGTTTCAGTCCTACGACATAAAAGCTAGTACCTATGCTCAATTAAGAAGTATCATTGCAATTAAATATAATATTGATAAATTATTTCTTTAGGAGGTTATACTTTCGGAGCCACTCCTAGAGTGTAACCGACTGACAAAGAAGTAATATCGGAACGTAGCACAGTTAGAACCTAATCCATAAATAATGGCTTGGACTAGGAAAAAAACCGTATGAACTTCATCCTCTGGTGGAAGGGAAAAATAATGATTGAGTACGTACATACTAAACAAGTAAGTGGAAAAAGTGAAATATGCCGGCTTTAAAGAGGGAATGAAGCTTATTTCATAAACTTTATTTTCAAAATATTTTTCCAAAAAACACTAAGTGTGAGTTGTTTATCTTGCAGTCGGAAAGAGGCTCTCACCTTAATCCTATTCACTAATTGCTTTTCAAAAACTCAAGCGAACAAATCAAGATTTAGTTGATTAAAGCTAATAGTAATATCCACTCCTACACCGTTTGCCGGACCACTACACCGGTTTAGAACCACCTACTATTAGACAACTTTTAACTTATTATCCTTTATTGACTTCTTTTCATTTTCCATAATCACTGGGCAACAACCCACCTCATATGTCACACTCTTTGGCTACATGAGCCGTCCATGATTTCAATCTTAAACACACACTACTTCCACTCATGAATCCTTGTGTATGATGCCAATCGATATCCCAGTGCAAATAAGTCCGTTTCAAACCACGTAATGATCATCCATCAGCCTTTATGACCAATTTAGTAATAACTCTCAATTCTACAAACTAATTTTTACAAATCATAGGCAAACAAATCTACTTAACAAGAATCACTTCACATCTATCCTTGACCTTAAATATAGTTGTTCAAATAGTTTGGTAACCTTTGCAAAAGGTGAACACTTTACCCATAAGATATAAGCTTACTCTCTCACTAGCTAAGCGGGGTAGGTTTATACTAAGCCCTTTTAAAAACCAAGCAAGGATATTTCTAAACCAAATATCATGCAATCCTTGGCCCTTTTCTACCCAGGAATTCAAGATGCCTCCATTCAGTTGTGCCCATCATGTTAAATTTCAATTTACGCAAAGCGCATCATATCAACTAAAATCTCCTTATCCCGGCATTCCTCATATATTGGTATATCAGGCATTATTGACCAACTAATTACTTAGCTAGATATATCCCATACTACCCATGTGGTCACACTATAAAATGATCAAACAAAATTCCCCAAGAGATCGGTCCTTACATGGGAACACAGAGCACTACCACTAATGCAATCACATTACATTATGGATTTTCACAAACAAGTTTTATTCGTAAACTCGATAGCTCCATTTGTCAGGGTTTCAAAGGTTTCGTAAACCCGTCGACACTTCTGCTTGAGGGCACGATTGCCAGGTACCACAAGGGTGGAGGGATAAGGGATATGGGTATGAACATCCTATAGTTACAATGTACGTACTAGGTAGGTCCGCAGTTTATCGCTAAAACTAAGACTAGTCAAATTAACATGCACATTAGCAATGCAACTTTGTACACAAAATATTTTAAAATCTAGGAGAAAAAGATCAAAGGGCAGCTTGCCTCTATCATCATCTTTGAAATCTTTGAAATTTTGCGTCTAAAATAATTTCCATTGATGTCAACTACACGCAAAACAAAGAAAACCATACAAAACCGTAAAAACAAAAGTACTATTGTTAATAACTATTAGTGGTATTGGATAGATCTTAATTTTAGAAAAAAAATTGAAGACTTCAATAGACTAATCATAATTACAAATTAGGAGATATGAATTTTTGAAAATAAAATTATTTTCTAGATATTAGAAAAAGGATTAGAGGTTTTCTAGAAAGAAAAGAGAAATGGATAGAAGCTGATAGGTGGGGTTGGGTAGAGGGACGCAATGTAGACTTTTCTTATGGACTAAAAGAGAAAAAGGCTTTTGGGCTTCGATCTACTTTATTGATCCACGGGCCGCACCCAACAGGGAAATAAGAAAGATACGAGAGTGGCCTGATAGACTACGTCCTTATTGGCCTCAATGCCAGCCCAATAGTCATTGACCCACTTGAGGATATCATGTTGCATTGGCACGGGTAGGCCCACTATAGCCAGTGTGGCTGCCACGCGATGGCCACATGACATTCACCTAGGAGGGAGTGACCAGTTGGGGACTAGATGACTCATGGCGATTGAGGATGCTACCAAACGGTGGCAAAAAAGGAGGAGGTAAGAATGGCGGAAAGACATGTGAGTCATAAGAAAGGATTTGAGCGGCTCGGATTGAGAATGGGGGCTTGACAGCGGCCAATGGTGTGTAGCCAAGCATGGTGGCGAGGGATGGGGAATTTGGTATTTGGCATTGAGCTCCTTAATCAATTCTAAGTAACCAAAAAAATTTTAAAGTAAGGTTTTTATTAAAATATTTTTAAATGGCTCAAAAACTATGACATTATTACTAGTGGATTTTTTGCACACAAGCTTATTTTGCAAAAAAAATAACGACTAAAAATTTTACATAAATTTAAACATTACTTCCAATATTATTTTGCGTTTTATGTTCAAATTTATACTCCTGAAAGTATCCGATTTTTTTAGGCTAAAATATAATAAATTTGAACGTCAGACTTTATATATATATAATATAAATATATATATATGTAAATTTATTGAAAGTTACACGTATAATGTTTTTAAATTTTTTGGTCTTGTGCACGTACAATCCTCTATGGTTATTAGAAAATAACAGATAACATATTTTGTAACTCTTTGCATATGCTTGTATTGATTTTATAGTTTTGATGGGATGCATAGGTTGTACTGTGCTTTCACCATGTGGTATACATGTTGGTTTTGCTTGTTGCCACCCCGACGCATATAGACGATGTACTACTGTGCTTTCCCTATTATGAGTGATGAGGCTAGCTACCTCCACACGGTGAGCAGAACCAAAAGCACATCCGATGTCTCATCGCTAGCGGATAAGGATGGAGCGTTTTAGCTCTGGGTCCCATCCCATGTGCCACGGCCCGAGAGAGCGACGGATCAGATCTCACCAAAAATATCCGAACTATAGAATATAGTAGTCGGTGGGAGCACATCGGGTCGCCTCAGAGCTCGCCCGCCTACATATCGGCCACCACGCGTCCGGCTCTACTGTTCTGTGTGAAACGGAGGAAATCTAATTATTTGCCACACTTAGTAATAACGAATCTTCCATTATCATTTTTACAATTGATCTTACTTAATTACCATAAAAACAATGTTTCTTAAATCTGTGCTGTCACGCCCAGATTTCCACATTAGAGAATAATTTATTTCTAGAATTTACATTAAAGTGCAAATATAATGTGGGAAATAAAATTTTCTAAATAAATCATGGTTTGGAGTTTTTTTTAAAAAAAATTCCAATGTCTAAATCTACTCTTTGAAATTTACTCGAAATTTTCAAAGTCAATATCTAATTTTAAAATTACAAAGATAATTTCAGTAATTTTTTAAATAAAAAACAATTAAAATCGTCATTTATCCCTAAGCCAATTCTAGCCCATCCTTCCTCTACCCTATTTCACTCGGAGCCAACCCATTTCCTCTTCTTCTCTTCCCTCTCTCTCTTTTGGACATGCCTCTCCCCATCTCTCTTGGACTTACTTGCTTTTCCTATCTTCTTTTCTATCTATTGGCCTAATCGAGCAAGGCTACAGCCTGCAATGCCATCTAGCCAACTAAGCCATTTGTACCACCCCATCTTGTGCAGCTCGACTTTTCCTACTAACATATAGAGCTTGCATATTGGGCTTGTCTCTAGCCTCCAACCATTGTCTCACATCTCCATGAGGCCTCCTCCCACACCAAATTTGGTCACATCCTTATATATTCTTCAAAATTTAGTTGGGAGTTTTGACCTTTTGTCCTTCCTCTTCTTCTATCCCAAGAAATCCCCAAGAATCTCATGTGGATTTAGCCTTAACTAAGCACCTCAAAGCTCATGATAAACCTTACCTGCCTCGTGTTGTCCCAAGCTCAAACTCTCCTCCATTTGGCCTTAAATAGAATAAACGAGCCACTCCCAATGTTTTTCCACCGCCACTCAAGCTTGCCTCCAACCCTAGCCTCCTCTATGCCACTCACATCTCTCTCCACCATCCATCGTCCTCTCCAATCAAGCACCACCATTGTTTGGGTGGAGAAGCCTCTTGACAATGATGTAGTCCCTCATGTCTACTAAGGCCGTCGATCTTATTGATAATGACCATTATGCAATCAGACATTTCTTGTGGCGTCACATCGTTCTCCATTACAAATCTCTTGAGTTATCCCTCTAACTACTCGATCTTTAACTCCCTCACACTCAAGGAGCCTTCATGGGGCAATTAAAGAGTGTTCCAAAATTCCTTTGCCAATTCAAGTTGATCCATCCTGTTAAATTCTTTCGGATTCAATGATGCGAGGATAACTCTTACGGCTTGAGCATTCTGATGGATGAGGGTTTTTTGTGCTAGTTTAAGATTGGTCTCACCATCCGGATTGTCAATGGTTATAAGCACAATTTCCAAACACTTAGATACAAAGAGGTTGGATGTAACTTCATCATGTGTTTCCAAGCGGCATAGATCATTCTATCAATTTAAGGAGGACACCAGGAAGACACCGATATGAATTGGGTAGGAGAATTAATCTTGTCATAATCAAGGGGATAAAGAAGCTCCCTTCTTAGAAGAACTCTTCATGGTAGATCTGTTCACATCCTCTCCACTTGGGTCAACAAGTTCCGCCCTGTTAAGAGACATCTTTTCTCTAAGCGGTTAAGCCAATTTGGAGATTAGACTATATAATACCAATTGAAAGTATGTTAATATTGTCTTGAGTGGGTGAATAGATGAAAAGCTAAAAATTAATTAGTGGCAGAAGTTAAAATCTATACCAAAACTTCCAATCTAAACTCTTTGTCAATAGAGTCTTAACTAGAACTTTTTGTCCCTTAGAGAATTCCCTCGAAGGGAAATATACAATAAGCACAAACCACGAAAAAAATAGCTATCACAAGGTAAATAGGCTGAGTATATATGGAGATATGATACAAGTAAAAGAACCAATAACATAAGACAATAGAGGTAACGATTTTTTCTAAAATTCAAATCTGAACGATCATACTCTTTGTTTAGGGCCTTCGATAAGTCAGATCTCTCTTGATCCCTACCATCACCAAGCTAACAACTAAAGGAAGCTTTGGTCCCTTAGTAGGCATAAAGGCAATGCTTTGTTTCTAAATGATCACCAATGTCACAACTTAGACAACAAGTTACTACCTTTTATGAAACTTGTTCTGCCAAACAACTCACTCAATCAACTCCCAAACAACTCACTTAACTAACTCTTTTCTTACAAAAGCAAAGAATAAAACGTACAAAATTTTTGGGCTATCCAGACCAATCAAATACTTGTGGGCAACGACTAGGCTTCTAGGAGGACCTCTAAGAGAAATAAACTCGATGACAAAGCCCTGAATTTTATTTGCAAGTGTTCAATTCAATACTACTCTCACAAGCTCTTCAAATCTCAAATATCAACTAAATATCACAAGTATAACTCTAGAATCAAGGTGAGAGATAACAAGAAAGCTTAGAAAGCCTATAAAAATAGGTCAAAAATATGTGATAGCCGACAATTCAAACTTAGGGTGGGTAGAGATAAATACTCACACCTTCCACCAACTAGCCATTATTCATATAATTTAAAATCGAAACTTTTGGTCAGGTAAGATTGGAACATCCAATCGAGACTAAGAGCTAGACATAGAAAGAGGACCAAAACTTCTAGTCATAGACACTAGAACTTCCGGCTAGCTCTCTCGGCCATGCCGAGAGCTCAGACCAAAACTTTTGATCGTAACCAATTAAACTTTTGATCCAGCATTTTGATCAGACACATAATAAAACTTCTAATAACAACCACCACCAGAACTTCTAAACTGACTTAACCACCGAAGAATAGTTTTCTTCTATAGAGTGTTGTGCTTTATCTATGTAAGAAACGATTAGGTTTTTAACAACTTTAAAATTATAATACAATTTAGACCTTAAACATAAACCTCTTATAAATAATAATAATGTGCTTTTCCTGGGACTCAATTTATAAAAAAAAACTAAATTTAAATTTCGCCTTCTTAAGTCCTTGAACATTTACAATCATGTATGTCATGGTGCGACTATAACTTGAGCTCAATAAAATTATTGGTCCATTAATTATCTGTTATCTATTATTTAACAATTATAATTATTTATGGGGTCATTAATCAACACGTATTTCATCATGAGGACTATAGCTTAAGCTAAATAAAATCATATAAGTCCACTACTTATCTTGTTATCTATTATCTACATGCACTTTCAGTTTTCACTTCAGTGTCCCGCTGGAACCTTTTTTATTTGTTGCTCCCTTGAAAATGGTCGCAAAATCTAAACTCCCCATCACATATACTCCATCCATTTCTATAAGTAATTCTGACATATTTTACAAATGGTAAGATTCAGTCAAAAGATTCTCTTTTAATTTATTCAGTCCATCTTTAAATTTTAAATTACATATATTTTATTTTAAACCATCTGATTGAGAAGCGTTGGAATCAGTAAAAAATAATTATATGGTATAGAATTTAAATCTTAAATATATTCACCGATCACGATCACCTCTCCGTAGAAAAATGAAAAGGTCACGATCTCCAAACCAAGCACGGCGATGTCTGAATCACGAATGTTGAATATTCAAGTGGGATATGGTTCTTGTAACACTGACTTAGCACCTCGGTTTTATCCATATTTTTCTTCTTTCTACTAGTGCCAGCACAAAATCTTATATTACATATAATAGGAGTACTAATTAAACATTGAATGTAGAGGAGACACACAGCAATATTTACACATGCAAAGTTCACACAAACACCCGGTTGGGGCTAGCACTTGCTCACTTAGCCGCCTGGCTAGCTGACACGTGTACCAGTCTTGGTAATAGTAGCAGTAACAGCAAGCTACTAGGAACAGCGCAACAAGTAGCCTCTCGGACAGCAACGCGTATTTAGTAGTAGATATTTTAGATAACCACAAGGACCAGCTAACATGGCGGGACAGAGATCGACCAGCAATGCATCGCATCCTATCCTCTCCGTTCGTCATCCGATCGGACACGGACAGCGCCGGTTTAGCGATGGCTGCTCCTGGTCTCGTCACTGTAAAGCCTGGATTTAGTTTACCAAAAGCGTCAGTACTGTGGTTTACTGCTTGCTGTGTTGGTCCAATCATTGGAGTAGTGCAGTTGTGCATGACCAAGCGATGGCTGGATGCGTACCAGTCGTAGACAGTGGGGGAGTTGGGCTGCGGGCGGTCGAAGAGGTTGGCCCCGAGGCCCTTGGTGGCCAGGTTGCTCCCCGGGTGGAACACGCTCCGCCAGACGTTGCTACCGCGCGGCGTCGTCGACGACGACGGCGGCGTCACCGGCGTGGTCGGGGTCGTCGCCATCGACTGCGACCGCTTGTATGTCCCGCTCGCCTCGCCACTTCCTCCGTCAGTTTCTTAAACCATCATATAAATAATCTCTGGCATCAGTTAATATCAAAGAACAGCCAGATAGCTAGAGCTTAATTAACACTAACCAAATCTCTGTTAATTAAATTGGTGATTTTATTTGCATCTCTACTCATGCATATACAACTATGGTATATAGCTACCTTTGTTGATGACAAGAGGCCGGGTTGTGGCAGCCTTGCGGAGCTTCTCGAGGCCGGTCTCCGGTCGAGGCCCCGCCACCACGTCGTCCCACAGCTTCTCCAGCATCTTGCTTGTGCACAAGGTGGGATCTGGCCTTGCAAGATGACCCTGAAAGCACGAGAGTGGCTCTGCCTGCAGTGTCCAGGTGATATATCCGGCCGGGTGCCCCTTCCCTTACTAAAAGGTTGAGTAACGAGGAGTCACGGTACCGGCAAGGTCGTCTTACCGCAAGAACCACACTAGTACCTTCGACGCTTCGAGCTCTTTCTCACTTCCAGTCGAATTTGTAGGAGAAAGTTCCTCTGTATATCTTAAAATTTTAGCCAGTCCTATCTATACCATAACATAGTTTAGCTCACTTTGTTATATATCCCTGATGTTAATTTTATTCTTCTTTATATCTATTTTATTTTATTGGTTGAGCGTTTAATTTCTACTTAGAAGCAAACAAAAACATATACATTTTGTGGAGTATATAGTTGGAAATTTGAATGTTTGTTGTACCAGACTATTATATTTATGGATTTGTTATCCAAATATGGATTTTCTTTTATTTATTTAAAACATATAGTATAACATATTTGCCACCTTTGTATATATTATCTAAATAGAAATTGCTATACAAGACTATTTCTGATGTTTATCATTTTAAAAAATGTTTCTTATGCTATATGTTAACTTTTTTTATGTTTCATACTTCCTCACGTAACAAACTTATGAATACTATATTCCCATAACAAATTATTCTTATGACGGGTTCCATAATTTTTTACATTCTTTGAATGTACAATGGTAGAACTTTATTTTTCACACCTATTAAACCATAAACTAAGGCGAATTGACACAGACGGTAGTAACGAATCAGATATTAGAGTGAATAGAACTGAGCGAAATAGAAGCGGTTTGCTAAAATTTGAAGGATATAGAAAATTTTATCAATTTGTAAACTTCTCTTTCTATATTTATCACACCCAGCCCTAGCATCAACTACTTATAGTGACCCAGAAAGGTGCACCATATGAAATTGGTATAAATTAAATCCCATATAACCACAATACTGATATCGGTCCTAAGAGATAAAGGTGGTACTTATGCTCAATTGAGATGTATCATTGGAATTAAAGCTAATATTGATAAAGTATACTTTTAGGAGGTCACACTTTCGGAGCCACTTCTAGAGTGTAACCAGTTGGCAGAGATGCAACATCAGAATCTTGCATAGTTAGAACCTAATCCACAAGCAATGGATTGGGACTAGGCAGAAGGAAAAAACAACGATTGAGTACCGACGTACTCAACATGTCAGTGGAAAAAGTGAAGTATGTAAGCTTTAAAGAGGGAATGGAGCTTATTTCATAAACTTTATTTTGAAAATATTTTTCCCAAAATCACTAAGTGAGGGTTGTTTATCTTGTGGTCAGAAAGATGCTCTCTCCTTGATCCTATCTGCTAATTTTTTTGTGAAAACTCAAGCAAACGTCAGACCAATACACCGGTTCAGAGCCACCTAGGGAGCTTTTAACTTATTCTTCTTTATTGATTTCTCTTCATTTTCTTCTTTTTTGATTTCTCTTCATTTTCTATAATCATTGAGCAATAGTCCACCTCATATTTATCACTCTTTGTTTCCTTGAGCCGTCCATGATTTCAATCTTAAACACACACTGCTTACTCTTAGGAAGCCTTGTCTATGATGTCGATTGATATCTCAGTGCAGATAAGTCCATTTCAAACCACGTAATGGTCATCTATTAGCCTTCATGGCTAATTCTAGTAACTACTCTTAATTCTACAAACTAATTTTTGAAAAGCATAGGCAAACAAATCTACATAATAGACTTCACATCTACCCTTGACCTTGGATACAATTGTTCGAATAGTTTGATAACCATTGCAAATGGTGGACGCTTTACCCACAAGATACAAGCTTTGATATGACCACGCCATCAAGCAAGATGTCACAACCCTCAACTTAAGCTACATCAACTCAGGTGTCACCTACATCAACACCAGTCTAAGTAATTGATTGACCGATTACACGTAGTCGAGCAAAAAAGTTACAACAAGAGGTGCACGCACTACTTTGTGAGATTTATTTTAATATTAATGAGAATTATATACTAACTAAGTCGTGTACATTATTAATGGTTAGGTTCACTAAGTAGGAAGACATGAACACACAAGGAGATGACATCTGACCAGCTGCAGACCACTTCAGACCAGTTGCCGACCATGAACTACACTTGAATCAGTTCAGCTCTACAAAACCGTCTAGAAGAAACAGTCATATATTTTGATTCCTAGAAGCTATGGTGGTCTATGAGCACGTTTTGGAAAGCTCTTCAAGTCTAGTTTCCAATGAGTCTAGCTCCGACCAGTTTGGAACTACCATTTGGGTACATACCACTGTTTAGTGTATACTGCTCGGAAGGTCAACAGCCAGCCTGATGCTAAAGTTCATGTATTAAATTGTACCATTATATAATATTACGTGGTACATGGCATACATGGTTGGAAAGGGTGTCAAGTCAAGAATCCAACTCAACAAACCGTGCATTATTTGGACTTTCCTAGGTGGAGTTATTCTCATAATAATGAAGATTGCACAGTAAACTAACAGCCACGCGGAAACTCTCCAAGAGCTTATTCTGAAGAGATCTTTTCACATAGTCGAACTAGCTATTTTCTTTTTGAGTTTCCACCTAACTAGCAGGGCTGTTGCTAGTATAAATATCCCCTAGACTTATTATAATCATAGATTATGATATTGAGAATATAGACCACTTTGTTCAGCTGTGCGCTAGCAAACCCCTGAGAGTTGATCTCTACCCCTTTGCTCTTGTGACTTCCTTCGCAGAAATTACAGAAGTGGTGGCTTCATCCGCTCCCAATTGGTGCTCCTATTCCCTTCGAGGTCTCCTCGATTGATTGTAGGCTGTGTTGGTTGGTTTCTTTGAGAGTGTGGTTGGGCGAATCCTCGATTCAGGTTGCCGTATTGAGACGGTGGTTGGCTTTGAGTTTTATTCATCAGGTTGCACTAGTTATCGCTGCTTGCAGCAAGTTATCTCGATTTCTTTGAAGCTAGTTATCTGGTGATTGATCCTACGTCGTGAAGATCGGGACATCGAGGCATATCAAGCTTACTCTCTCACTAGCTAAGCAGGGTAGGTTCGTGACAAGGCCTTTTCAAAACCAAACAAGAATATTTCTAAACCAAATATCATGCAATCCTCGGCCCTTTTCTACCCAGGAATTCAAGATGTCTCCATTCAATCGTGCCCATCACGTTAAATTTTAACTTACGCAAGCACACCATATCAACTAAAATCTCCTCATCCCAGCATTTCTCAGCTATTGGTATACAAGCCATTTTTGACCAACTAATTACTTACGTAGGGATGTCCCATACTACCCATGTGGTCACACATTAGATAGAAAGTCCCAAGACACCACCACCAATGCAATATTTTCATAAACAAGTTTTATTCATAAACTCAACAATGCCACGTATCCAGTTTTCAAAGGTTTCATAAACCTATTTTCCTATTTTGTTAAATAAGGGTGAAGTGAGTGGGACGTCGGCACCGATGCTTAGGACATGGTTGCACATAGCATGTACATTAGCAATGTAATTTTGTAAATGAAATGATTTAAAAACTAGGAGCAACATGATCAAAAGGTAGCTTGTCTCTATCTTCATCTTTGAAATCTTTGAAATTCTACATCTGAAATAATTTTTATTGATGTCAACTATACATAGAGAAAACCACACAAAACCAAGTAATTTTATTAATTACTATCAGTGCAATTAGATAGATATCAATTTTAGAAAAAAATTGGAGACTTCAACGAACCCCATCATAGTACAAATAAGGAGATATGAATTTTTAAAAATGAAATCATTTTCTAGATATTGGAAAAAGGATTAGAAGTTTTGTGGAAAGGAAACGAAAATGGATAGAGGCTGGGTAGGGTTAGGTGGAGGGAGGCAATTTAGATTTTTTTATGAAGAGGAAGAGGAAAGAGCTTTTGGAGTTCGGTATGCTTAATTGGTCTGTGGGCCTCAGCCCAAGAGGGAAATAAGATATGAGAGGGGGTCGGATGGAGTGTGTTATTATTGGCCTCATGGTTGACCCAATAGCCATCGGTTTCGCTTGAGGAGATCATGTCTCATTGGCATTGGCAGGCCACTGTAGCCAACATGGATGCCACGATAACCACATGGCATTCACCTATGAGAGAGTGATCAATTAGGGAATGGACGGCTCACGGTGATTGATGATGGCCAGCAAATGGTGGCAAGAGAAGAGGAGGTGAGAATGGCAGAAAGACATGTGAGGAATGGGGAAGGTTTTGAGCGGCTCGGATTGAGAATGGGGTCACGACAGTGGTGTGAAGCCAAGCTTGGTAGCCAGGAATAGGGAGTTTGGTCTTCAGCAGTTAGCTCCTTAATATATTCTAAGTAATCAAAAATTTTAAAGTAAAGTTTTTATTAAAATAGTTTTAAATGGCTAAAAACCAAGGCATTATTACTAGTTGATTCTTTGCACCTAAGCTTCTTTTTTAAAAAACTAACAAATAGCACTAAATTTTTTTGATAAATTTAAACATTACTTCCAATATTATTTTTGCTATGTTCAAATTTATTATACATAAAGAAAAAAATTTGTAACACATTTATACTCCTAAAACTATCAAAATTTTCTTTTTTAAGGCTAAATTGTAATAAAATTGTTATATAATTTTTTTGAAAGTACACGTATAATGTTTTAAATTTTTTTTATAATATTTATTAGTTATTATATATAGAATGTACATGAAAAGGTCTTGTGCACGTACAATCCTCTATAGTTATTAGAAAATAACAGATAACTAGAGAGTAATATTTTGTAACTATTTGGCATATGCTTGTATTGATTTTATAATTTTGATGGGATGCATAGGTTGTACTGTGCTTTCACCATGTGGTATACATGTTGGTTTTGCTTGTTGCTACCCCGACGCATATAGACGATGTACTACTGTGCTTTCCCTATTATGAGTGATGAGGCTAGCTACCTCCACACGGTGAGCAGAACCAAAAGCACATCCGATGACTCATCGCTAGCGGATAAGGATGGAGCGTTTTAGCTCTGGGTCCCATCCCATGTGCCACGGCCCGAGAGAGCGACGGATCAGATCTCACCAAAAATATCCGAACTATAGACTATAGTAATCGGTGGGAGCACATCGGGTCGGCTCAGAGCTCGCTCGCCTGCATATCGGCCACCACGCGTCCGGCTCTACTATTCTGTGTGAAACGGAGGAAATCTAATTTATTTGCCACTCTTAGAAATAACGAATCTTCGATTACCATTTTTACAATTGATCTTATATAATTAAAAAAAAACAATGTTTCTTAGTTTTGTGCTGTCACGCTCAGATTTTCACATTAGAGAATAATAAATTATTTCTTGAGTTTAATTAAAGTAGAAATATAATATGAGAAATAAAATTTTTTATACAAATTATGGCTTGGAGTATTTATAAAAAAATTCCCTATGTCCAAATCAACTCTTTGAAATTTACTCAGAATTTTCAAAGTTAATATCTAATTTAAAAATTACAAATATAATTTCAGTAATTATTTAAATAAAAACCAATTAAAAATCCTCCCTCGTCCATACGCCAATTCCAACACATCTTTCCTCTCCTCTTTTCCACTCAGAGCCAACCTATTTCCTCCTCTTCTCTTCCCCTCTCTCTTGGACTTGGCTGGCTTTTCCTATCTTCATTTTTATTGTTGGCATAACCAAGCGCAAGGCTGTAGCCTGCAAGGCCATCCAGCCTACTAATCCGTTTGTGCTAGCTCAGCTTGTGTAGCTCATCGCCTTTTCCCATTAACATGTGGGGGTTACGTATCAGACTTGTCTCTAACCTCCAACTGGTGTCTCTTAGCAGCATGAGGCCTCCTTCCTCACCATATTTGGTCACATGCTTCTATATCCTCCAAAATTTAGTTGGGAGTTTTGATATTTTGTCTCTTTCTCTTCTTTTGTCCAAGAAATCCCAAAGAATCTCATGCGGATTTAGCCCCAACCAAGTAGCTTTCCTGCCTCATGTTGTCTCAAGCTCGAAGAGCCACTCTCATTGTTTTTCCACCGCCACTCAAGCTTGCCTCTAACCCTAGCCTCCTCTATGATGCTCGCCTCTCTCTTCATTGTGCGTTGTCATCTCCATCCGGGCACCACATTGTTAGGGTTGTCGCAAGGACGCGTCTCCACCTCCAGCTGCACCATAGGGACTCTAGGAAGACTGGCCACAACCTTTTTACTGACGAAGACCACCAAAAGCTGCTCATCGATGTTGACCCAAAGCTCGCTTCCATAAGTAGCTCACCATCTACTGCTCTCATCACCATTTGCCACTGTGTAGTTGCTAGTAAGCATCGTGTCATACTCTTCTATGCCATGGTGCCCTTTGTTTCCTCCATCATGCTATCGTTCGTCGGTCAGTGTCAATTGGACATGGTGTTAACATGGCTAGCATGTAAGCGACCACTTTGTCAGTCCTGTCCTCTGTGGCTACTCACATGGCACCTTGTGTCCATTCTGTGACCAAGTCAATCGGAGCCATCCATCTTGTTTGATATGATCTGACCGGTCAAATCCTATAGACCCTCTCGTGCACTGGGTCTACCGTGAACTGTGTGATGAGGACATCCCAGCCATCCGTAACCCGAGTGCATCGATTATGCCAGCTGTGTCACTTACACCATCGGTTGCGCCACAAGTTACACCAAGTCTAACTAAGGTTACACTTCAAGAGACAAGTGCAACATAGGTTACACCAAGCAAAGCCATGGATACACACGCTCAAGCCTATGAAGGACCTATTACATGCAGCCGTGCAAAGTTATTTCAACAAGAGGTGCATACTTTCCTCTCTTGGTTACACTTTAATATTGATGAGAATTATATACTGCCTAAATTGTGTACTCTTATGTTACTTAAGTTTATACAAGAGGCGACAATGTTGGGTTACACCGAGGACGCTGAGGGTTACACTAAGAATACCAAGGTAGCTGCTCCTAAGGAGAATGGTTTTACACGCCAAGACCTAGTGTTACACAACAACTGCTCTAACTTCTAAGATAAAAATGTACCATCTCAGGAAGATATGGGAGTCATAATATACATGGTTGGAAAGTTCTTCAAGTCTAGTTTCCAATGCAACTGACAACATGTCATTTGGACTTTTGAGCTTGGAGTAATGGCCATTATGATGAAGACTACGCAGAAGACCCTGAGACGCGCGAGAATTAATGACCATCTCGGGAGTGCTTCTCCTGTTGGCCTTCCACCTTCCCAACATGGAGACTTTAGTTCATACTTATCTTAGAGACTTGTTACTAGTATAAATACCCCTATGTACTGTTGCAAAAGATAATTTTTTATCATTTCGAATGAACACATAGCCTGTATAGTTTTTGCAGCCAAGGTGCTGGTGCCTTGCACACCCTTATTCTTCCTAGACTTGTGAAGAGATCCCTCTGGGATTCCCTACTTCATGCTCTATGGTTTCTAGTATGACTGCATCGTTTTGTGTGGATTAGTCCCAGTTTATGGTTCCGTGGTCGTTTGGAGATCGAGTCGAAGTCTTCACTGTTTTGGTGCCTCTTCCCCGTCACTTGGTCGCATCCAACCTTGACAGGTATAAAGCTAGTTATCCTTTGCTGTTCGTAGCAAGTTATCTTATGATTTCTAACCTACTGTCGTGAAGATTAGGCCACCCCGAGGAGATTTCCATCGGTATCTTGCTGTTGGTGATCTCCGACCCTTATCACTGTGGGGTTGACCAATCAGTCCCACCTGTTAGTGGCTCCCCTCTCTCTCTTGAGCCGATGACATCATAATTCCTCTTGTTTTAGTTCTAAAGTAAATGTTCACGATGCTATAAATCTATTTAGTTTAATCAAATTAAATTTTATAAATTTTATAATTAATTCATACAAACGTAGAATGAAGTCGTTCAAGTTACAAAATATATCTAAAATTAAGATCTACATGTTGTGTATTTTTTATTTATTGTTTATTACTTTTTATTAGTATTTTTTCCGAGCTCACTACGATTGGTCGTGGTTGATTAAATTATTGATCCAATTGAAACTTGACTAACGGTGGGTTGTGAGCACATTGATTCTTGATGGTATTTGTTACCTCTATTCATGACAATTAATGACCGGTTCGCTAGCTACTGTAATGAATGATTAACCATACAAGAAGTGTGGACAAAACTTGGCCTTAGTTTAGCATGATCCATTATGGGACACCAGAATATGAAGTGGTGGAGATAAGCCCATAAGGAGTGCTAAGTGAGTCTATGCCTTTGGGATAGATGGGGATCTCGAGTGAAGTACACTGTTTTGGGTTGTGTTATGGAAGGGTCCTATCATGACTCCTTTTCGAGATAACATGGTGGTATTGAGGCGCATGGTGATATATTGTGGGGTTATATCTTATGGGTAATTTCTACACCTCTGGTTAAAGTAAAACTATTTAAATAGCTATGCACACTATTATGGCCGTGCCTAGCAATGTTTTCAGTGATTAGTCTTACACTACTTATAAATGAACATGATGATATAGGATAATAATTTGGTAGCTCCTAGTGTAGAGAAGTTGGATCTGTGTAGCCAGGGATGATTGTTCATTGTTGGTTGGGCATAGACAATATTGGAGTGTTGTTTAGAGACGAGATAATATGGTTAATTATTAGACTATTTTAAACTAGTTTCAACTACAATTGTTTGAAATGTCGTTTATACAAAACAATCCATTATGCCTCCTTTGTATTCTTATTGTATTATTTTGCATTTTATGTGTGGTTGTTGAGTATGGTGGTTGATACTAAGCCATACTTAATTGCACACTTTAGTGAGAAGAATCAAAGGAAGAGGTGCTTTAGAGGACCTAGTTTATACCCTAGTGGGAATAGTGTTGAAGCCATGTCTGCTTCTATTTTCTCTTTTGGGAGGATTAAGTATCTATTTTGTAAGTATTTTACGTTACTTAATTTTGGATTTTTGGATCTATATATTAAATTATTAATTTATGTATCCTGCTTAATTCCTGGACAATGATTCAATGTAGTTTTTAAAATTGGTGGTGAATTTTCGTGTATGACATTTTCCATCTCAGCATTACTGTTGTGGCATCACAACAACGTGGATGAGTGATCTCCTAATCATTCATAGATCAAATCACACATCAAATCAGCAAAGACGATATGCTTATGTGTAATGCTGCATTGGCAAAGTGATGCCCTCTTAGGTATGCTGTTCTTTCGATAAGAGGAGGATAATTTTAATTGGAAGGAGATTAGTTGACAAATCAACTATATCGTCTAAGAATGTTGTGCCTTAGCGACCGATACACCAAATTCAGAGGCTGGTCATGATCGTGGTGGAGCCCCATTAGCCAAACCATGAGGGTACCCATTCTTGCAAACAATTGAGAACTAGAAAGAATATGTTAAATCAAGCAAATCTGATAATTCAAATTAGTAATCAAGTGATCTAGCCGATCATGCAACTATAGGACAAAGTACCAACTTTTGATCTATCAAAGGGGTTGGCTAACTATTTATATAGGAGAGGAGCTAGGGATGACACCCAGTACATGGCATGTGGTCCTAGGTCATACAAGGCTCGTGAGCACATTTGGAGGTGTTGTAGTTACATTGGATTTAGTTTTCATAAATAGATCAACACTCTTTTGGCAATTGTGGTCAATGCCAAGTGAATTTAGAGGTATGGTCGGATCCATTGGAAATAGAAATTTGAGGCCTTTCCATCGAGTACTCTTAGGCTGAAACAGGCTTGTGGATCAACAGATATGCTCGATTTAAGTTGGGGCAAGAGGTCAAATTGGACTCTTCTGGCTAGACCATCTTTTGAATGCACGTCTCGTGCTTGATTCTTAAGCTCAATGACATCATTAGAAGTATTTAGTAGTATCCTATTATATAAATTATGCTTATGACACTCTAAGAATGAATTCATCTGATAATTAATTTGATGAGCATGAGCTCTAGTGATTGGCTCTTCTATTACTGATTCTGTGTGCGGACTTGGCATGTTTGTATTTATGATGGAGATATCCTCATCACAAAGATGACAATATTAAGAATCTTTCTCTCTCCGATGGTAAATATGTAAGATCAATTAGGTTCTCCTAGATTTTTGCGTCCCATTTATATGTCCTATTTGGATTTTCCTCTAGCTTTTCCAAATGGTTTAGATTCTCATCCAGATGCTGAGAGTCCATAGTTGTAGGATCTAGAAAATAAATTAGAAAACAGAAGCTAGAAAACCTTGTTTTCTAATATTCTCACCACTTGACTTTTCATAAGCAGCATCTCAAGATCTCGAGCTCCCCAAACATTGCCACATTACCTTATATTACTAACCAGTGGCTGCTTGTCCTGCTCTACATACTCAAGTTGGAGAGGAGGAATAGCTGAGCTTGTTACTTTAATAAATCTAATATCATAGTGCCTCCATTGGTTTATTTACTAGTATTTGTAGGCTGTGTAATTTGTTAGAGACATGACAACTAATGGCTCAGGAGTGCACTACAAGATGTCTTTATTATACAATAAATATACATGTTGGTATAATTATTTATAATGTCATGATGATATTGTTCGCGCCGGATCCCAGCACGGGCACGCCGACGCCTGATAGCTCTGTTTAGCTCCAATGTAGGCCGGTCGGCTTCTCTCCGTGGCTCAAGGTACGCACGCCGGGGCTGTGGGTTTCGGTCGGCTCCGGCGCGATGGTACGGGTGTGGTCGTGCTAGTCAATTTGACTCTGCAATTGACAAGGAGGTGAGGCAAACGGGTCAGTCCGACGATGGGCCGATACGAGCCCTCGCTATCGGCCGGCTACCGATAGGATCGAGTTAGTTATTGGTCACGTTCGGATGGCTCCTCCTATCGGCTGGTCGCCAATAGAAATCAGGGCACACTTCCATTGGCTGGGGAGACGATGCAGTCATAGGCAGATATCGACGAACGATACGACGCCTCCAGGTGTAGTGGACGTGAGGCCCTGATCCATCGGTCGTAGAGCCGATAGAGGCACAGGATGGAGATGGCAGCAGGAGACCCATCGGCCGCCGTGATGATGCTCCTGGCACCAAATCTCGAAGATCGAAACTAACCGAGATAGTACGAGAACAAGGCCAACGACAACGGGACGGTAGACACTGGATCGGATGTGCTGAAGCAAGGGCGAAGCGAACCCATCGGCTAGCTGAGATGATAAGAGGACGTCTCTTTGGAGAGAGGCGTGCATCGGCTGGAAGGCCGACATGCTTGGTGTGTCTCTCAAAGGAAAGTCTCTAAAGACCTAGTGCATATTGGCTAAGGAGCCGATACGCTGGGCGTGACGCTCAACGTATAGATAACTCATCGGCTAACACTCCGATGAAACACCGTACAGAGACCTATAGGCCTAATGCTCATTCTACCATCGGTAGCCTCGTAGGTTGAACCTAACCGATGCAGCACGAGACAGATGATGGCGGAGAGAGCTTGATAGACCGATAGAGTCTGCACGGATGTGATGCGATATATCCTATCGGTCTAAGAGGTCGAACCTAACTGATGCAACCTTAGATAGAATGAGACATATCGAGATAGTGGCAGGACTTACCTCTTCACCGGAGATCGAACCTAACCGATGCCGCCTCGCATTGAGAGCCGGACCCTACCAGTAAAAACCTAGATAAACTAGAGTGATGATGCGCCGAGGTTGTATTCATCGAAGAATTGATGATTACATATTTCCAGGGTATCTATATTTATACCCTGGGTAGAATCCGACGCGTTTACAACAACCATTGGACATTATTTCCTAATAAAAATAAAGAAAAATATCTCTAAGAAATTTAACTAACTAACTAAATCCTCCTATCCATATAACATAGGATAGACTATCCTGTTGTAAACCACGGTTCCACTTCAAACTTGGTCTTATCTGGATAATTTTTTATTTTTAGACCGAGTCTTTCCTTGCCTAAATCCGATCGGCTTCTTACCTGTAGCAATCGGACACTTCTGTGCTTCAGCCGATCGTCTTTCCAACCTTTCGTAGGGCTTTCTGTTCGCGCCGAGGTCCCTCGCGCGCCCCGGGGCGTACACGCCGGTCGCCTGGGAGGTCTGCTTAGCTCCAGTGCAGGCCGATCGGCTTTTCTCCATAGCTTGAGGTACGCACGCTAGGGGCCGTGGGGTTCGATCGGCTCTAGCGCATCGGTACGGGTGCAGGTGTGCCAGTCAATTTGACCCTGCAATTGACAAGGAGGTAAGGCGAGCAGATCCGTTGGACGGTGGGCCGATACAGGCGCTCGCTATCGGCTGACTACTGATAGGATCGGGAAGCTCTTCAATCGGCTGGGGAGCCAATGTGGATAGGTGTCGATGAGGGATCGCCCGCAGAGCCGATGGAGGAAACAGGATATACTCAGAAGATAGCAAAGCGCACAGGATCCCTCCAGATAGCCGAATAGTAGTTCATCGGCTGAAAAAACCGATGAAGCCACATGCGGACTAGGCAAGGAATAATATAAAAAGGCATAGGCTGCAAAGCCGATGCCGCTCTGGATATGACAGCATGAGACCCGTTGCCCGCCATGACAGTGCCATTAACATTGAACCTCGAAGATCGGACCTAACCAAGACAGTACGAGGCTGAGGCCAGCAGCGATGATACGGAGGACGACGGATCAGCTATGCAGAAGCAAAGATAGGAACGAACCCATCGGCTAGCTGAGCCGATGAGGGGACGCCTCTCTGAAGGCTGGTGCGTGTCGGCTGGGAGACCGATACGCTCGACGTTACACGTCAAGGGACACCTCTAAAGGCTGATGTGTATCGGCTGAGGGGCCGATACGCTGGGCGTGAAGCTCAGAGCATGGATAACTCATCAGCTAGCATTCCGATGATACGCCGAATAGAAAACTATAAGCTTGAAGCTCGATCTACCATCGGCAGCCTCGTAGGTCAAACCTAACTGATGCAGCACAAAATTGATGATGGTAGAGGGAGCTTAACAGGCCGATAGGCCCTGCACGGACATGATGCGATACGTCTAATTGGCCTAAGAGGTCAAACCTAACTGATGCAGCCTTAGATAGAACATAACATATCGAGATGGTGGCAGGACATACCCCTTCACCGGAGATCAGACTTAGCCGAGGCAGCCCTGCGTCGAGAGCTAGAATTCGCCGGTAAAACCTAGATAAACTAGGGTGGCGATGCGCCGAGATTGTATTTGATCGAGAAATATGTTGCATGTTTCTAGGGGTCTATATACCCTGGGTTTACAAACAGAGTCTGACGCATTTACAACCATCGGACGTTATTTCCTAACCAGAACAAAGGAAAATATCTCTAAAGAAGTGAACTAACTAACTAAACCTTCCTAATAAGGTTACAATTTACAAAGATAAAATATCTTGCCATGGAGTCCACGGTTCTTCCGTAAACTCGGTTTTATCTGAATAATCTTCCAATTTAGAACCGAGTCTTCCTTTGCTACAACCCGATCGGCTTCTTCACTGTAGCAATTAGACCTCATTTTACTCAAGCCAATCCTTTTCCATCCTCTCCTCTAGCTTCTCGTACCTAACCCCGATCGGATAATTCCCTGTCTTCAGACTGATCCAATCTTCTACTAATTTAATCGGCTTCTATACAGTTTCGATCGGCTTTGTCTCACGAGCCGACCAGTATCTCCATCGGCCGATCCAGATCAAATTCTGGCGTTAACACATGCCCCCCAATTTCGGAGATTGCCAACAAACTATGAAATTTCAAGCCATTGGAAGTCTCCGCAAACCAGGATGACCCGTTAAAACCTAGAGATTAATTGGCTCATATTTCGGCCAAGGTCACTCCGCCTCTATAAAATATCTCTCCGCCTCAACCTTCTTCCACACACTTCTTCCCATCAGAACCCTCAAACCTCGACGAGCTCCGACGACTAAAGGCAAACTTCCACAAATTACTTCATCAGCCGCTGCTCCTGCTTCCTCCGTGCGATGGCTTCTACAAACGTAATCCCTGAGGTAACTATGATCCGCTCTTCCATCCTATATCTCACACAAATCTCCCCCATCCCATCTTAGTAGTCGGGTTCTTGTTTATTGTAGGATCTCGAGAGTCAGATTGCCATCTCGGTTTCCGACCGCCCCGGTCACTTCTATCTTGGCCCTATGGGTAGCGAAGATCCGACTAATTTTATAAACTCTAAAACAGAAAGGATCCCATTCAAACACTCATCTATGCAGTGCCTGGTAGTGCTCCTGGCCAATCAACGCCATATTCCTCTAGGGCAATATCTTCTTGGAGCTACTTATCAACTGCTCCATCAAGTGGTGACCAAGCTATCGGCAGGCCAACCAGTCGGACATATTGGCGGACCCTGGTGGTTTATACAACTCTGGTTGAACATCTACACCTCAAAGTCATCGCTAGGTCCCCTTTCCCTTCGATGACATATCTAACTGACTACCCAGAGGAAAATGAGGCCAGCCGACGCCGATGTATATCTCTGGGTGAAGCTTCATCGGCTCTTCCTGGAAGAAAAATGACCCCCCTCGAACTCAACTAGTGGTTCAAATGTTTCTACTATGGCTTCACTAAATAGGTCACCATCTGGTTCGCGTACGAGCATGACTTGTCTTTCGAAATGCCTTCTAGGTTTCACCTAATGAACACCTTAGCCGATGAAGAATCGAAGACAATCTTCTTATCCTCCATAACTCCTAATCTTCTGCCGATTGGATTTTTATTGGGCCGATCCCAACACCCATTATACGAGTTCTTCCATCCTTCGGTTGGTGCTCGTCAGTTGGGCTTCAACCAACTACCCCATTGGCTTGTTCTTCATCGGTAAGCTCCAAGCCCAAGGAGAAGTAAAAAGTGGCTTGGAGTACGATCGGCTTAGGTTGATGGCATCAACCTTGTCCTTAGGGACTATCTCCACCTTCAAGCCCTGTATATCCAATACCAAAGTCTTTGCTCGATGGTGGTTAGAATGGGGAAGGCACCTGTTCAGTCTATCGACTGAAAATTACTGCCTGCGCCTTAACCCCGACTATGTGGAATCCGATGAAGAGGTAATCTCTCTCCTTGTACTATCTTTTCTTCATCGTATTGAATTTCAACTGTGTCTTGATTCCCATGATTCCACAGGCTGGCGATAAAGATGCACCTATGACCAGCGCAAGTGGTCGACTGATTATTTATCAACCTCCATCGGCCAGATCCCTCCTTGGACAGGGTGTTCCATCTCCATCAGCTCTCCTCCGAGTGTCACAAACACCAGGGCTGAAGCGCAAGAAATCGGCTACTCGGATGGATTCTAAGAAACAAAAATCCGACGCCGATGTCGCCATCATTACATCGGCCTCGTGAAGCCCTTCTCTCGCGGCAATCCTAACTTCTTCTGTATCTCCATTGGTATGTGTCAGCATCAATTCTTCGTTGCCTTTGCCTTTATCCTAACACCTTCACTTTGCAGCCTGAACCATCGATTCCTGAAGTCCAAACGCTGAACACTGTTACTGGGGCTGAGCCGATGGTATCCTCAGAAGTCATGGCATCTACTCAAACTCAAACTGCTCCACATCAAGCTAATGCCTGCATAATTGTTCAAGCTGCTTTCACTGTATCCCCGGTACATCAATCCTACATGTTATTTTCTTGACTGATGATCCCTATATTTACTAATGTTATCGTGCAGTCATTAGCCGATCTGTTTTCCTTTGACATCGGCAAATACTTGGAAGCAAAGGAAGATTCAGCCACCAGCACAGTGATTGAACCATCTTTATCAGCCGATGCATGTGAGCAGTTATCAGATATTATGTATCGGCTGGAAGTTCTGATTGACTCACTGGTGGAAGATTGCGAGTCGATCTGGGGAAGACTTGCTAAAATTGAATATCTTCTGCCTGAGGAACTGACAGATGCACTCATGCCTGCTGCCTACTTAGAATTCCAAAGGACCCAGCTGATCACATCAAGACAATGCATAGCCGATCGTGTTGAGCAAAGCAATCTGGCTCACAACGATCGGCTAACTGCCCAAAACGAAAAGAAAAGGCTTGATGAAATGATAGCTGACCTTCAACGCACCAACACCAAGCTTGACCTCTTGAAGAAATGAGAAGCCGATTTGATGGCGGAACTCGACAAGGTTCATGATGACATCAACTCCACCGAGTCCCATCTCATCGGCCTACCAAAATCAATCCAAGATCAAGAGGCCAAGGTAGCAGACCAAGTGCGGCTTGATCAACAAATGTTGTATATACATATCCCCTAACGGTGATGCCTAAATGATATCGGCCATCCGTAACCGATATAATCATATCGGCTTCCGTATATTAAAAATCGGCTACGCCTCAGCCGATTTACGCAAACAGTATCATTAGCCGAAACCACTTTTAAGAGCTTGTCCGTCCTGAAAGAAAAAATCGGCTATGCTCAGCCGATTTAGGCGTCTTCCCGATTGGGTGACCATTCTCTAGACTTATCATCCCAAGACCCAATCGGTAACTTCTAATGCATCGGCATCTCCTCTTTTCTTGATAATCGGCTCTCGTAAGCCGATACCACATGCATCAGATGTGTTAAACTGTTGATCTCTTCGGCAGAAAATTTCCACCTGATACGACTCAATAACCCCTGGAAGGCCAAATCGGCAAATTGTTCATCGCTCAGAATAAGACTATAACATCGGCTTTTGATGTCCTGGAAATATTGGATGTATTCTAGAATTGACTCATTAGGCCTCTGTCTAACCGATGTCAAATCTGACAGTCATCCCAGTAAAAAATATCCATAGAACTGTTTCTCTAGATCGGCCCATCCTTCGATCGAGTTCGGTGATAACGAAGAAAACTATGCAAAAGCCGATCCAGAGAAGGATAATGGAAATAGACAGATTCTGAGAGCTTACTCAACCGATGCTTCCCCACACTGTACTAAGAATCGGCTGATATGTTCCATTGTAGATATGTTGTCTTGTCATTAGAATATTGAGAAATCTGGTATCATGTATCGGTGAGGTAATGGAACTCTGTCAAACCATTCTGGATACGGGTGCCGATATATAACTGTTTGATCTTTGGGCTTGATACCAAATTGCTCTTCCACCGTGTCCACAATCCTGGTTAACCAATCCTTCTCTCTTAGAATATCTTCCTGATCATGTGGAGGTGGATATGGTACCCAATTCTGCCTGTAATATTCTTCATAATGATTCCTCTAAAAGAATTCCGGATGTACCTCCTGCCGTTGCCCCTCGAATCGATCTTGTATTGGTGGATACATATTTGTCGATAGGTCCTTGTTTTGCCAAGTTTCCTCTGTCTCTATCGGCAAAGTCACACGATCCTGATCAGGCTCTTGAGCCGATGATTCTTATATCGTCTTCTTGATCAGATCTTGCAATGTATCCATCCATACTCCCGATGGATTACTGAATGCTTGATAAAATGATTCGTTGAACATCCCTTGCAACGGCTTGGAAGAATTCATAGGTGCTGAATGACCTGATTCTTTCATCAAAACACATTTTGGTAACTGTGCTTTTTGAATCAGCCCTTGTTTAGTCATACTGAAGGATTCCAATCAGAGCTTCTGAAAGTTGTCCATGTTTCGCTCTATATGCCGCCTTTGGTCTTCATTTAAATCCTCCATTGTAACTGGAACTATAATCTCCTCATCGGCTTCATCTTCAGTCGAATATGTCTTGGAATCCACCTTTTCTTTAGACATATTGACAACAAGATGCCCTCCGGGTTGATGAGTAAAAATCTAACTTCTAATCAGGCACTTGTAAAGTCCCGCTGGTTGATGAATAGCATTATATCACACCAGCCGATGGACGGTATTCAGGTTTCTCCAGCCGATGAATGAAATCCAGTCCAATCGGCTAATTAATGAAGATTTCTACCCTATCGGCCGATGAATATAGTATGGTTCTTATCAGCCGATAAATGAAACCTTCGGTCCCACTGGGCGTGCTAGAAAAGTATGTTCGCGCCGAGGTCCCTCACGCACCTTGGTGCGAACACGCCGATCGCCTAGGAGGTCTACTTAGCTTCAGTGTAGCCAGGGGCCGTGGGGTTCGATCGGCTCCGGTGTGTCGGTATGGGTGCGGGCGTGCCAGTTAATTTGACCCTGTAATTGACAAGGAGGTGAGGCGAGCAGGTTCATTGGACGGTGGGCCGATATAGGCACTCGCTATCGGCTGGCTGCCGAGAGGATCGGGAAGTTCTTCGATCGGCTAGGGAGCCGATATGGACAGGTGTCGACGAGGGATCGGCCGCAAAGCCGATGAAAGAAACAGGATGTACTCAGAAGATAGCAAAGCACACAAGATCCCTCCGGATAGCCGAATTGTAGTTCATCGGCTGGAAAAACCGATAAAAGCACATGTGGACTAGGTAAGGAATAATTTAAAAAGGCACGGGCTGTAAAGCCGATGCCGCTCAGGATATGACAGCATGAGACCCGTTACACGCCGTGACAGTTCCATTAACACCAAACCTTAAAGATCGGACCTAACCGAGATAGTACGAGGCCGAGTCTAGCAGCGATGATACGGAGTATACCGGATCAGCTATGCTGAAGCAAAGATAGGAATGAACCTATCGGCTAGCTGAGCCGATGAGGAGACTCCTCTCTGAAGGTGGGTGCGTATCGGCTAGGAGACCGATACGCTCGGTGTTACATGTCAAGGGACACCTCTAAAGGCTGATGCGTATCGGCCGAGTGGCCGATGCGCTGGGCGTGAAGCTCAGAGCATGGATAACTCATCGGCTAGCACTCCGATAATACGCCATGCATTAAACTATAAGCCTAAAGCTCGATCTACCGTCGACAGCCCCGTTGGTCGAACCTAACCGATGCAGCACGAAATTGATGACGACAGAGGGAGCTTAACAGGCCGATAGGCCCTGCACGGATGTGATGCGATACGTCTGATCGGCCTAAGAGGTCGAACCTAACTGATACGGCCTTAGACAGAAGAGAATATATTGAGATGGTGGCGGGAGTTACCCCTTCGCTGGAGATCAGACTTAACCGATGCAGCCCCGGTCGAGAGCCAGAACCCGCTGGTAAAACCTAGACAAACTAGGGTGGCGATGCGCCGAGATTGTATTTGATCAAGAGATATGTCATATGTTTCCAGGGGGTCTATATTTATACCCTAGGTTTACAAACAGAGTCCGACGTATTTACAACCATCGGACGTTATTTCCTAATAAGAACAAAGGAAAATATCTCTAAAAAAGTTAACTAACTAACTAAACCTTCCTAATAAGGTTACAATTTACAAAGATAAAACATCTTGCCATGGAGTCCACGGCTCTTCTGTAAACTCGGTTTTATCTGAATAATCTTCTAATTTGGAATCGAGTCTTCCTTCGCTACAACCCGATCGACTTCGTCACTGTAGCAATCAGACCTCTTTTTACTCAAGCCGATCCTTTTCCAACCTCTCCTCGGACCTGACCCCGATCGGATAATTCCCTGTCTTCAAACCGATCCAATCTTCTACTAATTTGATCGGCTTCTCTACAGTTCTGATCAGCTTTGTCTCATGAGCCGACCAGTATCTCCATTGGCCGATCCAGATCAAATTCTGGCGTTAACAGATTCCAAATTTTAGCGTTAACAGATATATGTTATCAACATTTTATATTATTTTATTGCTATTCGGTTGTCATGTAAATGATAGGCTTTTGTATCCAAATGATGTATCTCTTATATAGAAAAGTATGGGCAATATGGATCTCAAATTATTTGTTTAATTATAAATAAAATAACATTTAAATAATTTATAATCATATATGCTTTGAAATTATAATAATTTAGTTTAACTTTCTAATAATTAGTAGTTTATATATTAAGACGATAGCTTGAAAATAGGGAGGAGAATTTTGAAAGGACATACGGGTCGTCTGGTACAAATGTATTCAGAGGATGTGGGGGTAATTTGGTAACATGGTATTTGCAAAGGTATAGAGAGAGTAAACAAAAAGATGGAGTTATACTGGTCCATGATGCTAGTTTGGGTAATAGGCCTACTCCGATTTATATATATTGACTATGAATGGAATACATTGAATACAATCATGGGAGGTCTCTAATCTAGCCTACTGAACTAATCTCAGTGGGAAAGATGAAAGCTGTAGTCAATGGCTATAGTAGGTGGCTATCGACATACCCCTCCTTGAAGTAGCCTGATGTAGTATGGCTTGTATGGCTTATAATTCAATGCCTTTCCTTTGTAGGGGTTGTATTTATACCAAGGTTGGTACCATGTCCAAGCAAAACTCGAGGCAACCAAACATAGTATGGGAAGAATAATCTTTACCTTACCTTAGCTAGATCAAACTACTAGATCCTTTCTAACCTGAGACAGACTTACATCCTTACCAGCTTTATTATCCATATCTGATTATTGCTTTTCTTATAACCTTAAGTATGTTTTATTTATGGCTATCATATGTGCATACAAGTAGGGTATGCCATATTGACAACATTGATGGTAACCCCCGAACTCTATACAAATGCACCTACTAACCAACATAGTCATGTCGTTGAACATGCTTGGGTACATTAGTATTGCCCTTCCATTTCTAAGTAGTCGGTTCTTGAAAATTTAGATATATTTCATAATTTGAATCGCCCCATAATGTGCAATATTCTTGCTAGAAAAATCACACCACTTCCCCCATAATGTGAACTATCACGATGGAGCTTAAAACCCATTGTTAAGATTCATTTGAGTTCTACTCCTATTCACAACTCAAAATCTTTTGTTCACCATCCTCCACCCTGATGCTCAAGAAACTCTAACTTCCTTACTTCCATTTCCCCATCATCATCGACTTGGACATTGTGCCCTCATTTGTTGATGAAGGAAATGTAGAAGGAGGGCACCCTTCTTAGCATCGGAGTGCAGGGACCTGCAAGGGAGATACTGAACCACATCCCTTTTTAGGCAAAATAGTAGCCTTTTCTTCCTTCGTCTATGGGTGGATTTTTCCTCTGGCTTTTGAATTCCTTTCTTCAATTCTAAACCTCTATGGCATCTACTTTCTCCACCTCAACCCTAATTCTATTGCTTTCCTTGGCATTTTTCACACACCTGTGTGAAGCTTACTTTGGGGCATGACCCTTGATCTCTTCTAACATTTCTATGAGCTCTGGTTCATGCATAAATCCAGAAACATTACACACTACAAAATTCATTTCCTAGATGGGCGGAAGGATGAATACATAGTCATAAATCCTATTTAGATGTCAATAGTTCTTCCTAGATTTTCCATGTCCCAACCACTCCCCCTTCCCACAATCAAGCATGGACATCCTCCCATGTCATAACCAAATCCTTCCATGTCTTTATTGGGAAGATTTGGGAATTTAGAGACCGTGGTACAATGGAGCATGAAGTCATTCGTTACTTTGTTTGTTGTTAGATCGCTCTCTTAAAGGTGATATTACATGTTATTGGCATGGGGTAACTAGTTTATTTATCCTTCTCAGGACTTTTGCATTACTTCAACTATTGTATTTAACAATGTGACAACTATTCCATGCAGATCTCCTTGAGGACGTGGCAACCAGCCGCATCGAGAACATGGAGGACGATCAGGAAAGTGATGTCGAGAACATCCCTATCCCCCTACACATTAGCCCTAGCCGAATGGGACCAAAGAATTAATGTAAGTATTCAACCCTTCTTCCTCTCATTACCTGTGGGTATTATGGGGTTATGATGTTGAATATATAGGACCCCCTCCTCGATCACCAAGTAGCTACCATGACCAAGTGTGTGGGTGAAGACTAGGCCGGGTAGGCTTCAACCCTAGAGTCAACCGAACAAGACTTCAGGATCTGTCCTAGCAGCACTGCCACCACTAGAAAGAGGGAATGGAGTCAATCCTCAAGTTCTATATGAGGTGTCCTCAAGAAGATCACTCGCTCCTCCTTGGTAACTCCATAGTTTTCATTATCCCCCTCTCCTTCTTATACAATAGCATGGACGCAAAATAGTTTTGACCAAGTACTTTGTATTGGTACAGTACCCAACAACCCTTCCAATGGCTGCAAGCTAAAGCCTATTAGCTTCCTACCAAAGATGGAGACTAGGTAACCAAAATGCTATGACAAGCATTACCTATTTCATACTAGATGGGGATAAGATAACTTTTTTATCTTCATAGGGCCACCCCCACTGCCATGACCAATGCACATGAAAAAGGAGTAAGTCAACTCTCAACTAGCTGTAGTTGTCTCCTCTCCCACACCCCTCCCCCTCCTATGCCAAGCTCCACCATTGTCCACATTGGTGGGATAGAGTTCTACCAACCCTAGCTGGTTTACGCCTATGAGGAAATCATGCGCTAGGTTGGCGCCGCCAACTCTAAGATCGACTGCTTATTGGCTGAGCTCACTGCTGCCAACAAGAAAGTTCAAAGCTTGGAGGGCAAGCTAGCCTCTACATGAAGTGCCAATGAATGCATTTGAGTCCTTGTAAAGGAGATCATGGCCATCTAGCAGGAAGGCAAGAAGGCAGCTGAGGAGGAGCGGAGAAAGAGGGAAGACATTCCAGAAGGGCTAAAGAAGAAATTTGTTATCTTTATTTAGGTGGCAAATGGCCTAGGCAGTGGGGTACAACTCTCGTGGTTCTTAGACGAGAAGTATGTGTTATCGGCTATTGGTGAGTTGGTGCGAAAATGGAAAAACTTTCCTCTAACATTGCTAACAAAGCCACGACTGACACCCGAGTTGGCCCTTGATGCCAGCTCTAGACACACCTTGGTGTTTGTCGTCTTAAACCATCCTGAACTGTAAGTCGATAACAAAGTCAACCAAGGGGTCCCTAAGGAGGAAATAGAGAAGCTTCTAGGGCACTAGGAGAATGATGGCCAAGTGGTGGCCTATTTTTTCACCCTCGATGAGTAATTTCCTATTTCAATTATTCCATCTACTCGCTAGACATAAACCTTACATAATAATAGTGGTGCTTGGATGTAATATATTTATCATATCCTTTATCACTATTGTGTTGTAGTGGCAATGATGTTGCTATTGAGGCCAACCAACAACGTGGCCATTCTCCTTCACCCATTTAGATGTCTTATGGTCCCCTTCCCAACATCTGATATGGCAATACTAACCTCAAGAAAATAGCTTCTCTTGAGGCACAACTAGCATTCTTCTAAAACCAATGCCACAATAAGCCTAATATTCCCTTAAACCTTCGCACTTTTATAGAGCAGATCTTATATTTTTGTAGTTGCCCAAGAGATTTGCAAGCTCTTGAAAAAGAAGATACAATCCTCATATGATGAGAGTAGGGTTCTAGCGCTATGGCCAGAAGCTGACAAGATAGCTACAAATCTTGTAGGTAGGGATAGTGATATTTGGCACGTGCATGGTGCTCAGTTGCACTTGCTAGGAGCTGCATATAACTCAATGTTAACACTGTAATTTTAAAGGGCCATTCATGGATTCGATCATACAAGAAAAGGCAATAAAGTTGATGGGGATTACAAGTGAAGACCGGATTCAAACAAGTTTATATCCCTTGAAGCCATTATGAGTTGGTTCCTTATTTGTAAATATCTCTTGTAAATAGACAGGAGTAGTTTTCTTTCCTTTTTCTTTGAGGAATATTATCTCGTGTCTATCTTGGAGTTGTACAAACCTAAATGTATAAATAAGCACACTGGGGATCTTGATGATTAGAATTAGATGAACGCAATCAAATTTGGCACATCGCCACCTCTAGAGTAGAAGTAACATAGTTTTTGATGAGATCATACATTGGGTTGAGCTGCATCATTTAAATTCGATATCTAGCATGAGGTAAGTCTCCTCATATAGTAAACGCATCGGTTTGGTTTGGATTTTCTTGGTTTGGTCCGATATATTAGTGAAGTTTATGCATTTGCTAGTTATCTTGATGCCTTCAGTTCTATCTAAGACTATGTTGATTTTGACCTCCTAGTTTGATCTAGTGTATCTATCACACTGGTATATAATATATCGGCTTATTAAGTTTATCTTATATTGTCTGATTAGGTCCAATCTATTGTATGAGTTTAGACAGTCGATAACTTGAGTCCATATTGGTCTATTGGTCATTTGGCTTCTAACTAATATCTATCACCTAGACAATCGATAGCTCGAGTTTGTATCGGTCTATTGGCCGATTGGCTTATTAGTCTAATTTTTTCAATCTCCCTTATCAATTACTTGTCAAATTGACTAGCACGCCCTGAACCTCTAGATTTTAAGGACCTGCAATAGAGCTAAGCAAACCTCTCAGACTTTCATGCATGCGATGCATCAACATGGACATCAAACAATTTGCATCAACATGCTCATTTGGCACACCTAGTGGGACAATCTTTTTCAAACCAACATGTCTAGGATGGAAGTCAAAACTAACAATATGATTCTGGTGACCTTGGAGAACCTGACGAAAGCATAGAAGCAATAGGTGGAGAAATCTGTGAACGATTTTCAAAAGTTGTGCTTGGAGTTGTTTAGCATGATTCAGCATGGGCCAATCCAGAAGAAGCAATTTCCAAAATCAGTTCTAGTTGGAGATTCAAGTTAACAAGCACCTAGTAGTCCGTAGAAATCCTTCTAAGGTTTGGTGAACAAAGCTATGCACCGTACATTAATAAATCAATCTAGGGTATTGGTGAACACACTCTAGAATTTGATAAAAAGGATAGTGGATGGATCGATAGGTCATGAACCTTATTATGGCCTTGTTTATCTGCCACAAAGGACATCGGCACACATTATCACCACTGCACAAGTGCCGATAACATTAAAGGTTACTCAACTAACTTATGGGATAGAGAGAGATGTGATTTCCTGTTGTTGTGTGCCAAATTTCATGGGGGCCAATCAGATTGGCGAAGACGTGAGCGAGTCGACGATGGTCTGATCGGAGCGGATGTCACCTTAGTCACGCGAAGGCCTAGGAGTTCTGCTTCGTTCTAGTGTAGGTCCTTATTCTTTGAGGTTTGAGGGCGTGCCAGTCAATTTGGCGTCAATCGTCTGATGGGCCGATACGGCTCACCCTATCGTCTGAAGGATTAAGTAATAAAGACGTGGAATAAATTAAAGGACTTATCGGCAAAAGAGCCAATGATGCTCTGAACAGTGTGAGTATTGAAAAGCAAGGAGTAGGATACCAATTGCCCTGAAGTTATGAGGACCAGTGACCACCGTGACAACACCATTAAAGCCAAACTCGATAGATTGGACCAAATCGAGATAGTATGAGACCGATGCTAATGACACAGAGATAGCAGAGGCAAGGTTGAACATAACAATGGAAAGGACGGGGTGAGGCCATCTGTTGCTTATCGACCGAATGTCTGACATAGGCCTATATCTAATCTCATCAGCTATCTGAGCCGATGGGGAACGAAACCCGTTTGATCTCAATTTCAGCCCTATTGGGTATGAACTTGATAGATCGGACCTAATCAAGATAGTATTAGGCTGAGTCCGATGGGGCTAGATCGATCGGTAGCAGATTAATCGTTGAGGATATAAGACATATATATATATGTGTGTGTGTGTGTCGGCCGAATAGCTGTTATAGTAGGCGTCAAGTGCAAGATAAGGATAACTCATCAGCTACACATTCTAATGAAACATTGCATGAGAAACCCGTCGGTCCAATGGCTCGATCTACCACCATCGATCTCGTAGGTTAGACCTAAGTGATGCGGCACAAGGTCGACGACTACGAAGAGAAACTGATCAACTGGTAGGCCTTACACAAATGCAATGTGGTACGTTTGGTCAGACTAAAAGGTCAGACCTAACTGATACAGCTTTCTAAAGAACGAACAGACCAGGGTAGTGGTGGGACTTACCTCTTCACTAGAGATCAAACTTAACCGATGCAACCCCATATTGAGATCTTGAACACGCTGGAGTAAAACTAGACAAGCAAGGATGGCAATGCACCAAAGGTTGTGTTGATGTATGATCTGTTGATATTTCACAAGGTTCCTGGGGTCTATATTAATACCTTAGAGTTACAAGAGTCTAACATGGTTAGAGACCACACCCAGACATTATTTTCTAAACACACAAGGAAACTATCTCTATGGAGTTAACAAAGTTAATCAAAGTTGCCTAGATTATAAAATATATTCTATATAGATAAAATACCCTACCTTGGATCCTATGACTCCTCCTCAAACTTGGTCCCATATTGATAACTTTCATCTTTGATTGGATCAAATCCATCCTTAATCTATTCGATTAGCTCTCTCACTGTTATCAATCAACTTCCTACCATAAGCCGATCAGTTCCTCCTTCATCGGCCAATCCTATTTCTAGGTTGACCAAATTTTAGCATTAACACATCCTTTCAATTTTGGTGTTTTCCACTGATCGCATTGCTCAACTTTCACAATCTTACAGGGCAATGATAAAGAAGCACCAACAATTAATGCAAGTGGTTGGCCGATTATGTACAAACCGCCATCACTGAGCTAGGACACGATGCTCCCTCTCCATCGTCTCTCCTCTAGGCGCCACGACCAACAGGAACAAAACACAATAAACTGCCAACTTGCCCTATCTCCAAGAAACAAAAACCCAGTGCTAATATCACGTTCACGGTGCCGATCTCCCAAGGACCTCTTACAGCGACATGCTCAAGCCAATGGACAAGCCAAAGCTTCAAATAAAAGTTTAATTAAGTTGATCAAGTGCAAGATTGATGAACAACCATGGAGATGGTATACTACATTAGCTGATTTATTATGGTCTTATCAGATGACGTTCCATGGGTCTACTAGGTTATCGCCATATCATTTGGTGTATGGGCATGAAGCAGCTTTGCCTTGGGAAACTAATATCGGCTCCAGGAGAACATCTTTGTAGGATCAGCTGATAGCTGATGATTATTATAACTTATTGATAGATGAACTTGATGATTTGGTTTAGAATCGGTTAAGAGTGCATAAAAGGATTAAAGAAAATAAGGCTAGAGTGGCTAGGCATTACAACAAAAAGGTGATGACAAAATCGTTTTGAAGGAGATCTCATTTGGAAGTTAATTTTGCTGATTGGGACTAGGGATAATAAGTTTGGAAAATTGTTGCCTAATTGAGAAGGGCCTTATCGAATCAATTGTTGTGTGCCTAGTAATGCTTGTATATTGGAGAATCTTGAAGTAGAAGAATTTGTCAAAGCACTCAATGGAAAATATCTTAAGAAGTATTGTCCTAGCATTTGGATTGATGCCTAAATTTCCTAAATCTGTGGTACCCACATATCACAGAGGATGCTAGATGCTTAGCGCCACTTCAAACAGCCTGTTTTGATTCTATGACTAACATCTGCATCAATATCTCCATCCATCTATAGCATCGATCTTAGATATCGAATGGTGTCCTTCTTAGGCACTACTTGGCCTCCTAAACTCACATCTCCTTCCTCATGTGTGATATTGCTAAAATCGCACCTCAAGTATTCCTTCTTAGTTCTACTTACTCTAAAACCTTTGGACTCAAAAGTCTGCTGCCATAACTCTAGTTTCCTATTTACTCATATTCAGCTCTCATCAACTATTACTATATCATCTACAAAAAGCATACACCAAGAGATATCCTCTTGGATATTTCTTATAACCTCATCCATTATCAACACAAAGAGGTAACACTCAAGGCTGATCCTTGATGTAGTCGAGAAGTAACCAGTGTTACCATATTTTGTCCGAACACTAGTTATAGCATTGTTGTACATATTTTTGATGAGAAAGACATACTTTGTTGAGACTTTATGTTTGTCCAAAGCCCACCATATAACATTTCTTGTTATCTTGTCATAAGCCTTCTTCATGTCAATACAAACCATATAGATACTTCTTCTGCTCTCTAAACCGCGCCATAACTTATAAAGAAAATTGCTTCTATGGTTGATCTTTCAGACATTAAATCAAATTGGTTAATAGACATCCACATCGTTTCACTCAAATTGGTTCATAGTTTTCAGCGTTAAAATATTACAAGAATTATTTTATTGCTTCAATCATGCACAGGCGAATTTTATCAATCTCATCGATAGAGCGGATGTCTTCTTCATTAGAGCCAACAATGGTTTTTAAATTGTTGTGTTGATGATCAACTTGGCGTACCATTGCTACAACACTGGCCAACTGATCTTATATCACTTACAGTTGGTCGATAAGATGGGATTATGTGGCTTCAACCTTAAGGAGCTTGAGGTTGCCAATAAGAATGCTATTGTAGTGTTTGATGAGGGTGAATGTGATTCTTGTGCTATTCACAGGTCTAGTCTTGCCTCTTTGCAATCCAAGTATGCTACTTTACTTGATGAGAATGAAGAGCTGAAGGCTAGGTCACTCTTGTTGGGTGCATGCAAGTCCAGCTCAGGCTTGCAATCTGAGCTGGCAGAGAAGAACGCCAAGATCTTTGTTCTTGAGAAGGCCAGTTTAGATAGCATAGCTGTTGTTAAGTGTGAGCTTTGTGAGAGGTTAGAGTTAGAGCTTGAGTCCTGCAGGCATGACAAGATGACATCCGAGGAAGAAAACACATACCTTCGGACCATCTTGAGCTAGGTGTCTTATAGAGAGCCGCAGTTGGGCATGATGGTCAACAAATTAAAAAGGGGAATTGGTGGACCAGGTGTAGACTTTGTTCCACTTAGGAAAGATGAAAATCTCTATGGCAAGATTGGTGAGTGCAGTAGCTTGAAACCAAGTGAGAAAGCTTCCACCACTCCAAAATTGATCAAAATCACTCAAGCTAAACCCACCCAGCCCACTGTTAAGGACAGAGTGTTTGTTGAACCTCCAAAAGCTCCACCCTAGAAACAAGTGTGGATTTCAAAACCTAACTATCTCAAGAATCAACTTGACACTCTGCCAAACATATCTAAGGATTTCCTTCCTAGAGCCAAACTACCAATAAGAGTAAACCATACCTACAAGAGAGTAAACCAACCACCTAAGAGAGAGGTGAGGTATCACTGTGGGTACTGCCAAAGGGGTGGTCACCTTGTTCAGTTCTGCTTTAGGAGGAAGAGAGATGAGCGGCAAGAGTACAAACTAAACAACCGAAACATGTACTGTCCTCCTCATGGTATACATGTACTACTTGTTCAGAGGAACATTGCTAGACCTAGAGGTACAATGCCTCAAGGTGCTAAGCCTTAGGTTGCGAGATCACACAGTGGTTGTGCCCGGTGGGGTTTGGGTCGTGGTCAATATGACCAAAGATCCCGTGACGATGGCTTTCAGTCCCACAACTCTAGCATACCATGTGTTCCCCCTCATGGTGATTACTTTCCTCAAATGGGACTGGGTATGCTTGGTGCTTTTTCTAACCCTTTTCTAGGGCAAATGACTCAACACTGGTACGCTTCATAGTTTATTAACACCAATGTTGTGCCATTTGCTCATTCCCTTCCTTTCTATTGTGTAGGACGGAGGCCTAGAGAACATGTGGCTCACTGATTCTGGCTGTTCGTGCCATATGACTGAAAATTCAAAATGGTTCTCTAGCCTCAACCCCGTGCAATGCAAGGAGTACATCACATTTGGGGATAATAACAAAGGTAAAGTGGTATCTCGTGGATCCATCCCGCTCAACGAGAATTTTGTTCTCAAGGATGTTGCCTTGGTTTCAAATTTACATTTCAATTTGCTTTCTGTTTTGCAACTCCTTGGGGATGGTTTTGAAATGCATTTTAAGACTGGCTTGTCTTGTGTACTTGATTCTTAGGGTAATCTTGTCTATCACATTGTCCTATTCGGCCGTGTCTTTTGAGCTAATTTTTCTCACTCTTTTGGGTCATCTCGTTGCTTGGTGGCCGGATCCTCCTCTGAATTGTGGAAGTGGCATAGGAGACTGGGTCATTTGAGATTTGATTTACTAGCTAGGTTGAGTTCACTTGATGTGATCTGAGGATTGCCCAAGTTGAAATCTAAGAAGGATTTGGTTTGTCACCCATGTCATCACGGGAAGATGGTTGCTACTTCTCACCCCCCTGTGAACCAAGTCATGACCAAGGAACCCGGTGAGCTACTTCACATGGACATAGTTGGTCCAACTAGGGTTCAGTCGGTGGGTGGAAAATGGTACGTTCTTCTAATTGTTGACATTTTTTCTTGATATTCTTGAGTGTTTTTCTTGGAAAGTAAGGTTGACATCTTTTCTCATGTACAGGACTTAATTATTCAATTGCAAAATTAGTTCCCTAAGAATGCTATGAGAGCAATTCGCAGTGACAATGGTACAGAATTCAAGAATACTCATTTTAAAATCTTTTGTACTTCTTTAGGCCTCAAGCATCAGTTCTCCTCTCCTTATGTTCAATAGCAAAACGGTGTTGTTGAGCGTAAGAATCAGACCCTTGTTGAGATGGCTAGGATGATGCTCGATGCGCATTGGACTCCTAGGCAATATTGGGCTAAAGCTATCAACACCTCGTGCCAAGTTTCAAATCGCATTTTCCTTCAGGCTTTCAAGACGAAAACTTCTTATGAGTTGCAGTTTGGACGTCCACCCAAGGTGAGTCATTTTAGGGTGTTCGGATGCAGGTGTTTTAGCCTGAAACAAGGTATTCTAGACAAGTTGGAGTCCAAATCTTCAAATGGCATCTTTCTAGGTTGTGCACTCCATTCACGATTTCTATCTTTGAGCGTGCAGGTGAGCACAAAATTGGTGAAATCATCTTTGTTGAAGATGAGCAGGAAGACGATGATTGGGGTGATCCTAAGTTGACTCCACTAGCTGCTCCTCATGAGCCTGCGTCGACAATTTTAGCTCATGGTCCTAACCTTTCTTCTTCCACTACTTGCGGACCGTTCGAGCAGCTCTCTCAGCTTGTGTTAGCTACATCTGAGGAAGTACCAACTACTGTTGAGGAGGAGGCGACAACCTCTAGGGAGTCTCCATGCCACATTCAGCGTCACCATCCACCTCAGACCATGACTGGCATCATCGACCAGTGAATCACACGGTCCAGGTCCTATCAAATCTCACACTTTGCCCATTTTGCACTTGTTGCATCGTTTGAGCCCCGAGATGTTGGACATGCTTTATCTAATCTTGATTGCGTTAGTGCCATGCATGAGGAGTTAGAAAACTTTGAGTGAAACCACGTTTAGGTCTTATTTCCACCTCTACTAGATTGTCATCATATAGGAACCAAGTGGGTTTTCAAAAACAAACAGAGCGAAGATGGGATGGTAGTGAGAAACAAGGTTAGGTTAGTAGCCTAAGGTTTTTATTAGAAGGAGGGTATTGATTATGAAGAAACCTTTGCTCCTGTTGCCCATTTAGAAGCTATTAGGATCCTTTTAGCCTTTGCTGCTTTAAAGGATTTAAAGCTTTTTCAAATGAATGTCAAAAGTGCCTTCTTAAACAGGTACATAGAGGAAGAGTTTTATGTCAAGCAACCTCCTGGTTTTGAAAATCCCATGTTCCTAAACCATGTCTTTAAACTTCAAAAACCATTGTATGGTTTGAAACAAGCCCCTATAGCTTGGTATGAGCGTTTGAAAACATTTTTGGTTGAAAAGGGTTTTAAAGTGGGATCAATTGATAAAACACTTTTCCTCCTCAAGCAAAGCATTGACACTCTCATTGTTTAGATATACGTGGATGATATCATTTTTTGTGGTTCATCTCATGTCTTGGTTGCCAAGTTTGCAGATACAATGAGCAGGGAGTTCAAGATGAGCATGAGCATGATGGGCGAGCTCAATTTCTTCCTCGGCTTGCAAATCAAGCAGACTCAAGAGGAGACCTTTGTGCATCAAGGTAAGTACACAAAGGACATCCTGAAGAAGTTTGACTTGGGCGAGGCTAAGACTCTTTCGACTCTCATGTGCACCATAGCAGCGTTGGATGCTGATGAGGATGGTGAGCCAGTGGACCAGAAGGAGTATAGGAGCATGATTGGCTCACTCCTATAGTTGACAGCGATGAGGCTAGACATACAGTTTGCCATGTGTCTGTGTACTCAGTTCCAATCATCACCGTGTACTTCCCATAAGAATAATAAGATACCTTCACTATACACCCAAGTTTGGTTTGTGGTATTCCTCTTCTTCAACTCTCACGCTTTGTGGTTATTCGGATGCAGATTTCGTTCGTTTTCGTCTAGAGCGCAAGTCCACTTCTGGTATGTGTCAATTTTTAGGGTCTTCTCTTGTCTCTTGGCCCTCTCACAAGCAAACTAGCGTAGCCCAATCAACCATAGAAGTCGAATATGTTGCTGCTGCTAGCTGTAGCTCCTAGTTGCTTTGGATGATTTACACTTTGAGAGACTTTGGGTTGAGCTTCTGATACGCCTCGATGTCCCGATCTTCATGACATAGGATCAATCACCAGATAACTAGCTTCAAAGAAGCTGAGATAACTTGCTGCAATCAGCAATAACTAGTGCAACCTGACGAATAAAACTCGAAGCCAACCACCGTCTCAATACGGCAACCTGAATCGAGAATTCTCCCAACCACACTCTCAAAGAAACCAACCAACACAGCCTACAATCAATCGAAGAGACCTCGAAGGGAGTAGGAGCACCAATTGGGAGCGGATGAAGCCGCCGCTTCTGTAATTCCTGCAAAGTAAGTCACAAGAGCAAAGGGGTAGAGATCAACTCTCAGGGGTTTGCTAGCGCATAGCTGAATAAAGTGGTCTACATTCTCAATATCATAATCTGTGATTACAATGAGTCTACGGGGTATTTATACTAGCAACAGCCCTGCTAGATAGGTGGAAACTCGAAAAGAAAATAACTAGTTCGACTATGTGAAAAGACCTCTTCAGAATGAGCTCCTGGAGAGTTTCCGCGTGCTGTTAGTCTTCTGCGCAATCTTTATTGTTTTAGCAATAACTCCATCTAGGAAAGTCCAAATGATTCACAGTTTGTTGCATTGGATTCTTGACTTGACACCCTTTCCAACCATATATGCCATGCACCATTTAATATTATAGAATGGTACAGTTTAATACATAAACTTTAGCATCAGGCTGGCTGTTGACCTTCCGAGCAGTATACACTAAACGGTGGTCTGTGACCAAATGGTAGCTCCAAACTGGTCAAGCCTAGACTCATTGGAAACTAGACTTGAAGAGCTTTCGAAAACGTGCTCATAGACCACCATACCTTCTGGGAATCAAAATATATGACTGTTTCTTCTAGACGGTTCTGCAGAGCTGAACTATTTCAAGTGTAGTTCGTGGTCGGCAACTGGTCTGAAGTGGTCTGCAGCTGGTCGAAAGTCATCTCCTTGTGTGTTCATGTCTTCCTCCTTAGTGAACCTAACCATTAATATTGTACACGACTTAGGTAGTATATAATTCTCATTAATATTAAAATGAATCTCATAAAGTAACGCGTGCACCTCTTGTTGTAGCTTCTTTGCTCGACTACATGTAATCAGTCCATCAATTACTTGGACTGGTGTTGATGTAGGTGAGACCTGAGTTGGTGTAGCTTGAGTTGAGGGTTGTGACATATTGCTTGATGGCATGGTCATATCATCCTCCCTCCCTTGAAAATGAGTCGTCCTCGACTCTGAAGTATGTTTACTTGTGAATGGAGATAGGTCAGCAACATTGAAGGTGTTGCTCACGCCATAACTTGGTGGAAGATCTATCTTGTATGCATTGTCATTGATCTTTGTAAGAACACGAAATGGACCATCCCCTCGTGGCATCAATTTGGATTTGCGCTGATCTGGAAAGTGATCCTTGCGCAAGTGAATCCACACCAAGTCCCCTGGTTCAAACAACACTTTCTTCCGATGCTTGTTTATACTTGCAGCCTTGCGTACCGCCTTGAGCTCAATTACTTCCTTAGTCTTCTCATGTATCTTCTTTATGTATGCAGCACGATTGAAGGCTTCCATGTTGGTTCTTTCCTGCAATGGAAGGGGCAACAAGTCTATTGGAAGAATAGGTTTGAACCCATATACGATTTTAAAAGGACACAAATTAGTGGTAGAGTGTACTACCCTATTATAAGCAAACTCCACATGAGGCAAGCAATCCTCCCAATCCTTCAAGTTCTTTTTCACCATGGTTCGCAGCAACATTGATAAGGTTCGATTCACCACTTCAGTTTGTCCGTCGGTTTGGGGATGACAAGTGGTGGAGAACAAGAGCTTGGTCCCAAGATTTGCCCACAGCGTTTTCCAAAAGTAGCTCACAAACTTGACATCACGATCCGACACTATTGTCCTAGGCATTCCATCTAGCCTCACAATTTCTCTGAAAAACAAATTAGCAAGGTGTGAAGCATCATCGGTCTTATTGCAAGGGATAAAATGAGCCATCTTTGAAAATCTATCAACCACAACAAAAATTGAATCTTTTCTCCTCTAAGTTCTAGGCAATCCTAAAATAAAATCCATGCTTATATCTTCCCAAGGAGTATTTGGTGTAGGTAATGGAGTGCATAAACCATGAGGATTTAGTTTGGACTTAGCTTTATGGCATGTGACGCATTGCTCCACAAATCTGATGACGTCTCTTCTCATCTTGGGCCAATAGAAATGATGACCGAGTAGCTCATATGTCTTCTTTTGTCCAAAATGCCCTGTTAATCCTCCTCCATGTGATTCCTGTAACAACAACAATCTAACCGAAGAATTTGGAACATAAAGTTTGTTAGCTCTAAACAAGAATCCATCATTGATGTGATATTTTTCCCAACCTTTTCCGTCTTTACAATGGGCATATGGTTCTGAAAATTCAAGATCATTTTTGTACATATCTTTCAAATTTTCAAGACCCAAAACCTTTACCTCAAGTTGGTTCAGCAACACACTCTTCCGAGACAACGTATCGGCAACAATATTGTCCTTACCTTTCTTATACTTCACAATGTATGGAAATGTTTCGATGAACTCAACCCATTTGGCATGGCATCGGTTCAGTTTAGCTTGACCTTTCAAGTACTTCAAAGCTTCATGATCGGAATGAATAACAAAATCCTTTGGCCATAAGTAGTGCTGCCATGTTTCAAGCACACGTACCAAAGCATACAATTCTTTGTCATATAAAGAATAATTCAGTTGAGCACCTCCCAATTTTTCACTAAAATATGCTACAGGTTTTCCTTGTTGCATTAAAACTCCTCCTATCCCAATCCCACTAGCATCACATTCCACTTCAAAAGTTTTAGGGAAATCAGGAAGAACATGTAGTGGTGCTTGAGTTAAACGTTTCTTTAATTTTTGAAAAGCATTTTCTTGTGTGTTTCCCCATTTAAATTCAACTCCTTTCTTGGTTAATTCATTTAAGGGAGCAGCGATTGTACTGAAATCTCGCACAAACCTTCTATAAAAACCAGCAAGGCCAAAAAACTTCTCACTTGACTTACATTTGTTGGAGTGGGCCAATCCTTGATGGCTTTCACCTTGCTTTCATCCACTTCTATTCCTTTTCCTGAAACAACAAAGCCAAGAAACACAACATGGTCTGTGCAAAAACTGTACTTCTCAAGATTAGCAAATAATTTCTTCTTTCTAAGCTCATCTAGGACTTGTCGAATGTGACTCACATGCTCTTCAAAAGACTTGCTGTAAATTAAGATATCATCGAAGTAGACAACCACAAATTTCCCAATAAAAGCTCTCAAGACATGGGTCATTAATCTTATGAAAGTACTAGGAGCATTAGTCAAACCAAAAGCCCTAACTAACCATTCATACAGCCCAAATTTTGTTTTAAATGCAGTTTTCCATTCATCTCGAGTTTTCATTCTTATTTGATGGTAACCACTTCTCAAATCAATTTTATTAAATATTGTGGAGCCACTCAATTCATCAAGCATGTCATCTAAGCGTGGAATAGGATGATGGTAGCGGACAGTGATGTTATTTATAGCCCTACAATCAACACACATCCTCCAAGATCCATCTTGTTTAGGTACTAAGATCACAGGAACAGCGCAAGGACTTAAACTTTCACAAACAAAACCTTTGTCAAGAAGTTCTTGTACTTGCCTTTGTATCTCCTTCGTTTCTTCAGGGTTGGTTCGGTATGGTGGTCGATTAGGTAGTGTAGCCCCTGGAATGAGATCAATTTGATGCTCAATCCCACAAATTGGAGGTAGTCCAGCCGGTGTTTCCTTTGGGAAAACATCTCCATAGTCCTGCAACAGATGAGATACAACACTAGGAAGAGAGGTGATGTCGTTAGCTGAAATTCAAATGTCTTTGCACACAAGTACAAAGAGCACTTGATTTGGGTTGTTCCTTACTCCTCTCATTTCAGATTTTGTGGCTAACATAACTAGATTTTCTCCCTCTCCTTTCTTTTTTTCTCTCACATTTGGCTTGTGGCTCTCACTCACCGAATTGTGGATGGCACTCAATTTCTTTTGCTCTTCTCCTCCATTACTTGCTGGACCAATTTCAGATTTCTTTTGTAAGTGCCCAGCCATGATTTGTTGAGGGGTCATGGGCTTTAACACAAACTTCTTTCCCTTCAAATCTAGTGTATACTGATTTGTTCTCCCACAATGCTGAGTGTAACGGTCATATTGCCATGGTCTTCCAAGCAGCAAGTGACACACAGACATGGGTGCTACATCACACTACTATGTAACCATATTCATCAATCTTGAATGGAATTTTCACACGATGCCCAATCTTAATATCTCCCGAATCATTCAACCATTGGACATGATGTGGATGCGGATGTCGCTGTAGCTTTAGACCAAGCTTGTCAACCATTTCACGACTTGCAAGATTGTGACAGCTCCCTCCATCTATGATCACCTTCACTACTTTGTCTTGCACCTTTGCACGTGTTTGAAATAAATTGTGCCGCTGTCTATTTTCAGCTTCTTTCATTTGAACACTCAAGATTTGAGCCACTACAAGAGCAGCCCCCTGCTCAAATTCACACCCTGTATGTTCCTCATCTTCATGGGCTTCTTCAACATACTCTTCTTCATCTTCTTCTTCACTAACTGATTCATACTCTCCATTATCATTCACAATGATCACCCGATTGTTTAGTCACTCTCTACTTATATGCCCACGGCCTCCACACTTGAAGTACTGAATTCCACTACTCTTGGCTGTAGAACCTACTGAAGTAGAGGTGGATGCCGCTGGTTTAGAGCTCAGGTTTGGGGCAGCAGTGTTCTTCCCACTAAAAACACTCTGAACATTAGAACGTGACTCTCCAAACGAGTTTTTCGCTGATGAGGGTGCAGTAGTGAACTTCGAGACTTGCTTGCTTCCCCCGGATATGTTCCTCATACCAAATGACAAGGACTTGCTGCTCTTAGCATCTTGCTGCAATTGTCATTCAGCTTTGGTTGCTTGATGTACCAAATCAATTAGATGACGGTACGATTGAAACTCAACAATGCGCTAAATATTGCGATGCAAACCAGCCATGAAACGTGCAATAGTTTGGTCTTCATCTTCATACACATTGGCTCTAATCATAGCCTTCTCCATCTCTTTATAATATTCCTCAACAGAGAAACTTCCTTGCTTTAGATTCTGTAATTTATCAAAAAGATCACGCCGATAGTGCTTCTGCAAGAAACGTTTTCTCATTTCTTGCTTCATTTCATCCCAAGTTTCAATAGGATGTTCTCCATCTTCCTCAAGATCAGAGAGAAGTTGCTCCCACCAAATCAAAGCATATCCCTCAAACTCTAGAGATGTCATGGCTAATTTCTTCTTTTCGGAATAATTATGCAAGCGAAAGATCTTTTCCACTTTCAACTCCCAAGTGAAATAAGCTTCAGGATCAGATCCTCCATCAAATTTTGGCATGGTAAATTTTAGTTTGCCAAACCTCTCCTCTCGGTTGCCTCCTCTACGAGCTCGGCGACCATGTCGATATTAGGACTGATCATCATCATTCTCTTCAGATTCATCATGATCATCATTTCTTCGATTTCGATCTCTTCCTCTCTACCATGTGCAGCACCTCGGTTCCTCCTTCCTTGCTCTCTAGCTCTTCTAGCAGCAGCTCTTCCTTCACTTTCTTCTCCATCTTCACCATGGTTGCTTGCACCATCACAAGGTGGACGGTGTTCTCTGATTTCAGCCAAGATGGCTTGAAGATATTGTGTCAACCGGTCTTGTCTATCTTCTTGGCTTTGTTTGAGCTCATTAAATTGTGCAATAGTAACACATTCTTCTACCTCAGATTCACCCATCTTCCTGAAAGGTTAGCAAAATACAAGCAATATATTTGTATATGTTGACTGGAAAGTTTTTGGTGACTTTCTCAACCTTACCTCTCTGACCAACCAAAGCTCTTATGAATTCCGTGCTGCGGATTACAAATAAAATGTGTGGTGGTAACCAAAAGTGATGGCGAGGCGAATACAAGATCAGAGAGTACCGATTGTGATGGTTTTTATGTGGAGCTTGGTGGGGAATTGATACACAAGGAATGCAATCTGAATTCTAGTTGTTGTTATGTTAAGTAACAATCCAAACTAGAAGTTATATGTCCAATGCTGACCACAAGATATGATAGATATAAATAGATCACACACACGCAAAGAATTTTTAGAGTTGATGCAAATAAAGGAGTATGATTAGGATGCAAGTGTTGCGATCAAACCCAACCAAATTTTGCACCAAACACAAATAGCAAACTGGTTGTACAACTTGATATGATAAACTTCAGTACTTGTGCACTTCAACAAACTGAACTTCAGTTTTTCTTTCTCAACTTTTCTCAACTCTTTCTCTTTTTTTTTACTTTTCTTCTTCTTCTTTTTTGAGACACTTTTTTTTCTTTATAGAACTAAGAACAAAGATTAAAAATAACAGAAGCACACTTTATAAAAGAAACAAGACACAATCAGAAGCTATAACTTGATAGAATCAAAGTTTACACAAAAGACGATAAAGGTTTTAGATTTTTTTTTTGTGTGGGGATTTTCAGATATATCAAACAGGCACAAAGGACACACGAAGGACAATACGATCAGCAACTAAACAAGACTCTAAAGGACTAAAATATAAGAAAACTCACACAAATAACAGATTGAAACAAAGGGCTATGACAATTTTATGGCTTATAGTGGATAGGACGAACAAAATTATATGTAGCTAAGGGTAAAGAATCCTATCGTGGTAACGAAAGCTCTGATACCAGATGATACGCCTCAATGTCCCGATCTTCACGACGTAGGATCAATCACCAGATAACTAGCTTTGAAGAAGCCGAGATAACTTGCTACAAGCAGCGATAACTAGTGCAACCTGATGAATAAAACTCGAAGCCAACCACCGTCTCAATACGGCAACCTGAATCGAGAATTCTCCCAACCACACTCTCAAAGAAACCAACCAACACAGCCTACAATCAATCGAGGAGACCTCGAAGGGAGTAGGAGCACCAATTGGGAGCGGATGAAACCGCCGCTTCTGTAATTCCTGCAAAGGAAGTCACAAGAGCAAAGGGATAGAGATCAACTCTCAGGGGTTTGCTAGCGCACAGCTGAATAAAGTGGTCTATATTCTCAATATCATAATCTGTGATTACAATGAGTCTACGGGGTATTTATACTAGCAACAGCCCTGCTAGATAGGTGGAAACTCGAAAAGAAAATAACTAGTTCGACTATATGAAAAGACCTCTTCAGAATGAGCTCCTGGAGAGTTTCCGCGTGCTGTTAGTCTTCTGCGCAATGTTCATTGTTTTGGCAATAACTCCACCTAGGAAAGTCCAAATGATGCATGGTTTCTTGTGTTAGATTATTGACTTGACACCCTTTCCAACCATGTATGCCATGCACCACGTAATATTATAGGATGGTACAGTTTAATACATGAATTTTAGCATCAGGCTGGCTGTTGACTTTCCGAGCAGTATACACTAAACGGTGGTATGTGCCCAAATGGTAGCTCCAAACTGATCGGGGCTAGACTCAATGGAAATTAGACTTGAAGAGCTTTCCAAAACGTGCTCATAGACCACTATAGCTTCTGGGAATCAAAATATATGACTGTTTCTTCTAGACGGTTCTGCAGAGCTGAACTGGTTCGATGTAGTTCGTGGTCGGCAACTGGTCTGAAGTGGTCTGCAGCTGGTCGTAAGTCATCTCCTTGTGTGTTCATGTCTTCCTTCTTGGTGAACGTAACCATTAATAATGTACATGACTTAGGTAGTATATAATTCTCATTAATATTAAAATGAATCTCACAAAGTAGCGCGTGCACCTCTTGTTGTAGCTTCTTTGCTCGACTACATGTAATCGGTCCATCAATTACTTGGACTGGTGTTGATGTAGGTAAGACCTGAGTTTGTGTAGCTTGAGTTGAGGGTTGTGACATCTTGCTTGATGGCATGGTGATATCATCTTCCAAAGAGTCCCACTACTTTGTGACAGTACCCGTGCTATTAGTGTGGCAAAGAAACCAATGCTACATTCCAAAACCAAACACATCGATATCCGTTTTCATTTCCTTCGTCACTTGCTCGCACCGTATCTCACATGCCCGACGCGAATACGCCGACGCCTGAGAGGTCTACTTAGCTCCAGTGCAGGCCAGCTGGCTTCTCTTCATGGCTCGAGGTACGCACACTAGGCCCATTGGGTTCGCTTAGCTTCGATGCGACAATGCGGGTGTGGGTGTGCCAGTCAATTTGTCCTTGCAATTGACAAGGAGGTGAGGTGAATGGGTCAATCGGACAATGGGCCAATACAAGCTCTCGCTATCGACTGTCCGCCGATAGGATCAAGTTGGTCATCGAGCGCGTCCGGATGGCTCCAGCTATTGGCTGGTCACCGATAGGTATTGAGATGCTCTTCCATCGGCTGGGGTAGCGATGAAGGCGTGGATAGATGTCGACAAAGAACATGATGACTCTGTGTAGTGAAAGCAAGATCCTGATCCATTAGTCGCAGAGCCTATGGAGGCACCAAAGCGTATTCAGAGAATAGCAAAGCACGCGGGATCTCTGCTGGTTATCGACGGAAGCTGCACCTCTCATTCATCGGCTAGAAAGCCGATGAATGCATATGCGAACTGGCAAGGAATTATATAAATGACACAGGCTACAAAGCTGGTGCCACTCCAGATATGGCAGCACGAGATCTGTCGCCCACCGTGATGACACTGCTAGCACCGAATCTTGAAGATCGGACCTAACCGAATCTGGGTGTGTTGCTCAATGTATAGATAACTTATCGGCTAACACTCCAATGAAACGCCGTATAGAGACCTATAGGCCTAAAGCTCAATCTACCGTCAATAGCCTCGTAGGTCGAACCTAACTGATGATGCAGCACGAGAATGATGACGGCGGAAAGAGCTTGATAGGCCGATAGACCCTGCACAAAGTTGATGTGATATATCCGATCGGCTTAAGAGGTTGAACCTAACCGATGCAGCCTTAGACAGAGCGGGACATATCGAGATAGTCATAGGACTTACCTCTTCGCTGAAGATCGAAGTTAACTGATACAGCTCCGCGTCGAGAGCCAGACCCCGTTAGTAGAAACCTAGATGAACTAGGGTGGCGATACGCCAAAGTAGTTTTGATTGAAAGATGAGTTGTTTACGGGCCCCCAGGGGGTCTATATTTATACCCTGGCATTACAGGGTCCGATGCGTTTACAACAACCATCGGACGTTATTTCCTAACAAAGATAAAAGGAAAATATCTCTAAGGAAATTATCTAAACTAACTAAACCTTGCTATCCATCTAAGATACGATTTACATAGATAAAATACCTGTTGCCGCCAAAAATCCCGCGACCGGGGAGGGACGGTGGCGCGGTCACGCGAAGGCCTAGGAGGTCTGCTTATCTCCAGTGCAGGTCCTTAAGCATCGATGTTCACGGGCATGCCTGTCAATTTGACCCTGCAATTGACTAGAAAGTGAGACGAGCGGGTCCCATACAGGCGCTCGCTATCGGCTGGCTGCCGATAGGATCGGGATGCTCTTCGATCGGCTGGGGAGTCGATGTGGATAGGTGTCAATGAGGGGTCGACCGCAGAGCCGATGGAGGAACCAGGGTGTGCTCAGAGGATATCGAGACGCACGGGATCTCTCCAGACAGCCAAACAGTGATTCATCGGTTGGAAAAACCGATGAAGGCGCATGCGGCCTAGGCAAAGAGTAGTACAAGAAGGCACGGACTGCAAAGCCGATGCCGCTCCGGATATGACAGCACGAGACCCGTCGCCCGCCGTGGCAACGCCATCAACACCGAACCTCGAAGATCGAACCTAACCGAGACAGTATGAGGCTAGGGCCAGTGGCGATGATACAGAGGACGCCGCATCGTCTATGCCATAGCAAGGATAGGAACGAGCCCATCAGCTAGCTGAGCCGATGAGGGGACGCCTCTCTGTAGGCAGGTGCGTATCGGCTGGGGGACCATTACGTTTGGCATTACGCATCAAGGGACGCCTTTAAAGGCTGATGCGTATCGGCCGAGGGGCCGATGCACTGGGTGTGAAGCTCAGAGCATGGATAACTCATCGGCTAGCACTCCGATGATATGCCATGCAGAAGACTATAGGTCTGAAGCTCGATCTACCGTTGGCAGCCTCATAGGTCAGACCTAACCGATGCAGCATGAAACTGACGACGGTAGAGGGAGCTTAACAGGCCAATAGGTCCAGCACAGACGTGATGCGATACGTCTGATCGGCCTAAGAGGTCGGACCTAACCGATGCAACCTTAGACAGAGCAGGACATATCGGGATGGTGGCGGGACTTACCTCTTTACTGGAGATCGGACTTAACCGATGCAGCCCCGCATCGAGAGCCGGAACCCGCTGGTAAAACCTAGATGAACTAGGCTGGTGATGCGCCGAATTTGTATATTGATCGAGGGATATGTTACATGTTTCCAGGGGGTCTATATTTATACCCTGGATTTACAGATAGAGTCCGACGCGTCTACGACCATCGGACATTATTTCCTAGTAAGAACAAAGGAAAATATTCCTAAACAGGTTAACTAACCAGCTAAACTTCCCTAATTAAGTAAGGTTACAATTTACAAAAACAAGCACCCTGCCGTAGAGTCCACGGCTCTTCCGCAAACCCGGTTTCATCTGAATAATCTTCTAATTTGTAACCGAGTATTCCTTTGCTGCGACCTGATCAGCTTCTCCACTGTAGCTATCGGACCTTCTTTTACTCAAGCCGATCCTTCTCTTTCCTTTCCTCGGGCTTTTCAGAGCTGATCCCGATTGGACAATCCGCTGTCTTCAAGTCGATCTAATCTTCTACTAATCTGATCGGCTTTTCTACAATTCCGATCAGCTTTGTCTCAGTATCTCCATCGGCCGATGACTGCATTAAACTCTCCATCGGACCTCTCAGCCGATCGGCTTCAGCACCATCGGATCATCCAGATTTTGGCGTTAACACATGCCCCCCAATTTTGAAGTTTGCCAACAGACTACGAAATTTTGAGCCGTTAGAAACCTCCACAAAACCAGGATGACCCGTTAAACCCGCATTAATCGGCTTAGATCTCTGCCTAGGTCGCTCCGCCTCTATAAAATATATCTCTGCCTTAGCCTTCTTCCACACACTTCTTCTCATCAAAAACCCCCAAACCTCGATGAGCTCCATAGGCATCCGCAAATTTCCGCGAATCTCGACGGGCTTAGAAGACTAAAGGCGAGCTCTTGCAGATTTCTTCATCGGCTGCTACTCCTTCATTTGTGCAATGGCTTCTACACATGTAATCCCTGAGATAACCATTATCTGCTCTTTCATCCTATGTTTTGCACCATTCTTCCCCATCCCGATTTCTCATCAGTAGTCGAGTTCTGGTTTCTGTAGGATCTTAAGAGCCAGATCGCTATTCCAATCTCTGACCACCCCGGTCACTTCTTTCTTGGCCCTATGGGTAGCGAGGATCCGACTGATTTCATCAACTCCAAAACAAAAAGGATCCCATTCAAGCATTCATCCATGGCCATCACCGATTGGGCTAATAGCTTCAGATCCTAGGCTAGCAAACTCCCGGAATTGAGGAACTGGTACCTTAGGGTTTCTACCTCCAAAAAGTCTTTATGGGAGGATTTGTAAATAGACCATTGCATTAACCTTTCCTTAGCCGATATGGAAAGGAACGAACCTCTACTTGCATCGGCTTCTTACTTCTGGTCAGACATCTTGAATGCCTTCATGTTCGGGCATGGGCCGATGACCCCCACCTTGATGGATGTTACTATGTTGACCTGCCTCAACACCACTCACTACATAAATCTGTTCAGCCTTAGATTCAAACCTACGCATTGACTAAATACCAAGAATGTCGGAGGTTAGACTAAGTACATTTCCTTACATAAAAAATCCTCCGGTCCAGTCGATGGACGTGAACATGTAGCGTTCTTGAATCTTTGGCTGGAACGATTCTTCTTTGGTGGTTTGACTCTCAGTCCAATAATGAACATGCAATGTCTAGCAGAGCTCCTGGCCGATCACCACTAAATCCCCCTGGGGCATTATCTTCTCAGAGCTACTTATCAACTGCTCCATCAAGTTACGACCAAGCTATTGGTAGGCCAACCAGTCGGACATATCGGCGGACCCTGGTGGTTTATACAACTTTGGTTGAACGTTTACACCTCCAAAGTCATTACCAAGCCCCCCTTCTCTTCCATGACATTCCAAACTAACTACCCAGAAGAAAATGAGGCTAGCCGACGCCGATGTATTTCTTTGGGTGAGGCTTCATCAGCTCTTCCTGGAAGCAAAATGACCCCCCTCGGACTCAGCCGGAGGCTCAAGTGTTTCTACTACGGCTTTACCAAGGAGGTCACCATCTGGTTTGCATATGAGGATGACTCATCCTTTGAAATGCTTTCTAGGTTTCATCCGATGAATGCCTTAGCCAATGAAGAATCGAAGACCATCTTTCTATTCTCCATAACTCCTTGTCTTCTGCCGATCGGATTTCCAATGGGCCGATCCCAACATCTATCATACGAGTTCTACCATCCCTCGATTAGTGCTCGTCAGTTGGGCTTCGGCCAACTCCCCATCGGCTTGTTCTTCATCAGCAAGCCCCGAGTCCGCGAAGAAGTGAAAAGCGGCTTGGAGTACGACCGACTTAGTTCGATGACATCGAACTTGTCCTTAGGGACTATCTCTACCTTCGAGGCCTGCATATCCAATACCAAAATCTTTGCTCGATGGCGATCAGAATGGGGAAGGCACTTATATAGTCTATCGGCTGAACATTATTGCCTTCACCTCAATCCCGACTACGTGGAATTTGATGAAGAGGTAATCCTTCTCCTTTCACTATCATTTCTTCGTCGCATTGAATTTCAACTGTGTCTTTGATTCCTGTGGTTTCATAGGCTAGCGACAAAAATGCACCTTTGACCAGTGCAAGTGGTCGGCCGATTATCTATCAACCTCCATTGGCAAGATCCCTCCTTGGGCAAAGCGATCCACCTCCATCAGCTCTCCTCCGAGCATCGCAAGTGTTAGGGCCAAAGCGCAAGAAACCGGCTACTCGGATGGTTTCTATGAAACGGAAACCCGACGCCAATGTTCTCATCGTTGCATCAGCTTCACGAAGCCCTTCCACTATGGCAATTCTAACTTCTTCCACATCTCCATTGGTATGTGTCAGCATCAATTCTTCGTTGCCTTTGTTTTATCCTGACACCTTCGCTTTGTAGCCTGAACCATCGGCTCCTAAGGTCCAAACGCCGGACCCTGTTACTGGGGCTAAGCCGATGGTATCCTCTGAAGTTTTGGTATCCACTCAAACCACCCCACATCAAGCTGACACCCGCATAAGAACTGCTCCCACTATTTCTAAGGTACGTTCATTATACATGTCATTTCTTTTTCCTCATGATCTCCATATTTGCTAATGTTGTTATGCATTCATTAGCCGATCTATTCTTCTTCGACATCAAATACCTAGAAGCAGAGGAAGACTCAGCCACCAGCACAGCGATTGAACCATTTTTGCTAGCCGATGCACGTGATCAGTTGTCAGATATTATGCATCGGCTGGAGGTTCAGATTGATTCGCTGGTGGAAGATTGTGGGTTGATCCGGGGTAGACTTGTAAAAATTCAACACCTCCTGCCTGCGGAACTGTCGGATGCACTCACACCTGCTGCCTACTTGGAATTCCAAAGGAGCCGGCTGACCGCATCAAGACGACACATAGCCGATTGCGCTGAGCAAAGCCACCTGGTTCACAACGATCGGCTGACTGCCCTTGATGAAAAGAAGAAACTTGATGAAATATCAGCTGACCTTCAACATGCCAACACCAAGCTTGGCCTCTTAAAGAAACGAGAAGCTGATTTGATGGCGAAACTCGACAAAGTTCATGAAGACATCAACAACACCGAGTCCCATCTTATCGGCCAACCAAAATCGATCCAAAACCAAGAGGCCATGTTAGCAAACAAAGTGTGGCTCAAAGTTCGTCGGCATAAGAACCTGAAGACTATCCCTAGATCAGACAAGGATGACATCCGCGCCATCAACGATATAGATCAAATCCGTCTGCGCGCAATTGAGGCCATTAAGAAATTCTTGTAAAACTTTAGCCTCAGAGAAATCCAGATGTCATCTTGAACATTAACTTTTGTAGTAAACATCAATCAACTTGATCAACAAAAGTTGTGTATATATATTTTCTGATGACGATGTCTTAAACGATATCGGCCATCTATAACCGATATAATCATATCGGCTTCCATACATTAGGAATCGGCTACGCCTCAACCGATTTACGCAAACAGTATCACTAGCCGATACCAATTCTGAGAACCCGTCCGTCTTAAAAAGGAGAAATCGGCTATGCTTAGCCGATTTAGATGTCTTTCCAATCGGGTGACCGTTCTCTAGACTTATCATCCCAAGACCCAATCGGTAACTTTTGATGTGTCGGCATCTCCTCTTTTCTTGATAATCATCTCTCATAAGCTGATACCACATTCATTAGATGTGTTAAACCGTTGAACTCTTGGGCAAAAAATTTTCACCTGATGTGACTTGATAACCCCTGGAAGGTCAAATCGGCTAATTGTTCATCGCTCAGAACAAGACCGTAGCATCGGCTTCTGATGTTCTGAAAACGCTGGATGTATTCAAGAACTGATGCATTCGGCCTCTGTTTAACCGATGTTAAATCTGACAGTCTTGTTTCTTGAATCCCAGTACAGAAATGTCCATGGAACCGTTATTCCAGATCGGGCCATCCTTAAATTGACTTCGATGGTAACAAAGAAAACCATGCGAAGGCCGATCTAAAGAGGGATAAAGGAAAGAAATGGACTCTGAGAGCATCCTCAGCCGATGCTTCCCCACACTGTGCTAAGATTCGGATGATGTGTTCTAATATAGATATGCTGTCTTGTCCTGAAAATATTGAGAAATCTGGTATCGTGTATCGGCGAGGTAGTGGAACTCTGTTAAACCATTCTGGATATGGGTACCGATACATTACTGTTTGATCTTTGGGTTTGATACCAAATTGCTCTTCCACCGTGTCCACAATCCTAGTTAACCAATTCTTCTCTCTTAAAGTATATTCCTGATCATGTGGAGGTGGATATGGTACCCAATTCTGCTTGTGATATTCTCCATAATGATATCTCTAAAAGAATTCTGGAGGTACCTCCTACCGTTGCCCACTGAGTCGATCTTGTATCGGTGGATATGTATTTACTGATAGGTCCTTGTTTTCATCCGTCTCTATCGGCAAAGGCACATGATTCTGATCGGTCTCTTGAGCCGATGACTCTTGTATCACCTTCTTGATCAGATCCTATAGTGTATCCATCCATACTCCTGATGGATTACTGAATGCTTGATAAAATGATTTGTTGAACATTTCTTGAAATGGCTTGGAAGAATTCTTAGGTGCTGAATGGCCTGATTCCTTCATCAAAATACATTTTGGTAATTGTGCTTTTCGAATCGGCCCTTGTTTAGTCATACTGAAGGACTCCAAACAGAGCTTCTGAAAGCTATCCATATTTTGCTCTATATGCCGCCTCTGGTCTTCATTCAAGTCCTCCATGGTAACTGGAAGTGTTATCTCCTAATCGGCTTCATCTTCAGATGAATATGTCTTGGAATCCACCTTTTCTTTAGACATATTAACAACAAGATGCCCCCTGGATTAATGAGAAAAATCTGACTTCTAATCAGGCACTTGTAGAGTCCCGTTGGTTGATGAATGGAATTATATCACCAGCCGATGAAGGATCTTCAGCTGATGAATGGTCTTCAGGTTTCTCCAGCTGATGAATCCAGTCCAATTGGCTAATGAATGAAGATTTCTACTCGATCAGCCGATGAATAAAGTACGGTCCTCATTGGCCGATCAATGAAACCTTCGGTCCCACCGGGTGTGCAAAAATGCGTGTCGCCGCCAAAAATCCTGCGACCGGGGAGGGACGGCGGCTCGGTCACGCAAAGGCCTGGGAGGTCTGCTTATCTCTAGTGCAGGTCCTTAAGTATCGAGGTTCGCGAGTGTGCTAGTCAATTTGATCCTGCAATTGACAAGGAAGTGAGACGAGCGGGTCCGATACAGGCGCTCCCTATCGGCTGGCTGCCAATAATATCGAGATGCTCTTCAATCGGTTGGGGAGCCGATGTGGATAGGTGTCGACGAGGGGTCGACCATAGATCCAATAGAGGAACCAGGGTGTGCTTAGAGGATATCGAGACGCACGGGATCCCTCCGGACAGCCGAACAGTGATTTATTGGCTGAAAAAACCGATGAAGCCGCATGCGGCTTAGGCAAGGAGTAGTATAAGAAGGCACGGGCTACAAAGCCGATGCCACTCCGGATATGACAGCACGAGACCCGTCGCCCGCTGTGGCAGCGCCATCAACACTGAACCTCAAAGATCGGACCTAACCGAGATAGTACGAGGCCGGGGCCAGCGGCGATGATACGGAGAATACCGGATCATCTATGCCGTAGCAAGGATAGGAACGAGCCCATCGGCTAGCTGAGCCGATGAGGGGATGCCTCTCTGAAGGCGGGTGCGTATCGGCTGGGGGACCGATACGTTTGGCGTTATGCATCAAGGAACGCCTCTAAAGGCTGATGCGTATCGGCCGAGGGGCCGATGCGCTGGGTGTGAAGCTCAGAGCATGGATAACTCATCGGCTAGCACTCCGATGATACGCCATGTAGAAGACTATAGGCCTGAAGCTCGATCTACCGTTGGCAGCCCCATGGGTCAGACCTAACCGATGCAGCCTCAGACAGAGCAGGACATATCGGGATGGTGGTAGGACTTCCCCCTTCACCGAAGATTGGACTTAACCGATGCAGCCCTGCGTCGAGAGTCAGAACCCACTGGTAAAACCTAGATGAACTAGGCTGGCGATGCGCCGAATTTGTATATTTATACCCTGGATTTATGAACAGAGTCTGACGCGTCTACGACCATCGGACATTATTTCCTAGTAAGAACAAAGGAAAATATTCCTAAAGAAGTTAACAAACTAGCTAAACTTCACTCATTAAGTAAGGGTACAATTTACGAAAACAAGAACCCTGCCGTGGAGTCCACGGCTCTTCCGCAAACCCGGTTTCATCGGAATAATCTTCCAATTTGTAACCGAGTCTTCCTTTCCTGTGACCTGATCGGCTTCTCCACTGTAGCTATCGGACCTTCTTTTACTCAAGCCGATTCTTTTCTTTCCTTTCCTCGGGCTTCTCGGACCTGATCCCGACTGGACAATCCGCTGTCTTCAAGTCGATCTAATCTTCTACTAATCTGATTGGCTCTTCAACAGTTCCGATCGGCTTGGTCTCAGTATCTCCATCGGCCGATGACTGTATTAAACTCTCCATCGAACCTCTCAGCCGATCGGCTTTGGCACCATCGGATCTCTCAGCCGATCGGCTTCAACACCATCGGATCGTCCAGATTTTGGCGTTAACAATACCCTGTTGTGAGTTCCATGGCTTTTTCTCAAACTCGGTCTCATTTATATAACCTTCTATTCTTGGACCGAATCTTTCCCTGCTTTGTTCGTTCGGCTTCCTCCCTATAGCAACCGGACTCTTCTTTACTTAAGCCGATCTTTTTTCCAATCATTTCTTGGGCTTTCAAAATTTTGGCGTTAACACACCGCAATGAGAAAGGGGATATTGATCTTCGCCACATAGATACCTCCAAATAGCTTGCAGATATTTTCATAAAAACCCTAGATAATGCATCTTTCTCCCAACTGCAAGGGGAACTGGGGGTTGTTAATGCCAAAATTTGGTAAGCCTAGAGAAAGATGGGAAGGACGATCGGTTTAGTAAAGAAGAGTCCGATTGCTACAGGAAAGAAGCCGATTGTAGGAAGCAAGGAAGGATTCGGTCCAAGAATAGATGATTATCCAAATGAGACCGAGTTTGAGAAGGAGCCATGAAAATCACGGCAGGGTATTCTATCTATGTAAATCGTATAGATATTATCCTTAGAGATATTTTTCTTTTATAATTTTAGGAAATAACGTCCGATGGTTGTTGTAACCGCGTCGGACTCTATAATGCCAGGGTATAAATATAGACCCCCTGGCAACCTGTAAAGAGATCAACATATCCTTCAATCAATATCCTTCGACATATCGCCACCCTAGTTTATCTAGGTTTTTACCGACGGGTTCAAGCTCTTGACGTGGAGCTGTATTGGTTAATCCAACCTTATACTACCTTAATTAGGTCCAATCTATTAAGGGTGTGTCTAATAAGGCTAGCATTATAATCTAGTAGGTTTCGTTCCTCTCAACAGCTAAGCCAGCCGATGAAGTTTACCTATTTATATCATATTTATATGCCTACATTGGACTCATTACATGTTCATGTTGTTAGCACAATTGACCGAGTTTCTACCATTTTAGAGTTGTTAGTTTTAGCCTTATGCTATCTTGGTTTGGTCCGATCTATCAAGGGCTTGTTTTAACAACACGATCCTCGGTGGTTATTAGGTCTCGTCTCTTCTAGAGACTGGATTTTGCTCTTTATTGCTTATCATTTAGGTCAACATCGGCTCTATAGCCAGTGTTTGTAATTTTATTCAATGCTATTTGCTTATGCCATTATCGGCTTTCTAGCCGATGTATAAGTTCTACAACCACTATCGGCAACCAGCCAATAGCAGGAGTCCATATTAGCCTATCAGCCGATTGGCTCGTCGATCTCATTCTCTCCATCTTCTATCAGCTCTTGGCCTACACTAGAGCTAAGCAGATCACCTAGTCATTTACGAGTTTAAGTGCATTGGACCGAACCTCCATTAGCAAACATGCCTCTTGGCGCGCGTTTTGGCAGGACCAATATCTGCATCAACAATATCTCATGAGAATAGTTTGGACATTGAAAGAATCTCCTCTTACTAGTGTTGGGGTCTCGAGATGTTGTGCTGATAGTGGTGTTAATGCCAAAATCTGGACGATCTGATGGTGCTAAGGCCAATCGGCTGAGAGGTGTCCGATGGAGAATTTGATTCAGTCGGTAAACAAGATCGGCCGACGGAGATACTGGTCAGCTCGTGAGACAAAGCTGATCGGAACTGTAGAGAAGCCAATCAAACTACTAGAAGATTGGATCGGTTTGAAGACAGGGAATTATCCGATTGGCGTCAGGTCCAAGATGCCCGAGGAGAGGTAGGAAAAATATCGGCTTGAGTAAAAAGAGGTCAGCTTGCTATAGTGAAGAAGCCAATCGGGTTGTAGCAAAGGAAGACTCGGTTCCAAATTGGAAGATTACTCAGATAAAACTGAGTTTACGGAAGAGCCGTGGACTCCATGGCAAGATGTTCTATCTTTGTAAATTGTAACCTTATTAGGAAGGTTTAGTTAGTTAGTTAACTTCTTTAGAGGTATTTTCCTTTGTTCTCATTAGGAAATAATGTCCGATGGAAGTAAACACATCGAACTCTGTCTGTAAATCCAGGGTAGAAATATAGACCCCCTGGAAACATGTAACATATCTCTAGATCAATATACAATCTCGGCGCTTCGCCACCCTAGTTTATATAGGTTTTATCGGTGGGTTCTGGCTCTCGACGCGGGGCTGCATTGGTTAAGTCTGATCTCTAGCGAAGGCGTAAGTCCCGCCACCATCTTGATATGTTCTATTCTGTCTAATGCTACATTGGTTAGGTTCGACCTCTTAGGCTGATCAGACGTATTGCACCACGTTCGTGTAGGGTCTATCAGCCTGTTAAGCTCCCTCTGCCGTCATCAATTTCATGTTGCATCGGTTAGGTTCAACCTATGGGGCTGTCGACAGTAGATCAAGCTTCAGTCTTATAGTTTTTTCTGCACGGTGTATCGTCGGAGTGCTAGCCGATGGGTTCGTTCCTATCTTTGCTTCAGCATAGCCGATCCAGCGTCCTCCGTATCATCACTGCTAGCCTCGGCCTCGTACTGTCTCGGTTAGGTCCGATCTTCGAGATTCGGTGTTCATGGCGCTGTCATGGCGGGCGATGGGTCTCGTGCTGTCATACATAGAGCGACATTGGCTTTGTAGCCCGTGCCTTTTAATAATATTCCTTGCCTAGTCTGCATGTGCCTTCATCAGTTTTCCAGCCGATGAACTACTGTTTGGCAATCCGGCGGGATCCTGTACTTCTTGCTATCTTCTGAGTACACCCTGTTTACTCCGTCGGCTCTGCGGTTGATTCCCTATCGACACCTATCCACATCGGCTCCCCAGCCGATAGCGAGCGCCTATATCGACCCACTGTCCGACGAACCTGCTCGTCTCACTTCCTTGTCAATTGCAGGGTCAAATTGATTGGCACGCCCGCACCCGTACCAACGCGCTAGAGCCGATCGAACCCCACGGCCCCTGGCGCGCGTACCTCAAGCCACGCAGAAAAGTCGGTCAACCTGTACTGGAGCTAAACAGACCTTCCAAGTGATCCAGCGTGTTCACGCCGGGGTGTGCGAGGGACCTCGGCGCGAACATACTTTTTTGGCACGCCTGGTGGGACTGAATGTTTCATTCATTGGTCGATAAGGACCGTACTTTGTTCATCGGCCGATAGGGAGAAATCTTCATTCATTAGCCGATTGGACTGGATTTCATTCATCGGCTACAGAAACCTGAAGATCATTTATCGGCTAAAGATCCTTCATTGGCTGGTGGTATAATTTCATTCATCAACCAGTGGGACTCTACAAGTGCCTGATTGGAAGTCAGATTTTTTCTCATCAACCCGGGGGACATCTTGTTGTCAATATGTCTGAAGAAAAGGTTGATTCCAAGACATATTCGTCTGAAGATGAAGCCGATGAGGAGATTACAATTCCAGTTACCATGGAGGATTTGAATGAAGACCAGAGGCGGCACATAGAGCAAAACATGGACAACTTTCAGAAGCTCTGTTTGGAATCCTTCAGTATGACTAAATAAGGGCCAATTAAAAAAGCACAATTACCAAAATGTGTTTTGATGAAGGAATCAGGCCATTTAGCACCTGTGAATTCTTCCAAGCCGTTGCAAGAGATGTTCAATGAATCATTTTATCAAGCATTCAGTAATCCATCAGGAGTATGGATGGATACATTGCAAGATCTGATCAAGAAGACTATACAAGAGTCATCGGCTCAAGAGCTTGATCAGGATCATGTGCCTTTGCTAATAGAGACGAATAAAAACAAGGACCTATCGGCAATACGTATCCACCAATACAAGATCGATTCGGGGGGCAACGGTAGGAGGTACCTCCAGAATTCTTTCAGAATAGTCATTATGAAGAATATCACAGGCAGAAGCGGGTACCATATCCACCTCCATATGATCAGGAAGATACTTTAAGAGAGAAGAATTGGTTAACAAGGATTGTGGACACGGTGGAAGAGCAATTTGGTATCAAGCCCAAAGATCAAACAGTTATGTCTCGGCACCCATATCCAGAATGGTTTGGCAGAGTTCCATTACCTCACCGATACACGATACTAGATTTCTCAATATTCTGAGGACAAGACAACATATCTACAATGGAACACATCAACTGATTCTTAGCACAATGTGGGGAAGCATCGGCTGAGAAAGCTCTCAAAGTCCATCTATTTCCATTATCCCTCTCTAGATCGGCCTTTGCATGGTTTTCTTCGTTACCACCAAACTTGATTGTAGGATGGGCCGATCTAGAGCAATAGTTCCATGGACATTTCTGTACTGGGATTCAAGAAATGAGACTGTCAGATTTGACATCGGTTAAACAGAGGCCTAATGAGTCAGTTCTAGAATACATCCAACGTTTCCACGACATCAGAAGCCGATGTTATAGTCTTGTTCTGAGTGATGAACAATTAGCCGATTTGGCCTTCTAGGGGTTGTCAGGTCGTATCAGGTGGAAATTTTTTGCCCAAGAGTTCAATAGTTTAACACATCTTATATATGTGGTATTGGCTTACGAGAGCCGATTATCAAGAAAAGAGGAGATGCCGACACATTGAAAGTTACCGATTGGGTCTTGGGATGATAAGTCTAGAGAATTGTCACCCAATCGGGAAGACGTCTAAATCGACTAAACATAGCCGATTTCTTCTTTTCAAGATGGACGAGTTCTTAGAAGTGGTATCGGCTAATGATACTGTTTGCGTAAATCGATTGTGCCATAGCCGATTTCTAATGTACGGAAGCCGATATGATTATATCGGTTACGGATGGCCGATATCGCTTAGACGTCATCGCTAAGAAATATATATATATAACTTTTGTTGATCAAGCTGATTGAAATCTATTATAAATAGTTAATGTTCAGAATGACATCTGGATTTTTTTCCAAGGCTAAAGTTTTACAATAATTTCTTAATACCCTCGATCGCGCGCAGACGGATTTGATCTATTTCATTGATGGCGCGGATGTCATCCTCATCTGATCTAGAGATAATCTTCAAGTTCCTGTGCCGATGAACTGCGAGCCGCACTTGGTTTGCTACCTTGGCCTATTGGTCTTGGATTGATTTTGGTAGACCGATAAGGTGGGACTCGGTGGAGTTGATGTCTTCACGAACCTTGTCGACTTCCGCCATCAAATCGGCTTCTTGTTTCTTCAAGAGGCCAAGCTTGGTGTTGGTGCATTGAAGGTCAGCTAACATTTCATCAAGCTTCTTCTTTTCATTTTGGGCAGTTAGCCGATCATTGTGAGCTAGATGGCTTTGCTCAACGCGATCGGCTATGCGTCGTCTTGATGCGATCAGCTGGGTCCTTTGGAATTCTAAGTAAGCAGCAAGCGTGAGTGCGTCCGTCAGTTCCTCATGCAGAAGATATTCGATTTCAGCAAGTCTTCCCCGGATCGGCTCGCAATCTTCCACCAGTGAGTCAATCGGAACTTCCAGCCGATGCATAATATCTGACAACTACTCACGTGCATTGGCTGGTAAAAATGGTTCGATCGCTACGCTGGTGGCTGAGTCTTTCTCTGCTTCCAAGTATTTGTCAATGTCGAAGGAAAATAGATCGGCTAATGACTGCATGATAACATTAGTAAATATGGGGATCACGAGTCAAGAGAAATGACATGTAGGATGGATGTACCTGGGATACAACGGGAGCAGTTTGAGCGATTATGCGGGTATCAGCTTGATGTGGGGCAGTTTGAGTTTGAGTAGATGCCATGACTTCTGAGGATTCCATCGGCTCAGCCCCAGTAATAGTGTCCGGCGTTTGGACTTCAGGAGCCGATGGTTTAGGCTGCAAAGCGAAGGTGTCAGGATAAGAGCAAAGGCAACGAAGAATTGATGCTGACACATACCAAAGGAGATGCAGAAGAAGTCAGGATTGCCGCGGGAGAAGGGCTTCGCGAGGTCAATGTAATGATGGCAACATCGGCGTTGGATTTTTGTTTCTTAGAAACCGTCCGAGTAGCTGGTTTCTTGCGCTTTAGCCCTAGTATTTGCGACACTTGGAGGAGAGCCGATGGAGGTGGACCACCTTGCCCAAGGAGGGATCTGGCCGATGGAGGTTGATAAATAATCGGCCGACCACTTGTGCTGGTCATAGGTGCATCTTTGTCACCGGCTTGTGAAATCATGGGAATCAAGGCAAAGTTGAAATTATATACGATGAAGAAAAGATAGTGAAAGGAGAAGGATTACCTGTTCATCGGATTCCACGTAGTCGGTGTTGAGGTGAAGGTAGTAATTTTTAGACGATAGACTGAACAGGTGCCTTCCCCATTCTGACCACCATCGAGTAAAGACTTTGGTATTGGATATACTGGGCTCGAAGGTGGAGATAGTCCCTAAGGACAAGGTTGATGCCATCAATCTAAGCTGATCGTACTCCAAGCCACTTTTTACTTCTCCGCGGGCTTGGAGCTTGCCGATGAAGAACAAGCCGATGGGGAGTTGGCCGAAGCCCAACTGACAAGCACCAACCGAAGGATGGTAGAACTCGTATAATGGATGTTGGGATCGGCCCAATGAAAATCCAGTCAGTAGAAGATTAGGAGTTATGGAGGATAAAAAGATCGTCTTCGATTCTTCATCGGCTAAGGCGTTCATCGGATGAAACCTAGAAGGCATTTCAAAGGATGAGTCTTCCTCATATGCGAACTAGATGGTGACCTCTTTAGTGAAGCGGTAGTAGAAACACTTGAACAACTGGCTGAGTCTGAGGGGGGTCATTTTGCTTCCAGGAAGAGCCGATGAAGCTTCACCCAGAGATGTACATCGGCATCAGCTGGCCTTATTTTCCTCTGGGTAGTCAGTCGGGTATGTCATGTAAGGTAAAGGGGACCTGGCGATGACTCTGGAAGTATAGACATTCAACCAGAGTTGTATAAACCACCAGGAGCCACCGATATGTCAAACTGGTTGGCTTACCGATGGCATGGTTGCCCCTTGATGGAGCAGTTGATTAGTAGCTCCGAGAAGATATTGCCCTAGGGGAATCTTGTGTTGATCGGCCAGGAGCTCTACCAGGCATTGCATATTAGTTGTAGGACCAAGAGTCGAACCACCAAAGATGAACCACTCCAACCAGAGATTCAAGAATGCTACGTATTCACGCCCATCGACTTAGCCGGAGGATTTTTTATGAAGGGAAATATACTTAGTCCAACCTCCGGCGTTCTTGGTGTTCAACTGATGAGTGGATTTGAATCTGAGGCTGAACAGGTTTATGTAGTGGGTGATGTTGAGACAGGTCAATATGGTAACGTCCATCAAAGTAGGGGTCATCAGTCCATGCCCGAACAAGAAGCCATTTAGGATATCCGACCAAAAGTAAGAAGTCGATGCAAGCATAGGTTCATTTTTTCCATATCGGCTAAGGAAAGGTTGATACAATGGTCTATCTCCAAATCCTCCCAAAAAGACTTTTTGGAGGCGAAAACCCTAAGGTACCAGTTCCTCCATTCTGGGAGTTTGCTAGGCCAAGATCTGAAGCTGTTAGCCCAATCGGTGATGGCCATAGATGAGTATTTGAACGGGATCCTTTCTGTTTTAGAGTTGATGAAATCAGTCAGATCCTCGCTACCCATAGGGCCAAGATACAAGTGATCGAGGCGGTAAGAAACTGGAATGTCAATCTGACTCTTGAGATACTATAGAAACAAGAACCCGACTACTGATGAGAAGTCAGGATGGGGCAGATTCGTGCGAAACATAGGATAAAAGAGCAGATGATAGTTACCTCAGGGATTACGTGTGTAGAAGCCATTGCATGGATGAAGAAGGAGTAGCGGCCGATGAAGAAATCTACAAGAGTTCGCCTTCACTCTTCGGAGCTCATCGAGGTTTACGCAAGTTCGCCTTTGGAGCTCGTCGAGGTTTGGGGCTTTTGATGGGAAGAAGTGTGTGGAAGAAGGCTGTGGCAGAGATATGTTTTATAGTGGTGGAGCGACCAAGGCAGAAATCTGAGCCGATTAATGTGGGTTTTAACGGGTCATCCTAGTTTACGGAGACTTTTAATGGCTCAAAATTTCGTAGTGTGTTGGCAAACTCCGAAATTAGGAGGCATGTGTTAACGCCAAAATCTGGACGATCCGATGGTGCTAAAGCCGATCGGCCGAGAGGTGTCTGATGGAGAATTTGATTCAGTCAGTAAACAGGATCGGCCGATGCAGATACTGGTAAGCTCGTGAGACAAAGCCGATAGAACTGTAGAGAAGCCGATCAAACTAGTAGAAGATTGGATCGATTTGAAGACAGGGAATTATCCGATCGGCGTCAGGTCCGAGAAGCCCGAAGAGAGGTAGGAAAAAGATCGGCTTGAGTAAAAAGTGGTCCGGTTGCTACAGTGAAGAAGCCGATCGGGTTGTAGCGAAGAAAGACTCGGTTCCAAATTGGAAGAGTACTCAGATAAAACCGAGTTTACGGAAGAGCCGTGGACTCTATGGCAAGATGTTCTATCTTTGTAAATTGTAACCTTATTAGGAAATGTCCGATGGTTGTAAACACGTCAGACTCTGTCTGTAAATCCAGGGTAGAAATATAGACCCCTCGGAAACATGTAACATATCTCTCGATCAATATACAATCTCGGCGCATCGCCACCCTAGTTTATCTAGGTTTTACCGGCTGGTTCGGGCTATCGACGTGGGGCTGCATCGGTTAAGTTTGATCTCTAGTGAAGTGGTAAGTCCTGCCAACATCTCGATATGTTGTGTTCTGTCTAAGGCTGTATCAGTTAGGTTCGACCTCTTAGGCCGATCAGACATATCGTATCATATCTGTGCAGGGTCTATCAGCCTGTTAACCTCCCCCTGCCATCGTCAATTTCGTGCTACATCGGTTAGGTTCGACCTACGGGGCTACCGATGGTAGATCAAGCTTCAGGCTTATAGTTTTTCTACACGGTGTATCATCGGAGTGCTAGCCAATGAGTTATCCATACTCTGAGCTTCGCACCCATCGCATCGGCCCTTTGGCCGATACGTATCAGCCTTTAGAGATGTCCCTTGATACATAACGCCGAGCATACCGGTCTCCTAGCTGATACGAATCCGCCTTCAGAGAGGCATCCCCTCATCAGCTTAGCTAGCCGATGGGTTCGTTCCTATCTTTGCTTCAGCATAGCCGATCCAGTGCCCTCCATATCATCGCCGCTATCCTCGGCCTCGTACTATCTTGGTTAGGTCTGATCTTCGAGGTTCGGTGTTAATGGCGCTATCACGGCGGGTGACGGGTAACGTGCTGTCATACCCGGAGCGGTATTGACTTTGCTGCCTGTGCCTTTTAATAATATTTCTTGCCTAGTCCGCTTGTGGCTTCATCGGTTTTTCTAGCCGATGAACTACTATTCGGCAATCCGAAGGGATCCTGTGGGCCTTACTATCTTCTAAGTACACCCTGTTTCCTCCATCGGCTCTGCGGTCGATTCCCTATCGACACCTGTCCACATTGGCTCCCTAGCCGACCGAAGAGCTTCCCGATCCTATCGGCAGCCAGCCGATAGCAAGCGCCTGTATCGACCCACCATCCGATAGACCTGCTTGTCTCACTTTCTTGTCAATTGCAGGGTCAAATTGACTGGCATGCCCGCACCCGTACCGACACGCCGAAGCCGATCGAACCCCATGGCCCCTGGCGCGTGTACCTCAAGCCACGCAGAAAAGCCGATCGGCCTACACTGGAGCTAAGCAGACCTCCCAGGTGATCCGGCGTGTTCGCGCCAGGGCGCGCGAGGGACCTCGGCGCGAACAAGTGGTCACCACATTTTCAGAATGAACGGTCACACTAAGGTGGTATTAGCCAAGCCAAAGGTCCTTTCTCCAATCCAGAACCTTAGTGAAAGCGTGTTTAGCAACCATTGTTCTTTGATGTTGTAAGAAATAGAGCAAATAGGTGGTGTGAGATTTGCAAGGGTATCGGCAGGAGGAAACTTAAGGTTCATCAAGCATATAGAGCTCTTATATAGCATGGGTTGTGTTAGGTGTAGAAGACATGACTAAGAGCATTAAAAATGACATAACATTCACATGAGGAAAGTACCTACCTACAAAAATCCTTTGAATGCAACATGATATTAATGCGCTGAAAGTTAGCTGATAGATTGTGTTGAAAGTGACATGATAGTCATGTGTTGAAAGTTGGTTGACATTACTTAGTGTTGATTGTGACTCCATAGTCATGCGCACATAGTAAGGAGTGAAGATGCTGAAGGTTGGTTATCGTATGCTACCAACAGTCATACATATAGAATAAAGAGGGAAAGTGACATGATATTAATGCATAGTAAATGATGTAGGTATGTGGAGCCAAAATAGTGAATATAAAGTACTATAAAAAGTAAGTATAATTGGCACAACGTACTACTAGACCGGGGCCTAGCCTCTCCACTCTTCACCTTCCTCCCCTGCACTCGCACGTGACCCTAGAAGTAGGTGAGGTAGTCGGCTTGGATGTCAGAAATAGCACTGACCTACTACACAAGAGTCGAAGTGACGGATGTTGTGTGTGTGGTGGCAAAGCTCCTGCAAGCTAGGAGGAGCCGAGCATGTCCTAATCTACCATGAGGTCATCGTTGTCAAATGAGCCGTGTGCCCATCTAGAGGTGGCTTGCCTGGATCTTCCCATGATTGCAGAGATCTATGGTTGGGTAGCCTAGAACCCTATGAAAAAATGATTGAAAAAAGTAAACTGGAATTTCATGGACCAAATGGAAATCTATACCACACAACAAACCTAAAAACCATTGTGTCAATGTCTCCACTACGTTGGCAGCAAGGTATGGCATAGAAAAAGCTATAAATAGTATACTTTATTAATAGTAGTATCACATAGCAAAAGGAAACCATATATTTGAGCGGTGAGTAGATAAAGTTACCTATGGGTTGTGTTCCTATAGGGCAAACTCTTGCTGTAGCCACCGCTATGTGAGGAACCACATTGATGTAGAACAATGCGCATCACGTTGTGCTTCCTAGCGAAGGTAATCCTTTGCTTGTCCCTTGTTAGCACAAACCCGACCTCCAACCATCGGAACACAACCTCAACCTCACCGTCAACATGTCGTGCATTGTCGACCTATTTGAAATGACATGTCATATGTATAAAGCATAGTACATTTAACTATGATACAAAAAAATGATTAACTCAGCCTGAAGGAAGTTCTGGTCATAGTGTCTAAGGTATGTGTTTTGCATACTGGCTACGTGTAGTTGCAGAGCATTGGGATTGAACATAAATTATGTAAAGGAACTACATAAATGAATCACCAGGAGCACGAGAATGCTTAGGCTGAGTTGGCCTTGAAGTGGTGCCTTCCCTCATTAGGGGTCTTCCATCAGCCCCTGCTCCCATTGGAGGAGTTTCTACTTTAGTCAAAATCTCTATATCTTTTGGACACTTCTTGTAAATATAACTCTCCTAGTTACACTTGTTACAACATTTGAACCTTCAACCTACTTTGGACTCATCAATATCATTGCAAATCCATCTAGTCTTGCAGCTATCTGCCTTGTCATTCATTTTTGTTGGGTCTAGAATGTAAAAAATCATGAAGTTGCTAAGCTATGATTGACCCCTCAATAAAGAACCCAAATACCTCACCACTCTAGGGTGCAAAATTCCTCCCTTTCTAAAATAATGCGACACAAAATGAAGGGCTGGTTTTCCAAACTCTAAGCTTGCGATAATAACATAGAAATATGGCTTGTGATATAGCCTTAGCTTTTAGCATAAGCACAATCAGTTCCTACCATCCTTCAAGACACATTCATGTACAACTCTCTTATAGTAGATTCCATAAACGACCTAGTACACAAGATTTTGAATGTGTTGCTATATACCTTGAGGTATAACTTGATGCTCTTAGGCCTTTTTACATTTTTTTCCTAGTAATTCATCATCATAGTGTCAAAGAAAATACCATTGTCTACCATAGAGTGTCTAGCTATTTTGTATTGATCATTAAAATATTTGCATGGGATTTGCATGATAAACTTAACAATAACAATAAGTGGTAACCCTCTTATACCATGGATTGCCTAGTTCTAAACCTCATCCAAATTGATGGTCAATATGCCAAACCTGCTATCATTACCACATAATAAGGCTCATTTCTTCTTTACCTCATTCTTAATCCATTATGAAAATTTGCTAACCTAAGTGCTAACCTCATTCTCATAGTAAGATCATCACTAGAGAATGGTTCTAAAGCTTTTGGAACCTCATTACATATAGATGTTAGCCTTCTGGATTGTTCATCTGTTTGTTTCATTATCAACTCGCCCAACATCCTCCAAAGCTCATTGAATTTATTTAGCTAATTTTGGGCATAGAGCCTCCTGAAAAGATCCATAAGGTGTTTGTTATAGAAATGCTTGTAAAAACTAGCACCCATGTGACGCATGCACCTTCTGCTATGAACATCTCGCTACTGTTATGGATACCCCTTCTCCACGTTATCATTCTTTAAATACTCAATAGCCCACAAAAGGCCGGCATTATAGTAATGTATCAGACATACACCTTGCCTTATATGCTGTTCGCACTGAGGCACGACAGACGCGGTGCGAACACACCGGATCGCCTGGGAGATCTGCTTAGCTCTAGTGCAAACCGATCGGCTTTTTCTGCGTGGCTTGAGGTGCGCGCGCCAGGGGCCGTGGAGTTTGATTGGCTCCGGCGCGTCCATACGGGTGCAGGCATGCCAGTCAATTTGACCCTGCAATTGACAAAGAAGTGAGACGAGCGAGTCCGATAGAAGCACTCGCTATCGGCTGGCTGCTGATAGGATCGGGATGCTCTTCGATCGGCTGGGGAGCCGATGTGGATAGGTGTCGACAAGAAATCGACCGCAAAACCGATGGAGGAACCAGGGTGTAGTCAGGAGATAGCTAGGCGCATAGGATCCCTCCGGACAGCCGAACAGTGATTCATCGGCTGCAAAAACCGATGAAGACACATGCGGACTAGGCAAGGAATAGTATAAGAAGGCACAGGCTACAAAGCTGATGCCACTCCAGATATGACAGCACGAGACCCATCGCCCACCATGACAGCGCCATTAACACCGAACCTCGAAGATCGGATCTAACCGAGACAGTATGAGGCCGGGGCCAGCGGCGATGATACGGAGGACGCCGGATCGGCTATGTCGTAGCAAGGATAGGAACGATCCCATCGGCTAGATAAGCCGATGAGGGGGCGCCTTTCGGAAGGCGGGTGCGTATCGGCTGGGAGACCGATACCTCGGCGTTACGCATCAAGGGACACCTCTGAAGGCTGATGCGTATCGACCGAGGGGCTGATGCGCTGGACATGAAGCTCAGAGCATGGATAACTCATCGGCTAGCACTTCGATGATGCGCCGTGCAAAAGACTATAGGCCTGAATCTCGATCTACCGTCAGCAGCCCTGTAGGTCAAACCTAACCGATGCAGTACGAAACGGACAATGGCAGAGGGAGCTTAACGGGCCGATAGGTCCAGCACGGACGTGATGCGATACGTTTGATCGACCTAAGAGGTCGGACCTAACCGATGCAGCCTCAAATAGAGCAGGACATATCGAGATAGTGGCGGGACTTACCCCTTTGCCGAAGATCGGACTTAACCGATGCAGCCCCGCGTCGAGAGCCAGAACCCCCTGGTAAAACTAGGGTGGCGATGAGCTGAGATTGTATATTGATCGAGAGATCTTTTACATGTTTCCAAGGGGTCTATATTTATACCCTGGATTTACAAACAGAGTCTGACGCGTCTACGACCATCAGACATTATTTTCTAGTAAGAACAAAGGCAAATATTCCTAAAGAAGTTAACTAACCAGTTAAACCTTCCTAATTAAGTAAGGTTACAATTCACAAAAACAAACATCCTGCCGTGGAGTCCACGGCTCTTCCGCAAACCCGGTTTCATCTGAATAATCTTCCAATTTGTAACCGAGTCTTCCTTCGCTGCCACCTGATCGGCTTCTCCATTGTAGCTATCAGGCCTTCTTTTACTCAAGCTGATCCTTTTCCTTCCTTTTCTAGGGCTTCTCAGACCTGATCCTGATTGTACAATCCTCTATCTTCAAGTTGATCCAATCTTCTACTAATTTGATCGCTTTTCTACAGTTCTGATTGGCTTTGTCTTAGTATCTCCATTGGCCAATGACTGCATTAAACTCTCCATCGGACCTCTCAGCCAATCGGCTTTAGCACCATCGGATCGTCCAGATTTTGGCGTAGACATACGCATAATTGCATCGTTCACCGCTTTAGATTTTAGTGTTCTCACTCTAAACAAAAGCAAAACTCATGCGTAACACATGATTATTCCCATATACTCCAATTATTGAAAATATCTACCTTCTATATTTTCTAGTCAAGGATATCCCATCGATGCAAAGTATTGGACAATAATACACAAATGTGTGAATGCACACACTTAATGTGACGAAAACTCATTGAAGCACACTCTTCTAAGAATGGTCAAATAATGGGAATAATTTGAGGTTGTAATAGCTCCCCAGATTCCTCTAGAGAATTCAAGCAAAAAGACAAGGCAAATTATTGTGTGAAGGCAAATTATTGTCTCGAGCGACCGCGCTGACGCCTAGGAGGTCTGCTTAGCTCCAGTGCAAGCCAGTTAGATTCTCTCTATGGCTCAAGGTACGCGCGTCGGAGCCGTGAGGTTCGCTCATCTCCGGCGCAACAGAGCGGGTGCGAGCGTGCTAGTCAATTTGACCTTACAATTGACAAGGAGGTGTGCCGAATGGGTCAATCAGACGAAGGGCAGATTACGAGTTCTCGCTATCGGCTGGTCGCCAATAAGATCAAGGAGGTCATTGGCCGCGTCCAGATGGCTCCTGCTGTCGGCTGGTCACCGATAGGTATTGAGACGCTCTTCCATTGGCTAGGAAGCCGATGAAGGCATAGACAGATATCGATAAAGGAGGTGTAGTGAAAGCGAGATTCTGATCCATCGGCCGCAGAGCCGATGGAGGCACCGAAGGGTATTAAAAGCAAAGTGCACAGGATCCCTCCTGGTAGTCGACAGAAGCTATAGCGGTCGTTTATTAGCTGGAAAACTGATGAAGGCATATGTGAACTGGCAAGGAATCGTATAAAAGACACCAGCTGCAAAGCCAATGCTGCTCCGGATATGGCAGCACGAGACCCGTCGCCTCCCGTGACGACGCCGCTAGCACCAAATCCCAAAGATTGAACCTAACCGAGACAGTATGAGACCGAGGACAATGGCAACAAGACGGTGGACGCTGGATTGGTCGTGCTGAAGTAACGGCAAAGCGAACCCATCGGCTAGCTGAGCCGATAAGAGGATGTATTTCTGAAGATAGGTGCCTATCAGCTAGAAGGCGGATACGCTTCGCGTGGCGCTCGAGGAAAGTCTATGAAGACTAGTGCGTATCAATAGAGGAGCCGATACGCTGGACGTGGTGCTTGGTAGATAACTCATCGGTTAACACTCCGATGAAACACCGTACAGAGACCTATAGGTCTACAGCTCAATCTACCGTCAGCAACCTCATAGGTCGAACCTAATTGATACAGCATGAGACCAACAACAACATAGAGAGCTTGATAGACCGCTAAACCTTGCACGGACGTGATGTGGTACTTCTGATCTGCCTATGAGGTCGAACCTAACCAATACAGCCTTAGACAAAGTGAGACATATCGGGATAGTGGCGGAACTTACCCCTTCTCTGGAGATTGAACTTAACCGATGCAACCCTGCGTCGAGAGTCAGAACCTATCGGTAAAAACCTAGATAATTTATGGTGGCGATGCGTCGAAGTTGTATTGATCGAAGGATATGTTGATGTCTTTATAGGTTTCTAGGGGGTCTATATTTATACCCTGGTATTACAGAGTCCTTCGTGGTTACAACAACCATCGAACGTTATCTCCTAAAAATATAAAAGGAAAATATCTCTAAGGAAGTTAACTAAACTAACTAAACCTTCATATCTATATAAGATATGATTTACATAGATAGAATACCCTGCCGTAATTTCCACGGCTCCTCCTCAGACTTGGTCTCATTTGGATAATCTTTTATTCTTGGACCAAATCTTTCCTTGCTTCCTACAATCGACTTCTTTCCTGTATAAATTGGACTCTTCTTTACTAAACCGATCGTCCTTCCCATCTTTCCCTAGGCTTATAAAATTTTGGCATTAACATTATGCCAAACCTCATCTCTACAATCTCCTATTTCGCCCTCCATACCTTCGTATAGTTAATTGTGTACATGAATTTATCCTTAATGTGCCTAACAACAAATGTAGATGATATTGGTTCTTATCCCATGTTGTCCACAACATCAAAGTACATCACTATTACAACAAATTAGATGTCATGTTTCTATGGTATTTTTTTTACCTCTTGTAAGTGGCAATTATACTTGGCAATAATACTTCCAAGTATACTTGAATGCATGCACCTTCTTATAGACACGCATAACTTGAGTTTACCTACTTTACTTCGTATACCGATTTGCTTGACTTTGCGACCTAGAACTACCTCCGAAGTGATATCATCGAGTGCTTAATTGCCACTTTTAATTCCTCTTTATATGCATAACTAGCAACCCAAATGGCCTCATCCTCCTTATACTCCCATGGCACTTGATGGCACCGCTCTCCTCGTTTGTCGATTTTATGCTGATTATCAAAATTTATCAATTCTGTTACCACAACGATGGTATTGTCTCTCTTTCTCGTCTTTCAATCTTCTAGCCTCCCAGTCTCCTCCTCCTCCTTCTTCTTCTTGTTACTCTAAGTCATTTCACTCCATTATTTTAGCATTACCTCTTATCATATTTGTCCCTTTTTGTCTTGCATGGCTATTAAAAAAGTGTTATCTTTCTTATGCATTGGCACAAGAATGTTAGGTGGCCAACCTCACAGCAATGCATTCTCCACATACCATTTACAATTGACAGTGAAATCCATTGGCATCAATTTCAAAAAAGAAATATCAGTTGCTTGGCTCAGTATGATATACACGGTTATTTTATTGACCTAGGGTTGATTCGAAAGCCTAGTTGTACACTATTAGAAAAGTTTTTACAATTGGCCATCAAATGCCCTTAAGGATTGAGCATAGCTCTAATAGATCTATGCCATATACAACATACTTAACATTATCTCGGCCATAATATAACCTAAATACCAATTTATTTGACATATCTATTCATGAAAAATAGTGTTCAACTAAAAAATTAATCAACACATCTAGTAACATGCATTTGATATTACAACACTGATATGTCTTCAAACATTAATAACAAAACTATTGAACAATACTACTATACTACTTCACTCTATCAATAAGAATAAATATTACAAATGATATAAATTTTTTCCCTATGTACGAATTCATAAGCCAGCAGGGTTTCCTCGCATCCCTTCGCCTCCTCTCAACCCTCTCTTCTATTTTTTCTATTTTTTGGATTAAACTAGATTTTTGGGTGGTTGAGAGGATCTTATAACTAGCTGCCAAAAAAGCCCTAATTTTTTATGCTTCCTCTAACACGGGAAAAAAATGACCTTGGTAGGGCAACAAAAGGGTAGACTGCAAATTTAGCCTCTCGTTGGCCTGCTATTAACAAGAGCAAATAGGCGTTTGTCACAATGGATTTTATGAGGTGGATATTTTTTTAAAAAAAACCTCTGTTGTGATATTTTTTAAAAAATATTTTTTTATAAATATTTTAAGGAAAAAATATATAAATAAAAAATTATTCTGCAACTAGTAGGCCGTGCGTGTTGAGCACTAGTGGGCTGGGCCCAATATGAATGGTGCCATTTTGCTTTTGTTTGAATCTTAAAATTGTAGTATCTCTCTAGTTGTAGCTGCAATTTAAATGAAACTTGAACCTAAATTCATCCAAAATCAAACCCTGCCTATTGGCACCAGTTTGGTATTTCATATGAATTGAAATTAAATCCTTCACTCGTGAATTTAGATTATGAAGGAGATACCAAGTTGATTGAGCAGGAGTTCCAACGCTTTGAGCAAGGCATATTACCATTCTGTTTGAACATGATGATTCCATTTGCAAACTTGTTTTGTTTACAAACAAAGATGCATGTAATGTTAAAAATCCTACTTGATACTGTGCTATGCAATGATTATTGTCACCTTATTCCCTTGTACCCAAAATTGGGTATGAGTCACTAGTGAATTATGACAATGCTTAGTGATGCTTTATTAGATGCATTTTGTCATTGTGATCTATTAATGCTTAATGCTTGGGCAATTACCTAGAAAAGGTTATTGAATTTCAGCATGTGGAGACATGAGCACACATTGCCATGACATTGATGAAAGTGATTTGTGAAATAAAACTGAACTAAATGTGTAAGGACCAAACCATGTTTAGACTGGGATGGTAAGCTGGAATTGGGTGGTTTTTAGGAAAGGTTAGCACCGTCCTAGTTAATTAAGGACCAAGCCATGAAAAACTATCCAACAAATTGAATATGACTGTAATTCTTACATAGATATAGGCCTAGCCAATTAAGTATTCAAACAGTGACGATACCCAAGACGTGGTGACTTCACTTAGGTATGTGCTAGGTATGGAGCCTATTTGGTGAATAACCATCATGTGGGTAAACTAAAATAAGCATTACTTAATTACAACTTAACAAGTGTGTGTTTTTTCCCCTCAAAAATGCAAGGACTCCTCTCATTGCTAGAAACCATGTACATCTAGAGGGCATGAAGACCTAAATTTATGGAGCGGGTACTGCTAAAGTGAGGATATTGAAATACTTTACCGTGACACATCTCATGTGTTGGGATGAGACTCATTCGTTGGAAAAGTCATGAAATGAGGATAAAGCGTGCATCTATTATAGTGTGAGTACAACTAATCTATTTGAATAGTCATGTTCTTGGTTAATAGAGCATCACAACATGTTATACTCTTAGCTAGACTTATAATCCTTAATTTGACAAGGTATGGGAATTTCATTTGATTTTCAAGCTAGTGGGTAAACTTCTGGGGAGACGAGAAAGTATAGACCCTAGAAAACCATGGTAGGAAGTTATCCTTGTATAACCCTGAGTGGTGGTGGACAGAACCTCTCCTGATTAATGAACCATGGAACTAAAATTTGTTCAGTCATGCTAAATCTTAGGTCATAGGTTTCTGAAATAATATTTGGGAAAACTTGCTTTACACAAAATAACCTGCCCTCCCTTGTTAAGCCTTAAACATTTGCATGCTTGTTTGGAGATTTCCTGAATACTGTCATACTCACCCTTTCTATAATCCCCTCCTATGTTAGTTGAAGATGTTGAGGACCCCTATGATCGCTAGATGGTGAAGAAGATGACGCTAAGTTGGTCTTAGTCTCGGTTTTTGCTAGTGGCAATGCACTGCTATTGCCTTTGTATTCGCTGCCTTTCCTAATCTCTTTAAATGATTATATTTTCGGATCCTATGGTTCTAATTACTCTATTATGCCTTTCGGCAAGTTATGTAATAATCTAGTATAAGAATTATGTTCGTATGTGCATTGATTACTTTGGCCATATTTTCGTCTGTACCAACTACTTGATCCAGCAAATTGGTACAGAAATTACATAATGGTTTCCTATTCAAAAAAAGGGTCCGACTGACACCTCTTGTGAAGACACTTCAAGGCTATCTGGATAGGATTAACGAATCCTACGAACTACTAAGCCACTTCCCCAACCATATTACAAAGTGCCTCAAGAAAAAAAAGGGCTAGTAGGTTTTCCGGAGGCCATATCTTGGCTTGTCTACAAGATAAATATTTGTCCCGTGACTTACGCACTCTATTGGGGGATTTTTCTAGGTCTTGTTGATCGCACAACGAGATTAATGCTTTGGCTTTATTTCTGGTTAACTTAGCTCAACATGTTTTCTTCACTATTATGTGACCATGTCCATCATGGTAACTTTGTAATGACCTGTTTTTTTTCCTCCAAAGACTTGAAATAGACATAAGTAGAATATGCAACAAGTATTTGCTAATTATTAAAGTTGCATGTATTATCAACATATTTTGCCTTTTATGCCCTCAAGTCAGATTGTCTATGGTTCTAACTAAGCATAAGTTTAATATACACAAGTCTCCCAGCTGGATTGCAGGGAAGATATTCCTGAAAAGGCACTCAAGTTCCATATTCATAATAGATATAGTTGAAATGCCTCTAACCTTCTAGCCTTAAGGATTGACATGTCCTTCCTCACGGTCATAGTTGCATTGTCATGAGAAGCAAAGTTTTCTAGGCCCCTAGCTAGTCGGGAATCATAGGTGGATTGTCCCCACATTGTCGGTCAGCTAGAGAACATAATAAGTACAGATCTAACATACTCTTCCAACTATAAAACATGTATATGTGGGAAAATTGGCATTACTTTATTGAGATAACATGAACAATAAACATAAAAGTATGATAAACTAAACATAAAATTTAAATAGCTGTCTTATGTTTTATGAACTTACAACCTGTGGATTTCATTATCTGCTATCTTGTATGTGCCAAGCTTCAATACATAATCTACTATATAGGGACCTTCCCACTTTTGTAAAAGCTTGTTCCGAACAACCATGGTCTATGCTTGTCTGATCACATAGTCAATTATACCATGATGAAGGGCTTGTTGATACCATATTTGTTGATACCATATTGTGTGAAGGACAACACATTCTTAGGCTCCCACCAACAGGTAGACATCATCGGCCCATCACTCCCATTGATCCTCATCGGAGTATTTTTCTATTTGGTCAGATACCTAACGTAGCTCTGTAGGTAGCATCGCCTTTGATGTGTAAACTAAGAAAAAAGGTATCTCCTTAGTGGTCATTGTTGGTGTAGTGTGTATTGCCCATAACACTGATGAGAGTTCCTAAACATAGCAATGATCACATGCTTTAAGTTAATCATATAGTCGGGTCTTATCCCTTGCAGTATGATGTTGTTGGCACATTTAACTTGGTCATTGCCCTGAGAATGTGCGATGAAAGCAAAGCATATTTGGATTCCCAAGTCATGGCAATATTGTTTAAACCATTGCTTCGAAACTATTTCCCATGTTAGTCAAGATACGATGAGGGACACCTCTGAAAGCTGATGCGTATCAACCGAGGAGCTGATGCGCTGGACATGAAGCTCAGAGCATGGATAACTCATCGGCTAGCACTTCGATGATGCGCCATGCAAAAGACTATAGGCCTGAAGCTCGATCTACCGTCAGCAGCCCCATAGGTCAAACCTAACCGATGCAGTACGAAACGGACAATGGCAGAGGGAGCTTAACGGGCCGATAGGTCCAGCACGGACGTGATGCAATACGTTTGATCGACCTAAGAGGTCGGACCTAACCGATGCAGCCTCAAATAGAGCAGGACATATCGAGATGGTGGCGGGACTTACCCCTTTGCCGAAGATTAGACTTAACCGATGCAGCCCCGCGTCGAGAGCCAGAACCCGCTGGTAAAACTAGGGTGGCGATGAGCTGAGATTGTATATTGATCGAGAGATCTTTTACATGTTTCCAGGGGGTCTATATTTATACCCTGGATTTACAAACAGAGTCTGACGCGTCTATGACCATCAGACATTATTTCCTAGTAAGAACAAAGGCAAATATTCCTAAAGAAGTTAACTAACCAGTTAAACCTTCCTAATTAAGTAAGGTTACAATTCACAAAAACAAACATCCTGCCGTGGAGTCCACAGCTCTTCCGCAAACCCGGTTTCATCTGAATAATCTTCCAATTTGTAACCGAGTCTTCCTTCGCTGCCACCTGATCGGCTTCTCCACTGTAGCTATTAGGCCTTCTTTTACTCAAGCTGATCCTTTTCCTTCCTTTTCTAGGGCTTCTCAGACCTGATCCTGATTGTACAATCCTCTATCTTCAAGTTGATCCAATCTTCTACTAATTTGATCGGCTTTTCTACAGTTCTGATTGGCTTTGTCTTAGTATCTCCATTGGCCAATGACTGCATTAAACTCTCCATCGGACCTCTCAGCCAATCGGCTTTAGCACCATCGGATCGTCCAGATTTTGGCGTAGACATACGCATAATTGCATCGTTCACCGCTTTAGATTTTAGTGTTCTCACTCTAAACAAAAGCAAAACTCATGCGTAACACATGATTATTCCCATATACTCCAATTATTGAAAATATCTACCTTCTATATTTTCTAGTCAAGGATATCCCATCGATGCAAAGTATTGGACAATAATACACAAATGTGTGAATGCACACACTTAATGTGACGAAAACTCATTGAAGCACACTCTTCTAAGAATGGTCAAATAATGGGAATAATTTGAGGTTGTAATAGCTCCCCAGATTCCTCTAGAGAATTCAAGCAAAAAGACAAGGCAAATTATTGTGTGAAGGCAAATTATTGTCTCGAGTGATCGCGCTGACGCCTAGGAGATCTGCTTAGCTCCAGTGCAAGCCGGTTGGATTCTCTCTGTGGCTCAAGGTACGCGCGTCGGGGCCGTGAGGTTCGCTCATCTCCGGCGCAACAGAGCGGGTGCGAACCCATCGGCTAGCTGAGCCGATAAGAGGATGTATTTCTGAAGATAGGTGCCTATCAGCTAGAAGGCGGATACGCTTCGCGTGGCGCTCGAGGAAAGTCTCTGAAGATTAGTGCGTATCATTAGAGGAGCCGATACGCTGGACGTGGTGCTTGGTAGATAACTCATCGGTTAACACTCCGATGAAACACCGTACAGAGACCTATAGGTCTACAGCTCAATCTACCGTCGGCAACCTCATAGGTCGAACCTAATTGATACAGCATGAGACCAACAACAACATAGAGAGCTTGATAGACCGATAAACCTTGCACGGACGTGATGTGGTACTTCTGATCTGCCTATGAGGTCGAACCTAACCAATACAGCCTTAGACAAAGTGAGACATATCGGGATAGTGGCAGAACTTACCCCTTCTCTGGAGATTGAACTTAACCGATGCAACCCTGCGTCGAGAGTCAGAACCTATCTGTAAAAACCTAGATAATTTATGGTGGCGATGCGTCGAAGTTGTATTGATCGAAGGATATGTTGATGTCTTTATAGGTTTCTAGGGGGTCTATATTTATACCCTGGTATTACAGAGTCCTTCGTGGTTACAACAATCATCGAACGTTATCTCCTAAAAATATAAAAGGAAAATATCTCTAAGGAAGCACCTGTGTTGTCATCTTACTATACTTTCTATGGAACTAACAAGCTTCACATCTCTTTACCATATCACTGGCATCTTGTAGTACAGTTCACTAGTAGAATCCTTATTGGAAAGCTTTATCGACCAACATGCACCCTGCGGCGTGTGCTATACATATACCCTCATGGACATCTTTGCGAAATTGTATGTTGTTATCCCAAGTGATGCACTTCATCAGTACTCCGTTATACTCACATTTGTATAATTCATCTTTGATAACTAAATAGAGTTTTGCTTAGCGGGATAACTTTTTTGCCTTAGCATTTGTCATCGGGCATAATGTTGGATGTCAGATATTGACTAAGTGGTATCCACCAATCTCGGTCTTCATCCATCATGACCACCGTGTTGTTGACTAGGGAGCCCCCTAGAGATGTTGAAATAACACTTCCTACAGCAGGCACTGCTGGCCCAATAGGGGGCCTTCCCGGCCTCGCAGCAACTCCCGCCAACGTCGTTTCAATAGTACTTGCAGTAGGCTACTCCTACTGCCTAATACAGTCAGCAAGTGCCCCTCTGCCTTCCCTCGGTGCCTCGGCTCCTCCTGGCTTCTACAACCCGCAAACCGGTCTTCCGACGTCCTAGGATCAGCACTCCCTCGCCTTAACTTTCAGCACCATGACCCTTCAGCAGCTGCCGAACAATGAATGGTACTTCGACTCAGGTGCCACCTCCCACATGACCTCTGATTCTTGCACTCTTTCACACCCTACCTCTTCACGGTATCCTCCTCTATTGTGTTTAGCGATGGCTCCTTACTCCCTATCACTGCCACTAGTGCCACCACTCTCATGAACTCTCTTTTCTTTAATAATGTTCTTGTTTCTTCATGACTTATTAAGAATTTCATTTCTAAGCGCCAGTTCACTACTGACAACAATTGTGCTGTTGAATTTAACCATGCTGGCTATTCTGTGAAGGATCTAGAGTCTCAGAAGGTGATCATCAGGTGTAATACCACCAGGCCCCTCTACCCATTACACCTTCCTAGCGCCACCGTTCTCGCCACTAATTCTTCGCCTTTACTCTGGCATCGCCGGCTAGGCCATTCTGGTCGCAACACCTTGTCCGAAGTCGCCTTTGTTATCCCTGGTTATACTAAAGAAATTGATTCTTTCTATCATGCATGTCAGTTAGGATGCCATACTCGCCTTCTTTTTCATTCTTCTTTATCTCGGGCATCTAGTTTATTTGAGCTTATTCACTGTGATTTGTGGACCTCTCTAGTCACTAGTGTTTTCGGCTTCAAATACTACTTAATTATACTTGATGATTACTCACACTATGTTTGGACGTTCCCTCTTTATCTCAAATCTGACACGTTTGCCACTCTGACTCATTTCTTTGCCTATGCTCGCACTCAGTATAGCGTCGTTGTAAAAGCCATCCAGTGCGACAATGGTCGAGAGTTTGATAACTCTACCTCCTGCTATTTCTTCCTCACCCACGGCTTATACCTCTGCATGTCCTGCCCATATACCTCATCTCAGAATGGGTGGGCTGAGCGCATGATCCACACCACCAACAATGTGGTTCGCTCTCCTCTCTTTCAGGCCTACATGCCCCCGTCGTACTGGGTTGAGGCCTTACATGTCGCCACACATGTTTTCAACATCCTACCCACCAAAACTCTTCAATCCTCTACACCTCACTCTGTCCTATTTGGTGTCCAGCCAAAATATGACCATCTTCGTGTTTTTGGCTACACCTGTTATCCTAACCTCTCCGCCACAACTATTCACAAACTTACACCATGTCCTCCTTGTGTATTTTTCTTGGCTACTCCTCCCATCATAAAGGATACCGCTGCCTTGACCTCCAGTCCTATCGTGTTCTCATCTCTCGACACGTTGTGTTTGATGAACACTCCTTCCCTTTCTCACAATAGTCATCTCCTACCGACTCGACAGCCCTTGATTTTTTAACTGATGATGCAAATCCTGTTTTCAGTTCTATCAGTGCACCTCTACCTTTATTTCCTACAGGTGCTCCCATTGGTGTTTCTACACAGCCACATGCAGCCTTGACTGTCGGCATGCCACCAACACCCAGTACGGGCTGTCCTCTATGGCATCCAGCACGGGCGCGGCCGTAGAGACAAAGGCTAGCAGTCCGGTGCCTAGCATGGCCCCTACGCCGATCTCTCCGGTCCGACCAGGCGCTTGGTAGGACACTCCCTCTACACTTGCTACTACTATAGCTTCAGGCACTCTGCCTGCCACCAACGCCCCGACTTCTCCTGCTGCTGCAATAGCCCTGGGCAGGCCCCAACCACTGCTGGTCTACTCGCGGCACTAGGCAGTAGCTCCTTAGTAACCGGCTACACCCAACACGCAGACTCTGCCCAAGGGCGCCGTATCCGTGTAGCCCATCACCAATAACCATGGCATGACGATGCATGCCAAAGCTGGTCACCGGTTTCCTAGTGTCTACAATAGCACAACACTGTCACCGGTGCCTCGCACCTTCCGTGGCACCCTTGCTGATCCCAATTGGCAGGCCACCACGGAAGAAGAGCTCTCTGCCCTCCTTCAGAACAACACATGGAAGCTTGTCCCTCGACCACCTCAACTCAATATTGTCATCGGCAAATAGATTTTCAAGCATAAGTTTAGGGTTGATAGGTCTCTCGAGCGATACAAGGCTCAATAGGTCCTTCGTGGTTTCACTCAGCGTCCTGGCATCGACTTTGATGAGACATTCAGTCCTGTTGTCAAGCCTACCATAGTTCGGACAGTACTCTTACTCGCCTTCTCTCGTGGATTGCCAGTTTACCAGCTTGACTTGAAGAATACCTTTCTTCACGGGACTCTGTTTGAGACTATTTTTGCTGCACAGCCTATTGGTTTTGATGATCCTACTCATCTTAGATATGTTTGTTGCCTCAACAAGTCTCTCTATGGCCTCAAACAGGCTCCCCGGGTATGGTACAGTCGCTTTGCCACCTTCATTCTCTCACTTGGCTTTGTGAATGTGAAGGCAAACACCTCCCTATTTGTCTACCATTATGGTGCTGACACATCATACTTACTACTCTATGTGGACGACATCATACTCACTGCCTCATCCACTGCTGTCCTCCATCGCATCATCTATGGTCTACAGCATGAGTTTAACATAAAGGACCTCAACCAGTTGCACCATTTTCTTGGAATGCAAGTTCAGCACCGTGATGGATGCCTTTTCTTGTCTCATCAACAATACATGATGGAGATTCTTGATCGGGCTGGTATGGCTAATTGCAAACCTTGCTCTATTCCAGTCGACACCTATCCGAAGCTCCCTGCAGTCATTGGTGATCTAGATCAGAATCCCTCTGATTTTCGTAGCCTGGCTAGTGCCCTTCAGTACCTCACTTGCGCTTGTTTGAATATTGCTTACGCCGTTCAGCAAGTTTGTCTCCACATGCATGACCCACGAGAACCTCACTTAGTTGCCCTCAAGCGAATCCTTCGGTATGTTCGTGGTACTCTTCATTTGGGTCCGGTACTCCGTCCCACAGCACAGCATAAACTAGTCGCCTACTCTGATACCGACTAAGCCGGTTGCCCGGACACTCGCAAATCCACTCCTGGCTATGTGGTCTTCCTTAGTGACAATGTCATCTCCTGGTCCTCCAAACGCCAGCACACCATGTCCTGATCTAGTGCCGAAGCTGAATATCGAGTCGTTGCCAACACCGTTGCTAAGGCTTCCTGGCAGCATCAACTTCTCAGTGAGTTACAGTCCCCCTTGCAGCGCTCTACATTGGTCTACTGCAATAACATCAACACCGTCTACATGTTCGCCAACCCGATCCAGCATCAATGCACCAAACACTTCGAGATTGACCTCCACTTTGTCCGAAAGGGTGTTGCTCTTTGTGCTGTTCGCGTTCTCCATGTTCCAATAATCTCTCAGTATGCCGATATCTTCACTAAAGGACTACCATATTCGCTCTTCACTGAGTTTAGAACTAGTCTGAATGTCCGCTGCACCGATGATCAGACTGCGAGGGGTGTTAGTAAGTTATGTTTGTCTCCTAGACTATTATGTAGCAAGTTATATTTATCTTCTAGACTCTTATGCCTACGCCTTGGGTTCTGACTGTAGCCATGCGCCGCTTAGTCACTTGTGCTGCTTAGTGTGTGTTAATTAGACCTGATACTTTATAGTTTATAGTTTAGTGTTCATATCTTGAACTCTTAAACTCTCATGTCTATATATATTTATAACATCTTGTAATTTATGATTATCTAATATATAATATATTCTTTCTTACTTACACTTCGATCAGAATGTTGTCTGTTTAAAATTTGTTCCTGTCGTTTTCATGCGGGCCTATTTTGGTTTCGATACTTGATCTCTTTTGATGCCCACTGGAATTTTCTTTCAAGATGGTGCCCTTTGATAGACATGGATTTTAGCGACTACAGCCGACGCAACAGAAGTAGCCGGTGTCTGCAACGGTTGTGGCGGCTGTTGCCATGGCCATTGGACCGAGAGGCAAGGCCTGTGGATACCCCAAATCCTCTATGTAATGTAGCAACTGTTAAGTATGATTAGATTGAGTATTTTCTTAAGGTTAAGTCGTAGCATATATAAAGATAGATGTGTTCCTATTCTGTTAAGTAATAAATCAAAATTGAGTTTAATCTCTCTCAATGTCCTCTATAATCTAATCATACCTCTCATCCCTAGTAGCCACCGTCGTGGCTATTTTTTTAATGGTGTTTATTTAGTCAATAATTTTCAGGATGATTATGACAGTACAATGATTTCATTGTGAATGTTACATTATGCAATCCATTATGATGGTTACTGGACCAATTTGTTAACAATTACGATCCACCACGCTCATTTGTAACAATAGTAATAATTCATAACAAATAAGTACGGCTGTTAGTTAAACCAATTCATAACAGTCATGAATCCGTGACCGATTAATTACGATCAACGTTGACTTCGAAACAAATCATAATACTCAGTTGAATTACAATGGTTACTTAATCCAATCCGTAACAGTTACAAATCTGTGACTGACTGATTATGATTTAGTTAAACTTTTAACAATCATAACTCGTAAACTTCGTAGCAATTGTCATAACTCATAAGGTTGAATTACAATGGTTACTCAAGATCAACCCACGATCTATATGAATCTGTGGCTGATGAATTATGATCCACGTAAACTTTGTAACAATCATAATTACTCGTAGAGTTGAATTATAATAGCTACTCAGACCAATCCGTAACTGCTACTAATCCATGACTGATTAATTATGATTCATTAAATTTTGTAACAACCATAATAACTCTCGAATTATGATGGTTACTCAGTTCAATCCATTAAAATTCGTAACAACTATAAAACCTATTGAATTACAGCTTAACTATTATGAAAGAGGGCCAGGTGGGTCCCACAGGATGAACGCGCGTGGAACGTGGAAGGCGACATGGGTGAGCCCAATTTTGTTGAAAAAAATTAATCCTTTTATTCTTATATTTTTTAAAATAAAAAACCTCTAGGATTAGAAGTTGCAACCCCAGCAACTCCGGCGTGTCAACAAACTTGTGCCACGCCAATTCCTTCCGCATGACAATAGATAGTGACAATGTTGGCAGTGAATTTCCTTGTCACGCCGTGGAGCTTCGCATGGCTAAGGCCTCTGGCTACTTCAAGATAGAATGCGTGGCAGCAACACTGATTTGGCAACCCCTATCCCGTTACCTAAAAAACTTAATAGGTGGCCATTCTTGTCATGCCAAATATAAGGGCGTGGCAATATTTAGATATCACTTCAAGTGCCATTATGTGCTGAAAAGATTTAGATTTAAAAATAAAATTATAAGGTTTTATTTTTAAAATATAAATAAATGGTTCACAAAATAAAAGAGTCATGGCTGCTCTTAATCAGTCAATCATAATAATAATAATAATAATAATAATAAAATAATAATAATAATAATAATTGATTACAAAATCCATAATATCATGTTAATTGAGGTCCTAATAAATAGATGGATCAACCTAAAGATCATAATATATATTCATTAGAAAACAAACGCAACCCTAATTATATGGAGTAACATGATATATATATATAATCTTTTTGAGAGGACTGTTTTAAATCTATTTTTAAAAATTTATAATAGTTACTTTGAATAATTATCATAAATTAATTATTTATTTAGCCATTTAAAAAACATCGAGTCATCCAACCCAAGAGTAGCGATAATGTTGTTCATATCCACCGAATAATATGCTATTTACTAACATAGTACAGAACAATTAACGTATCTAGTTTGAATCCATGGAAACAGTATGGTAGTATTAATGTATCTAGTTGGTCACTGAATAGAATAGAAGCGGCACAACGGTGAAACCTTATCGATTTGGGCTCTCGTGATCTCTCCGCACAGAATAGAGACGGGTTGGTCTTCGTTGCCATCAACTAGGAGTGACCCAACGCTGGTCACAGGATGTTTGCACCGGCCGTCTCCCCTATCCCCGATGAAGTTTATGCATGGGCGATAGTCCTCTGGTCCTCTTCTGTGCTACCAACGACAGGTTTTCAACAAGCGGCTGAGCTTTCCCAACGGCACCTTGGAAGCATCAACCTCCAAAATGTGGAAGCCCCAGTCGAGTAAACTCCTATGTGTATTCTTCTACAGCTCGTCGTAGAATCTGTGCTTCTGTCAGCGACATCAAGGTTGTGGATGTCGTCTCCAGTTATACTTCAACATTAGCCGTTTTTAGTTCCGACGGTGTTCATCTGAGATGTGGCAGAATGATGCTTTGAATTGGCTAAGACCTTAACCTCCTTTATGAGGTTTTGTGAGGTTCTAATTGGGTTCGTGCTAATAGTCTACTTTTGCAGCCCACCATCGTTGTTCAGCGTTCGGTAACTGCGATCAAACTGCCTTCGTTGACAGCAGATAATAAGGAATGATCTGATTGCTTTGTTTTTCAAATCTTTTTGTTATTCTTTGCTCAAATCAGGACTTTTGTATAATTTGTCCATCATTAAGAGGCTTTATTGTAAAACTGATTACATATAGTCTCAGGCTCTAGCCTCAGTTTGTCTTAAAAAAAAAAGAAGCGGAACAACTGACGGTACGTGGCTAGGTGGGCCCGCATGTGGACGGTCGCTGGTTGTTCGGCAGCTGCAGGTTCACATGGGACCCACGGGAAGGAAGGCTATTCTCTGGCGCGTCGGCCGCTTGGAACTGTGCCTACACCGAGTGAATCGCGCGGGAGGACGTCGGGGGTCTGCGCACCTCGCACGCTCGATGCACCCCGGCGCATATTAGTCCTTCCTTGTGTGCGCTTATATATATCTACACACACGGAAGGACTATACGCGCAGCTACCACTTGCGATGCACGGATCCTCCGAGTGCGCCTCCCTTCGCCCGTACATCCCTTTTTCTCCGGTTAGTAAATCCTCTCTCCTAATCATGTGGGGTTTGCTTCATTAAAACAGAGTAGATTTCCTAACCCGTTGACTCGTAGATCATTCTTTTTTTTGACGTGTGGACTATGCGGCTACGCTCGCTAATCATGTCGAACCTGTCCTTTAAAATCGGAACAGATCAATGGATAAACACCCTGCGCGTCTTCTCCTAGCCCCGTTGCGTCGATCTCTTAAGAGTTGTAAGGCAGGCTATACCGGGCAAATGGGCCGTGTTAGATTGGCCAGCCCAAACATGACTGTAGTGTGTATGACTCACAAGATGCACGGTCTGTTATACCGACATGGTCTGATAATGTGTTTAAGGTTAAGGGTGCAGTAAGGTGAGCTGGGACTGTATGACCTAAGTACGAGTACTGCTTGGCTGGTCCATCTATTTTCTCGTAATTATTTTTTTCTTTATTTTTCATTTTTTATATTTTTTCTATTCTACTCTATTTTCTGAAAATTTCCTCTGTATTTTTTATTTTCCCTTTATTTTTCGTTTTATTTTTTCTAATATATATTTAAATTTATATGTTATTTATATTGATAGGTTATAATTAATCCATATATCTTTATCGGGTTCGAGCCGACCCAACATGTCATAGCTTCGCTGTGCCATCATGGCATCGACATGAGCCAGCACAGCCTGCTACGTCTTGGCTTAATGGACTATGCCGTAGTGGGCCTCGTCTAATCGTGCCCGCGTGGATCCGTTTGGTCCTGCGCACGCGCCTGTCGATCACACCATCCCTACGGGACCCACCCGATCCTGCTCCTACTCGGTCCCAGGCTTAGTTTCTACCCGTCATCCACGTAACTAGAAATATTTTTGTGCGCCTCAATTTCTCTTCCGGCTCCACCACGGCGATCCAGCACGCCCAACCACGCCAACGCATCGCAGCTTCGGTCTCGCTCCTCGTTCATCCCCCCTGACTATAGTACCGATAGAATTAGTTAACAATCGTAACTATTTGGTTCGGATTGAAACACCATAGTTACGATACGAACTAATCGTAACTCCATAAGTAGAGTAGAAAACCATAATACCTTGTCATTAGGATATGTAACCATCGTAATTAAGATAGAAAACCATAGGAACTATGTAATTATAATAGGAAATCGTTTTTTACTTTACTCCATCCGTCCGTTGTCTTTTGATAAACACAAAGCTTTAACTAATAATTAATTTTAATATAGCCCACGGATATTCTTTAGGATGTATTCAGAGCATGTATAGTTGACAGTACTTTTAGGAGATAGTTCAATTTTTATAAAGTAAAATGGGCAAAATAGTTGCCTTTTCATTTTTATTTAACATGTTTTTCTAATAATAAAATTTATTCCGATCTTTACTTAAAAAAGCTACAGCCATGTTTTAAAATAAATGATTGTGAATTACAAAATTATAAATTAATTAAAAAAATAGAAAATAACCATTTCAAAAGACAAAGATACCTATCTATAGTTGCTAGAAAATATATCACCTTAAAACAGAATGGTCGATTCTTTGTGGATTGATTTTTGACTGTCATCATTGCGGCTACTAACATCTAATCAATTATCGTAATTATTTGAAGATTTTCAATTGCCTTAGTGAAATCCATCATATCACGAAAAAAATGGAATTGCTTTTACTATCCTCTTATTCTCCTCAATTTCTTAACATTTAACCTCCAATTTTTCAATTTTTTGGTAAAATTTATCCTGCATTTTTATTGTCAAAATCAGTTCATTTTTCTTTTTAATTTCTCATATTTTCATCCTCCCCGTTAATGTCGAGCTCTAGTCTCCATTCGCGTACGCCCGCGCCACGCACGCAAGCTGCCTGGCCGATGTTGAACGCAATTTTTTTCAATTTCGGTATACCAACTTTTTTTAAAATTTGTTGTTACCGTTGTAACTTTTACGGTCGTAATTTTCGTAACTTAGTCGATCAGCGTAGAAGGGTTACGAATCATCCAACTCGAGCTTACTATTGTTACTATATGTTAATTATATAACGATATTTCACGAAAATCAATTTATTTCAATTTCGTAGACTAATTTTTTAATTTTGCTGTTACGGTTGCAACTCTTCATGTTGTAATTCTCATAAATGAGTCCATCCGCGCAGAAGAGTTACTAATCATCGAACTCGAGCTCTGTTAAGATATGTTAATATAATGATATTTCACGAAAAATCAATTTATTTTAATTTCAGTATATCAGTTTTTAATTCTGCTGTTAGGCACTAGTCGAAAAATCCACCGCCGAAACTTATCAAGCCGCCTGCGATTGAATGGTTTTTTTCTGACGACCTCTAACCTTTCTAAAATACAAATGTTTAATGTCTATAAAAATAATCTTTGCATGCAAAGCAAAGGGTTTGCCATCTGTAAAAATATACTTATTAACTAAAATCACATCTAAAATTTGTCCTATATTTCATATAAAATTCATTCTAAATTATTATATATCTATCCATCCATTAAAAATAGCGGTTTGAATTATATAGAGTTAATTTAATTAATATATATAACTAAATTATTGTAAATAAATATATATATGTGCAGTGGACCCTAAACCCTAAACAGTCAGGCAACTACTTCTTTGTAGCTTTTTACACAAGATACCTATATAGCTGAAGAAATTCTCATGATCTCATACTGAATAAAATGACAAAGGTTTTGTATCATGTTCTTTATGATTGATTCTAGACATCTGTGCACATATGTTATGTAAAAAAATATAAAATATATAGTTAAGTATTTAATATGCACAAATATAGAGCATTTAAATGCGTATATTAACTTAAATTTTCAGTATTGGTTTAGTGTCGTCCATTGAAATTGAGGTGGTAGACATAATAAACACATAATATACTATATATAATACACTATATGACGTATATGATGGTTACTTGTTACACTTTCTAAACATAAAAATAATATATGTTAATTTGTTATATATATATACATATTTATATTTATAAAAAATATACATCAAATTATACCGACCAGTTATTTATCACAAAGAACTCTTTCTCCTCTGTCTTGACTACTCTGTCATTCATATGGTACTATTACTGGAAAGTATTAATAAAAAAAATTAAAATTAGTTAGAAATCTATATATGCTATAAGTAACAAGGTCAATCAATATCAAATAAATTAATTAATAATTAACTAATCTAAAACATCCGTTATTATAGGATATTCATTAGTTCTAACACAATAACTTTGCAATCTTAAGGATATATCATAAAACACGTATAATGTTCTCTATACTGATTAATGTTACTAATTATTGCTTACTATGACTACGCAAAATATTGAACTTACCCACTGTTGTACGACACTATTATATATATTCTGTCCATCATGATTACCATCACACGACCTATATAGACACGTACATCCAACTTCTTTTTGATTTGTAGTTTTCAAATATATTTTAATCTCTCTTTTTAAGACTTGTCATTAACATATTGGAATCTTTCTTTATGTCAACGGTGTATACTGGTCTTAAGATTCGTAGCAAGTTAAGGTAGGCGACCGTATGATTTAATAACAGTAAGATCAATATATGTTAACATACATGCACCACACAGCAATAAGATTGATGTCAAGTTTTTCTCGATGGTATATTTCATGTATGTCTCTAAAATTAATTAAAATCATGTTTCCGTTGTCCATAAAGAGTTTATTTGGTGCCTAAGCTGTAATATAGAAAACACTATTAGTTCTTATGTATCATTGGTGTCATTTTCTCATCTGAAATGGACCATCCTCGGCATCTAGAATGGGAGGTATGGTTTGTCATTCTCTAATTGCTCTGGCACGTCTTTGTTGGGTAACGAATCATATATCTACACTTATGGATCATGTTAGAGTTTGGGTTTTCCACTCCATATATGCATCGAGCACCATGCTTAAATTATCTCTTCCTAAAAATGATTTTGACATCCAATGCTCCTTAGTTGTTGTCTTTGCCTTGTGGGGATGGGGTTTGATTTTGTGTGGTACTAGAAGTTTTAGAGAGGCTTTTTATGGAGTATGCACTTCCTGGCCTTAAGAGATACTTGTTTCACAATAGGAGCTAGCACAGGATTTACTCAGGAAGGCGTAGGTGTTGGTGTCATTGCATAAGGTTGTCATAGTGGCATATAAGGGAGCGAGCCTACAGAGAACAGGTCTTCGCCTCTAGGAGAGAATTTGCTAGCGAAGTTTGGTGTGGAGTTAGATCTTGTGGCCTTTTCAAGGGTTTTACCAACATTGTCAGGACTATATCTCTTCTATGCCACAGAATAATCTGATCAACTACATCTCTCTGCCGTCGCTCATTAAAATGTCAATTTCATACATGGCTTGACCATCATGAACATTTACCGCTACAACCTTAGTATTATGCTCTAGGACTAGCTGGCAGTGAAAAATGTGATCCGACATTGCCTTGCCTGTAACAACCTCTATTGTTTGACCTGTCCTTCCAACAGGGACATTAAGTGTTCATGGAGTGCTTTCCTATATGTCATTGACAGGAAACTTTAGGGCGGGAGTAGATTTGATGATCATTGGCAGTATGATAGGATTTGTTTCTAGCAACTGCAATAAAAGCTAGCGGCCATCTACCTATATTTGGGGTTATAGTTGAGAAAAAAAGTATAGAATGACACTTGCCACAAACCTTGTTATTTCTTGGGCCACCGTTAGCCATACTATTTATTGTAGTGTCTCGTTGAAATAGTTGTGCTTTTTGTAGATGGGTACGTCTTGTACAAACTCTTGTCTCCAATTTACCTTGGATGATATGCCACAGATGCGGCCATGTTGCTCAGGGTTGTCCAACGTAACAGTCAACTAGTTCTTCTCTCTGATAGACTTGAAAGAGCCAGATTTCTTCCTCTCTACGATGTCCTTCCTCTTGTCCACAACTTCTTTGTGGTCAGAGTCTAGGAATACAATCTCACTAGAGTTAGTGATCTCTTGGGTTTGTGCATGCACCTAGTTTCTGCTTCGTTCTTTGTAGTCCTCTATTAGCACGATTTTTCCTTGTGCTCTTAAGTCATCATTAGCCTTTTTTCCACTTCTCGGCCTTGCCACCATAGCTACTCAATCTCCTCTACACATATGTTGTGTTGAGGTTTGACTTCCAATTATACCACGACTTGGCCATGTTTTGAAGAGTAGCTACCTTTGCCTCTTTTATTTAGCTCATCCCATAAGTAATTTTTGGTCCCTATTACAACTAGCTCCCAATCGTCAATTAATATTAGAAAATGGTTTTTGATAATTGCTTCACATTGGTTTTGCCACTTAATAACCACTTCATGGAGGGCTATTGGACATCCCTTAGCATTAATGTGGGTCACAACGTGTATCTCTTTAGGATCGATCACCTTGGTCCTACCTCGTTCTCCCCTACCGTGTTTAGGTTTTGTTTGGGTGGCAGTGATTTCTGGTTCTAGGAGAAAGGAAGTTTTCAATACTTCCTTGACTTGTTGCTGACGCCTTGATGGAACTCTGCAATGCATGGACCTTCATGGAGCAATCTTCGTGTATGCATAAAATATAATAATTAGTGCTATATAAAAATATATGCATACAATAAACTTGTGAAGTCGAGTATAAAAATAAGTTATCGCCTTCGAGACATAGTCAGCATTGTCCACAGTCTTTGATCCATGCTTCGGGCTAGGATATGGATCACTAGGGGAGTTAGTTAAACCTTAGCTTTGGGGGCTATCATCAGATGATATGGGCCAGGTAGGTAATGTATCCTCCTATTACGATGCTTCCGCAGTCTATTCAGGTATTGCTGGTGTCCATCGTGTCTAAGTTAATTATCGAAATACATAACTTTTCAATTGGATCCCATCATTTGAACATAACATTTAACAACAATACATATATTAAAATTTACAGGTAAAATTGAACTGAAATTCATAAGTAAAATTGACATATAACATTTACCTAAAATACACTTCTAAAAATGAACCAACATTCACATATCAAATTTACATATAAAATTCACATAATATATAGCATTAATGCATCATACAGATTTGTACATGTAAAATACTTCTAAATTCACAACAAAAATTAATCCCAAATTTAGATTAATTATGAACTAAAATTCAAATTCATGTAAATTTGCATCAATATTATTTCCATATAATTTCACATGATAAAAATTCCTCTAAAAATAAAAATTAACTTGAGGAGGCTAAAGGTGGCTACAATGAAGAGGCCGATGGTGGCGGATGGGAGGCCAATGGTGGCGGATGGGAGGTCAATGGTGGCAGTGAAGGGGAGACTAAGGGTGGCGGGACCAAGTAGGTTGAGGGTGATGAAGAGGAGGTCGACAGCGGCAGTGGTGGAGAGGTCAAGGGCGATGGGGCCGAGTAGTCTGAGGGTGACAGAGGACCACATGACGACAGCGGTGGAGGGAAGGCCAAGGGCGGTGGAGGTGAGGAGTTTGAGGGTGATACGGGTTTGAATTTTGGCAGCCTTGCAACACAATACTAGCATTCAAGACGTGGGACTTTGAATATTTTTTGCTCTCGTGCGCCTTAAAGGGTGATGAATTTGCAGGTAGGGGATGTCGTACGATGTCTGCCAAAGGTTTTTCGTAGGTGGTGGAAAGCACGTGTCACCTACAAAAATGGTTTTCACCCTAAACCCGAAAGCACGTGCCACCTGCGAAAAATGCCCACTATAATTTTTTTCCATTTAACCTCCATACAAAAAAAATATTTCAATGTAATTCTTATGTATTTTTATGTATATCATCCATAAATTTTACACATTCCTACAAATAATCAAATTACATATTTTCACTGTTCATGTGAGTTATCCTATTATAGATTATCACGGTATGTAGAATTTGAGTGTTTTTTCATTGTTGGTAGCCTGTGCAAGCTTTATATTGTTATGAAAATATGTAAATAGCATTATTTGGTCATAGTGATTGTAGTTCTCGGCATCTTCTACATTTTCAACTCCTACAATCATTTTTTCTAGAGATTGTAATGTCCTTCTTGTCCGTGTGGTTGGTTACATAAAAAACATCTGGAATACGATCAACAAGTACCCAGGGGTCATGTTTGTGACCCACATTATCACGGTCAATAATTATTAAACCAAAGTTGTCGACAAACATGTTCCATAGGTGTTTCACCAATTAGTACCGAAACAATGGGATCTACATACTTTGTCCATAGTTCAGCTCCCAGATTTCTTCTATGAACCCATAATAAATGTTCTTCTATCTATTTGTAACACATTCTAGTGATTACCATATTTAAATGTAATGGATTAATTGCCCTCATTGCAATGGTGAGGAATACAGTTAGCATCATATGGCAATCATAGGAATTTTAGCCTAACATCATCAAATCTTTCATACAAACTAGTCTCTTGATATTTGATGAGAAACGAATGGGCTCTCTCACTTCATGAAGGCACTTGCATAATGACTTTTTCTCCTCCATTGTTAAGGTAAACCTAATCGGAGGAATGTGTACTTTTTTGTTTGGTCCATCTAGAGGATGAAACTCTTCCCTTATCCCCATTTCTACCAGGTTGTAATGTGACTTTAGTTCATCCTTTGTCTTACTTGGTATGTCTAGTAAGTGACTAATGGTAATGTCAAACATATTCTTCTCAAAGTGCATGACATTGATGGTATGGTGAGCATGTAAGTCTTGCCAGTATGATAAGTAATTAAAGATGATCGAATGCTTCTTGAATGGTACTTTTGCCTCTTCTTTTTTCTTCATGTTTTCCATACGCTTTGTTCTCTTCTTACGCTTAGTTGTCTTCTTGTTGGCCTTTCCAAATACAATCTTTACTTTAGTCATCAATTCAAACACAAATTTTGACATCTCGGTTTTTGTTTGTACACACTCTCTCCATTGTATTATCGAAATGACTCATCATGGAGCGACATATATGTTCTCTATTTATGAACCATCGGTGATGAATGTATACTAACTTTTTATATGATGTGAGCTACTTGTACATAGTTGCATTAATATAGACCTAATATTTGGTCTTCCCCTTCATTTGTCCTGATAGAGAAAACATCACATGGAGACCATCGATACTAACGAAAATATGCTCTTAGCGTGAAGTACTCATGGATGTAATTATCCCATATTCATAAACCGTTGTTCCACAGATCTACCAAGACTTCTATCAAAGGTACATGAAAGACATCTATGTTATTACCTAGTTGTCTTGGTTCTTGTATAAGTACGTTGATTAGCGAGAAATAAAATAAAAGATCCATCGGCTGCAAAGCCGATGATGCTCCAAATGGAATATACGATAAACAGTAAGGAGAGAGACCCGATCTCCTAAAAGTACAAGACCTAGTGACCATCGTGATGGTACTATTGAGTCAATCTTGATAGATTAGACCAAACTGAGACAGTATGAGATTAAGGCTAACGGCAACGAGACGGCAATTGCTAGATCGGACATGTGAACAGGATGAACGGCCGAACCCATTGACTAGTTGAGTCGATGAGAGAAATTCTCTAAAGATATATGTATATTGGCTAAGGCCGACATACTAGGCGTGAGGCTCAAAGGAAATCACTTAAAATATAAGTATATCAGCTGAGGAGCAGATACGCAAGGTGTGATGCTCAATGTATGGATAACTCATTGGCTAGCTACTCCAATGAAACACTGAGTAAAGACCTATTGGCTTTTGGCTCAATCTACTATCACAGTCTAGTAGGTCAAACCTAACAAATGCAGCATGAGACCGATGACACTAAAAAGAGCTTGATAAGCCAATAGATCCCACGCGAACATGATGTGGTACATTCGATTGGACTAAGAGGTCAAACCTAATTGATGCAGCCTTAGACAGAGTGGATATAGCAGGATAATGGCAGGACATACCCCTTCACTGTTGTTTGGACCTAACTGATGTAGCCTAGCGTTGAGAGCCAGAACCCGCTAGTAAAATCTTGATAAACTAGGGTGGTGATGCACCAAAGATGTATTGATATGGGAGATGAATTACAAGCTTCTAGGGAGTCTATATTTATGCACTAGGATTACAAGAGTCCGACGTGGTTACAACTACCATTGGACGTTATTTCTAACAAACATAAAATGAAAATATCTCTAAGAAAGTTAACAAAATTAATTAAACCTGTATATCTTTACAAGATATCTTCTATATACATATAGTACCCTCCCATGGCTTCCACGACTCCTTAGATCCGGTCTCATCTAGACAATCTTCTATTTTTAACTAAACCGAATCCTTTCTCGTTCCGTCCAATCACCTCTTTCCTTATATCAATTGGACTATTTCCAATAGGTCGATCAGCTCTTCAATCTATCCATGGGGTTTACCAAATTTTGGTGCAAATAGTTAATGAACATATATTGTATAGACCTGCTCTAAGATACTATACAAATTTTATGTGTTATCAATTAATCTCAAGTATTGTTTATGTAGTGTCCATAGACTTAAGATCATCATGGTTCTCAACATATGTTGTAACTTATTTTGTGACTACCAAACACTACTCCATCACAAAGTAGTCATAAAAGTAGTCTTCAGGTTTGCTATAAAATATGCAATAGGATGTGAGTGATCAAGATATAATTTGGCCCTGCTATGGGAGAGATATTTTTGAGCCCCTCGATATAATGGATTATGGAAGTGAATGGCCATGCCAAGGTGATTGAGGAGTTAATCATAAGTTTATAATCCATTACATGATCGAGAGAGTGATTGAGCTATTAAGAGGATGACACAAGTCTCACCTTAAACTCGATCGATATTGTAAGACAAAGAGATTTGTACAAGACAATATATCTACAATGGAGCACATCAGTTGATTCTTAGCACAATGTGGAGAAGCATCGGCTGAGGAAGCTCTTAGAGTCCGTTTCTTTCCATTATCCCTCTCTGGATCGGCCTTTGCATGGTTTTCTTCGTTACCGCCGAGCTCGATTAAAGGATGGGCCGATCTAGTGCAGCAATTTTATAGATATTTCTTTTCTAGGATTCAAGAAATGAAACTGTCAGATTTGACATCGGTTAGATAGAGGCCTAATGAGTCAGTTCTAGTATACATCCAACGTTTCTAGGACATTAGAAGCCGGTGTTATAGTCTTGTTCTGAGCGATGAATAATTATCTGATTTGACCTTCTAGGGGTTATCGAGTCGCATTAGGTGGAAATTTTCTTCCCAATAGTTCAACTATTTAGCACATTTGATGTATGTGGTATTGGCTTACAAGAGCTGATTATCAGGAAAAGAGGAGATGTCAAAGTATTGGAGGCCTGCGGAAGAGAATTTTGAAGCATGAGACTTCATTCTTCGAAATTAGGGGGCATGTGTTAACGCCAAAATCTGGACAGCCCGATGGTGGACCGCCTAAAACCGATCGGCTGGAGAGGTGTCCAATCACTATAGTGAAGAAGCCAAACGGATTGTAGCAAAGGAAGACTTGGTTCCAGATTAGAGACTATCCAGATAAGACCGAGTTTGCGGAGGAACCGTGGAATCCACGCCAGGGTATTTTATCTTTATAAATTGTAATCTTATCTAATTAGGAAGGTTTAGTTAGTTAGTTAACTTCTTTAGAGATATTTTCCTTTATTTTTGTTAGGAAATAACGTCCGATGGTTGAAAACACGTCGGACTCTGTAAACCAAGGGTATAAATATGAGATCACTGGAGACATGTAAATCAATCTCTCGATCAATACAATTATGGCGCATCACCACCCTAGTTCATCTAGGTTTCTACCGGCGGGTTCTGCCTCTCGACGCGAGGCTGCATCGATTAAGTCCGATCTCCGGCGAAGGGGTAAGTCCCACCACTATCTCGATATGTTTTGCTCCGTCTAAGGCTGCATCGGTTAGGTTCGACCTCTTAAGCCGATCAAATGTATCGCATCACGTCCGTGTAGGGCCTATCGGCCTGTTAAGCTCTCTCTACCATCATCAATTTCGTGTTGCATCAGTTAGGTTCGACCTACGAGGCTGCCGACGGTAGATTGAGCTTTAGGTTTATAGTTTTTCTACACGGCGTATCATCGGAGTGCTAGCCGATGAGTTATCGAGCTTCACGCCCAGCGCATCGGCCCCTCGACCGATACGCACCAGCCTTTAGAGGTGTCCCTTGATGCGCAATGCCAAGCGTATCGGTCTTCTAGCCGATGCGCGCCCGCCTTCAGAGAGGCGTCCCCTCATCGGCTCAGATAGCCGATGGGTTCACTCCGGTCTTTACTTCAACACGGCCGATCCGACGTCCTCTGTATCGTTGTTGTTGGTCTCGGCCTTGTACTATCTCAGTTAGGTCCGATCTTCGAGGTTTGGTGTTAACGGCGCTATCACAGCGGGCGACTGGTCATCGTGATGCCATCTCCGGAGCGGCATCGGCTTTACAGTTGATGCGTCTATATGCTTTTCCTTGCCACTCTACATATGCCTTCATCAGCTTTCCAGCCAATGGATGACCGCTGCAGCTTCCATTAGCTACCAGGAGGGATCCTGTACGCTTTTCTATCCTCTAGATACACCCTAGTTCCTCCATCGGCTCTACGGCCGATCCCTCGTCGACACCTGTCCATGCCTTCATCGGCTCCCAGCCGATTGAAGAGCTTCCTGATTCCTATCGGCAAATAGCCGATAGCGAAGGGTCTTTTGGGCACGGCCGATGGCCATCCCAATCCTATCGACAGCCAGCCGATAGCAAGCGCCTGTATCGGCCCACCGTCCGACGGACCTATTCGTCTCACCTCCTTATTAATTGCAGGGTCAAATTGACTGGCATGCCCGCACCCGTACCGTCACGCCAGAGCCGATCAAGCCCCACGGCCCCTGGCGCACGTACCTCGAGCCACAGACAGAAACCGACCGGCCTGCACTGGAGCTAAGCAGACCTTCCAGGCATCGACGTGGTCGCGCCGGGGCGCGTGAGATCCGGCGCGAACACTATGCTAGTGAATGCTTGCCAGGTTATCCTACAGCAAGTTAGTGTCGCTCACTCCAAATTTGATCAACTACTTTTTGAGCTCATTGCCACCCAAGAGAAGGTTGCGGCACTAGCGGGTGAGCTTGAAACCTCCTAGAGTGACAACAAGTGCCTCTGCCTTCTAGTGAAGGACAATAAAGACATCTGCAAGGAAGACGAGAAGGCCATGGATGAGGGGAAGAACAGGGAAGACCTCCATAAGGGATTGAAGGTGAACCTTGCCATCTTTAGCAAGGTGGCGAATGACCGTGGCTAGGGATTAATGTGTTCGCACCGAAATCTCGCGTGCAGCACGAACACACTGACGCCTAGGAGGTCTGCTTAGCTCTAGTGTAGGTCGGTTGGCTTCTCTCCGTGGCACGAGGTACGCGCACCGAGGCTCGTGAGGTTTGCTCGGCTCCAGCACGACGTTGCAGGTGTAGGTGTGCCAGTCAATTTAACCATGTAATTGACAAGGAGATGAGGCGAGCGGGTTAGTCGGATGATAGGTCGATACGAGCTCTCGCTATCGGCTGGCCACCAATAGAATCGAGGTGGTCATCGGCCACGTCCGAATGACTCCTACTATCTGCTGGTCACTGATAGATATCGGGACGCTCTTCCATCGGCTGGGGAGCCAATGAAGGCATGGACAGATGTCAACAAAGGAGATGCCTCCGGGTGTGGTGAAAGCGAGATCCTAATCCATCGACCACAGAGCCGATGGAGGCACCGAAGGGTATTAAAAGTAAAATACATAGGATCCCTCATGGTAGTCGATAAAAGCTATAGCGGTCGTTCATCAGCTGGAAAGTTGATGAAGGCATATGTGAAGTGGCAAGTATCGTATAAAAGACACACTAGCTGCAAAAGCCAATGCCGCTCCGGATATGGCAAGGGCAATGCAAAACCATCGGCTAGCTAAGCCGATGAGAGGACGTCTCTCTGAAAATAGGCGCGCATTGACTAAAAGGCCAATGTGCTTGGAGTGGCACTCGAGAGAAGTCTCTAAAGACTAGTGCATATTGGCCGAGGAGCCAATACGCTGAGCGTGTTGCTTAATGTATAGATAACTCATTGGCTAACACTCTAATGAAACACCGTATAGAGACCTATAGGCCTAAAGCTCAATCTACCATCGGCAACCTCGTAGATCAAACCTAACCATTGCAGCACAAGACCGACGACGGCGGAGAGAACTTGATAGACCGATAGACCCTGCATGGACGTGATGTGATACATCCGATCGGCCTAAGAGATCAAACCTAACAGATGTAGCCCTAGACAGAGCGAGACATATCGGGATAGTGGCGGGACTATCCCGTCGAGAGCCAGAACAACCCAATAGAAACCTAGATAAACTAGGGTGGCGATACGCTAAAATTGTATTGATCAAGATATGTTGATATCGATACAAGTTTTCAGGGATCTATATTTATACCCTGGCATTATAGAGTCCGATGCGGTTACAATAACCAGCGGACGTTATCTCCTAAAATATAAAAGGAAAATATCTCTAGGGAAGTTAACTAAACTAACTAAACCTTCCTATATAAGATATGATTTACGTAGATAAAATATCCTACCGTGGGTACCATGGCTCCTACTCAAACTTGGTCTCATCTAGATAATTTTCTATTCTTGGACCAAATCTCTCGTTGCTTCATCCGATCGGTTTCCTCCTTGTGGCAACCGGACTCTTCTTTTACTTCAGCCGATCATTTTTCCAACCTTTTCCTGGTCTTTCCAAATTTTGGCGTTAACATAATGCCACTACCGTCCTTGATGAAGTGTTAGTGCTATGTGGTATTGACGAATTTGGTAGGAGAGATGTAGAAAGTCCCCTCTAACATTGCTTAGAAGGCCTACGTCGATAGTTTGGGAGCTCTCCACGCCTGGGCTACACAGGGCTTGGCATGCATCCTTTCCAACCATCTCACGTTGGATGTTGAGAAGGAAGTTAACCAAGGCATTACTAGAGAAGAGTGCAAGAAGTTGGTTGTGGCTAGACAAGGCTAGCCAAGCTATTGCCGAGTTCTTTGGCTATACTGAGTACTTTTCTTTTTCCAGTTTTGCTTTTCAACTAGTTTGTTAGACATGGAACAGTACTTAATAATCTTACTAAATTATAATTAGTCTTCTGCCATTACTATGTTGAGGTTTATGATAATGTTGAGGTTGACTAACAACGTGATCGGTCACCCTCACCTATTGTGATATTTGACGTCCCTATTCCTAACTTCTAGTATGACGATACCAACCTCCACAAGATATTGTAGCTTGAGTCTCAACTCAATTTCTTCCAAAACCAATACCACAGTAAGATTGCTACTTCCTCTTAAATTCTTAGTACTCTTTCTGAGCACATCTTAGGGTTGGTTTTGGACTTTGTAGTCGTCCAAGGGACCTACGATCTGAGAAGGAGGAAAGTATGGTCTTTGAAGGACTGGAACAGGTTGCAAGAGTTGAAGTCATAGGTCAAAAAGATTGCCTTGTAATAGGAATTGGCTACCCTAATGGTTAGGGACATTTAGTTCCGGGCTTATCTTGAAGGCTCGTGCAAAGTACTCAGCTGCACCTACTAGGAGCTACACATTGAACAACCACGTCTTGTAGAGATACTTCAAGGTTATCTTGAATAGATCAATGAATCTTGTAGACATTTTTTGTTGCCTACTTGACAACATTACTAGGCATCTCATAGAGGAGAATAAGCAAGCTAGAAGATTTGTCGAGGGCCACGTTATGGTTTGTTTGCATGATAAGTGTTCTTCTCTTGACCTTAGTGTTCTTTAAGGAGGTTTTGCTAGGTCTTGTTAGTTTCTCAATGAGATTGAAGCAGTGGCCTTCTCCAGGGTTAACTTAGCCAATCATGTTTTCTAAACCATTGATTGGCCATTCTCTTCCTAGTAATCATCATAAGAATCTAGATGTAATTGCAAAAAAAAATTAAGAGACATAAGTAATAGTGTGCACATAGGAAACAAGTATTTGCTAATATGTGTCATGTTAACATCTTTTTGCTTAATATGATTACTTTGTGTTAGAGTGAAATATTTCTAATTACACATAGTATATGTATCCCCTAGCCCTTAGCTGGTTTATCGGGAAAAAGTTCTCGAAAAGGCAACCAGGTTTCATCATCATCATAAGCAGAGTGAAAATCATAGGTATAGTGAAAATGTCCCAACCCTTTGACCATAAGGATGGAATTGCCCTACTTTACGGTCATAGGTACATTATTATGAGAAGTAAAGTCTCCTAGCCCTCAGCTGGTCGGTCATTGTAAGGCGTATCCTACCTTATCAATCATGAATAATTCACATACTCATTCATCAATAATGATAATTTCTATTTTAAGAAATAAATCAATATATCATAAACATAATATGTAATATATATAACATCTCTATGTTATCTCTAGGTCATATCACTAACACAAATGTGGCCTGAAGGCCAATCCTTATGGTGACCGAGGTCCCTCTAAAATCAAGTTTTAGTAATATTGAATGTGGAATCATAGTTCATAGCTATAAAAACTTTAATCACAAAGTTACCTATAGATACTTTCTAAAGAAACTATAATAAAACATCTAGTAAGTTTTTAGCTTAAGTAGTGCTAAGCATGGTTCTGTAGGTACTAATAAGTACAACATATAGAGTCCTTATTAGTGGTTTCTGCGACCTAAGGTTGTCAAGTATAATATACACAATAATAAGTTTATAATGGTATAATATACACAATAATAAGTTTATAATGGTATAATATACACAATAATAAGTTTATAACAAGGAATAGTAGGTACGGCTAAATAAACAAGTACTTACATGGTAATTTTAATAAAACATAATACAATAATTTTAAAAAATAAATTTTTGCAACATAATGCAATATGATCAAAATGGAATGACTTGCATTTCTTGCTGTTGAGAACTTACAAATCGACCTCTACCTACTATGGATATGCAACATCTACATGACCTGCAAATAAAACGAGCTAAAAGTAAAATTAAAAGAAAGACATATAAGAAGCAATAAGCAATCATATAAATGGGTTCTACTCATTTTTAGGAAATATTAGAGACTTCAACGGTCAATTTAGAGTTCATATGATATTCCATCCGAAGTTTAAATGTCATTGAAATAGAGATTTTTGAATTTGTTAATCATTTTTCTTAAGAAAAACAGGATTACTGTGAAAGCAAGTGTGAACGGCCTTATGGTTGCTGTCGATGACTACGGGCATGGCGGTAGCGTTGCGACATGGCAGAAGGAGGGTGGTGAGACTGCACGAACTCAGCTCGATGGTGCGGTGATAAGGAACTGACGGGGCAGCAGCCGAATAGGTGGTTAAAGCACAAAGACAAGGTCGGGTGAGCGCTGAGACGGCAAGTGGGGTGGCGGGGAGCTTGAGCAGGAGGCTCGAGAGATAGAGGGAAGCATGACGAGGGTTGTGAACATGAAAAGAAAAAGAGAATTGCACCATGAAAGAGGGGATAAGGGTTTTAAAAGCTGTGGGCTTGCTACAGACAAGGAGCACTAGCGTTAAGGGAAAATTAAGGGGCCATAATACCTAGGATCTAGGGAAACAACTGAGATGATTGAGAGGAGATGGTCGTTAATCACTTGGATTCAATGGTGGAGATGAGTAGCGTTCACGGTAGTAGGGGTGGGCGGTAGGTGGGAGGTAGGAGACAACCCTAATAGGTGGCATGTGCACGATGGAAAGTATGGCCTGGCGCACTAGGTTGCCCAAGGATGGAGGGAGCGAGAGAGCGGTGCGACCAAGCGGGCTAGTAGACCGAAGAAAGGGAGGGAAAGAGGGAGAGTAGGCCAGATTAGGCCTAGGGAGTAGAGGGATTTTTAGAACTTTTTTGATTTTAGAAATTGCTATATTGGTCATTGTTATTTAATAATTACTTAAAGTTCTCTGAAAGTGTGAGTAAAAAATAATTAAATATTTTGATGCATGGGGAATTTAATGAAAATACCCACAAGCCCCTTTGAGCCTTTAATTTCATATTTTTAATTGTTGGAGGCTCTTTTTGATTTTAATATTTCTAGAAATGAATTAAAAGGGTGAATTGAATATACGGTAAATTTGGGACATGACAACGCGTTCCACTTGCCATGCGGGTAGATGACCCCTATGCTTTAGAACATCTTGTACGTTTTGGGTCTTCCCCTCACAAAGGACACAATAGGTCTGGTTGATGGACTTCAAGGATGGCGAGATGACATTTAGGAGTACTTCCCTGATGTTTAGCGTTTGCCTGGTCTTACTGCTCCGAGCGCACTACCTCACTACACCATAGGTGGACCCACCTAGGTGTGGCTACTTAAGTTCACTATAAGGAAAGCAGTTGCTCTGATGTTATGTGTGTACTTAAGCCTAATTAATTATTTATGAAAATAACTTTCTCCCTATGAAGGCTGATTAGGTCCACCCTAAAGCCGATGACTATTTGGTGCGATGGAGCTTCGAGGCATACCTATTGTGGTTCTTTGGTTGAGTGATATTTACCAGTAAGGCAGCCCATGTTGGGGACAAGAGGTTTATCCACTATGCACGGATGATCGCTGATGCCAAGAATGGGAGTGTGCCTAAGTGGAGCTAGGCATTCGCTGTCCTCACGACAACATATCGTAGTCTTCATGATGGCTGCACGAAGACCGACCCAGGTTCGTTGATCACTGGTTGTCCACTAATTTTGTAGCTCTAGGTGGGCGAGCAGTTCACAATTGGCTGATTAGTGGTGGACCATAGCACTTACAACAATGACATATACACATAGAGGTCGCGTGAGGACTTTCCCATGATGGGGACAGTATGGTATCATCGTTAGGTACTATAATGTGTCAATTTAGTGTTCATATATAAAAAAAATGACTAGCTGACACTTGCTCTTGAGCATTGTAGTGACAATAGGCCTACTAGTAGGTCACGAGATCCTACTTGGACTTCATGCTAGAGATCAATCAGATGCAGCCGAACGGTATCATCTAGGAGCTATACAACCCTATAGTTCTACATGGTCATGCACCACTTGGACTTTTGACTCTATGCACATGTAACCAGGCTTACTAGTGTTGATGTGAAAGTCGTTCGATATCCACTTACCTCCAATGTATATCCTTAAATTCTTGAGGTCTGCTTAGCTCTAGTATAGGTCCTTAAATTCTTGAGCTTCAGAGTGTGCTAGTCAATTTGACCTACAATTGATAAAGGAGAAACAAAACTTTAAACCAATGGGCCAATCAACCAAAAGACCGATACAGACTCAAGCTATCGGCTGTCTAACTGATAGAGATTAGTCGAGAAATGTAAGCACAATATAAAGATAAGTCATCGACTAGAACTTTGATGAAACATTAAATAAAGTCTATCGACTTTTTTGAATCTGTTCTTTTCTGGGAAATCCCCATTGACTTCACTGGCTTTCTTCTTTTGACCAAATCCATTAACAGCACTTCAAAATTTAGATGTTACTAACTAGTTGACAACCTAGCTGATGGTGTTCAATATTTTTGTCAAGATATACTATCTGCAGCGCGTGTTATGATAGTTTGGTCTACGTCAATTATACCCTCTATCAGTCATACCGACTATGTTGGCCAACGTTCACTAGTAAATATCAATACAAAATCAAACGTACGATTGTATGCTTCATACATATTCTAACACTGTGTTTGTACCTAGGTATAATTGGCTCAAACCTGTAGCTGGCACTTTATGGTTCTCCGTCTCTAGAAGTACATTGACTGCTGGTTGTAAGCAACGAGAAAGTCATTAAGGAGTAATGCCTGCTCATAGTGGCGTTGTGCCTAGCATACATTAGTTGGTACCAACCTCGCACCTATACGCATGTGACGATCACTCTCGACGCTCCATAGCGAAACATCGCAAGTGTGCGAGACACGTATTGATACGCCTCGATGTCTCGATCTTCATGATGTAGGATCAATCACCAGATAACTAGCTTTGAAGAAGCCGAGATAACTTACTGCAAGCAGCGATAACTAGTGCAACCTGACGAATAAAACTTAAAGCCAACCACCGTCTCAATACGGCAACCTGAATCGAGGATTCGTCCAACCACACTCTCAAAGAAACCAACCAACACAGCCTACAATGAATCGAGGAGACCTCGAAGGGAGTAGGAGTACCAATTGGGAGTGGATGAAGCCGTTGCTTCTGTAATTCCTATGAAGGAAGTCACAAGAGCAAATGGGTAGAGATCAACTCTCAGGGATTTGCAAGCGCACAGCTGAACAAAGTAGTCTATATTCTCAATATCATAATGTGTGATTACAATGAGTCTAGGGGTATTTATACTAGCAATAGCCCTGCTAGGTAGGTGGAAACTCGAAAAGAAAATAACTAGTTCGACTATGTGAAAAGACCTCTTCAGAATGAGCTCCTGGAGAGTTTCCACGTGGCTGTTAGTCTTCTGCGCAATCTTCATTGTTTTGGCAATAACTCCACCTAGGAAAGTCCAAATGATGCATGGTTTATTGCGTTGGATTCTTAACTTGACACCCTTTCCAACAATGTATGCCATGTACCACGTAATATTATAAAATGGTACAGTTTAATACATGAACTTTAGCATCAGGCTGGCTGTTGACCTTCCGAGTAGTATACACTAAATGGTGGTTTGTGCCCAAATGGTAGCTCCAAACTGGTTGGGGCTAGACTCATTGGAAACTAGACTTGAAGAGTTTTCCAAAACGTGCTCATAGACCACCATAGCTTCTAGGAATCAAAATATATGACTGTTTTATCTAGATAGTTCTGCAGAGCTAAACTGATCGAGTTTAGTTCATGGTCGGCAACTAGTCTGAAGTGATCTGCAGCTAGTCGGAAGTCATCTCCTTGTGTGTTCATGTCTTCCTCCTTAGTGAACCTAACCATTAATAATGTACATCACTTAGGTAGTATATAATTCTCATTAATATTAAAATGAATCTCACAAAGTAGCGCATGCACCTCTAGTTGTATCTTCTTTGCTCGACTACGTGTAATCAGTCCATCAATTACTTGGACTGGTGTTGATATAGGTGAGACCTGAGTTGGTGTAGCTTGAGTCGAGGGTTGTGACATCTTGCTTGATGGCGTGGTCATATCATCCTCCCTCCCTTGAAAAGGAGTCGTCCTCGACTCTGAAGTATGTTCACTTGTGAATGGAGATAGGTCAGCAACATTCAAGGTGTTGCTCACGCCATAACTTGGTGGAAGATCTATCTTGTATGCATTGTCATTGATCTTTGTAAGAACATGAAATGGACCATCCCCTCGTGGCATCAATTAGGATTTGCGCTGATCTGGAAAGCGATCCTTGCGCAAGTGAATCCACACCAAGTCCCCTGGTTCAAACAACACTTTCTTCCGATGCTTGTTTATACTTGCAGCCTTGCGTACCGCCTTAAGCTCAATTGTTTTCTTAGTCCTCTCATGTATCTTCTTTATGTATGCAGCATGCTTAGAGGCTTCCATGTTGGTTCTTTGCCTGTTATAAGCAAACTCCACATGAGGCAAGCAATCCTCCCAATCCTTCAAGTTCTTTTTCACTATGGTTCGCAGCAACATTGATAAGGTTCGATTCACCACTTCAGTTTATCCATCGGTTTGGAGATGACAAGTGGTCGAGAACAAGAGCTTGGTCCCAAGCTTTGCCCACAGCGTTTTCCAAAAGTAGCTCACAAACTTGACATCACGATCCAACACTATGGTCCTGGGCATTCCATGTAGCCTCACAATTTCTCTGAAAAACAAATTACCAAGGTGTGAAGCATCGTCGATCTTATTGCAAGGGATAAAATGAGCCATCTTTGAAAATCTATCAACCACAACAAAAATTGAATCTTTTCTCCTCCGAGTTCTAGGCAATCCTAAAATAAAATCCATGCTTATATCTTCCTAAGGAGTATTTGGAGTAGGTAACAGAGTGTATAAACCATGAGGATTCAGTTTGGACTTAGCTTTGTGGCATGTGATGCATCGCTCCACAAATCTGATGACATCTCTTCTCATCTTGGGCCAATAGAAATGATCACCGAGTATCTCATATGTCTTCTTTTGTCCAAAATGCCCTGTTAATCCTCCTCCATGTGATTCCTGTAACAACAACAATCTAACCGAAGAATTTAGAACACAAAGTTTGTTAGCTCTAAACAAGAATCCATCATTAATGTGATATTTTTTCCAACCTTTTCCGTCTTTACTATGGGCATATGGTTCTAAAAATTCAGGATTATTTTTGTACATATCTTTCAAATTTTCAAGACCCAAAACCTTTACCTCGAGTTGGTTCAGCAACACACTCTTCTGAGACAACGCATCGGCAACAATATTGTCCTTACCTTTCTTATACTTCACAATGTATGGAAATGTTTCGATGAACTCAACCCATTTGGCATGGCGTCGGTTGAGCTTAGCTTGACCTTTCAAGTACTTCAAAGCTTCATTATCGGAATGAATAACAAAATCCTTTGGCCATAAGTAGTGCTGCCATGTTTCAAGCATACGTACCAAAGCATACAATTCTTTGTCATATATAGAGTAATTCAGTTGAGCACCTCCCAATTTTTCACTAAAATATGCTACATGTTTTCCTTGTTGCATTAAAACTCCTCCTATCCCAATCCCACTAGCATCACATTCCACTTCAAAAGTTTTACTGAAATTAGCAAGAACAAGTAGTGGTGCTTCAGTTAAATGTTTCTTTAATTTTTGAAAAGCATTTTCTTGTGAGTTTTCCCATTTAAATTCAACTCCTTTCTTGGTTAATTCATTTAAGGGAGCAGCGATGGTACTGAAATCTCGCACAAACCTTCTATAAAAACTAGCAAGGCCACGAAAACTTCTCACTTGACTTACATTTGTTGGAGTGGGCCAATCCTTGATGGCTTTCACCTTGCTTTCATCCACTTCTATTCCTTTTCCTGAAACAACAAATCCAAGAAATACAACATGGTCTGTGCAAAAACTGCACTTCTCAAGATTAGCAAATAATTTCTTCTTTCTAAGCTCATCTAGGACTTGTCGAATGTGACTCACATGCTCTTCAAAAGACTTGCTGTAAATTAATATATCATCGAAGTAGACAACCACAAATTTCCTAATAAAAGATCTCAAGACATGGTTCATTAATCTTATGAAAGTACTAGGAGCATTAGTCAAACCAAAAGCCCTAACTAACCATTCATACAGCCCAAATTTTGTTTTAAACGCAGTTTTCCATTCATCTCCAGTTTTCATTCTTATTTGATGGTAACCACTTCTCAAATCAATTTTATTAAATATTGTGGAGCCACTCAATTCATCAAGCATGTCATCTAAGCGTGGAATAGGATGATGGTAGCGGACAGTGATGTTATTTATAGCCCTACAATCAACACACATCCTCCAAGATCCATCTTTTTTAGGTACTAAGATCACAGGAACAGCGCAAGGACTTAAACTTTCACAAACAAAACCTTTGTCAAGAAGTTCTTGTACTTGCCTTTGTATCTCCTTCGTTTCTTCAGGGTTGGTTCGGTATGGTGGTCGATTAGGTAGTGTAGCCCCTGGAATGAGATCAATTTGATGCTCAATCCCACGAATTGGAGGTAGTCCAGCCGGTGTTTTCTTTGGGAAAACATCTTCATAGTCCTGCAACAGATGAGATACAACACTAGAAAGAGAGGTGATGTCATTAGCTGAAATTCAAATGTCTTTGCACACAAGTACAAAGAGCACTTGATTTGGGCTGTTCCTTACTCCTCTCATTTCAGATTTTGTGGCTAACATAACTAGATTTTCTCCCTCTCCTTTCTTTTTTTCTCTCACATTTGGCTTGTGGCTCTCACTCTCCGAATTGTGGATGGCACTCAATTTCTTTTGCTCTTCTCCTCCATTACTTGCTGGACCAATTTCAGATTTCTTTTGTAAGTGCCCAGCCATGATTTGTTGAGGGGTCATGGGCTTTAACACAAACTTCTTTCCCTTCAAATCTAGTGTATACTGATTTGTTCTCCCACAATGCTGAGTGTAACGGTCATATTGCCATGGTCTTCCAAGCAGCAAGTGACACACAGACATGGGTGCTACATCACACTTTACTATGTCAACATATTCATCAATCTTGAATGGAATTTTCACACGATGCCCAATCTTAATATCTCCCGAATCATTCAACCATTGGACATGATGTGGATGCGGATGTCGCTGTAGCTTTAGACCAAGCTTGTCAACCATTTCACGACTTGCAAGATTGTGACAGCTCCCTCCATCTATGATCACCTTCACTACTTTGTCTTGCACCTTTGCACGTGTTTGAAATAAATTGTGCCGCTGTCCATTTTCAGCTTCTTTCATTTGAACACTCAAGATTTGAGCCACTACAAGAGCAGCCCCCTGCTCAAATTCACACCCTGTATGTTCCTCATCTTCATGGGCTTCTTCAACATACTCTTCTTCATCTTCTTCTTCACTAACTGATTCATACTCTCCATTATCATTCACAATGATCACCCGATTGTTTAGTCACTCTCTACTTATATGCCCATGGCCTCCACACTTGAAGTACTGAATTCCACTACTCTTGGCTGTAGAACCTACTGAAGTAGAGGTGAATGCTGCTGGTTTAGAGCTCAGGTTTGGGGCAGCAGTGTTCTTCCCACTAAAAACACTCTAAACATTAGAACGTGACCCTCCAAACAAGTTTTTCGCTGATGAGGGTGCAGTAGTGAACTTCGAGACTTGCTTGCTTCCCCCGGATATGTTCCTCATACCAAATGACAAGGACTTGCTGCTCTTAGCATCTTGCTGCAATTGTCGTTCAGCTTTGGTTGCTTGATGTACCAAATCAATTAGATGACGGTACGATTGAAACTCAACAATGCGCTAAATATTGCGATGCAAACCAGCCATGAAACGTGCAATAGTTTGGTCTTCATCTTCATACACATTGGCTCTAATCATAGCCTTCTCCATCTCTTTATAATATTCCTCAACAGAGAAACTTCCTTGCTTTAGATTCTGTAATTTATCAAAAAGATCACGCCGATAGTGCTTCTGCATGAAACGTTTTCTTATTTCTTGCTTCATTTCATCCCAAGTTTCAATAGGATGTTCTCCATCTTCCTCAAGATCAGAGAGAAGTTGCTCCCACCAAATCAAAGCATATCCCTCAAACTCTAGAGATGTCATGGCTAATTTCTTCTTTTCGAAATAATTATGCAAGTGAAAGATCTTTTCCACTTTCAACTCCCAAGTGAAATAAGCTTCAGAATCAGATCCTCTATCAAATTTTGGATGGTAAATTTTAGTTTGCCAAACCTCTCCTCTCGGTTGCCTCCTCTACGAGCTCGGCGACCATATCGATATTGGGACTGATCATCATCATCCTCTTCAGATTCATCATGATCATCATTTCTTCAATTTCGACCTCTTCCTCTACCATGTGCAGCACCTCGGTTCCTCCTTCCTTACTCTCTAGCTTTTCTAGCAGCAGCTCTTCCTTCACTTTCTTATCCATCTTCACCATGGTTGCTTGCACCATCACGAGGTGGACGGTGTTCTTTGATTTCAGCCAAGATGGCTTGAAGATATTGTGTCAACCGGTCTTGTCTATCTTCTAGGCTTTGTTTGAGCTCATTAAATTGTGCAATAGTAACACATTCTTCTACCTTAGATTCACCCATCTTCCTGAAAGGTTAGCAAAATACAAGCAATATATTTGTATATGTCGACTGGAAAGTTTTTGGTGACTCTCTCAACCTCACCTCTCTGACCAACCAAAGCTCTTATGAATTTCGTGCTGTGGATTACAAATAAAATGTGTGGTGGTAACCAAAAGTGATGGCAAGGCGAATACAAGATCAGAGAGTACCGATTGCGATGGTTTTTATGTGGAGCTTGGTGGGGAGTTGATACACAAGGAATGCAATCTGAATTCTTGTTGTTGTTAAGTTAAGTAACAATCCAAACTAGAAGTTCTATGTCCAGTGCTGACCACAAGATATGATAGATATAAATAGATCACACACACGCAAAGAATTTTTAGAGTTGATACAAACAAAGGAGTATGATGGGGATGCAAGTGTTGCGATCAAACCCAACCAAATTTTGCACCAAACACAAATAGCAAACTGGTTGTACAACTTGATATGATAAACTTCAGTACTTGTGCACTTCAACAAACTGAACTTCAGTTTTTCTTTCTCAACTTTTCTCAACACTTTCTTTTTTTTTGTACTTTTCTTCTTGTTCTTTTTTTTGAGACACTTTTTTTTTTCATTATAGAACAAAGAACAAAGATTAAAAATAACAGAAGCACACTTTATAAAAGAAACAAGACACAACCAGAAGCTATAACTTGATAGGATCAAAGTTTACACAAAGGATGATAAAGGTTTTAGATTTTTTTTGTTTGGGGATTTTTAGATATATGAAAGAGGCACAAAGGACACACAAAGGATAATACGATCAGCAACTAAACAAGACTCTAAAGGACTAAAACTTAAGAAAACTCACACGAATAACAGATTAAGACAAAAGGCTATGACAATTTTATGGCTTATAGTGGATAGGACGAACAAAATTATATGTAGCTAAGGGTAAAGAATCCTACACTAAACGGTGGATGTGCCCAAATGGTAGCTCTAAACTGGTCGGGGCTAGACTCATTGGAAACTAGACTTGAAGAGCTTTCCAAAACGTGCTCATAGACCACCATAGCTTTTGGGAATCAAAATATATGACTGTTTCTTCTAGACGGTTCTGCAGAGCTGAACTGGTTCGAGTGTAGTTTGTGGTCGGCAACTGGTCTGAAGTGGTCTGTAGCTGGTCAGAAGTCATCTCCTTGTGTGTTCATGTCTTCCTCCTTAGTGAACCTAACCATTAATAATGTACACGACTTAGGTAGTATATAATTCTCATTAATATTAAAATGAATCTCACAAAGTAGCGCATGCACCTCTTGTTGTAGCTTATTTGCTCGACTACGTGTAATCGGTCCATCAATTACTTGGGCTGGTGTTGTTGTAGGTGAGACTTGAGTTGGTGTAGCTTGAGTTGAGGGTTGTGACATCTTGCTTGATGGCGTGGTCATATCACATACCGTATGCATCGCAGCTGCAATAGGAGTCTACCCTTCAGCAATGCATTCCACAGATAACTTTAGCTATCCACTACTCAACGACATTGTTTCCTTCTTATAGCGTGACATTGCTATTAATGAATTGTACTCTTTATAGCTTTCACTATGTTGTACCTTACATCCTCCCTAGTGGTCACATCGCCACAAGGAGTGGAAACATTGACAAAGGGAGTGTGAACTTCAATACAAGGATGGCATGCTCCCTACTTTGTCCTAGGATGGTTTTTTGGTTTACCTCATAGTACATATTTCCATTCGGTCCATGTAATTCTAGTTTGCATTGCTCAATTATTTTTCTCACGGGGTTCTGAGCTACACCGCCATAGATGTCCATAGTTGTGGGCAGATCTAAGTAGGGCATCTCTAGATGGGCGCACAACTCATTTCACCACGATGACCTCATGGCAAAGCAAGACATGTTTAGATCCTCCCAACTTGTATGAGCTATGCTACTATTAATGCCAAAATTTGGTAAGCCCAGGGAAAGATTAGAAAGACGATCGATTTAGTAAAGAAGAGTCTGATTGCTACAGAAAAGAAGCCGATTGAAGAAAGCAAGGAATGATTCGGTCCAATTATAGAAGACTATCCAAATGAGGCCGAATCTGAGGAGGAGCCGTGGGACTCACGGTAGGGTATTCTATCTATGTAAATCGTATCTTATATGGATAGGAAGGTTTAGTTAGTTTAGTTAACTTTCTTAGAGATATTTTTCTTAACGTCCGGTGGTTGTTGTAAATGCGTCAGACTCTGTAATGCCAGGGTATAAATATAGACCCCCTGGGAGCCTATAAAAGATATCTTTCAATCAATACTATTTTGGCACATCGCCACCCTAGTTTATCAAGGTTTCTATCGGTGTGGTCTGGCTCTCAACGCGGGACTGCATCGGTTAACTTCGATCTCTGGTGAAGGGGTAAGTCCCGCCACTATCCTGATATGTCTCTCTGTCTAAGGCTGCATCATTTAGGTTCGACCTATTAGACCAATCAGATGTATTGTATCACATCCATGCAGGGTCTATCAGCTTATCAAGCTCTCTCCGCCGTCGTCGGTCTTGTGCTGCATCGGTTAGGTTCGATCTACGAGGCTATCGATGGTAGATTGATCTTTAGGCCTATAGGTCTCTGTATGGCATTTCATCGGAGTGTTAGCCGATAAGTTATCTATAATTTAAGCAACACGCCTAGCGTGTCGGCCGCTCGACTGATATGCACCAGTCTTCAAAGACTTTCCTTCAGCGCCACACCAAGCGCATCAGCCTTCTAGCGGATGCACGCCTGTCTTCAAAGACACATCCTCCCATTGGCTCAGCTAGCCGATGAGTTTGCTTCGCCCTTACTTCAGCACAACCGATCCAACGTCCACCATCTCGTTGCCGTTGGTCTCGGTCTCATACTGTCTCGGTTATGTCCAATCTTTGAGATTCGGTGCTAGCGGCGTCGTCACGATGGGTGACGGTCTCGTGCTGCCATATCTGGAGCGACATCAGCTTTACAGCCAGTGTATTTTATACAATTCCTCACCAGTTCGCATATGCCTTCATTGACTTTTGAGCCGATGAACAACCGCTACAGCTTTCGTCAGCAACCAGGAGAGATCCCGCGTGCTTTGCTGTTCTCTGAATACCCTTTGGTGCCTCAATCAACTCTTCGGCCAATGGATTAGGATCTCGCTTTCGCTACACCCGGAGTCATCACATCCTTTCTTGACATCTATCTCTGCCTTCATCAGCTCCCCAGCCGATGGAAGAGCGTCCCGATCCCTATCGGCAACTAACCGATAACAGGAGCCATCCAGACATGGTCGATGACCACCTTGATCCTATCAGTGGCCAGCCGATAGCGAGAGCTCATATCAGCCCATCGTTCGACTGACCTGTTCGCCTCATCTCCTTATCAATTGCAGGGTCAAATTGACTAGCACGCCCACACCCACACCGCTGCGCCGGAGCCGAGCAAACCCCACGGGCCCCGGCGCATGTACCTCGAGCCATAGAGAGAAGCCAACCGGCCTGCACTGGAGCTAAGCAGACCTCCCAGGTGTCGGTGTGTTCACGCCGGGTGCGAGAGATCTAGTGCGAATAGCTACACACACATAGGAGACGCCCGCTTCGACTCCTGTGTAGCATGTTCATGCTAGTCGTGGCATCCTAGTCAACCATATCACCTACTCCTAGGGTCATGTGTGAGTGCAAGCAAGGAGGATGAAGAGGGGTAGAGGCTAGGCCCTTTACCAATAGGACGTTGTGTTAGTTGTACTTACTATTTATATTAGTTTATATTCCCAGTTTATGCTATATGCATCATATCATTTACTATACGGTAATGACACATTGTCTTCACTCTTTACTATATGCACATGACTATCGTTAGCATACGACAACTAGTTTTAGGTGCCTCACCTTTTACTGGTACACATGACTCCTGAGTCATAATCAACGCTGATTGATGCTATCCAACTTTTGGCATGTGACAGTCATGTCACTTTCAACACAACCCAATAGCCAACTTTTTGCGCATTAATGTCACATCACATTCAAAGGATTTTTGTAGGTTATGGCACTATTTGCGTGTTAATGTCATGTTGTTTTCAACAAATTTAGTCATGTGTTCTACATCTAACACAACCCACACTATATAATTAATGAACATCAAGTTTTATGACTATTGATATCCTTGAAAATCCTACACCACCCATTTGCTCTATCTTACATAGCATCAAAGAACAATGGCTGCTAAACACACTTTCACTTAGAATCCGAAATGGATATGTGGCCATCCATTCTGCATATGTGGTGATCATCCTTTGGCTTGGCTAATTTTAAATTAGTGTGACTGTCCATTCTGCATATGTGGTGATCGATGCCAACTTTTGACATCTTGAGACCCCAACACTCGTGGAAGGAGGTTCTTTCATTGTCCAAACTATTCTCATTAGATATAGATTATATGCCCCTGTTTTTTCATTTGTTTCCATTCATAACATTTTGTTTGAACTAATACATTCTTTGTCAGATCAATGGAAGGATGTGTAGCTTCATTTAGTGGGTTGATACAGAAAATCTAGTATTTGACTCCAACCATTGGTTCTCTAAGAGCCATTGGTTTTCCCTCTTAGAATCAAATAAACAGTACATAATGAGAAAGAAGGAGTACGAATGATGTCGACAAGTCGAATGGTTAGATTGGAGTCTACAACCTATTGTACAACTTCCATGGTGAGAGTGTCCTAAGTACACTTATGGTAATTGTTGTCAAGTGATGAACTTAATAAACACCGATACTTTTGGTAGAAGTTACTTTGTTTGTCCAAACATTCTTACGGAATATTTTGTTATAAGTTCATTATACATCTCTTTAATTTGGTTCTATTTTATTCCCACTCGGACAAAAATAGCTATCTATGCACTTTTTCCGATAGAAACCACCAAGAAGGTGTTGCGAACACAAGGCTGATATGTGCCCTTGTTTTTCGTTGTAGTGATGAGTGATTGTGTTAACGCCAAAATTTGGTAAGCCCAAGGAAAGATTGGAAAAATGACCGGTTTAGTAAAGAAGAGTCTGATTGGTATAGGCAAGAAGTCGATTGAAGGAAGCAAGGAATGATTCGGTCTAATTATAGAAGACTATCCAAATGAGGCCGAATCTGAGGAGGAGTCATGGGATTCACGACAGGGTATTCTATCTATGTAAATCGTATCTTATATAGATAGGACGGTTTAGTTAGTTTAGTTAACCTCCTTTTAGATATTTTCTTTTTATCTTTGTTAGGAAATAATGTCCGATGGTTGTTGTAAATGTGTCGGACTTTGTAATACCAGTGTATAAATATAGACCCCTGGGAACCTGTAATCAACACATCTTTCAATCAATACAACTTCAGTTCATTACCACCCTAGTTCATCTAGGTTTTACCGACAGAGTCTAGCTCTCGACGCGAGGCTGCATCAGTTAGCTTCGATCTCCGGCGAAGGGGTAAGTCCTGCCACTATCCCGATGTCTTGCTCTGTCTATGGCTGCATCGTTTAGGTTCGACCTCTTAGGCCGATTGGATGTATCATATCACATCCGTGCAAGATCTATCGGCCTATCAAACTCTTCCTACCATCATTGGTCTCGTGCTACATTGGTTAGGTCTGACCTACATGGGTGCCGACGGTAGATTGAGCTTTAGGCCTATCGATCTTTGTACGGCGTTTCATCGGAGCGTTAGCCGATGTGTTATCTATACATTGAGCAACACGCCCAGCGTATCAGCTCCTCAGCCGATACACACCAGTCTTCGGATTTCCAGCCGATGAACGAGCGGTACAGCTTCCATCGGCAACCAAGAGAGATCTCGCGTGCTTTGTTGTTCTCTGAATACCCTTTGCTGCCTCTATCGGCTCTGCAGCCGATGGATCAGGATCTCGCTTTTGCTACACCCGAAGTCAACATGTCCTTCGTCAACATCTATCCACGCCTTTATTGGCTCTCTAGCCGATGGAAGAGCATCTCAATACCTATTGGTCACCAGCCGATAGCAGGAGCCATCCGGACGTGGCCGATGACCAATTCGATCCTATCGACAACAAGCCGATAGCGAGAGCTCGTATCAGCCCATCGTCCGATTGACCAGTTTGTCTCATCTCCTTGTTAATTATAGGGTCAAATTGACTGGCACCCCTGCACCCACACCATCGTGCTAGAGCCGAGCGGACCTGACAGGCCCCGGCGTGCGTACCTCGAGCCACGGAGAGAAGCCAACCGGCCTGCACTGGAGCTAAGCAGACCTCCCAGGCATCGACGTGTCAACATGCTGACACTTCGGGTTTAGTGTGCTTGTGCAACAGGTCTCGTGGCTTGTGGTGTCTAGGTGTGGAGCTCGGAGGCAGTTGTCGATGGCGAGGTTAAGGTCAAGTAGAGACGGGTCATGTTGATGGACCGAGAGCAGTGAAGAACAAACGTGAGGCTTGGACAGAGGAACCGGAGCATTGGAGGACTAGCCGCGATGGCTAACACCTAGGGACATCGACAAGCACAAGTGTACATGGGTGATAAAGATAGCATCGATCAAGTCAAGAAGGAAGGCAAAGGCATCAAGCTCGGTAGAGGTCGGACACACGGCAACATTGCAGGGGTTTGGTGGATTGAGCCACAAAACCACCGGGTGATGGTTTCATAGGTTTGGCCTTAAAACCCAAGTTCTGAGGAGGAACAGGGCCGCACATGGCGAAATCACAAAGGTTGCTCCAAGACGAAGCAAATCTATGTAGAAAGCATGACTGTCCGATCGCCAGAAAAAAAGTTGGACCATTATGCCCTCCAGTCACTGTTTTAGCCTATTATACCGAAGGCGCAAAATCAGAATTTCACAAGAGCTCTGATATATATATAGGCTGAGGGTGCCGCGTCAGCTACGTCTAGAATGTCCAAGTGCGTGCGAGCATTTTCTGATTTTATTTTTCTTTTTTCTTTTTCTCTCTCGCACGTCTCTAGTTCGTCGCTTTTCTCCTTTTAGGGATCTTGCTCGATCTCTCTGTGGCACCGTAATCCACCATATTTATGTAAAATAACTAAAGATTGTGTGCGGGAATGGAGGCCCTAACCTCCTGGTGTCCTCTGGGATTTGATTTGTGAGCTATTTGTTCAAATCCCATTAGTGTTCTTCGCATTCTTGTTTTTTCCATTCCGACGTTTTGGGTTAAATATTGAGTTTTTTGGGTTTTGGTTCAGATCGGTTTATTTGAGATGAACTAGGATGTGAGTTGAATCCTTGCATGAAAGAAAATTGTCTAACTTCCCACAAGTTCATAGATCAGTTTATTTGAGCTCTTTGTTCAAATCCCATAGGTGTTCTTCGCATTCATGGTTTTCCCCTTCTGATGTTTTGGGTTGAATATTGAGTTTTGGGGGTTTTGGTTTAGATTTGTTTATTTGAGATGAACTAAGATGTGAGTTGAATCCTTGCACCAAAGGAAATCATCTAGCTTCTCATGAGTTCATAGATCGGGCCAAATTAGACTTTTGGGAAGAAATTCTGGTGCTTTTTTCACTCTTCTTTGTTCTTTCTTTGACTGAATTTAGTTTTGGGTGATGATCTCCTTGAGATAGCTCATTTATTAGTTAGAAAACATATCAATTTGCTTGCGACTGCTTTTTAGGGTTGATTTTGGGACAGCCTCCAAATATATCACGTGAAAGTTAAGACTCCCATTCACCCCCACCTCTAGTTGCCATTTTCAATCCTTCACCTGGTATCAGACTGGGTTAAGGATCATTCCACCTTACTCAATTTGTTATCCACAAAGGCGACACGGAGCGTAGCTCCGGCAAGCCACCAACTTTCAATGGAACTAACTACCCGTACTGGAAGATCCGCATGTCTGCGTATCTTTAGAGCTTGGGCTAACGAGAGTGGGAGATTTGTGAGGACGCTACTTGCGTTGTGCTTGAACCTCATGCTTGCATCACTTAGGAGCAGAAGGATCAGCACAATGCTAATAGCCGAGCAAGGAATGCCCTTTTTGCTGCTCTTTCGCTTTCAGAATTAAAGCGAGTTTCTGATTGTGCTATGGCTTGAGAGATCTGGGTGAGACTTTAGAGCTATCACAAGGGGACGGCACAGTGGATGAGCTTTTTAGCAAGCTCAAGTCCACCGAGATCAACTACTAGACTCAAGCTAAGATCCCTCTACACCGACCATGGCCTTGGTTTCAGGTACTAGAAGTTCAAGTTTCTTAACTAACCCTTCATAGCTATCTTTTGCCTTGTCTTCTTTGGTGGCTGTCACAGAGGAGCAGATGGAGGTGCTTCGAGATGACGAGCTGGCACTGATTATTAGCTAGTTCTCGTGGTTCCACAACAATCGCATGAGCTGCCAGTGTAGTGGTCCAAAAGAGGAATGCTTCAGCTGTGGAGACCCCAACCACTTTATCGCCAACTGCCCTAAGAAGAACAAGCTCTCCTCTGACAAGTACAACTCTGGCAAGCGCAAGGACAAGTGCGAGTACACCTCCGACAAGCACAAGTCCAAGGAAGGGTTCAACAAGAAGGCGATCAAGAAGTTCATCAAGAAGGTGAAGTCCCAGTAGCGTGCCTTTCTCGCCTCATTCAGCGACCTTGACAACGACTCTGGTGGCTATCACGCTTCTTCCTCTTTGAGCGATGACGAGTATGAAAGGAAGCTTGAGGACAAGCTGAACGGCCTCTACTTCACGGAGGCTTCTGCACCATGGCAATTGGTGACGAGGTAGAGACTGGCAAGGATGAGGCTCTTGGCGGTGATGACACTCTTGAGGTATCATCTTTTGTTAACGCTCTTACCACTGAAGTAGAAACTTTGAGTGACACTTTGATCAATCAGGATAAGCTTCTTAGGCTTGCTGCTCATGAGCAAAAAGAGTTTAAGGACAAGCTAAAAGTGGCACTTAAGGAGCTTGAGGTTGCCAAGAAGAATGCTATTGTAGTGTCTGATGAGGGTGAATGCGATTCTTGTGCTATTCACATGTCTAGTCTTATCTCTTTGCAATCCATGTATGCTACTTTGCTTGATGAGAATGAAGAGCTAAAGGCTAGGTCTCTCTTGTTGGGTGCATGCAAGTCTAGCTTGGGCTTGTAATCTGAGTTGGCAGAGAAGGATGTCAAGATCCCTGTTCTTGAGAAGGTCATTTCAGATAGCACAGTTGTTGTTAAGTGTGAGCTTTGTGAGAGCTTGGAGTTAGAGCTTGAGTCTTGCAGGCATGACAAGATGAGATCCGAGGAAGAAAACATAGACCTTCGGACCATCTTGAGCTAGGTGTCTTGCAGAGAGCTGCAATTAGGCATGATGGTCAACCAATTAAAAAGGGGAATTGGTGGACCGGTTGTAGGCTTTCTTCCAGTTGGGAAGGATGAAAATCTCCATGGCAAGGTTGGTGAGTGCAGTGCTTTGAAACCAAGTGAGAAACCTTCCACCACTCCAAAACTAATCAAAATCACTCCACCTAAACCCACCAAGCCCACTACCAAGGATGGAGTGTTTGATGAACCTCCAAAAGCTCCACCCTTGAAACAAGTGTGGATTCCAAAACCTAACTATCTTAGGAACCTACTTGACACTCTGCCAAACATCTCTGAGGATCCCCTTCCTAGAGCCAAACTGCCAATAAGAGTGAACCATACCTGCAAGAGAGTAAACTAACCACCCAAGAGAGAGGTGAGGTATCACTGTGAGTACTGCCAAAGAGGTGGTCACCTTGCTAAGTTCTGCTTTAGGAGGAAGAGAGATGAGCGGTGAGAGTACAAGCTGAACAACCAGAACATGTACCATCCTCCTCCTTGTGTACATGTACCGCCTGTTCAGAGGAACACTACTAGACCTAGAGGTACAATGCCTCAAGGTGCTAGGCCTCAGGCTGCGAGATCATGTGATGGTTGTGCCTGACGGGGTTCAGGTCGTGGTCAATATGACCATGGGTCCGGTGACAATGGTTTTTAGTCCCACAACTCTAGCAGACCATGTGTTCCCCCTCGTGGTGATTGTTTTCCTCAAATGGGACTGGGTATGCTTGGTGCTTTTTCTAACCCTTTTCCACGGCAAATGACTCAACATTGGTATCCTTCATAGTTTATTAACCCTAGTGTTGTGCCATTTGCTCATTCCCTTCCTTTCTAGGATGGAGGCCTGGAGAACATGTGGCTCATTGATTCTGGCTATTCATGCCACATGACTAGGAATTCAAAATGGTTTTCTAGCCTTAACCCCATGCAATACAAGGTGTAAATCACATTCAGGGACAATAGCAAAGGTAAAGTGGTATCTCGTGGATCCATCTGGCTCAACGAGAATTTTGTTCCTAAGGATGTTTGCCTTGATTTTGAATTTACATTTCAATTTGCTTTCTATTTCGGAACTCCTTGGGGATGGATTTGAAGTGCGTTTTAAGACCTGCTTGTCTCGAGTTCTTGATTCTCAGGTAAATCTTGTTTGTTAGATTATCCTGTTTGGCCATGTCTTTCGAGCTAATTTTTCTCACTCTTTTGGCTCATCTCATTGCTTGGTGGCCAGATCCTCCTCTGAATTGTGGAAGTGGCACAGGAGACTAGGTCATTTGTGTTTTGATTTACTAGCAAGGTTGAGCTTACTTGATGTAATCCAAGGATTGCCTAAGTTGAAATTTGAGAAGGATTTGGTTTGTCACCCATGTCATCACGTGAAGATGGTTACTGCTTCTCACCCCCCCTGTGAACCAAGTCATGACTAGGAAACTCAATGAGCTACTTCAAATGGACACAGTTGGTCTAGCTCGGGTTCGGTCAATGGGTGGAAAATGGTATGTTCTTGTGATCGTTGATGATTTTTCTTGATATTATTGGGTGTTTTTCTTGGAAAGTAAGGATGAGGTCTTTTCTCATGTTCAAGACTTAATTCTTCAATTGCAAAATGAGTTCCCTCAGAATACTATGAGAGAAGTTCGTAGTGACAATGGTATAGAATTCAAGAATACTCATTTTAAAACCTTTTGTGCTTCTTTGGGCCTCAAGCATTAGTTCGCTTCTCCTTATGTTCCCCAGCAAAACGGTGTTGTTGAGCGCAAGAATAGGACCCTTGTTGAGATGGTTATGATGATGCTCGATGAGCATAGGACTCGTAGGAGATATTGGGCCAAAGCAATCAACACCACGTGCCATGTTTCAAATCACATTTTCCTTTGGGCTTTCACGAAGAAAACTTCTTATGAGTTGTGGTTTGGACATCCACCCAACATGAGTCATTTTAGGGTGTTTGGATGCAAGTGCTTTATCCTGAAACAAGGCATTTTCAACAAGTTTGAGTCTAGGTCTTTAGATGGCATCTTTCTTGGTTATGCACTTCATTCTCATGCATATTGTGTTCTTAACCTAGAGACTAACCAAGTTGTGGAGACCTGTGAGGTCACATTCGATGAAACCATACCATGTCCGATTTCCATCTTTGAGCGTGTAGGTGAGCAGGAACTTGGTGAAAGCATTTTTGTTGAGGATGAGCAGGAAGACAATGATTGGGGTGATCCTGAGCTGACTCCACCGGCTGCTCCTCATGAGCCTGTGACGACTACTTCAACTCATGGTCCTGACCCCTCTTCTTCCACTACTTGGGGATCATTCAAGCAGCTTTCTTAGCATGTGTCAGCTGCACTTGAGAAAGCACCAGCTACTGTTGAGGAGGAGGCAACATCCTCCAGGGAGGCTCCACACCAGATTCAGCATCACCATCCACATCAGACCATGATTGGCAACATCGACCAACGAGTCACATGGTCCAGGTCCTATCAAATCTCACACTTTGCCCATTTTGCATTTGTTGCATCTTTTGAGCCTCGAGATGTTGGACATGCTTTATCTGATCCTAACTAGGTTAATGCCATGCATGAGGAGTTAGAAAACTTTGAGCGAAACCACGTTTGGGTCTTAGTACCACCTTCACTAGATTGTCATCCCATAGGACCAAGTGGGTTTTCAAAAACAAACAGAGTGAAGATGAGGTGGTAGTGAGAAAGAAGGCTAGGTTAGTAGCCCAAGGCTTTTGCCAAAAGGAGGGTATTGATTATGAAGAAACATTTGCTCCTATTGCCCATTTAGAAGCTATTAGGATTCTTTTAGCTTTTGCTGCTTCAAAGGGTTTAAAGCTTTTTTAAATGGATGTCAAAAGTGCCTTCTTAAATGGGTACATAGAGGAAGAGGTGTATGTCAAGCAACCTCCTATCTTTGAAAATCCCAAGTTTCCAAACCATGTCTTTAAACTTCAAAGATCATTGTATGGTTTGAAACAAGCTCCTAGAGCGGGTATGAGCATTTGAAAACATTTTTGGTTACAAAGGGTTTTAAAATGGGATCGATTGATAAAACACTTTTCCTCCTCAAGCAAGACATTGACACTCTTATTGTTCAAATATACATGGATGATATCATTTTTGGTGGTTCATCTCATGCCTTGTGATGAGAACCCGCTAGGGTGTAATCCCGATCTTTCGATGAGAGGTGGAGGATAACTCGATTGGGGGATGGAAGCAACATTCACGGCCCAACTACAACCGTCCAAGGATGATGCGCCTTAGCAACCGATACACCATCTCCGATGGTCGACGCGAACTTGCGGTGCGCAACAACCCAGCCACTAAGGCACTCGTCCTGCAAGCAATCGAAGAACAAGCAAGAACAAGTAGAACAAGCATTGAAATTGCTAGATATTGAGATAGAAGATTCACTCTGAATTCACAATGCGGCGGGGTTCCGGAGACAAACAGACGGGCGGTCTAGCCAACATGCGCACTATGTGCAAGTAGCAAGACGCTAACTCTAATAAAAAAACCCACTGTTCTTGGTGGCGGCTAAAGGTTTAAGAAGAGGGGGGAAACAACCACAGGGGTGCTAGGGTCGTGCTCAACCCTAGGACGCACCCCTAATGGGCCCAACTTGATACACGGCCCATTAGGCCCAAAAGAGGTGACGCAGCACCGTGGACAGAAAAACACTTAATAGAAAAATGATAATCGCTGCCACTCCAGAATAGATATTGGCATAAGGCTAGATCCATTTGAAAGTAGACTTGATAACCTTTCCATTAAGTACTTGCAAGCCCAAATCGGAGTTCGCATGAAGTCGTGGCGGCCGTCAGAATTTGGTACTATCCTGCAGTCTGAATCCACCCTGCACTAATCCTCTCCCCGTTGGATCCTCTCCATCATTCTTGAGTAAAACCACAGTGCACGCGTCTCCAAGATATAAAGAGGATGAACATAAACTCAAGAATGAACTCACCTGATAGTTGAGTTGACATACACGAGCGCGGGTAATTGGACCATGAGTGAATGTATCGATAGCGTTGATGTCCTCATCACCTTGGTTGACAAGTTTGCAGATACAATGAGCAGGGAATTCGAGATGAGCATGATAGACGAGCTCAATTTCATCCTTGGGCTACAAATCAAGTAGATTCGGGAAGGGACGTTTGTGCATCAAGGTAAGTACATGAAGGACATCCTGAATAAGTTTGACATGGGCGAGACTAAGCCTATTTTGACGCCCATGTGCACCACGATAGCATTGGATGCCGACGAGGATGGTGAGCCAGTGGACTACAAGGAGTATAGGAGCATGATTGGCTCACTCCTGTACTTGATAGTGACGAGGCTAGATATATATATTGCCATGTGTCTGTGTGCTCAGTTCCAATTTTCACCGCGTACTTCCCACAAGCAGGTAGTCAAAAGAATAATGAGATACATTCATTTCACACCCAAGTTTGGTTTGTGGTGTTCCTCTTCTTCGACTCTCTCGCTTTGTGGTTATTCGGATGAAGATTTCACTGGTTGTCGTCTAGAGCACAAGTCCACTTCTAGTATGTATCAATTCTTAGGGTCTTCTCTTGTCTCTTGGTCCTCTCGCAAGCAAACTAGCATAGCCCAGTCAACCACAGAAGTTGAATATGTTGCTACCACTAGCTGTTGCTTCCAATAGCTTTGGATGATTTACACTTTGAGAGAGTTTGGGTTGAGCTTCAAAAGAGTTCCACTCCTTTGTGACAGTACCAGTGCTATAAGTGTGGCAAAGAACCCAATTCTACATTCCAAAACCAAACATATCGATATCTGTTTTCATTTCCTTTGTGACAACTATGAGAAAGGGGATATTGATCTTTGCCACATAGATACCTCCAAACAGCTTGCCGATATTTTCATAAAACCCCTAGATCAAGCATCTTTTTCCCCGCTGCGAGGGGAACTGGGTGTGCTTCCCTTTTTAGTGGAGGGAAGGTTTGGTTCTTGTATAGTAGTTTTTGGTATTTGCTTTTGCAATATAGTTTTGCTTTCAGTTTTTTGTATCACAACTGCATTGCATCGCATCATGTATTGTAGAGCATATTGTGAGCTTCATGAATCTAGCTGTTAGGATGAAATTATGCTCTCTTTGGTATGTTATGCGTATACATGAATCTAGCTTAGGCTCTCTTTGATTACTTGATACATGTTATGAGCTAAGCCTGTTTTTTAAATCTAGGAACATGATTAATATTCGATGAACTTTGAAAATATGTTCACCACTAGGATTGGCAACTAGCATGTGTAGGATGTATTGAAATTATTGTTGATATCATGTATATGCTAGGTTGTTATGTCTCTTGTTTTTGAGTCATTCACTTGCTTGGACCACTATGATATCCTTATGCTAAAATTTTGAAATCCAAGTTAAGTGATGAGAAAAGATCGAGATGGGTATATATTGTCCCACATCAAGATATCGAGATGATGTTGGGATGAAGTTGAACCTTGTAGTGGATGTCCAAAACCGTTGTTTTGAGCTCCTGATTGTCTTCGACATAGGCTCCACATGGTTGAAAAGTTAGGCATGATAGTACTAACAACCTCTCGCACACACGTGTTTGACTAATACTTGTGATCTATTGAAACTTGTAAAATCCTAATAAGTTTGCTCAAACACAAGTGTTAGGTTCATCTTTGACATGATGTGTGACCGCTGCTTGGAGTAGTTCATCTTGTGTATACATGTTAGCATCAGGTTGATTTCCTGCTTATACTTGCTATGTGCTACCTGAGTAGTGAATCATTTCTTGAATTGCTTAAAACTGCTCAAATGCACTAATTATTCATATTTCGTTTCACTTGATAGCACTTAAAAGTGTTGCTTACTCACCCAACAACACTAGTTAGAGCATCTTTTCCCTTCGATTGCTATACTCCTGAAGCTTATGTATTCATATGCATTCATAGCATCTTTTGAGGAGTTGTAGTTTTCAGCCTCTTGTTGTGATTTCCATAGAGAAATGCTATCTTGATGTGTGCAAGTGTCAATAGGGAGAGAATGGTTCACACAACCCACCCAAAGGGGGAGAATGTCCCAAAGGGGTAGAATGTTGAGAATGCATACATTTGTGAGATTGCATTGGTTCACGAAGAGTTGCATTTGAGTTGCTTTGATAGTTGTGTTGAGCCCGTGTCTGTCTCTTCTTGAGGGCTAGCTATTGTTTGCTTGGTTGCGTCAAGCCGATGCCTATGCTCTTGGGGACCAAGTTTTGCTTATCTCAAATGACTCTGTGTTGGCCTTTCTATGGCTTTTGGTCATTTGGGTGAGTTCCTTTTTCTTCTTTTTCTCTCGTTTCTATTGTTCAGTTGTTGTGTGCTAGTGTTGACAATGCACTCATCAAGGAGAAGATTATGAACACATGGTTGATATGTGCTCTTGTGCTTCGTTGTAGTGATAAGATATTATCAACGTGCTAACACTTCGGGTTGAGTGTGTTTGTGCAACATGTCTCGTGGCTTGTGGTGTGTAGGTGTGGAGCTCGGAGGTGGTGGTCAATGGCGAGGTGAAGGTCAACTAAAGACGGGCCGTGCCGATGGACTAGGAGCGGTGAAGGACGGATGTGAGGCTTGGACTGAGGAACTGGAACGCCGGAGGACCAGTTGCGATGGCTGACACCTGGGGACATTGATAAGTGCAAGTGTACATGGGTGATGAAGACAGCGTCGATCAAGTCAAGAAGGAAGGCGAAGGCGTCGAGCTTGGCAGAGGTCGGGCACGCGTCGATATCGGATGGGTTTGGTGGATTGAGCCTCAAAACCACCGGGTGACGATTTTGTGGGTTTGGCCTCAAAACCCAGGTTCCGAGGAGGAATGGAGTGACACGTGGTGAAATCACAAAGGTTGCTCCAAGACAAAGCAAATTTGTGTAGGAAGCGTGGCCGTCGGATCGCCTAAAAAAGAGTTGGACCATTATGCCCTCTAGTCATTGTTTCCGCCTGTTATACCGAAGGGGCAACATCGGAATTTCACAAGAGCTCTGATATATAAATTGGCTAAGGGTGTTGCGTCAGCTGCATCTAGAAGGTCCAAGCATGTGCAAGTGTTTTTTTATTTTTATTTTTTCTTTTTCTCTCTTGCTCGTCTCGAGTTCGTCACTTTTCCTCTTTTAGGGTTCTTGCTCGATCTATCCACGGCGCTGTAATCCACCATATCTGTGTAAAACAACTAAAGATTGTGGGTGGGAATGGAGGCTCTAACCTCCTGGTGTCCTCTGGGATTTGATTTGTAAGTTGTTTGTTCAAATCCTATCGGCGTTCTTCGCGTTCTTGGTTTTTTCCTTCTGATGTTTTGGGTTGAATCTTGAGTTTTGGGGGTTTTGGTTCAGATGGTTTTATTTGAGATGAACTAGGACATGAGTTGAATCCTTGCACCAAAGGAAAACATCTAACTTCTCACAAGTTCATATATTAGTTTATTTGAACTGTTTGTTCAAATCCCGTCGGTGTTCTTCGTGTTCTTAGTTTTTCCCTTCCGATGTTTTGAGTTGAATTTTGAGTTTTGGGGGTTTTGGTTCAGATCGGTTTACTTGAGATGAAGTGAATACTTGCACAAAATGAAATCATCTAGCTTCTCACGAGTTCATAGATCGGGGCAAATTAGACTTTTAGGAAGAAATACAGGTGGTTTTTTCACTCTTCTTTGTTCTCTCTTTGACTGGATTCAGTTTTAGGTGATAATCTCTTTGAGATAGCTCATTTATTAGTTAGAAAACATATCGATTTGCTTGCGACTGCTTTTTAGGGTTGATTTTGGGACAACCTCAAAATATATCGTGTGAAAGTTAAAGCCCTTCTCCTCTCACGCACGCCCTACTGTGGCATTTATGGGCGGTCCTTTCTCGTCAGAAAAAACATTTTTGGCTAGAGCGACAAGAGCACTGGCTATAAATTTTCTAGTTTCTACTGTCGGTTCACCATTAACGAAGACCTACTAGCATTTACCATATTGGATTTGATACAGTCTGGAAGAGTGTTTTTTATTAAAAAAAAACTCACAGAGGCGTTGGATATAGATGTATAAATTTTTTTAAAAAAATATACTTAATTATTTAAAATATTTTAATAAAAATATAAAAAAATTCCTAGTATCCACACTGTCAAGCCGCCATACCGGCCTGCTGGACTGGCCCTCGCTATGCCTCTCAGCCAGGCCGGCCTATTAGACGGACCAGGCCGACTCAGCAGCTAGGCTGATAAGGCCTGCTACCAGAGCCTGACAGCCCAACCCATCATTATGGCAAGCTGGCCAAGCTAACAAGCCAGGACCTGACCGACCCAACCTCCATGCCTAGCCCCAGCTCGCCCGGGTCATGCGGCAATGCTGTCGCTGCTGCCCACTACTCCTGCCTTACGCCGCAGCTGCACGCACGCATGCACGCGCGACCCCGCGCTTCGACTGCGCCTGGCCGCTTTCTGCTGTGACGCAACCAACCGAGCCATCCCGCGGCCCTACACCGTGACGCTTCCGTCCCGTGCGTCGCCGCTCGCTCCCGTGCGCCGCGATGCGCCACCTAGTCCCTTCGTTGTGTAGCGCGTCATCAATCGGGCCCACGACGACGACTTACGCGTCCGCGACGTACGCCCTCCCGTCAGCCACACCTTCGGCGCTTTTTTCCTCCGGAAATCGAGCGGCCAAGGTGGCCCCGCGCGAAGGAGCGACGACACGATCCCGCACTGGTCAACCTCGCTCGCTGCGCCACCTTGCCCGCCGCCCATCCCCTTGCCCCGCGCGCCGTGCTCGCTTGTGCAATCCACAGGAGGCCAACGACGAAGCCATGCCACTATAATGGAGATCGATGACTTCCGCGACCGCACCGCGTCCTCGTCTTCCTTTACAAGCCATCGAGACGGACTCGGCCACGCCTACAAATTCGCGCCGGCCGAGCCGCTTAACCCCTTTTCTGCTCGCCTCGCCATCGAGCACGCGCCAGGCCCCTACTCTTTCGCGGCCGGCCGAGATTGAAGAGGCCCGAGCCGCGCGCGCTCGCTCGCTCCCACCTCGCTCCACCTGCCGCACGCCCCTAGGACCGGACTCCGAGCAGGAGCTACGAGCCCGCTCGGTTGCCGGAGCACCAGTGCGCTCCTTCGCCTAAGCCAAGCCCTGGCCGAGTTAGAAGCGACGAGGAGGTGGTCGCTCGTGAGCACGGAAGGACGCTGCTGCCGTGAACCACCGAACGAACCCCGCTCGCACGACGACGACGCCGCAGCCGAAGACTCCCGGGACGAACCACGAGCTTGAGGACGGACCGTGCAACGCCGCCCGAACCGCACCGCCCGTCGAGTTGCTGACATCGTCGCTCGGGGTACTGCCTCCCAGCTGCCGCACGGTGAGAACTCGAGCTACCGAACCTATCCCTTCTCCCCCTCACCCTACCCGTCATGCCGGAACCAACGTCGAGCTCTTGGTGTGCGCCCGTGCCGCATCGCCTCCGCTCTGCCTCCGAGTTACCCCGATAACAAACGGCCGTTCATCACCTGGCCACCCCAAGACGATCCCCTGCACCTCCACCCGCTTCGCCATCCTAGGAAGCTAGAACCAGGGCCAATTTGTCCGGTACCCCATCGGAGCGCCACCGCCGGTGAGCCTTAGCTGCCGCGCCCTGCCGCTCTGACCCCGCTCGTGCGCTAGCGCCTTGCCGCCGAATAAGAGCACAATTGGTACCCCAGCGACGTAGACGAGCTCCCCCGCCTGGCATCTGAGCCCAGATGGCCCCACATCGCCGGCGCCCTTTTCGACCAAACCAGCTACCGCCGCCACACAGCTGCTGCAGCCGGCCTAACAGCCCCCGTGCAGCCGGCGCTCGCCCTCCTCCGCCGCCTGTAGGTGACTGGAGTCTTTGCCGCCCCTCCCTCGCTGGCCGCCACGATCTCCGGCCGGTCAAGCCCCGGTTCGCCGCCGCCTCGTTCGCCCGAACCACCGCGCTGCGCCTAGCCATCCCAAGCCCCCGTCAGGCCACCGCAAGGAAAATACCAGCAACCCTCACCGAACCTCCGCCGGCCCCCCTGCCGTCGCCGCCACCGCGCCCTCGCGCACACGTGCTGCCCGGCCTCAGGCCTGATGCGAGAAGAAAAGAAGGTGAGCGAGAGAGAGAGAAGAACAAGAAGAAAGGGAAAGTGGAGTGGGGCCTTGTGGGTCACACTTCGGTTTAACTTAATAATTAATGACAATAATTAACGTAATGATGTGTTTAACTTATTAGAATGACTTGTAGGCCCGTGTCAAGTGATAAAATCTATCTAAAACTCAATTGGAACCCTGAGCCATTGATATGTGGGCTATAGGCCGCTAATCAGGTCAAATTGACCAGGTCAACAGTAGATCTTGGGCCCACCTGTCATCACCACATTTTTTCCTTAAGGAAAATAATCCAAAAGAAATGAAAACCCGTGGGGCCTACCTGTCAAAGATGCAATCCTTTTTTTAAGAAAAATAGTTCTGGAAATAAAATGAAAAACACAGCATAGATTATTTCAATGAAGTAAAATCTGAATCTATCTTAGAAAAGTCATAACAAATGCAAATAAACATCAAATTGAGTGAAACTAGTCTCTAAAATTTGGAAAATTCAAGCTCTACATGTTGGAATAAAAATAAAGATGGTCACAAGTATATTTTATGCGCATTTTGTAAGTAAATTAAATTAGTAAATAAATGACAATGCTAAAAACTGGCTCAGGCTAAAGTGTTAATCAAAATAATAATATTAATGATTATAAAATACGACAACCAATATTTTAACCCTAAACATGAATTAACCTTAAAATTTAAATTATGTTAAAGATATAAAAATAATATGCTAAAACAACTTTAATCATATATAAGGTTAGCTTATATGCCTATGATCTTTGGTCCCCTAAAAACCAAATAAAATACAATTATTGAATAAATCATAGGTGCCTAATGTAACAATATACATTATGTGCACATATATAAGTAAAATGGACTAACAAAATTGATACAAATCAATTAAACCGCTATTTGGTTGATGTAACTTGAAGAAAGTGAGAAAAAAACCTTTCAGATCATGTGTAAAATCAACAAGATCATTTCCTAAATTGATTTAAGATCAATTAAATCACCCTACCAAAAAAATATTATTGTCAATCTACCTTCAACCAAACAAAATCTAGCATACATTTATATATACACAACCACACATGCTAAACCAATATTTAGAGTCCACCTTGAACCTATGAAAATAAATGTTCATAAACAATTTGGATAATTTATCTAGATACATTTCTAAAAGTAGTCAGTAACACTCCTTCCTCCCGAAATAAATTAAAGCATTCATTTTTTCCCAGGAGTATGATCAATTATAACAACGGCTAGCAAATTATTAGCCATAAACTAAAGAAGCATAATATCAGATAATAAATTTAAAAGACCATACAAACTCGAGATAATAACAATTTTTCCAATAAAGGAGTACATGAGAGAAGATATCTAAATGACCATAACAAATAAACCAAAAGAATAAATGGTTGTGGTGTGTTAGTGACCTTACAACAAGCGTAGGCCTTAGCCTTAGGTTGGTGGTGCTCAAGTCCTCTAGAAGCCCTTTAGTTTCGACTAGTAGTTAGCAAGAACTTTTTAGGTTTAGGAGAAAGAAATGGAGTGAGCAGCCTCTTAGTTCTGCCCTAGTTGTTTTGTGTGTTGATTGTTGTATTTGCTTCTTCTTATATGCCTATATTGTGGTGTTAGCATCATGGTGAGGAACACAAAGGTGCCTCAAGGAGGAGACGTTTGACCAATGCTAAGAGCAAATGTATAAGCAAATTGCACTAAGAAAGGTAAGTCAATACACCCTTGAGTATGTTGATCTTATTTTACAAAATAATTTTTTAAACTAAGATTGCATGCTAATTATAAAATACGAATCTAAAACTTGCTTAAGCTTTTTTTTTCTTATTGTTATTGTGTTCTTTGTTGCCGTATATTACTTATTGTCTCCAGTTATTTATTGTCAATGCTTATTCATACTTATTTAGTTGTCGTCTATATTATTACTATATGTTTGGATATGGCAATGCACATATGATTGTTGAGATGCAAGTGAAGACGTTATATACCATTTTGTGGGAAAAAGTAACATCATATGTGAAAACCCAAAACTGATTTTGATTGGGCAAGGAAGCTTTATGTGGTTCTATATAAAGTTTAGTGTCAACCTAATCATTACGAACTGATTTAAGAAGTGAGACAAGAACGATCATTTACGACTGCATTTATCGAATGGGTATAGAACTAAAGGACTACACAACTTGAGTGTTGGTTGAAGACTCGACATGGTTGGGCAGCGTTTCTAGAACAGAGTCGAGGAGTTGTTGTGACCATGATGTTGAGCTGAGGAGTTAAAACATCACAATCTTCACCTAGTCTATAATAATTATTTTTCTATCCTACGTGAACTAGCACATAATTCAACGTTACAGGCATCTTGTTTAGCGATAGCATTCCTCCTCCTCTTGCTACGCTCGCTCTTCAAGTAGACATTGCTCGTGTACGCTAGCCAGCTTCCTTCTCTTGATGTTTACATGCTTCCGCCTCTTGGTCTTGGGAAGTTCTGGATGCCACGAATACCTCTTGATGGGGAGAACAACTTCGACTTCTCTAGGCTTGAACTCAAGTGGCGTAGAGCCATATATGAGTCAAACTCTAGGGATTGAATTGAGTCAAATCTACATTTGTTGATCTGTCTATAGCTTGCCTTACTAGGATTGATGGGATGTAGTGGTCAGTGACCCTCTTTGACTGGTTTGATTCTAAGTTAAAGAGGGAAAGCTTGTCAAAAGTTATTGGCGAGAAACTCAAGGGCCCTAAAGCGAAAAAGCTTGCCTAGGAGTGAAGATGATGCTGATGACTTTATAAGTTGCATCCAACTCATTTGTCGATGAAAATCTCAACGCAACCACTAGCTATTGTGCCAACTATTAATATTTTATATCAGTAATAATAAAAAAGCACTACGCACGAGAAGTGGATGGATGCAGAAGACAGATTTAAATAGAATCATGCCCTCGATATGAATACCCTATTTTTATTTTAATGGATTATATTTTACCAATTGTATTATAAACATTATGTCTCGTAGATCTGGTTGATTGCTTCGTCCTTATGGGGCTTTCTAGCTACCTAGGAGATATGGTTATAAGGTGAAAAAACTAGTCAGATATATCTTTAGTTTCCTTAGTAAAAAAATACTGTCTAAGTTTAAATCAATTTCTTATCTCTTGGATTTGGCTTAGTTGGATAAGTTTTTTGTGTGGTACCCTAACCCACTCTACACGGGAAGCGGCAGCCTCCCATCATGATGCTACTAATGCTCTTCTAGGTACTGAAGTAAGCCGTGCCAACCTCCCCGCCTTCTCTCTCTTGCCTCGCTCTCTTTCCTGTCTTTCTCTCACCTAAAATGACTTGTTAAGGGGTTAGAGTAATTAATGTTATGCCCTTGTCCTCCTTCTCCTTCTTTATGGTAGACCGGAGGGAGCTAGACAGATATATGGGGCAGAGAGATGGAATAGAGAGTGAAGGGGAGATAGAGGAGTGAGTGGAGGGAATAGAGCTTATTGATATGTTGGTCCATTATATTTTTATCTTTTTCATTGAGTCACATCTGAGTTTTATATATTTATTTTAATTTTAATTTTTTATTTTTCTTCTATTATCACGTAAGTACATGTTAACGCCACTTGAGATGAACATTAAGTGCACGAGTTAAAATCACTTTAAATACTATCGAGTTACTCGATTTATAATGGTTTTCGAAATTAGAGATAGCTCTGTACCGGTTTTACTATTAGAGTACGTAAATGAAACTGACCCATAGTTGAAGGACCTAGAGTGTACTATTCTTTCCAAAGAAGCTACGCGCCCATAGCTTGCATTCAACGGCCCATGGGGCTGCCTGCCTGCCTTGTACCTGGTCGAAACGGCGAATCTCCGGACCGGATAACAAAAGGGATAAGCCGGCAAACACCCACTGACCGCCGCCCTTCCATCCCCCCTCCCCTCCGCCGGAGCGTCTTCTCAAAATGGCCGCCACAGCCATGGCGATGGCCACGACATCCTCTACCGTCCCCATTGTCACCGTGCCATTCTCCTCCCTCCCCTTCCGCCTCGGCCTCAACCTCCGACCCAAATCCCTCCTCTACACCTGCCGCATCCTCCTCCCTGTCCCTAAGTCCTCTTCCTCCTGGGACGAATCCATCTCGGAGGAAAGGGGGGAGGAGGATTCCGAGGAACCCGGTGCCGCCGCGAGGGAAGAAGATGAGGAGGAGGAGGACGACGAGAAGCCGCGGCCCGAGCCGGTGGCCTCCTCGGGGTTCGACTTCGCAGCTCCGCCGGAGGGCTACGTGGAGCCGGCCCCGTTCGACGAGTTGCCCCCAGAGTTGCCCGAGGATGTAGCGGCGGCGTACGAGGCGCTCTACGGGCCAGCCTTCAGCGGCGAGACGGTCATGGGGAACAACGTCTTCGAGGTCAAGGTGGTGGATCCCGTCGACATGGACCGGGAGCAGCGCCCCAGCGACGAGTTCAGCGAGCGGGTCGTGCAGGTCAACCGCGTCACCAAGGTCGTCAAGGGCGGGAGGCAGCTCTCCTTCCGTGCCATCGTCGTCGTCGGCGACATGAAGGGCCACGTCGGCGTGGGCGTCGGCAAGGCCAAGGAGGTCACAGAGGCCATCACCAAGGCCGCCATGAACGGCCGTCGCAACCTCGTCACCGTGCCGCTCACCAAGTATTCGACCTTCCCGCATAGGTAGGTGACATCCCTTGCTTTAGTCTTGGATTTCCATACGAGGTGGTCAGGTGGATGTCCTTATGCTCGACGAATCACTAGTTTCAACTTAATGTGCAAACAGCCTGCCAACTAGTATTAATTAATAAAAGGATTGAGTTCCATGGAAACTAAAACATATTGTAAGAATTGTGAATGATATTGTTTAGTTGCTACTACTAGTTTTTGTGGTTTTAGGCCATGTTATGATGTCCAAACGGTGTATTTTTTTTCTGTTTAACATAGAGGCAATGGTAATTTGCACGAGCAGCTCAAGTTTGATAGTGAAATTGGTACGGTGTATCTTCCCTTGTTCTGGCATTGCATTGTGAAGAATAAATATTTTGTACAAGATATCAAAATCTAAAGTATAAAATTCAGACTTCATCTTGTGTCATTTACTTTAGCTGCATTTCATGCATATATGTGTTTTGATTGCTCCTCCTGTTTGCATGAGCCAATGTACAATTTTTTCCATCAAAATTTACCTGGATTGTCAGAAATTGTGTTGTTGTAGTGGATACCTGGCATTGATAGAGTATTTCTTGACACAGACATTTGTAACTCATGGTAGTAAGTGTGATCAATATTTGAGGATTCGGGAACAATAAAATTTTGACAGCAAGGATTGTTTTATTTAAATTATGTTAATGGTACTGAAATTCATTTAGGACTTCACAAAATACAGTGTTGCTAAAACTCAGGTGCATACTAGTGCTGGTTTTTGAACATTGATACAATTGAATTTTTAGTGAAGTGCTACAATTGAATTTGATCTGATATGTTCTCTTCTCAGACTGATTACATGGTAATGTATTTGTCTGAAAGCTAGTTGATGAAATGCCGCCCTTTAGTCTAGGATTTGCCTATCTGAAAGCTAACTGATAAAATGCTACTCCTTAATTGATATAAAAGTACCACTTTGGACTAAATTCATTTCACTTTTCATCCTCTTTTTTATTGCTCTGAGCTCCACTTGCCCTTCCTGTTTTTGGAATGAGACCCTGTTTTATTCTTCTTCCTTACCTCTTCCTATACACATAAAAACTGTGAAGTCTGAATTAACAGACGCTTGATTCCCAACTAAACAACCAAGACTTCAAGTAAGCATTCTCAATCATTAGTGAGAAGGTATTCAAGCACTGAAAAAAAGGGAGAGCACAGGATCTATTTTTACTAGCTAATTCAATTGTTGAAGACAGAAACAACTCCAAGAGAGTTTGGAGAGTCTAGGGACATACTAGAGCTGGATATTTTCAGTATATGGAACCAGAAAACCTGTGCCAGTGGTGTTTTGCATCAGGAAGGCTTGGACCAAGGGAACAGGGATCTGGGCTCCTTGGTATTGGCAGCGCAGAGTGGATTGGATTTGAGGAGAGCATGCAGAGATGATTAGATTGTGGGTAGAGGTGAATCTGGAATTGAAAAAAAAAATAAAAACAAAGTTTGATAGCCATGATACTTCTTCCTCTCTCCTACCATTTCTATTCAGGATGCAAGAAAGAATGGAAAAATAGGATATGCAAGTGGAATTCACGTCAAGAAATTTAAAAAATATGGAAAGGAAAATTCAATTAGTCCAATGTGGCACTTCTTAGATCAAACCAATCAAGGAGTAGCATTTTTTTAATTAGCTTATGGCAATGGCAAATTCTACAGTCGCATATGATCAATTATCCCAGTTGTATTATGGTGTTTTGTTTTGTGCTGTGAGCAATAGGCAGACTACAATATGCTGTTGTAACCTGTGCTCTTTGGATACGGTCAGACATTTTGAAAATTATCGGAACTTAATTTTGTATGTTGTGTACTTGTCTTTGAAAACAACTCTTGCCAATCTATTTCTTCCTGCATTTGGTTAATAAACAATCATTCTTAAAAGCTTGGCCATACATTTAAATGCCGATCTTGGAAAATTAATAAAAAATTTCTTTGGCAGAGTAATTTTGTAGGTATCTTTCCAATGATATCAATAATGGGAATTGCTAGCACTAGAAGCTTGTGTATAAAACTGTGCTGGTGTATTAAAATGCATAAGGCTTCTCCTATCTTTCTGGCAGTTATGTCTATGTATGGTAATTGCAATTCTGAGCATTATTTCTTCTTGGTTTGTCCTGCACAACAAGCAGAGCCGATGCAGACTATGGAGCAGCCAGGGTCATGTTGAGGCCTGCTTGCCCTGGATCAGGTGTCATTGCAGGTGGAGCTGTGAGGGTCGTGCTTGAGATGGCTGGGGTTGAAAATGCTCTGGGGAAGCAGCTGAGGAGCAAGAACCCCCTCAACAATGCAAGAGCTACCATCAAGGCGACCCAGATGATGAGGCAATTCAAGGATGTCGCTGCAGAGCGTGGGCTTCCAATGGTGGAGCTATGGAAATAATCAAATAAATCAACCTTAAATTCCCTCCGTTATTTTTTCTTTCTTCTCCATTTCTTGAGTTCATTTTCAGTTGTATTTATCAGTGGGGATGATCCTGCATCAAGTTTCCCCCTCCTAAATGTATTATGTGTGTCCATGTTTACATGGCAAAGCATTAGATGAATTGATCAGCGAATACATGTAGCTTCATGTCATTTGTGCATCAGTGGCACAGTTTGGATGAAAGAATGAACAAATTAAACACCACTGCGTCTAGCCCTCTATTTGTAGCATCTGTTGCTTCAGATGATCTTGCTACGAATTGTTGGGGTAGCTTTTTGGTTCAGGTACATGGTCTGTGACTCTGTTGTTCGATCTAATCAATACTACGGAAACGCTGCTTGTGGGCACCTACTTAGATGTAGTAGAATCTTGTCTCAAAAATCTCTATGGTCCATGCTTTATTAATTTGTTTTGCTTACGAAAGCAAGGATGATTGGCCCAGATGACAATGGCTATTATTATTTTAATGTCTAATGTTAGTCACCCTACTAGCGCTCCTATGTTTCACTACCTATCCGTCATTCTAAAGGGAGAAAAAAAAAGGGGAAAACTGGTTTTTTTAGTTGCAGGAAGGCAATATATCAGTCCTCTTTCTCGACTACAATGAGAGATAATTACAAGAGGTGGGAGGAATAAGATGTTTTTCCTTTTTAATGGGCAAACAGTATTTTGAGGGAGACCCCTGCGTTTAAAGATTTACTAAAAAGGAAACAATTTACAACAAGATGGGTGAAGGGAAGACTAAAAAAACAGAGCCAAGAACTAAATTGTTCTTTTGCGGGACTACTCAGGAGTAGTCAGGCCTTAGCCTGCAAAGAAGAAGCAAAATCTCATCCTTCAATTATCCTCCGCTCAGCAATGTCAGAAGGCAATCTATTCTCAAAGATCTACCTGGTGCACTGTAACGAAGATTTTTCCTGCATTTGATTTGATTCATGTAAAATTCCTATAAAATCCTTGCATTCTGAAGATGCCTTAGAAAGTGTATAGATGTTGGTAATTTTCATGTCATAGCAGATGTGCTTAGGTAAAGCAATTGGTAACCACAGCCATATCAAATTACATGCGATAAAAGTAACTCTAGCGGTTCCTAAAATATCCCCTTCATCCCCGAAAAACTATAACAAGTAGAGTTACTTAGCAGTCTAAATGTAGTTACGTGGCTGGTTAGACCAGCAGTATATGGTGGTCTGATTGTCATGAGACGAACGGTCCTACTGACATACTAGGAGAAAACCAATCATACTAAGTTTTATATCTTAGTGTTTATGACTTTTAATTGTGAGAACTATACCATGAATAGCACATTGTTTAGTTAATCAGCTAAATAGCGCACCTCAGAGTTGATCCTACCATCCTAGCATACTCCACCTCCACTCGCAAGATAATATTTTTACTACCCCAATATTATCTCCATTTATATTTCCATTTATCGTCTACTTATTTTATTCCTATTTTACCGAATCTAACTATGAACCAATAAGTATTGAGGATAGAATAGGGACAATGATGGTGGAGTGACACGTTTGGGCCCTTATACCATTGGATTTGGAGAGGTAGAGAGGAAGGATGCTGTTGTCACCATCAAAAAACAAGGTTATCGATGTCATTGTCCCCCTTGCCTTACTGCTCATAGCAGTGGGTCACCAACCAACTAAGAGCGGTTGAACCGTGATGGCGGTAAGGCTCCGACGGTGGCAGATCTGCTTAGATGCCCCATCGCCTGCAACAACTTCTACCATATGGGAGGTGTCTCGTCACCACATCGGTGCCACCGCCACTACCATCTCCACGACCTCATTGCCTCTATCCGGCCCTCGTCAGCACTGTCTATAGATCTTTACCAATGAGGTGCCGATCAAAAGATGAAGATTTGGCATGGCGTGGATCTAACCCTCATCGGCCTAGATCTACGGGTTGTTCTCCTTCGTTGCGATAGACATGGTGACAACCACCTGTCATCACTGGCAAAGCAGGACGATTTCAGGACAACAACAGAGAAGGCACCAATGGAAACAATGAATCAGTAGTCATGATAATATGACCCATGGTATTAATACATATAATAATAGATGTTAAATTTGTTTAAGTTATCTGTTGAATATGTTGGTTCTTTGCCTAATTAGGGTTAGATTAAAGAATGTGTCCAAGATAATTATAATGTTTTGATAAATAAAGTTAATTGTAACTTGTTGATTCTTATTACTTAATTAAAACTTATAAACTACTTAATGGAGTGTCCATGTGCATCTTCATATTCATTAATTCATATTATTTCCAAATTTATATTATTCACTTTTGGAAAGCAAAAACTAAAGTGGATGGTATTTTTGGCAAAATGTTTATTAAACACAAACATTAAATATATTATTGTTGATATTATAATATTAACATTTTAATGGTGTTGTATAAAAAACATTTTAATTTTGTTTGTTCTTTAACTATATTTGTCAGCGTAACCATGCATCTACTTACTGAAACAATGAATATATATAGAAGGGTTAACTATATTTGGAATAACAGATCCTACAGATTATTCCACTACGCATGCATCATTCAGGAAAAAAAAGCTGAGCATATTCCTTTTTTCTTTCCATTTTTCTCGCATGATCACCTCAACAAAAATACAAATTGTTTAATTACCTTTTCTGATCCCATTGTCACTTTGCTGCGTCAATTACACATTTTACAACTCAAATTTGAAAACTTTAACAAAACATGTATAATTATTAAAGCATGTATAATTTAGAAAACTACTCCAGAGATGCATCATAAAAGATTGAAAGTATATATATATGTGGTAGAACAGTTAGTGAGACTATACAAATAGATGGAATACATACATCACTAGTTGGGTTGCAGATGCGGCACAGCCACACAGCAAGTTTTTCTTGGTTTATCCTAGAAGCAGGGAAAACGAAGCCTCCCATCGTGTGCGGAGTCAGGACATCAGTTCAGATCAATAGGTCGTGCATACACCACCATAACTGCCACCCGTCGGCGTCGCTCCGTGCGCACGACGCGAGACGGTGTCTGGCCAGCCGTGAGCGGAACGGATGCAAGCTGAAGGCAATTTGTTGAGATCAACAGATTGATTCACGATATATTACATCGTGCAAATGTCGAGAATATGCGTCTGCACGCTGAGGTAGCGGATTACATGTAGCGTGTGCTCCTTTTATATATATATATATATATGATCAGTAAAGATTAGTTGATATATGGTGGCATGTAAATCATCTTGATGGACTTTAAAGGTAAAAAGTGGGCCATAACGTGGATAATTTTCTAAAGTGAAGATAAAAAAGACAATTGTATTTTAATGAAATCTAACCGTTATGATGATAAGATATAATTAATTAATAATTAGATCTTTTTATTAATACGAGAGCTCTTAGAAAGATAAAAGATAGATAGGTGACACGTGGAATGACAATATCCTTACGAAAGTTAAAAAGCTATCCAAGTGTGTATATATCCCGGCTAAGCACTTGTTCACCATTTCCTCCAGCAACTTTTCCTTCAAACAGTCCAATCTGATTAAGTCCAACGTCTATTCCCATTCCAACCTACAGCATTATGTTTTCGTCATCAACATAATGCTGGCCAACTCTCACCCTAATCACAAACAACTAGAAGTGCAATACTTCCACAAACATCTTTGAATAGCAAAACAAAAGTGCAATGTAGCTTTCAGTCTACGGAGAACATTAATTACTAAATGTAACTTCACAACTCAGTGTAAAAACGAATAGAATTTGAACAATTGCTGAGGACTTATGTCGTTTTGAACTTTCCTGGGATACTGATTTAGCTAGCCGTCACAAAATGGAAGATAATTCTTCCCGACATGTTGATCAAAAGTTTTCATTGTCACATTTTACAAGAACTTGAAATGATGTAAGACATGCTTCCTCCAATGCTGAGGCAATTCAGTTTTGTTCTTAACTTAATCCTCCTTGAGTTTTAAATACCGTAACATCTTTGATCCTCTTCCCAAAAATTAACAAATTATGGAAAACAACAACTAATACCTCCGTCCTATATTATATCTACTTTTTTTTTACCTTGAAACAGTAGGAGAGACCCCTACGGTATATTTATAGAAAGAAATATATACAAAGTTTATCTACAGAAGAAATATATTATAGCTATCTTCACTATAATATGGGACGGAGGTAGTAGGCAATAACAGATAGGTTTTCCTAAGGCTTTCCAGCGAACCATACAGAGACTAAGGTAATCTTGACTGATATAGCTAGATGTTTGCACAGAGAATCCAAAATACAAATGAGGAAAATTCAGACTTGAATATACTCATGATGAGTTATGTTCCCTAAGCACAGAGTTGAATTGAACCCTTTGAGTATAGATGCATCAGTAAAAAGATACAAAACCATGACTGTAACAAAATTACGGTAATTATTGTGGTCTGAAACTTGTGAATGGTAGGCAGAAATAAGAACATCATTGAGCCCATATGGACAAAACATTAGATAGATATTGTGAAGGGTTAGATCGCTACTACGTTATTCCAGTGACATAGGTGTCATCTAATACTAAAATACTCATAAAGCTACAGGAAGATGAAGCAAATAAAGAGATTTATATTGGTTTAAGCCTCCGCCTTAGATAATAGCTTTATATATTGATGGTGAGAGTAGTACATTAATTATAATTTGAAGAGGTATCTAAGCTAGCCTATCAACTAATCTTGGTGGAACAAACATAAGTTGTAGTGGGCGGCTATTGATGAATACTTCCTGGCTACAAACTTGATGTAACTTGAACTCTCTATCTTATGACTTGATGCCCTCTCCTTTTGGAAGGCCTTTATATTGATACCGAGGTATATTGATACCGAGGTTGATCCCTTGTCCAAGTAGAATTTAAAGCAACCAAACATGGACAGGATAGTGCTTAATGTATCTAAATCAGATGTCACTTCCTTATGGAGAATAAACTTCCATCTTACTCATGTTGTTATCCATACCCATGTCTGTAGGGTATACTATATTTAGTAGTGTGATAGTTGCTGCCAAACTCTATTCAAATGCGCATGCCAAGCATTCTTTGAGATCCATCCTAGGCTCAGCCGGATGGCTAATCACATTTCCTCTTAGTACATTACCTTATGCTCCTGAGTAGTCCATTTTCGAAATATGGATAGATTTCATAATTCTAACTATAATTAAACATCCACAATTTCAGTAAAATGATATATTGATATTGACATATCAACAAGCTCATACATACACATATATATAAATTCCTCACATATTTACACTCAGATATTTATCAACATACACATATATTAATTTCTAGAATCATATATAACTACATTTTTTATTTGAATCCACAAACTTACCTATAGCTATGTTGACAATTTTTATTTCTACTACTCAACCTATGCATTTTCTAAGAAGAACCATGATGACAGATGAAGTTAAAAACTGAAAAACAAGAATTGAATAATATATTATGAATTTTTATAAGCCAGGTGATATTTTTTTTAGAATTATTTTGATAATTTAACCTACTCTAAAAATTATTAGTAAATGAGAGAATATGAGGTCCTATGAACAAGGTGTCTAAGTTGGTTGGTTAGTATATACACTAATCCAACTAAACCACCTTGGGACCCACATAATCTCGTAATACATGATTACTTAACTTATATCTCCTCAGTACAAGAATTATAGATAAGAGATAACATTGATAGATAAGAGTATGTTATCTGTGATCATTAGAGTATGTTACATATGATATATGTCAGGAATTTATAGTGCTATTAGATGTCGGGCTAATGGAGTTTAAAATTCTTATCTCCTCGGTACGAGAATTATTTGATAGATTAAATAGATAATATATTGCAAATCTATTAACGCTAAAATTTGGACAGCCTGATGATGGATTGAAAAAGGCCAATCGGCTGAAGAGATGTCCGATCGCTATAGGAAAGAAGCCGATTGGATTAAAGCAAGGGAAGACTTGATCCCGGAATAGAAGACTATCTAGATAAAACTGAGTTTGAGGAGGAGCCGTGATTCACGACAGGGTAGTCTACCCTATCTTATATAGATTGGAAGATTTAGTTAGTTAGTTAACTTCTTTAGAGATATTTTTCTTTATCTTTGTTAGAAAATAACGTCCGATGGTTGTTGTAAACACATCGGACTCTGTAAACCCAGGGTATAAATATAGACCCCTTGGAAATATGTAATTATCAATCCTTCGATCAATACAACCTCAGCGCATCGCAATCCTAGTTTATCTAGGTTTTTACTGATGGGGTCTAGTTCTCGATGCGCGGCTGCATCGGTTAGGTCCGATCTCTGGCGAAGGGGTAAGTCTCACCACTATCTCGATATGTCTCATTCTGTCTAAGACTGTATCGGTTAGGTTTGACCTCTTAGGCTGATAGGATGTATCGCATCACGTCTGTGCAGTATCTATCAGTCTATCAAGCTCTCTCCACCATCGTCAGTCTCGTGCTGCATCGGTTAGGTTCGACCTATGAGGCCACCAACGGTGGAATGAGCTTTAGGCCTATAGGTCTCTATACGGCGTTTCATCGAAGTGTTAGCTGATGAGTTATCTATATGTTGAGTGTCACGCCCAGCGTATCGGCTCCTCGGTCGATACGCACCAGTCTTCAGAGACTTCCTTTAAGCGCCACGCCAAGTGAGTCGGTCTTCCAGCCGATGCGCGCCTATTTTCAGAGAGATATCCACTCATCGGCTCAGCTAGCCGATAGGTTCGCTTTGCCCTTCCTTCAGCACGTCCGATCTAGCATCCACCATCCCGTCACCTTTGGCCCCGTTCTCGTATTGTCTCGGTTAGGTCCAATCTTCGAGATTCGGTGCCAGCGGCATCGTCACGGCAGACGACGTGTCTCGTGCTGCCATCTCCATCCTGTGCCTCCATTGGCTCTGCGGCCGATGGATCAGGGCCTCGCTTTCGCTACGCCTAGAGCCGTCGTATCCCTCATCGACACCTGCCCACGTCCTCATCGGCTCCCCAGCCGATGGAAAGTGCCTTCATTCCTATCGACTATCAGCCGATAGCGAGAGGCTTCTGGACGCGGCCGATGACCAACCCGATTCTATTGGCAGCCAGCCGATAGCGAGTGCTCGTATCGGCCCATCGTCCGACTGACTCGTTTGCCTCACCTCCTTGTCAATTGCAAGGTCAAATTGACTGACACGCTCACACTCGCATCATCGCGCTGGAGCCAACGTGAACCCACGACCCCCGACGCGCATACCTCGAGCCACGGAGAGAAGCCGACCGGCCTACACTGGAGCTAAGCAGACCTCCCAGGCATCGACGTGCTCATGCCGGGATCCGATGTGAACAAAATCATGGCTTCGATACTAACTATATATCACTCTCAATCTCACTATCAATTACTCATAGAGATTGTGTGAACGTAGAGATTGTGTGCTACTAGAGCAAGTAGAAGGAGCCTAAGCACATGGTCCAAAAGTGCCCTAAGGCAATGAGCACTTAGGGCCTATAGCTTGCTCTGCTTGAGTAAATCACTTAGATAAGTTAATATCATGATAGGTGGTATAATAGAAGCTAAGATTTACAATATATTTATCTACTTTAATCTACACAAACCCAATTTCTTCATAGAGCAATTTGATTAATTTTAAATTAATTTTCAACTAAACAAAATATAACTTGGTCTCTAGGTAGAAGTGGATAGTGGCTGAGGTGGCACGTGGTCAATATTTTAATAAAGTACAAATGCACATAAAATCACATTAGTTAATTAACTAAAAAACCATTAGTTAATCACCTAATAAATACAAAATAACCAAAAATCACATTTGTTAATTAACTAAGAAATCACAATAATGGAATGTAATTAATTAATAGAAAAAAACCTAAAATCACATGTAGTAGTATAGCTAGGAAATTCAGTAAAACAATCACATTAGTAAATGAACTAAAAAATCACAGAGCATGTAAATGTTGCAATCTACTTAAAGTGGCAAAAAATATGAACCTAAATCATAGTGAATGATGTGCACTAACATTGAACCATGCCAGTGCTCAATGATGGCAGCGATGGCGGCGCAGTGGTGATCTTGGGGAGCTCAAGGATGATAAGAGGGCTCAGGTCAGCGGCGATGGTGGCGTAGGCTCATGATTGTGCCCTAGGATGACGGCGTCAGTGGCTTAGATCTGCATGTGAGTGACTTTGCTTGAATCTAGGACGAGGACATCAATGGCTTAGATTTGCCTGTGACTAACTTTTTTTGAATTTAGATACTTCCAAAAAAATGCATTTGGATTACCTACAATGGGCCGTGCAATAAAATCCGTTACAAGCACCTGACCTACAATGGGCTGTGCCATAAAACCTGTCTAACTTACCTATGACGGACCATGCACTAAAATACGTCATAGGTAACTTACTTTGTGATGGTTGTGCATAACAAACTATCGTAGGTTGCTAATATCTATGTTAGACTCTTTAGTAAAACTGTCATAGGTAACTTTAACCAGAAGTTCACCAAATTCTCAATATGGTAGTCACTAGAATATTGACTTCTTCTTTCACATACTCTTCTCCTTTGAATTGGTAACTTTCTTTCTTTCTTTTTTCCAAAATCATTATGGATGTTTCTCACTAAGTCATGCACCTACCTTCATAATAATTCCAATGGTGCTTCACACTTTTATTTCTTACCAATGAAGTTTCTCATTATTCTTCTAAACAAGTGATAAAGGGGGAGGAATATTCTATGGCCCATATAGACCATCTTGCACTCAGCCACTTGCTGCGTATTTCCTCCGTATAGTTCAAACAAGCTTTTTTTTCTTTTACAGTCTAGTCTAAAAGGTTACTAAGTGCAGGATAGTCGTAATGGTGCAAAACAATAGGCCATGAAGATTGAAGTTCTCCCATCTAAAAGCATCCCATGTCTCAAATCCTACATGCCATAGCATTTTCTAGTCATTAACCAGAGGTTCTAAGAACACATTAATATCGTTGCTATATTGTCTTGGCCCTTACACTAGCATGGAAAGCATAACATACTTTCTCTTAAAGCACAACCAAGGTGGTAGGCTGAAGTTCATAAGCACTGGTCAAGTGCTGTGACAACTATTGAGGTCATCGAAGAGATTCATGCCATCCGTACTCTGATCCAACCTAATATTTCTTAGATCTTCTGTTAAATTCAGGTTGCTTCCTATCGATATTCCTCCACTGCTCTGAATTAGCTGGATGCCCTAGTATACCATCCTCCTTTCTATCTGTTGCATGCTAATGAACTAACTTAGCTTCCTTAGGATTGACAAAAGTTTGCTTCATGCGATCGGCAATAGGGAGATACCATATAACCTTTATTAGACCACTCCTCTTTGACTTCTTATCGTTCATACTACTATTCTTTTGCTTCCCATGTAAGGCACATATCCAAGTTAGTGTATTCTTTGTAGTATAAGATGCAGTCATTTGGACATGCGTGAATTCTTCTAACCACCAACTCCAACGGACATAAAACTTGCTTTGCTTCATATGTTGTCTTTAGCATTTTGTTCCCATCGGGCTACAAGTCCTTCAAAAAATCAAATAGATATGTGAAGATCTTGTCTAACCAATTGTCACTTGCCTTAAGTTTCATTAAATTAAGGACAACATATAGCCTCATGTGATTTGATTTACATCCAGGATATATTTGTGTCTTCAAATCCATCACCAAAGCCTAGAACTTTTCATATGTTAGTGATATTCCCTAGAGACAACTTGGAGATGTTATATATATCACATACTATGTTTATGTTTATATATATTGATTTGTTTATTGAAATAGACATTATTATTATTGATTAATGATTATGTGACTTATTTATTAGACTCCTAATGTCGTTGTTATTTCTAAATGATCATCAATTATATATGATATAAGGAATAAATATGATTATAAGATCAACATATGTATTGATTGATGATTATGTCTCATGAATCATAGTATGGAGATATCAAATTAATAATATGTACATATGTTAGATAGACCCGCTATAAGATATTATAGAGATTTTATGTATCATTATTAAATCTTAAGTAGTGTTTATGTGGAGTCCTTAGACTTAAGTTCATTAAGGTTCCTAACATATTTAGTAGCTTATTTTGAGACTATCAAATACTACTCTATAACAGGTAATCATAAAAATAGTCTTTGGGTTTGTTATGAAATATATAGTGGGATGTAAGTGATTAAGATAGAATTTGCTCTTCCTATGGGAGAGATATTGCTAGGCCCCTCAATGTAATGGATTATAGAAGTGCATGGCCATAACAAGGTGATTGAGGAGTCGATTATAAGTTTATAGTCTATCATAGGATCAAGAGAGTGATTGAATGACACAAGTCTCGTCTTAAGCTCAATCGATATCTTAAGGTAAAGGAATTCATACATGAGAACATTACAGGTTTAGCTAATATTATCTTTATATATAATTAGTGGTTAATATGACTTGCTAGAGACCGCTATTAACAAGGTGACCAGAAAGGTGTTTTTGAGTCGCGACCAAATATACATGAACATATATGGTTGCATACTTAATAGGTTGGAATGCTTATTCGAATGTGATTTAGATTAGTGCTCAATTCAGCTAGAAATCAATGTAGACTCCTACTGGGCCACGGTCCCCTAGGGCCAAGTAAGGAAGCATACATATAAGGAGGTGGGGAGGTCGAGAAGAGATACCTCTATTCACCTCAAGCAAAAACCTAGCCGCATCACTCAAGCCAAATCTTAGCTATTATATCCTACACCTTCCCCTTTACATAATCCTTCTCGTTGTATTATGACTCCTCAACATCACGAAGTATCTTATAATGATCATAATCGATATCAATGATATCATCGCCAACGGACAAAGGACGCACATGTCATCTCGATCTTCTTGTTTCTCCTGGTATTCATCGTCTACTTCTTCAATAAGAATATTTGGCACTTTTTTGCTCCTCATGTTTGCTCTAACAATTATAACCATTCATAAAACCTATACGTACAAGATGAGATTGTAACTGTGCTCTATCTATAAACATCTTTTCATTTCTACAGTCTATACATAAACAGACCACATATTCCTAGCTCCTCCTCTTATCGTCCTCCATGGCATTTAGGAATTCAACTACTCCATTTCTAATCTCCTCGCTCAAGTGGTTAGTATTGTGCATCCAACTATGATCCATTTGTACATAGTCCAAATATAGCTCATTTTTTATTTAACCTCTCAATATCAGGGCAAAAATTCACCCCCTTACCCTCCGACCTAAAATGTAAATAGTATACAAGGTGTGTTAGCTAACAAATACATTTGCGGAGGTATACATAGAAGGTAGCTAACTTTTGTCGGTTGCTAACTGTTCACGCTGAGATCTCGTGCGCCCTGGCGTGAACACGCTACCGCCTAGGAGGTCTACTTAGCTCCAGTGCAGGCCAATTGGCTTCTCTCCATGGCTCGAGGTATGCGCGCCGGGAGCCGTGGGGTTCAATCGGCTTCGGAGCGATGGTATGGGTGCGGGCGTGCTAGTCAATTTGACCCTGTAATTGACAAGGAGGTGAGACAAACAAGTCTGTTGGACGGTGGACCAATGCAGGCGCTCGCTATCGGCTGGCTGCCGATAGGATCGGGATAGCCATCGGCCGCGCCCAGAAGGCCCTTCGCTATCGGCTATTTGCCGATAGGAACCAAGAAGCTCATCAATCAGCTAGGGAGCCGATGAAGGCGTAGACAGGTGTTGATGAGGGATCGGCCGTAGAGCCAATGGAGGAACCGGGGTGTACTCAAAGGATAGCAAAGCGCACCGGATCCCGTAATGGTCATTCATCGGCTGGAAAACCGATGAAGGCACATGCGGATTGACAAGGAATCGTATTAAAAGGCATGGGCTGCAAAGCCGATGCCGTTACGGATATGACAATACGAGACCCGTCGCCCGCCGTGACAGCGCCATTAACACCAAAACTCGAAGATCGGACCTAACCGAGACAGTGCGAGGTTGAGGCCAACAGCGATGATACGGAGGACGCCGGATCGGCTGACCTGAAATAAAGACAGGAACGAACCCATCGACTAGATGAGCCGATGAGGTGATGCTTCTCTGAAGGCGGGTGCGTATCAGCTGGGAGACCGATGCGCTTGGCGTGGCACGTCAAGGAAAACCTCTAAAGGCTTGGCGCGTATCCGTTGAGGAGCCGATACGCTGGGCGTGAATCTCAGAGCAGGGATAACTCATCGGCTAGCACTTCGATGATACGTCGTGGAGAAAACTATAAGCCTGAAGTTCAATCTACCGTCGGCAGCCCCGTTGGTTGAACCTAACCGATGCAGCACAAAATTGACGACAGCAGAGGGAGCTTAACAGGCCGATACGCCGTGCACAGACGTGATGCGATACATCTGACCAGCCTAAGAGGTCGAACCTAACCGATGCAGCCTTAGATGGAGCAGAACATATCGAGATAGTGACGGACTTACCCCTTCAGTGGAGTTCGGACCTAACGATGCAGCCCCGCGTCGAGAGCCAGAACCCGCCGGTAGAAACCTAGATGAACTAGGGTGGCGATGCGCCGAAGTTGTATATTGATCGAGAGATAGATTACATGTCTCTAGGGGGCATATATTTATACCCTAGATTTACAGAGTCCGATGCGTTTACAACCATTGGATGTTATTTCCTAACAAAAATAAAGGAACATATCTCTAAAGAAATTAACTAACTAACTAAACCTTCCTAATTATATAAGATTACAATTTACAAAGATAAAATACCCTGCCATGGATTCCACGGCTCCTACGCAAACTCGGTCTTATCTGGATAGTCTTCCAATCTGGAATTGAGTCTTCCTTCACTACAATCTAATCGGCTTCTTCACTATAGCTATCGAACACTTCTGAGCCGATCGGCTTTATGCGGTCCACCATCGGGCTGTCTAGATTTTGGCGTTAACACTAACACACTAACGTCAAAGGTGTGGTCAACACACCTATGATTGGTCATAGAGGTGAACGCACGTCAGAGGACAAGCCTCACCTCTGACGGGTTGTATTAAGAAACTGTTATAGGTAGTAAACCCTCACCTATAACAGGTTTAGACAAGATATCTTTTATAGCTAAGGGATTACTTGTGATCATCTGTCTACTAAACCCGTCAGAGATGAGCTGATCTTATCTCTGTCAATTTTAGAAAGAGGCCTATCACAGATATGGCCTCACCTGTTAGGGGTCCAGCTGCTTTGTCTCTCCTCCAATGGGCCTCAATATGGTCCGTCAAAAATGAGGTTATCAGTGATGAGGCACTAAGGCCCATCATAGATGGGTCGTCTAAGATAAGAGGTTCTATGCAAGTGTTCATTATGCGAACCATCATAGCAGGTGTTGAAACCCAATTGTTGAAATTCTCTAGGATTCCACCCTTCCTTCACAGCCTCCAAGCTTTCTTGTTCCTTATTTCCTCTAGTTACCCTAATCCTCTCTTCCTACTCCTTCCCCACCATCGCTATGGACTTCGGGCCATCCTCTATCGACAACGACAAGCTCAAGGAGGTGCATGTGGATGGGGCTCTTCCTATTACCTGGTGTCAGTGCTATTGTAGGGGAGGTACGTAACCTCAGTCTATTCTAGGTAAAATAGTAGTTTTTTTCTCTTTTTGTCCAAGGTGGATTTCTTATTGCAGTCTTTAATCAATATGGTGTCCTCTTAATCTCAACCCCAACTCTATTGACTTTCTTAGCGTCTTGACACATATGTGTGTTGCGTACCTCAGGGTTCACTCCTTCCTTGATCTCTTATGCTACTTCTACAATCTCCGATTCATGCTTAAATCCAAGAACACTATACGATATGGAATCCATCTTTGCGATGGCAAGCGAGACTGGTGCATAGTCATCAACACCTCAATGTAGAAATGCTTTTCTAATCTCTATCGTTTGCTAATCCCATCTCCCACATGCATAGATGTGTAGATATCCTCCCTCATCATAATCGAATCACTCCAAGTTTTATTGGGAGAATTTAGGCTTTGAGGACTTATGGTCTGACAATGCATTAAGTTGTTTGCAACTTTGTTTGTTGCCAGATTGCTCCTTTACAGTAGCGCCATCACCCTACCTACGAATACATGGGTAAAGAAGACATTAGCCAGTTCTCAATGTGGGGTATGTAGCTTTGCTTTTCCTTCTTTGAATATCTACATTTATTAATTAAACTGCCATAGTTTCCTAGGTAACTCTCACAATTGCTTGATGTAGATCTTCCTGTGGAGGTGGTGACCGAGCGCATAGGGAAGGTGGTGGATGACCCGGCTATCAAGGCCATAGATGTCCATGTTCCTCTTTATACTCTAGCCACAGCCGAGCATGATCATGTCGTCAATGTAAGTACATGGCCTTACATCTCTTCCTTACATTTAGTATCATGGGGTTATGATTATGTGTACACAGGAACTATCACCCTTACATTTAGTATCATGGGATTATGATTCTGAGTACATAAGAACTACCCTCCTCTGACTTCCTCGGTCAACTCCTTGACCAGCAGGTGGCTGAAGAAGAGGCCAAGCAAGGTTCTACCCTAGAGTTTACTAGGCCATACTCCGGGGTGGGCACCAGTGGTACTACCATTACTAGGAAAAGTAAATGTGATTTGGCCATAGGTTCTACTGGGGGTGTCCCTAAAAAGGACCCACTCTTCCTTGCTAATCTTCCTTGTCTCATCTTTCTTATATTCCCTAGTGGGAACATCATAGATGTTTTAGAAATCTAACTGTGTACTTTGTATACAAGGGTGTGGCTCCCAGCAAGCCATCTAGAGGAGGTATGCTAAAGCCCCTAGCTTCTTTCCCAAAGGGAAAGCCAGATAATCATCATTGTCCTCAAGGTTGTACCTTGTCGCCCAATTGACAAGGTCACACTAACTTAGTTCACTTTTTTTAGGGGGCCTTCAACCAGAGCATGGGGAAAAAGGACAAGGCTAGCTTGTAGCCAGCTATCATCATTTCCTCTCCCATGCCTCATCCTCTACCTCTTGTTCCGAGTACCACGCTGGTTGTCCCCAGCAGTGTAGAATTTGACCAATACCCTATTGGCTGATGCCTACAAAGTTATCCTACTATAGGCTAGTGCCACCACTTCTAGGATGAAGCAAGCCCTATTGGCCGAGGTAACTACTGCTAATGAGAAGGTTAAGGCCTTGGGTAGTTCTTATGTGCTCGGAGCGACAACAAATGCCTCTGAGACCTAGTGAAGAAGAACAAGGCCATCTTCATTGAGAAAAAGATGGTGGTAGTGGAAGAGTAGGGAAAGATAGAGGAACTCCATATGGGCTAAAGAAGAACTTTGTCACTTTCAATGAAGTGGCACGGGGCCTAGGTCGCAGGGTAATGTCACAGCTATTCTTGGATGAGGTGTCTATGCCAGCATTGGTGAACTAGTGGGGAGATGGAGAAAGTCCCCTCTGATATCATTGACAAGGCCATGACGGATGCTTGAGTAGCCCTTCATGCTAGGGACACCCATGCCATGGCATGCATCTTGCTCAACCATCCACGACTGGATGTTGACAAGGAAGTTAGCCAAGGAGTCCCCAAGGAAGAGTGAGAGAAGCTGCTAGAGCACTTGGAAAATGTCGATCAAGCAAATTTTAACTTCATCACTCTCACTGAGTAATCCATTTTCCTTTCTATTTTTTTGTCTTCTTGTCAGACGTTGTACCATACTTGAGAACAATGGTTATGTAATATATTTATTATGTCATCTACAAATGCTATGTTTGTAGTGGCAGTGATGCTGATGTTGACGTAGACTAGCAATGTGGTCAGTCTTGTCACCTATTGAAATATATGATACTCCCCTTCCTAGCGTCTGATATGGTGATCCCAACCTCAAGAAGATGGCATCGCTTGAGGCACAATTTTCTTTCAAAACCAATACCATGATAAGACTGCAGCCCCCCTTTAAATTCTTTGGACTCTTACCAGAGCACATCTTAGGGTTGTTTTTGGACTTTGTTGTCATCTAAGAGACTTGAACACTCGTAAAGAGAAAGGTGTGATCTTTCAAGGAGGGGAACAAGGTACAAGAGTTGAGGTTAGGGGTTGACAAGATAGCCCTAGAATAGAAACTAAAAACCCTTAAAACAAGGATATCTTGTTTCAGGTATCCTTGGAAGGCACGTTCAAGGTGCTCAGTCAGGCTTGCTAGGACCTGCATATAGTGTGTCTCCTATTGAGATGCACCAAGGCTTCTTGCTTTGGATTAATGAATCTAGTCGACTACTTCATCATCTGCTTGACAACATCGCTAGACATCTCAATGAAGAAAACAAGAGAGCTAGTCGGTTTGCCCATGTCTTAGCTTGTTTGCAGGATAAATATCATTCTCTAAACATGGACGTTCTTCAAGGAGGTTTTAGTGGGTCTTATCTATTGCCCAAAGAGATTGAAGCACTGGCCTTCTCCTTGGTTAACTTAGCCGTGCATGTCTCTTATACTGTTGGCTGGTTGTACTCTTCATGGTGATTTTTGCAAATATCAGTTATCCCTGCAAAAACTTGAGACAAACATAAGTAGACTATGTATATATAAAACAAGTATTTGCTAATTATATGAGTTGTGTCATATGTTAATATTTGTTTGCTTGTCATGCTTACTTTAAGTTAAAACAACGCAGTTCTAACTAATGTAGATCAAATATGTGTACATCCCCTAGTCCCCAACTGGTTTATCGGGAAGGAAATCCCGAGAGGGCAGCCTGTCACACCTAGAATTTTCATCCAAAATCCAAGTACTTATGTGTATTAAATCCCATCAAACAATCAATTGGTTACATAAATGTAAATAAATGTGTGCGGATTATTACTGAGGTGGATAGAACCTCACAGTCATAAATAAAAGTCTAGCAGCTCAACTGAGAATAAGCCTAGTCTTCCGTTCTTTGATCATTACTGAAATACTCCACTCCTGGATTTTTTTGGAGGGGTTATAGCAAGTGGAGTATATGGAATACCCAGTAAGTCATACAGTAAGATGTAGATATGCATAGGATATAACAAGGATGACATAAAGGGGTTGATTTGCGTAAACAACACTTATAAATATTTAAGAAGTATTAAAAACAATAGATAATTAATCAAGATTAAACAACATTGCAAAACCTTTCCCAGCTGCATAGCTGTAACACCAAACAACCAACCCCAGTTGCACCAGTCCAACTTCTCCACCCTAGGATATACCAAGTTAATAACCATCATCATTATTGTTTCTAAGCAGTGTGGGACTATTCACAAGAAACATTTCTTGGCTCATCCATAGCTATAGACATGGCTATTCAAATTGTTTTAATTTGATAAGAGTTTTATAAATTTACCCAAAGGACATGATCCCATACATGTTACCATGTCTAAGTATCACAGTGATACTAAAAGGGGGCAAATCATGACAAAACCCATCTCATAACTCAACATAAAGCACCATACCCAACATCTCCGTCAACCCTATAGGCATAGACTTACTTGGTGTCCCCTGTGGGCTTATGTCAACCACTTCACAGTCTGGTAACCCACCTTAGACCATGCTACATTCTAAGCCCAGCTATTGCTTAGGTTGGTTTGTTGCTAGTATGGTTACTGCTTGCAACAATAGCTTGCAAACCGATTCTTAGATATCATGAGCACTTCAATAAAAACCATATGCTCACAATACACCATTAGTCAAGTTTTAGTTGTTTACAGTTTTACCAATCACGACTAACCGTCATGAGCTACCATTAACAGGTCATTGTAGATCATGTATCAAATGTGTCTTCCCATTTAAAGTTATACTACAATTGTCAGGCATAGCTAAACAATCTAGCTAGATCATTAGATAAGACCTAAGCTAGTCAAATCATAACCCATAGCTAACAAGGAAAAGTTGATCAAGTTATTCCTTGTTAAAAGGGCCCATAGCAAAGCATATAGGCAATGTCATCCTAATGTCATTGAAAAATAAATGCAGTAGTTCAATTGAAAGCAAAAATTTAAATCTAGGATTAGCATGCTCAACGGTGTTTGGGATCTACATTGTTTGCCTTGCTGCTCCACAAAAGCTTCTAGACATTCATCCGGAAACGCATTGGAAGCAAAATGCAATAAACAAAATGAGCAAAAAACATTACATAAAAACACACAAACAAGACACAAAAACTCTACTATTAATATATCTTGATTTTTAACGAATTTAGCAACTTTGAACCAACTTAATAAAGGTTGGTATGAATTACTTATGACTTTTTTAAGATTAAATTGATTTAAGGCATTTATAGATATTATTAAAGGATAAAAGGAATTATTGTGTCCTCAAAGACCGGTTCACTATAGACTGAGTTCACATGAGCGGTCCACCGGAATCGATGACCTAGATTGCTTTGGCTCGACTTGACCATTATTAGGTGACCCATATAGATCCAATCTGGAGGCATTTGGCGGTTTGGGGACTCCGGCCAGGGGATGAACCTGACAGGTGGACTCTAGGAGATAGGTCATTGGCTAGGTCATGTGGGCATATAGGAGAGGAGGCGCTAGGCCGAGATTTGGCCGAGTGGCCTAGAGGAGGTTTAAAAAGCTTTTTGATTTATTTAATTGCTGAAATGATATTTTTTTATTAAAAATACTTCCTATGCTCCAAAAATTCCTAGTAAAATCTAGGAGACATAGGATAATACAAACTATTTATTTAAATTTTATGTGGCTCACCTTTATGTTGGAAATTTTCCATAGTTTTTTATCATAGTCTTTGTTTAAGTTTTTAAATAAATTCTAAAAATGCATTATTAATGAATTGTTAACTTAGGCAAATTTTGGGGTGTGACAAACCTACACCTTAAACAAAATCTCGTCCTTGAGTTTCGAAAGGACTAGTGAAGAGATGAGGGTTTGCAAATTTCATCTCATACCCTCGTGCCCAAATAGCTTATTTTTTCAAATGATTGCTCTATTGAACGTTACAAAATCTTAATACTCTATTCCAAATGTTTCTCTCACTCGTGTCCAAAATACGAATTTGCTTCTCCATAGGTTAAGTCTTCCTATAATTTAATTTGCTCTGGATCAGCTTCCTTGGTAGGCACCTATGAACACTTATTCATTTGTGACACGTACAACACATCATGAATGCCCTGAGACAACTACAATTGATATGCAACTTCACCTCTGTGACTTAAAATCTTGTATGGTACCACAAAATGCGGGGTTAACATCCCCTTGGTTCAAAAATGGCATACTCCCTAAAGCATAGTGATTTGGAGATTACGTAACCCCCCTGATCAAGCACAAATCTCTTTGACAATTATTAGCATAACTTTTCAAACAAGAATGTGCCACTCGTAGCTTGTCTTGAATGACCTTTACCTTTTCTTTTGCTTCTCTCAAGATATCCATTGGTTTTTGACGTTCCCTCATTTGATCCCATATGAGAAGGGTGTGGCACTTTCGTCCATACAATGCTTTAAAAAAGCCATCTAGAGATTAGCTTGGTAGCTATAATTGTATGAAAACTCTACAAAAGGCACCACAGAAGTCTAGGGCACATGGTCTCAACATATCCTCCAATATATGGTTTACTCGCTCCATCTGTGTATCAGTTTGTGGATGATAAGCAGGACTAAAGTTCAAGCGCGTACCCATTACCTCTTTCAGCTCCTGCCAAAACTTGAAAGTAAACTAACTACTTATGTCTTACACTATATTCCTTGGAACACCATGCAAACACATGATCTGTTCTTGACTATCTTTCTACTAGCGTAGGTGGTTTTGACAGGGATGAAGTGAGTGACTTTAGTGAGTACATCAACCACCACCCAAATAGAATCATAACTAGCTGAAGTTCTAGGCAATCTGGTGATGAAATCCACTAAACCAAATTGAAGGATCGAAAATGGTGACTAGAGGGGGGTGAATGGGAGCCTTAAGTTTCACGCGATATATTTAGAGGCTATTCCAAAATCAACCCTAAAAATCAGTCACAAGTAGATCTATATGTTTTCTATCTAATAGATGAGCTATCTCAAGGAGATCATCGCCCAAAACTAAATCCAGTCAAAGAGAGAATAAAGATGAGTGACAAACCATCGGTATTTCTTCCCAAAAGTCAAATTCGCCCCGATCTATGAACTCATGAGACGTTTGACGATTTCCTTTGGTGCAAGGATTCAACTAACATCCTAATTCATCCCAAATAAACAGATCTAAACCAAAACCCCCAAAACTCAAGATTCAATCCAAAATGTCGGAAAGGTAAAACCAAGAACATGAAAAATGTCAACGAGATTTGAACAAATAGCTCAAATAAACCGATCTATGAACTCATGAGACATTAGACGATTTTCTTTGGTACAGGGATTCAACTCACATCCTAGTTCATCTCAAATAAACCGATCTGAACCAAAAACCTCCAAAACTCAAGATTCAACCCAAAACGTTGGAAAGGGAAAACCAAGAACGCAAAGAACACTAACGGATTTGAACAAACAACTCACAAATCAAATCCCAATGGACACCAGGAGGTTAGGGCCTCCAGTCCCACACACAATCTTTAGTTCTTATACACAAATACAATGGATTACGACGCCACGGAGAGATCAAGCAAAAACCCCAAATAGAAGAGCAATGAACTTGAGACGAGCGAGAGAGAAAAAGAAAAAAGAAAATAAGAAATGGAAAATGCTCGCATGCGCTCGGACGTTCTAGAATATGCTGACGTGGCACCCTCACCCTATATATACCAGAGCTTCATCTGAAATTCTAATTTTGCCCCTTCAGTATAACAGGCCAAAACAGTGTCCAGAAGGCATAATGGTACAACCCTTTTTCAGGCGATCAGACTGCCACGCTTCCTCTATAGATTTGCTTTGTCTTGGAGCAACATTTGTGATTTCACCATGTGTCACCCTGTTCCTCCTCGGAACCTAGGTTTTGAGGCCAAACCCACGAAACCGTCACCCGGTGGTTTTGAGGCTCAATTCACCAAACCCCTCTAATGTCGACGCGTGTCTGACCTCTGCCAAGCTCAACGCCTTCACCTTCCTTCTTGACTTGATCGACGTTGTCTTCATCACCAGTGTACACTTGCGCTTGTTGATGTCCGCAGGTGTCAGCCATCGTGATTGGTCCTCCGGCGCTCCGGTTCCTCGGTCCAAGCCTCACGTCCGTCCTTCACCGCTCCTGGTCCATCAGCGCGGCCCGTCTCTTCTTGACCTTCACCTCACCATCAACCGTCGCCTCCAAGCTCCACACCTACACATCACAAACCACGAGACATGTTGCAGAAACACACTCAACCCAAAGTGTCAACACGTTGACACACTCATCACTACAATGAAGCACAAGGGCACATATCAACCTTGTGTTCACACAAATTTTCATCACTTTTGATTTCACACAACCTCTAAAGAAGAACTTAGAAATTCACTAATATACCTATTTCCTTATGGAGCTAGGGAAGAACTTAACAAATAGCCCGAGCGATTCACACATTAAATCCTCGCGGGCAATGCCTAGTTATTTAGGAGGTAATCCTCTCAAAGTAAAAAGTTTAAGTCTTCACCAATATTGATCCATAAGTGCTCACCCAAATTCCTAAGATTTACTTTCTCGTAAATCACCCAAAAAACACATTTATTAGGTGGATTAAACTCAAGATTTAAGAGAGTGGAGTGGAAAAACCTCTAGAAAACTATAGGGAATGGTGTATAAATGAATGAGTAGTCTCCTTCTTAGAGGGGAGTTGGTGGGGTTAAATACGCACTCCTCTCAAAACTAGTAGTTACTCATAGAATTTTAAATTCTAAAATATCTACTCCAAAATTCTGCAAACATCAGACAAGGCTTTCAGCCTAAACAAAGAGCTCAGTTTGAAGACTCTGGCCCAAAGGTCCAAAGAATCCCAATAACACTTAGCTTCTAGAAAGAAAAGGTTCGAAGTATATATTCTAAACTTTGGAAGACTCCGGATATACCTCTTTGCCAGACAGGGAACATAGCCTATAACTCTAGCTAAAGGTCCAAAGACTCTGAGTTAATTTCTCTATTTAATAGAGAAGCTTGTCCACAAGTTTTCACGAAGGCTAGATACAAACATTCAAAACACAAGGAAAAAAAATCAAAACCCTAAGGTTTACATGGTGCGACTGTTCTCTCATCTAGTCTTAAAAGTTTGGTTGAGCACTTACTTTTTGAACCAATTAAACTTGAGCCTAATAGTTTGACATATCCTAAGAATTTAAGGAATAATAAAATTACCTTTTTTCTTTTCTAACTTTTATAGTAGATCTTTTTTTAGCCAAAACAATCTACCGCTAGATGAACTATTGTGAGATTCTCAATTATAACATATTAGCTCTCTAATTTCTTATCATTTATCACTCAAAATCCATTAGGGATTTAGATGCACTCTCACTTGTTTCACCAAGAGTGCAGCCATGCCAAGTAGGATGCCTCTCAACGCCATAACAACACTGCGAGCAATGACTCTATGGACCAAGGGGACAATGCAACGTCAACATGAAGCTTAATGACACAGATCGCGTAATCAAAGACCATTAGTCCCATAAAGTATTCACGCTTGGAAGGGTCGATCGGGTGATCGAGTCAACAACTCTGAAGTGGAACAAAGGTGAAGCAAGTTGATGTAGGTATCGGGGTTAGAGCACAAGGATGATGAGGTGATAGACGATGCAAATCCAAACGCTAAATGGGAGGAATAATAGGAAAATTGTTTTGTGAGTGACTGGTTTTCAGGAAGTTTTAGTCACTTTTCTCATCCCTTATATATAGTATCCCTCATCTATTACTTTAGCAAAAAGTTCTTGCTTTGTTATAAAAAAGTGCACAAATACAAAATTAAAGTTATAATTCATTAAAAAACATACAAAAACACATGCAAAACAACAAAATTGCAGTTGAAACGTATTAAAATTGCACATTATATACAAATGTAAATTTTAAGTTTTCGAATGTACAATTTTAGGTGACGCTTGAAATCTAACGATACCCTAAAAATACGGACATGAAAACAGAAAAAAAAAACAGACTCAGCATGTAGCATGCAAAGCTTGGCAGTTATGTGCGCCCCCATGGACCTTGGGCCATATGCCCATATCAATTCGGAAGGAAACAAAACATAGCATTTTATACTGAGTTGCAGCCTCCGCGGTTGGGCGCCGCGGGCGTGCGCGGGCGCACGAACGATGGACGAAACAGATATCGAACAGAAATTACTTTATATTTTTTTTAAAATATTTTAAATAGGTAAATATAGAGGCTCCTCACGGTAGGTACACTATCTGTAATCTCTATAATAAGATTAATGCAAAAGAATCCGCACGAGTGCATCAATAATCTGAGCTTTAGTGCTCTACTCCACACAGCAAAGAACCAACCATCCAAATCCAAGCAAGGCCGCCGGGGGAGACCCAACCAGAGCCGGCGGCCTGGCGCCCTTAAATACACAAAAGAAATGAGAGAAAAAGGAAAGGGGGGCACGGCCCATGAATACACGCATCCGTCACATCGGATCGCATGGCCCCCTGGGATCTAGGCGAGCAGTGCCACGGCGCTCAGCGCCACCGCGATGGCCCACACGATCATGCCCGCCATTCTCTCCGTGGTCCTCCCTGCGGCCCCCTGCGAGGCCACATGAAAGCAACAGCCACCATTTTGTTACTCCAGGCACAATCGGTCTGAAAGGGTAGCAATTCCAACAGAAAAAAAAGCTAGGACATGTACCATGTGAACGTACACGTAGTACCAAAAAAAAGAGTAAATGTTGATGTTTTCTTTTTCTTTTTGAACGGGAGTATATGTTAATGTTGGTTGTTCCGGTCCCGTGAATTGGTACATGTAAATAATGAGCCGAGCTAATTATGGAAGCCTTAAATGCCTATTTAATTTAGTAGTATCATGGCCGTAATGCAGGATCACGTGCATGGCATAACATTGCATGGAGTATGTGACGAGATAGATTTGCACTGCACGCACAACCGACTGCACAGTCTTTCATTACAGCGTATATTGAGATAGATCTGCACTGTACATACAGATACTCTCTTCATGACTTCATTTTTCTACATAAATCTACACTACACGTCTGCACATACGAGATACCATTCTGTCGGAGAAGTTTTATGTGAAATGGAGGTAGTAGATAATGCCAACGGCCAGAAATGGGAAAATTTAACAGCATTGGTCGAAGCTATTGCCGCGTCGAATCGTTCGCGCAGTTGCACCAACGGCAAAATTCTGCCATCGACGGCGACGCGCACCTAGTAATTTGGTAACTTTGGTTCTCGCCAAGGACGCTACATGGTTAATCAACCATGCGCATGCACACACTTACTACTGGATAGTGCACGGTGTCTGATCAGATTTTCCAATTGCACTGGTGGAAAAAAAAACTCCTACTATTGGCTGTAATAAGAAAGTGAATGGCGTACCGCGGTGTCGGCGGCGGCCGAGTCGCCGCTGGGGCCGGGCGCGTCAGCGGAGTCGGTGCTGGGCGCCTCGGCGGTCTTGGTCTTGGTCTTGGACTTGACGGGGGCCGGGGCGGCCGGAGCAGGGGCGGAGGCGCTCTTCTTCTTCTTCTTCTTGTTCTTGGACGACGACGGCTTCTTCTTCTTGGCAGGCGCGGGGGCAGGTGCCTCGGTAGGCTTCGTCTCCGGAGCCGGAGCGGTGACTGGCACCTCGGCGAATGGTGCGGGAGGCGCGGCTGTCGGCGCCTCTACGGTGGGAGGGGTCGCCACCGGTGAAGGCGCGACCTTCGTCGGTGCGGCCGCAGGAGCGGTGGCCTTGGACGACTTGGGCGTCGGCGCGGGGGCCTTGGACTTGGGCTTAGGCGGCGCCGTGGCTGGGGCCCTTGCCGGAGCCGGGATGGCGGGCTTGGTGGGTGCGGCGGCAGTGGCAGGGGTTCCGGGGGACGACTTCTTGGGCGCAGGGGCGGCAGGGGTGGTGGACGGCCCGGCGGCGGGGGTGGATGCGTCAGCCGGCGGGGAAGGGGTGGAGGTGGGCGTGGCGACCGGTGACGGCGTGGCCTTGGACGACTTGGGCGGTGATTTTGCAGGCGCGGCCGCGGGTGACTGCGCGAGCGAGTGTGACACCAGGAGGCAGAGCGTCGCGACGAAGACGACCGCTGCCCGCGCCATTGTGAACGTGTCTAGTGTTCTGCCCGGTAGGAGGCAGCTGCTAGCGTTGCTACTGCTTAGTGGGAGAGGGGTGGGAGCGTGGTGGAAGCGGCAGCGGGGACGCCAAATAGGTGGGAGATGCGAAGCGGCCGATTTGGTGTGCAGCGATGGAACGCGCGGGCGCGGACGAGGGCGTGGTGGCCAGGTGTGGCGAAAGAGTGGTGGGGCGGGTCGCATAGGCGGTAGGCGCGTCGCGGTGCGCCTGAAGTGCAGCGAGCGAGCCGTTCGCGTGCGGTAGGTGCGAATCGAACCGTACGTGCAGAACTGCAGAGACGCCGCGCGGACGGACCGGGGATGTCGGGTGCCGTTGGGTCGTGCGCGCTTGTGTGTCGGCGGGGCGAAGCGTACAAGAATAGTGGCGGTCCCTTGACGCAAGCAAGCAGAGACACAGCTTGTCGTTTTCGCCTAATCAATCTCGCCGCCTCTGCCTCCCACTGTTATGTGTCTGCCGTCGTTACTTCTTGTAAGATTTCAGGTGCCATTACGGTGCAGAGAAGAATTACCACCGGCTCACTCATTATTAGCGATTGCCGGCTTGCTTCCGGGGACTGCTGGTTTGGCACGTCATACAGGTCGCTGTACGCTGCACACGTGTACGCGCAAGTTTGTACTTTGGTCGGTGCGTGGATGCACTTTGGACCCAATACAAGCTGGATCCATCGAGTACAAACACTTTTGGTAGCTTTTCTTTCTATTCAATAGCTAAGCAATCAATCCAAGTAACAAACGGATGCCAACGCAAAATCCGGGAGGGAAGAAAGTGCAAATTACTTGGGCCGAAAGGCTGTATGACAGATGTGCTACTGAACTCATGATACATTCATGCATGCTTTCACATTTGTGTGATTCTCCGTCGGCACGGCAGGCATGATCAACGTTTACATGTCACATTTCCGACGCTAGTCATAATTAATTGGTAATTACTTGCTGGTTGCTGCTATGTCAGTGTTACAAAAGATTATTTACCAAAATACCAAATACAAATAATTATCCATGTGTTTCCTAGCGGTGGCTGTTGGAAACTAAGAGTAAGACTAACCAGTATGACTTGCTAGTTGCTGGCAGCGTTCATGCATGCATCATTACCATGTGGACCAAAGTGAACAAGAAATGCATATAGAAGGGACCAAAAAGAAGGTATTATATAGCTAGAAGGATCGACGGTAGTTAAACCATTACTGTCAATAACGAAAATGTAAAATGGAATAATTAGTGATCAGAAAGCATGCTAGGATCACCTTGTGTCCACATAAGCATAGTCGATCACTGTTGTTGCAATGATACGATTCCTTTTTCTCATTCAAGAACCACCGGTGTTCCTTTAGAAGAGTTTGTACCATCTTTTATTCTCTAAGTTTTACTTTACCTCATTTTTAAATTTATCTTTTCACTTTTCATTTCAAACTGAGTAATTTTGTAATTTTGGGGTTAGACCATCCAACTATTTTTTTGCGCAATGTCTATCCTCTCTTCCGCCAAATATATGGACTTATTATATATATATAGACCCGACGCTTTTTATATACTCGGGGTGTTAGTCTCACTGTACACATTTCTACGTGGTATCAGAGTAAGTCTAGACATTCCGGCGCGCTAGCTTTCTCCTACCAGTGAGCCGACCTTTTCCTCCTTGTCGTCGATATTTCTCCCCATCGTCGACCTTCTTCCTGGTACTCTCCTCGCTCTCTCGTCTCCATTTCTTTCTTCTCCCCATCTTTCCCGCAGTCACTTCCTTTTCTCCGTTCCACCTCTGCGTGACAAGGCCACGGTCTCCATCCGCCTTCTCATCTCGCCTCACACCCGTCTCCACCCTTCTTTTTACTTCGTGCATCCTTTCTCCTCTGATGCCAGCACACCTCTGCTCTCGTCGTCTCCATCAGCTGAACTCGTCCGCCCTCTCATCGGCTGGAACACTCCCTCGGTTCTCGCTTTTCTGACACGCTCAACGGCTCTCGGACGCGAACCTTCTTCCCTCACGTCCGAGCCAATCTGAAGTGTCCACATGTCCACGGACACGAATCCCTGCGTCCCGGACGCGAACATCTTCTCTTCGCGTCCGGCCCCTCAACGCCTTTTTCGCGTCCGCTCTACTCCTTGGCCTCCACGAGTCTACGGACGTGAATCTTCCCTTCACGGACGTGAATCCTCGCACGTCTGTGACCCAACCATTCTCTAACCTATCTACTCTGCCACCACCTTTTCCTCACCTACTCCGCTGCCTACTCCATATCGGCCAACCACTCCCCATCGACTGACCGGCCTGCTCTCTATCAGCTTCTCATCTCTCTAATCGGCCAATCCTTCCTCCTATCGGCTACTTGTCCCTGTTCTTCTCTCGTCATGGCCACCGAGTTTGTCCTCAGCTCCGGTACTCTCCCAGTCGCCGAGTTTGCTCCGGCTCTCGGTGCCCCAGATCACACTTTGGGCACCACCTCACCGATCTTCTCCCCCCTACACTGCTGTGAACGTGAAATCTTACGTTCCTATCTCTCTTGACCTTAACGCCAACTATTTTAAGTAGGTTTTCTTCTTCAAATCCCTCTATGGAAAGTTCGTTCTACGGTCACATATCGATAGCTCCGCTCTACCTTGCCCTGATGAACCCCAGTGGGACATCGCCGAGTGCTGCGTGTGCAGTTGGCTGCTCGTTTCGATCGACGACTCTATTCTCGACCTTGCCATGGATGATACCGACCCCACCGCCTGGGATCTCTAGGTGACCATCGAGCGGATCTTCCTCGCGAACAAGCAGCCCCGCGCTATCTTCCTTCTCAACGAGTTTCATTCCATGGTACAAGGAGACTCCTCTGTCTCCTCGTACTGCCAGCGCCTTAAGGTCAAGGCTGCTGCTCTCCGGGATGTCGGCCACCCTGTGGCCAACTCTCAACTCGTTCTCACCCTTCTGCGAGGCCTCAACTCCCGCTTCTCAAACACCGTCGATGACATCGCCAACGCCATACCCCTTCCATCGTTTGCTCGGGCCTATGACATGTTAGTTCTTAAAGAACTCTGTCTTTTCAACGACGAGAAGACAGTGGCCCACACCGCTCTCCTCGCCACAGCCGATAATGGCTACCGAGCATCCTGCGCCGCCGCTCCCTCCCGTGGCTCTGGCGGCCATGGCTCTAACCATGGCAACACAGCCCACACCGAGAAAGGCAAGGGCAAAGGCAAAGCAGGAACTGGTAGGGTCTGATGCAATCATGACCTGCCTCAGTCCCTGCCCAACCTGTCGGTCACATGGGTCCGTGGCTCTGCTACAACTCCTAGGCACCCCAGCCCCAGCCACGCAGCCCCATCGGATAGCAATCACGGGTTCTCGGCTCCCATTCTCAGGCTCACCTGGCATCGACTCCCATTCTGCCACCTCAGCCGATGCTACCGATACCACCCACCCAGTCGGTTCCCTCCTGGAACCAAGCTGGCCTTGTCGTCGCCCTCAACCAGATGACACTCCAACCACAGCCACCTTGGTTGCTGGACTCTTGGGCGTCCTCCCACATGACGTCATCGGTTGGTATACTCCATTCTTGTCACCCCTCTTCCTCCCCCTTTGTCACCATCGGCAATGACCACTCTCTTCCTGTCCAATGCCGAGGTGACTCCTCTCTATCTACACCCACCACTAACCTCCCCCTTCACAATGTTCTATTGTATATTCCCTTATTCACAATCTTGTATATGTTCGCCAATTCACACGAGACAACAACTGCTCAATCGAATTTGATGCTTCTGGTTTCTCTGTGAAGGATATCCCAACCCAGCGACAGATCCTTCGCTACAATAGTGGCAAAGACCTCTACACCATTTCCGCTGCGCCGTCTACTCCACACGCCAGCATCGCCCTCTCCACCAACCTCTGGCATCTTCACCTCGGCCACCCCGGCCCCGACGCTGTCGCCGTCCTCCATCGCAGCGCCTCCATCTGATGCACCCATAGTAGCTCCGCAATTTGCCACTTGTGTCAACTTGGCAAACATGTGCGTCTGCGTTTTTCTAGTTCTCTCTCTTGTACCTCACGCTTGTTTGAACTTATACATTGTGATGTATGGACATCTCCAGTTAAAAGTGTCTCTGGTAATCAGTATTACCTTGCCATACTTGACGATTACACACACTACTGCTAGACTTTTCTGCTCATCAGCAAATCTGAGGTCGCCTCTCACCTCACTAACTTTGCCACATACGTTTCTACTCAGTTCAACCTTCCCATCAAGGCTCTTTAAGCCGATATTGGTACACAGTTCATTAACCGTACCATTACAACCTTCCTCACCTCACAGGGCATCCATCTATGGCTCTCCTGCCCCTACATCTCTCTCCAGAACGGCAAAGCCGAGCATCTCCTTCGCACCCTCAACAACATAAGTCGCACGATGCTACTTCATGCCCACTTACCTGTCACTTATTGGGCAAAAGCTCTGGCCACTACGACTTATCTCCTCAATCGGCGCCAGTGCTCCTCCGTTCAAAACAACGTTCCATATGCCCTTTTTTACCGCTCGGCGCCCGACTACTCCTACCTTCGTGTCTTCGGGTGCCTCTGCTACCCAAACATCACCGCCACTTCTTCCCACAAACTCGCTCCCCACTCCACCGCCTGCATTCTCCTCGGCTATCCCTCCTCTCACTAGGGATACCAATGCCTCGACCTTTCCACCCGACTGGTCATCGTCTCTCGTCATGTCATGTTTGATGAGACATGCTTTCCCTTCGGTCTGCTTCATTCAAGATCCTCCTCTAGCGATCTCGACTTCCTCCTCACCAACACCGTGCTAACCCAGTCTCCTCCACCATTCTCCCCATCAGCCCCCTCATTGGTCGCTGCTGAGTACATACCTTTCACCTATCCCACTACTATTCGGTCCGATATCCCACCCATCGGACCCCCATCGGCCCTACCACTCTCATCGGCTTCAGCCGATCCTGTCCTTTTTCCATTGGACACCCCAGTTCCATTGGCTCCTCAGCCTCCATCGGCTCCTCCCTCCCTATCGGCTGCTCCATCTCCATTGGACCAATTGGACCAATCGGCCCATCCGACTCCATCGGATCAGGCCGATCTAGTTCCCCCCTTTCCTCTCACCTACAGCCGCCAATCCAGAGCCGATGACGCCCCCACCCAACCAGTTCTTTCCACCTCTATAGCACTCTCATCGGCTCCCATTCTCTCCACCTCTCACATAGTCACTCGCTCACAGACCAGGTCTCTCTGCCCACCAAGCGCTACGGGCTCTCCGCCATCCACAACTCTATCTCGCCCATCCCGGCGACCTCTCGCTCTGCCCTGGCTGACCCTTAGTGGCACACGGCCATGGCCGATGAGTACAAGGCCCTAATGGACAACGAGACTTGGCCCCTTATCCCCCGTTCTCCTGGCGCCAACATTGTGACTGGCAAGTGGATTTTTAGACACAAGTTCCACGCCAATGGCTCCCTTGCCCGTCACAAGGCACGTTGGGTAGTCTGGGGTTTCTTCCAACGCCCCGGTGTTAATTACGACGAGACTTTCAGTCCTATCGTCAAACCCGCCACCATCCGGGTCGTCCTCACTTTGGTTGCCTCACACTCCTGGCCAATCCATTAACTTGACGTGAAGAACATTTTTCTTCACGGTCATCTGACGGAAACGATCTACTGCTAGCAGCCCCTAGGCTTTGTCGACCCTTCTAGTCCCGACGTTGTCTGCTTTCTTCAACGTTCTCTCTATGGCCTCAAACAAGCCCCTCGTGCCTGGTACCAGCGCTTTGCTGCCTATCTTCGGCACATCGGCTTCATGGCCTCTGTGTCCGATAGCTCCCTATTCACTCTCCATATCAGCTCCGCTACCGCCTATCTCCTTCTATATGTCGACGACATTATCCTTACAGCGTCTTCGACATCTCTCCTCGACCATATCATGGCCCGACTCCACTCCAAGTTCGCCATGACCGATCTTGGTCCTCTCCACCACTTTTTTGGCATCTCCGTCACCCGTTCCACTCATGGGCTCTTTCTTTCCCAGCGCTAGTACGCCATCGATCTCCTCCAGCGTGCGGACATGGCCGATTGTCACCCCACGGCCACCCCGGTCGACACTCGAGCCAAACTCTCTGCTGCCAATGGCGCACTCATTGCCGATCCCTCTCAGTATCGGAGTCTTACCGGGGCTCTCCAATACCTCACTCTCACACGGCCTGACCTCACGTACGCCATCCAGCAAGTGTGCCTCTTCTTGCACGCTCCGCGCGAACCTCACCTCGCGTTGCTCAAGGGCATCCTGCGCTACGTGAAGGGCACGCTCTCCAGTGGGCTGCATCTCAGCTCTAGCTCCATCGACTCCCTCACTGCGTACTCTGACGCGGATTGGGCAGGCTACCCCAACTCTCAACGCTCTACATCTGGCTACTGCGTCTTTCTCGGTATCACTCTAGTCTCCTGGTCCTCAAAACACTAGACTACAGTGTCACGGTCTAGCGCCGAAGCCGAGTATCACGCCGTCGCTATGTGTTGCTGGCTTCGCTAGTTTCTTCGGGAGCTTTGTGCACCCTTCTCCTCTACGACCGTCGTCTACTGCGACAATGTCAGTGCTATCTACATGACCGTCAACCCGATTCATCATCGATGCACCAAGCACATCGAGATCAATATCCATTTTGTCCGTGACAAGGTCGCATTATGACAGGTTCGGGTGCTCTATGTATCATCGACGCACCAGTTCGTCGATATAATGACCAAAGGCCTGCTCACGCCTTTGTTAAACAGTTTTTGGTCCAGTCTCTGCATCCGTTCCTCTCCCGCTGCGACTACGGGGGTGTTAGACCACTGGACCACTGGATTGTATATATATAGACCTAACTCCCTTTATATACTCGAGGTCTTAATCTTACTCTACATATTTCTACAGGACTGCAGGACTGCATATAGATGGGGAGTTCACCGATGCACCGAAGCTGATATGTTTGAGCTTGTTACATATATTGGAAAAGTTATTTGGAGTGGTCTAAACTACATCAATGATAAATTGGTCTGATCCAAAGTGAAAATATATATTTAAGGATGATGCAATAAAAGGTGGTCAAAATAAAATTTACTGGAAAATTAATAACATTTGGATTATGTTCAAATACAAACGAGCAAATTAATAACATCTTGGCAAAACAATAAGAAACAAAGTGGAGGGAAATTGTTCAATTATCTGTCGACAAGAAACAAAGAGGGAATTTTCAGACTCACAATATCTCATACAATGTTTTCCAAGATGCTTAAACAAATTGGATTTATTGCCCTCAGTTGTGGCATCAGGAGGTCTTCTAGTGGCTTGGAGTGGTAGCCTCTTTGATGGTGAGTTAGTCCTCTATAATGAATTTGCCTTATCAGTTCACTTCACCTCTCGCTTCAATGAAGACTCATGGACCTTAAAAAACATCTATGGACCATGTACATCAGAAAAAAGAGTAAAGTTCCCAAATTGGTTCGGAAACATTCAAATGGATGAAAACTCAGATTGATTAATCCTTGGGGATTTTAACTTTATAAAATCACCTGAAGATAGAAACAAGCCAGAAGATGACCTTAATGACATTTTTTGTTTTGTGAAGCTATTATGCAACTCGGTTTGATAGAACTTCCCCTGAAAGAACGAAAGTTCACTTGGAGTAACATGCAAGATTGCCCTTTGTTGAAGAGATTGGATTGTTTAGTTTTACATCGGCTACCTGGACTATGAAATGCCCAGACTCTATTGTTTTGCCACTAGCAAGAACAACTTCCGATCAAGTATCTTGTCTCATTCAAATAGGTACTTCAATCCAAAAATCTCAAGTGTTCAGATTCAAAATCTTTTGGTTGTTTCACAATGAATTCAAGGGCATAGTAGAAACAGCTTGGAACATGCCTAATACCAAGACCCTGCAAAAGGAGTTGTTTCCAAACTCAAAAATCCTCAGAAAGTATCTGGAAAGATGGAGTAGGAAGATATCACATATGAAGCAGACCATGTCAAATGTCAATCAGATCATTCTGTTGTTGGATACATTAGAAGAATACAGAGTTTTAACCCTTGAGGAAAGGCATGCCAGAAGAATTCTCAAAGAACATATGCAAAGGTTATTAGAAAGGCAAATAATCTACTGGAGACAAAGGGGCAATATAAAGTGGGTAAAATTCGGAGAAGACAATACAAAGTTATTCCTTGCAAATGCAACCATATGACATAGAAGGAACATGATCACCTGCTTGCAAATCTTACACGGGCAAATATTTATAGAACATCACACAAAAGCTGCAATCCTTTGGACTTCTTGTAAAGAAAGATTAGGAGAAAAGTGTGATCCAAACATGCGTTTAAATCTTCAAGAACTTTTAACAACACTTGGGGATCTCTCTTCTTTGGAGGAACCTTTCACAAATGCAGAAATAGACAAAATAGTAGCTGATATGCCGACTGATAAATCACCAGGCCCAGATGGTTTCAACGGAAATTTCCTAAAATCCTATTGGAATATTGTACTTCTATGCTCTATGTCATGGTTTTCATGAAGGTACCATTGATCTGCAGAGTATTAATGATTCTTTTATCACTTTGGTACCAAAAAAGGACACACCTACTCCTGTGAAAGATTGCCGACCAATCTCGCTGTTAAATGTCACAGCCAAGCTCCTCACCAAGCTACTAGCAAACATATTACAAAACTGGATCCGGCAACTGGTACACAGAAATCAATATGGCTTCATAAAATCAAGAACAACTCAAGATTGTTTAGCCTGAACTTTTGGATACCTCTATAATTGTCACAAATCTAAAAAAGAGGTGGTGGTACTCAACTTGAACTTTGAAAAAGCTTTTGACAAGATTAAGCATAAAGTGATCCTGAACATATTGAAACATAAAGGCTTTGGAGTAAAGTGGTTATCTTGGGTTGATAATATTTTGAAATCAGCAACATCCTCCTTTCTTCTCAATGGAGTGCCATGGAAAAAATTCGAGTGCCAAAGAAGGGTCAGACAAGGGGACCCCCCTGTCACCTCTCCTTTTTTTGTTGGTTGCAGACCTCCTTCAGATAGTACTAAATGAAGCCATGCATAAAGGCGTCATCCAAACACCTCTATGCATAAATGGTTGCACAGAATTTCTAGTCATACAATATGTAGATGACACTTTGATAGTTATGCCAGCTTGCGCAAGACAACTTTATAGCCTCAAAACTTTGCTCAACACCTTTGCAGATTCTACAGGACTGAAAATAAATTACAACAAATCTTTCTTGATACGAATTAATGTAGACGAGGAAAAGATGCACCACATGACACAAACAATAAGCTGCCAAATTGGCTTTTCGTAACTTCGTGATAAATTTATCCTAATTAAAAATCACTAGGAAAATATCATTATATTATATAGTAAAAGAATTAAATAAAATATTAAAAAATAACATGTGTTAAAAAAATTCAAATGTGTTCTGGAGTACATCCATGCTTTAAATTATTTCCTCAATTTTTACTTGAATTTCAGAGCATAATAAATAACTATCAAGAAAAAAACAATTTTTAGAGTTATATAAAAATAAAAACATAATAATAAACCTCACATTCACTTTGGGCCAATTCCAGCCCAAGTCTTCCTTTCTTCCTCCTCTTCCCATAGGCCTAGGCTTCTCTCCCTTTTCTCTTTCGTCTTTCTCACTCGGGCTGCCTAAATCCTCCCTCTCATTCTTTTGATCTACTCCTACGGCCAAAGATCCCATGTCTACTCGTCAAGCCACTCAACCTCCCTCCGCAAAGGCTGGCATAGCACCCTCGCTGGCCCATGCAAGTCAAGCACTGTGCGGCCCAACGCTCACCTCCCCGCTAGCCCAAGCTACAGCATTGCCTCCCTCTCCACTTATGCACGGCCTAGCCATAAGGCCACTTACGCTTGCCACTGAATGGTGGGGCCCACCGGCCGATTGTCCCCTACCTCTAGCCAGCTATGAACACCACAGTTTCCTCCGCAAAATCCACATCAATCAAGCCCCAAAATCCCAAATTGATTGGGGGAATTATTTCCCTTTCTTTCCTCTTCATTTCCCTCATATTTACCCCTTCAATCACGCCCTCAATTATCAGATTTTTGAAGCCTTTTTATCCCTACCATTGATGCCCAAAAGCCAAGATCTCTATGGCCATTCCACCTCTTTCACTAGCTTTTAGAGGAGCCCATGAGGTCACATCTTCCCTTTTTTTGATATTGCTTCAAGCTCTCGACATTGCTTTGAGAGAAGCCTACAATTTTCCTACAAGCTCTACCGTTGTTAAGCCCTTTGACTGCCATTCGACAGTGATCGTAGGTCTGCCTCGCCTAGTAGACTTCTTTGTTAGCCTCCTCGCATCCTTCCTCATGCCGACCATTGTTTACTCAGGCCTAAAGGCCACCAAAACTCCCTCCCCAATGTCCTCCCGTGGAACGTTGTGACTTTCCAGTCTACGGTAGCCGCTCCCACCTTGCGAGAGCCTTTATCAGCTTCATCGTGCCATCCTTTGTCCTAACCTCACCTCCTCCTCACCAACAGGTCACCAAAACACTTCCTATGTTGTCAACCCATCAAGCTTTGTCAACCCAACAAGCATCAGCTTTGATCACCTCCTCCTACTTGCGTTGTGCCCATGTGGTGGTCTACGTGTCACACATGGGGCCCACTAATTGGTCTCCTACTTATGCTTCTGTGTGGGGCCCACTTGTCATTTGTCCCTCCTCTCTAGGTGTTGATACAATAAACATGTTTTATAGTAGATAAATAATTCAACTAATTTAGAAATATCCACTTAAACAACATATAAATTTCTTCATATTGCCACATCTCGATCATATGAAATCCGAATTGACCCATTCAAATCCCTAAATCTTTGTTAAATTATGAAGAATTTATTTATGTACTTTTTATGTACTTTTTTACTTCTTGCTTAGTATTTTAGATTTATTTCGCTTTAATTATGTGGTTCCTATCATTTTAGACAAAGTGAAGATTAAGTCGTTAGAAGCCCTTTTCTTCTAGTAAGACATCACTCTCTCCTTAAGCATATTGAATCTCATTTTGTAAAATTTATTTTGATTTAAACTATTGCATTGCATTTTATCAAATTTACCATGAATATTACTGTTTTACTTAGCCATTTCCTATATTTCTGGTTATAGCCTTATTGTTTATGAATTGTATACCTTTAATAACCCTAAGTAATAAAAACTAGCTAGTGAAAACTCTATATGTGGTGCTTACATGAAATTTTAGATTTATGCATAGCCATACTAAATTAGAAGCATATAGTTATTTCGCATTGATCTAAACTTTGGGAACTATAATGACAATGATGTTTATTGTTGGCTTTGAAGCTATTTAGCTGTGAAATGTTGGTCTCTCCTTTAAAATTCTCAAAACCTATTTTTGGTGGAGCGCGAGGTTATTCTATTAGGAGCACCTCGGCCACTATAAGAAACTTTGGACCTCTATTGTAAAGCATATTCCATACAACCACATATCTAATGAGTAAAGCTTAACTTGTCGTTTATAACAACTTTAAGCATATGGGACACATATAAGGGAGGATGAAGTCTATTTTTGGACTAGCATTTCTGGTACATGATGGTCCAACCGAGTGCCGGGGTCATAGATCATCAGCTTAACTCATGTTGACCTAGCGAGGAATAATGGTTTATGTTGGTCTCTTTGTTTTGGGTAGAATTAAGTGAAATGTTACATCATGATATTGGCTTTTTTAACCTTTTGGGTATTGCAATGCCTGACATGCAATTAAGTATTGTGTCTTGTAGGTAAAACGTATACCTTTGGCTAAAGTAAACATATTTAAATAGCTATAAACTTGATTATGGATAAGCCTAGCAATGTATATATTTTCTTCTATGGAACTGGAATGATGAATCATTGGTGGGCTTGGATTAATGTAAGATGGTGCAAGAGCACTGTTTAGTTAATAACTTAATTTAGAAATAGATTTGTGCTTTTATTAAAAATGCTTTAATGAACTAAATGCCTTAAAATTGTGTTTAGTGCATGTAAACTAATTCCTTATAGCCCTATGTATTAAACATGTATTTTAGGATGTGTTTTATTGAGTCCTATGGGTGGTATCAAATTTTCTTTTCTAGAAATAAGTCTTACAGAAGAAGAAGAAGTGCTAGTTGAAGTCTTGCCTTATATCTTAGAAGATGAAGCATAGGCCCATCATTCCGTTGTTGTTTTCTTTTGTTGGTTAAGTCTTATGAGACTTTCTAATTATATAAATATTAGCGTTATAATAAATATAGTTCTAAATTATTATTATGTATATTGGTTTTTTCTGGATCAATACACTAGCTTTTGAAAAAAAAAGATGATTTCAAGGCGTGACACTCTTTCTTTTTCGCTGCCACTGACACTGTATAAACTAAAAGTTCATGATTTCTTTCCTCTGGTGCAGAGAATAGAAAAAAGGCTGACATCATGTGCAATTTACCTATCTTCTGGAAGCAGACTAACCTTGGTCCAAGTCAGTCCTTAGCTCTGCCAACATTGTATACGTGCACTCTAAAACTGCCTGTTGGATTAATTGAACAATTTAACATGTATAGAAGACATTGCTTGTGGCAAGGAGCTGAGCTGGACAAGCATGGACCACCTCTAGTGGCTTGGGACAAAGTTTGTACACCAAAAGAAAATGGAGGGCTGGGTATTTTAAACCTGCAAACTCACAACAATGCTCTGCTATTGAAGAATCTGCGGAAATGATGTGCCTTGGGTTCATATACTTTGGCAACTTTATTACAGAAGTCAGCCTCCTGAAAAATGACTAGAAACGACTGGTACTCAATTTCTAGCCTGCTTCTTAGGCTGTCCTCGAAAGGAAGAACTCCACCTATAACTATCGTGATGTAATCATTAGTCATATCAAATGTCACTAAGAAGATATAGAAATTTTTGACGTTAAAAACGTAACAGAATATAAATGTATTATAGGAACGGAGTCACCAAAATAACATTGAGAATTATATTGCAAAAGTTTATGATTAGAGACTCAAATAAAATAAAAATTACCCGGCATTATTCTGGCCGAATAAATCCTGGTACTCGTAGGTTTGCACTTAGTAAAAATACAAAAGATGAACCTTCGCATGCAATTAACAGCACTGACAATAGCTACTGTATCACTTTGATCAACGTGCTCACGCAAGAAATAAATTACTGCTTCACCTCCGTGCGGCAGTAATTTTTCTTCCGACGTCGGAGCCGTAACTTCATAGTCATTCGTGCGGCCACGGCGTCCTTAACCGAGTCGATCTGTTTCCTTTTGTCCTTCCGTGGGCTCTCCTGTTTATCCCAGCCATCCAAATCAAGCCCAGCCGTCCAAATCAGCCACCGTACACTGCTCCAGGATCTGCATGCACACACAATCTATACCTGATGCAATCAACCTAAGTGCGTGTGCTCTGAATATAACATGCACGCTCACCACCATGTTAGCCGACCAAACCAACCATTAATTAGACAAATGGCGATTAACTAGGCAGCACAATCCCCCCAAAGCGAAACCAACATCCCATTGGCCAATTAATCTGTAAATTGTCGGCATTTAAACTCAAACTATAATATTGCCATTTTTTTGCTACCCTGTTTTTCCGAAAATTTATTGTCCAAAAAATAAATTTACTTCTTAACACAACTCTGACTATTATAGCAATTTATTTATACGTTCCTTAGGACGATGTTAAGTAAAACATCGGCCATCTCATAATTTCTCAGGACGATGGTAAATAAAATCATCGACCATATCATCCGAGTATAACATGGTAAAGATAAAGATATATACTGGCTACATGTCTCTATAATTCTACACCACTTAACAGATATCCTTCTTTTATGACCGATATTACTAAGTGCCTGCTGCAGCCAATATAAACAAAATTGTTTATCTACTTATAACGGTAAGGATCCGAGCGGGACAAGCCGGGTTTACAGATACAGGCACAAAACCATCCTTCGTGATGCTAATAAAATCATAATCAGATAGGTATTGACCAGACAAGTAAGGGGTTTCTCCCTATTGCTAATCAGCGGAAGCATCGGCCAAGGCAATGTAGGCCAAAGTATCTTGGAGTGTAGACGTATGGTTACGTGTGTAAGCTATCATAACTGTCTATATATACTCATACATTAACAGAGAATATAATCAATAATTCCCACATCAGAGCGGTTTCAATCCGCTATCTTTTCGCAACCAAAAACGCCGTCGCTCTTGCTGCCATCATTGATCTCCTCCTCCGCCACTACTATGTGAGAGACTGCTGAGGTCCGACCCCCTCAATGCCGCTATTTCTAAACCAGCGCCTGTCATCGATCCGACCGCCACCACCGGTGCCGACTGCACGTCATCGGGAGTGTCGCTGGTCTCATCGCCAGCGCTGCCGATCTGATCGCCCACCCCGTAGCTGCCCTCGTCACTGGGTGTGGCCGTCGATATGATCCTACCTGCACTTCCACACCAGTGCCCGTCGCCGGTTCGATCGCCACCACTAGGTGTCGCCAGTCTTATCACCCGCGTTGCCACCGATCAGATCGCCCGCCGATCCAATCTGATCGGATAATGCTTATTGCCAATCCGATTGGCTCTTTGTTGCCGACCAGATCGCCCGCCGATCCGATCTGATCGGATCCGTCGATCGGTCCGATCGGATCATGCCTATTGCCGATTTGATCGGCCTCCAAACAGATCGGCTGCTCATCGACCATCCGATCTGATCGGCTGCTCATCGACCATCCGATCTGCCCATTGCCGATCCGATTGGCCTCTGATTTGATTGGCTGCTCATCGGCCATCCGATCTGTGATTCAATTGGCCGATCGGCTGCCAATCTGACTCTGATCGGCTGATCCCTCCGATCCGATCTTTGATCCAATCGGCCGATCGACTGTCTCTCCGAGATCTCCGATCCGATCGGCCGATTGGCTGTCCCTTCGAGATCTTCGATTCGGCCTGATCGGCTACCGATTGGCTATCATGCCCCCCATGGCTAGCGACAACACTGGTGCCGCTACTTTCGAAGACCGCTGTCTCGCGGCCGATCCTTCTCGCGCTGACGAAGCTCTGGACATGTACGAGAGTGCTCACACGACTCTCTGGGCACAAGCCACCGCCGTCGTGAACATCAAGGCGCTCATCCCCATAGTCCTCGACAAGGCCACAGACTCCTACACTAAGTGGCGCTGCATGTTTCTCACTGTCCTTGGGAAATATGCCCTCATCCACCACGTCCTCAAGGATGACGCGTTCCCCACGCGCCCGGCGTGGCTCCAGGCGGACTGCTGCATCCTCATGTAGGTGTATGACACTGTCTCTAGCGACCTGCAGTAGTCGCTGATGATGCGGCCCGGACGCACCCGTAATGCGTGGTGCTATCTCGAGGACGAATTCCTCGGCCAGAAGGAGTCGTGCCCTTCTCCTCGAGACACAGTTCTGTACATTTCGCTAGGATTCCCTAAGCGTCACCGATTACTGCCGTCGTCTTGAATCCATGGCTGCCTCTCTCGTCGAATTCGACAACCCTATCGGCGATCGGCAGATGGTCCTCACACTTCTCCGCGACCTCAGTGGCAAGTTTTGCCATATGGTGTCCATTCTCAAGATGCACCGGCCACTCCCAATATTTACATAAGCATGTACTCATCTGTTGTTGGAGGAGCTAGAGATTGACGCTCGTCCTCTGTCCCTGCCGATTACTCTCGTCGCTACGACGCTGCGTCCAGCAGCCCCAGGTGCCACAGCTGCTCCTCGTCCGGGGGCGCCTCCTCTCCACGCCTAGCTGCACCAACCGAAGGCCAGCACAACGGCCGCCGCCGCGGCCGTGGTGGACGTGGCAATTCTACTGGTGGCAGCTCTCCAGCGCCCTCTGCTGGAGTGGCCCTAGGTGAACAAGGCGGCGTCCCTCCCGGTACGACTGTGTACGTTTGCCCACCCTTGGGCTGGCACCGTGAGCATCTGGCCGTACGACCAGTCCGACCGTCCTCCGCTGCCACAGCCTGTGTTCCACGCAGCCCAACACTATGGCGGTTTTGGTGCTCTTCCAGCACCTATGGCAGCACATACAGTGCCCCATCATCCCTGTATGGCACGTACTACGGGAGAGCTACATCGACGGGCTTTCAAGCGCCCTCACCGGCGGGCTTCCAGGCGCCCTCACCGGTGTACCAGGCGGCACCTTGGGCACCTAGTCATGGAGGTTGGCACCAGGACTCTCTGGCGCACTCTTTCAACACCATGACGCTCAACCAACCGGCCTCTGAGTGGTATGCTAATACGGGTGCCGGTTCCCACATGACCTCGGACGCTGGTATACCCTCCACCATTTCCCCACCCTCTTCATCTACTCCTTCATCTATCGTTGTGGGCAATGGTGCTTTACTTCCTGTCACTGCCACTGGATCCCATCATTTTCCTTTACCGCAACATGATCTTACTCTTAATAATGTTCTGGTATTCCCTAACATTATTAAAAATTTAATTTCTATTCGTTGGTTTACCACCGACAATAATTATTCCATTGAGTTTGATCCATTTGGTCTTTCTGTGAAGGATCTGCAAATCAGGAACGTGATCGCCAGGTGCAATAGTTCCGGTGACCTTTACTCATTTTTTGCACCATCTACCAGCACCTTCGCATTCGTTGCTGCACCCACCTCCCTTTGGCATCGCTGTCTCGGTCATCTTGGGCGTGACGTTCTGTTCCAACTTCTTAGATCTAATGTCATTTCCTGCAATAAAGATGATATCGAGCATTTATGTCATGCGTGCCAACTCAGTTGTCATGTATGTCTACCTTTTGGTTCATCTACCTCTCGTGCTACTCACAACTTTGATTTAATCCATTGTGATTTATGGACCTCTTTAATTGTTAGTGTATCAGGATACAAATATTATCTTATTATTCTTGATAACTGCTCTCATTACATTTGTACTTTTCCCCTTCGTCTCAAATCCAAGACATTTTCCACTATTTATACCTTTTTTGCATATGTTCACACATAGTTTGGCACCACCATCAAGAGCATCCAGTGCGACAATGGCCGTGAATTTGATAATTCCGAGGCCCACACGTTTTTTCTCTCCCATGGTGTTGCCCTCCGCATGTCGTGTCCATACACTTCTCAACAAAATGGTAAAGCAGAGCGTTCTATTCGTACTATCAAAAACTCTCTGCGTTCTCTTTTGTTTCAGGCGAGTCTCCCTCCAGCTTACTGGATTGAGGCCCTTTACACTGCCACATATCTTGTGAACTGCCTCCCCACCACAACACTCGTCTCCTCCACACCATAATACGTTCTCTTCTCTGTCCCGCCCTTCTATGATCATCTCAAAGTTTTTGGTTGCGCCTGTTACCCCAATATGTCCTCTACAGCGCCCCACAAACTTGCTCCTCGTTCTTCTCTATACGTGTTCCTCGGAGCACAAATGCTATCGATGCCTCAAGCTTCAGTCGAACCGTATTCTCATTTCTAGACATGTTGTTTTTATGAATACTTCTTCCCTTTCTCTGACATGTCTACCACACCCATGGCACCCTCGCCCTAGACTTTCTTATCGATGATCATGATCTCACCGCTTCAGTTCCTAGAGCCTCTTTTTTGCGTGCAAGTACAGCAGCTTCCTCAGCGGCACACCTCGTGCCCGAGGCACCACTTGCGTCGTCGAGCCTTGGTGCAGGGCCATGGTCACCCGAGTCCGCATCATCTGGTGCCGATGCCCCTGTGCACCTCGGATAGCTCGCTGCCAGTGGTGCTCCACCGACCACGAGTGTTGCCAGTCCTGCTGCCCCTACTGCTCGCACGCAGGTTGTTACCAGCAGTACCGGTCGCACAGCTGCCACTCGACCGACTGTCATCCCTTCGGTGACCAATGCGCACTCTATGCGCACATGTGGCAAAGATGGCATTGTGCAGCCCGTGGATCGCCTCAATCTCCACACTGTACCCATGTCACCTCTTCCTCGCTCCGTTCGTGATGCCTTGTTAGACCCCAATTGGTAATCTGCTATACAGGCTGAGTATGACGCTTTGATTGCCAACGACACATGGAGTCTTATGCCTCGCCCTCCTGGCATCAATGTTGTGACTGGAAAGTGGATTTATCGTCACAAGTTGCTCGCCGATGGGTCTCTAGATCATTACAAGGCTCGCTGGGTTCTACGGGGTTTCACACAACGACCCAATGTTGACTATGATGAGACTTTCAGTCTAGTTGTCAAGCCTACGATAGTTTGCGTGATTCTCTCTCTGGCATTATCTCAGAACTGGCCTATTCATCAGCTGGATGTTAAGAATGCTTTTCTCCATGGCACTCTCACTGAGATAGTATACTGCATGCAGCCTTCTGGATTTGTGGATTCTTCTCGCTCAGATTGTCTATCGGCTCAATAAGTCCTTATATGGTTTGAAGCAGGCTCCTCGTGCTTGGCATCATAGGTTCGCCTCTCACCTTGTGTCACTTGGATTTGTTGAAACAAAGTCATATGCTTCTCTTTTCATATATCGCCGCGGTCCAAACATAGCCTACTTACTGCTCTATGTTGATAACATTGTCCTTACTGCCTTCTTTGCTAGATTACTCAAGAATATCATTGAGACTCTCCGACGTGAGTTTGCTATAACGGATTTGGGTCAGCTGCATCATTTTCTAGGCATTTCTGTGACCTGCTCCGCAGATGGTCTGTTCCTTTGTCAGCGGCAGTACAGTCAGGATATTTTGGAGTGTGTTGGGATGAGTGCGCGCAAGCCATGCAGCACGCCTGTTGATCTCCACTCCAAATTATCTACTGGCAGACCGCCTGTCGCTGATGCTACATAGTACCGTAATCTTGCCGGTGCTCTATAGTATCTGACTTTCACTCGACCAGACATTACCTTTGTAGTTCAGCAAATCTGCCTCTATATGCATGATCCTCGAGAGCCGCACCTCGCTGCTCTTAAGCGGATCCTACGCTACCTATAGGGCACCTTATCTCTTGGACTGACCATGCGCCGATCTTCGCCTACAGATCTTGTTGTTTACACAGATGCCGACTGGGCTGGCTGTCCTGATACTCGTCGGTCGATCTCTAGCTATGCAGTATTTCTCCGAGATAACTTGGTGTCCTGGTTTTCCAAGCGTCAGCATACGATATCTAGATCAAGTGCTGAAGCTGAATATCGTGCTGTGGTAAATGGTGTTGTTGAAGCTACTTGGCTGCGCCAGCTGCTCCTTGAGCTTCGCCACCCCCTCGACGTGCCACCTTGGTCTATTGTGACAATATCAGTGCTGTATATCTCTCTAGCAACCCAGTGCAGCATCTGCGGATGAAGCATGTTGAGATTGATCTTTATTTCATTCGAGAGAAGGTCGTCTTTGGTCACGTTCGGTCCTACATGTTCCTACGACATCGCAGTACGCCGATGTCTTTACCAAGGGCCTTCCTACCTCACTATTTTAGGAGTTTCGATCCAGCCTCAATGTTAGCGATGCTCCCGATTAGACTGCGGGGGAGTGTTAGTCTACTGTAATTATAGTAGGTTAACCCACGTGTGTAGTTGTGTGGTTGCATGTGTAAGCCACCCTGTCTGCCTATATATACTGATGCATTACTAAAGAATATAATCAACAATTCCCACGCTTTCAAATATCATCCTCTACCCATTGCATGAGAACTTCGTGGTGAGTAGAAGCCGCACACCGATTTGCATGGATTCAATCACTTACTAGAATGACGCTGTAGTTCCCATCAACATCGGTGACAAAGAAAGTAGTAGGAACTGTCTTACAACCAACAGTGAGTTCAGTTGAAAGAATACATTTAGCTTCTGGAGGTAGCTTACCAATTCCACTGTCATATTGGTCTTTATCAACTCCTGTCACGCTGAAAATAGAATACGGCATTAAGTTACAAGCAGCTTCACCATCGATAATCTTAGAAATCAGTCTTTCATTAATACACAAATAGTTTTCAATTGATATGCGTAATCCAAATAGATATTTTTATAGTTCCATTTCAATTGATCTGTATTAAAAATCTACTACCGATTGGTTACTGTTACCCAAGTGATGTGTGAACGATCTTAGGTTGGTGTTGTTTTTCTTCGCTGTATTGCTTTTGATTATTTATTTTGCTACAGTAATTATTTGTTGTTATCTTTGTTGTGCTGCTTTATATATATATATATATTATACATCTATATATATATATTTATATGATTAATGATACTATTCATAATAAATTTACTGATTTGTTTTCTAAAAGTCCTTATGTAATTTGATTTAAAAACAATGACGATGTTGGCGGTGGCATCAAGAACGTCGGTGGGAAGACGAGCTTGCGACGGCGTCGGCGTGTAGGACGACAGTGTGAAGATACAATAAGAACATAATCTTGAAACTTACATTAGAGACGACGATAGAATGGTATATATCTCATTCCTGCTACTAAAAGTTTTTTTCTCAACTATAATATTTTTAGTCCCAGTTGATATTAACTAGTACTAGATAAAATATTATTTTATACAATTGATATAAAATATTTTTAAGCAGTGGTACAAAATTTAGGAAACAGGAAAAGTGTAAAACTAATTTTAAAAACCAGAAAATTGTAGGATAAATAAATTTAAGGAAGAAAAAGAAAACTAGATAATTGATTTTAAAAACTTTGAGGGTAAAAACCTTGTAATTCTAATTTTCTATTATTTTTCCTCTATTTTCTATATATTTTTTGTTTTCTCTTTTTAACCTATGCTTCTTATATTTTTACTGTTATAAAATACTTTTATTGTAAGATTAGCTCTATTTTTACAACTAAGATATAGTCTTATTTTCTTTAAAAATTATTGTTTCTCATCATTTTTAATAGGATGAGGGCATATATATATAGTTAGAAATATAATATTTTAATTATAGATGATGAAGTTGCTAACCTTTAGAGCCTTTGATGAGTGAAATTACTATATAAAACTTTCACAAAAATTTTTAACAGCACCTCATTTATATTTTCTCCTCTTAAGCATCCATTTAAAAACACCGATAGTAACTAAATAAGAAATAATAGTATCAGTTGGTATTTTCAGCCGGAGGTAATGTGCTCGACAAAATTGATGTCAATTATTAACACTAATTGTTACTAATATATAGATTTTAGTATCGGATGATAACAGAATCAGCGCTAAACATAGTGCACTAAGATCTTTACTACTTTACTGGTTAGTGTCATCATGCTCTACACTACAGATTATCACTCCCTTGTTCTTGGCCATACTCAATCGCTGCTTTAAAGCTTCTCTCCCACTAGGATTGCTAACCTGGCCTACAATAGCCGAATCAACCTTCTCTCTTAACGGTGCGTAATAAGAAGAGGATATAGAAGCAAAATCACCGGAGGACGAGCCGGCCATATTCGTAGCAACATGAGCCGATCCCCTATATGCACCGGTTCCCCCCTGTCTCACTCTGTGGGCACACAAGCACTATAGAATCTTCAACATAAAAACTCGGCCTAGTAGAACTTTCAGTATCCATATTATGAGAACTATATGCCGCAAAATGACGCACCACCTTCCTGTTTTGAGGCCGATCTGTTGGAGCAGAACAGTCATGATTAGCGTATAAAGTTGTATATATTAGTATAATATAATTATAGTAGATTTCTCTCTAATTATATAAAACTTACTATAACTGCTTGGTTGACTTCCTTATCACCCTGGTGTCTGTAACATAAAATATAATCAATCATCTTATATTGTATCAGAGTGGAATCAGCGATAGGACGGCGACAGAGTCGACGACGCACCTAGCAACGGAGTTGGAGTCAGTGATAGGCTCGATGACTTAGTCGGCGACGAGCACCGCGACAAGGGGCCCGATAGGGCGGCGATGGAGTCATCGGGGCGCAATGGATGGCATCAGCTGTGTTACACGCGGGCGTCGCCGACGGTGTGGTGTAGCGGAATTTCAGTGGATTGTAACCACTGAATTTTAGCGGATTGTAACCAGCAGATTCGGTGACGTCGATGGCAAACGCTATTGAAGACCACCACGTAGAGAAAACTGCGGACGACGCCACCCGCCGCACTGAGAAGACCACGGCCGACGTCGACAGCCACGCAGCCGATGCCACCGACAACGAGGCCGCCCATCGCGCCACTGCATCGGATGAGTATGAAGTCACCCATGAATTTCTCTAGGCACAGGTTACCGCCATCATCAACGTCCGTATCCTCATACCCGTCGTTCTCGACCAGGCCACCACTAACAACAGCAAGTGGCGTGGCCTGTTCCTCAGTGTCCTTGTCAAATATGGTCTTACTCGCCATGTCCTTGAGGACAAGTCCCTTCCCTCACGTCTAGCATGGGTGTAGATGGACTGCACCGTCCTAACATAGATCTATGGCACTATCTCCAATGACTTACAATAATCACTAATGATGCGACAATTCTCTACTCGCGGTGCTTGGTGCTTTTGCGCGGATAAGTTCCTCAGCTAGAAAGAGTTCCATGCGCTCCTCCTAGAGACACAATTTTGCAACCTCCGCCAAGGCTCCTGGAGCATCATCGACTACTGTCACCGCTTTGAATCGATGGCCACCTCCCTCACTGAGTTTGGCGACCCGATTGGTGACTAGTAGATGGCTCTCACGCTCCTCCGTGGCCTGAATGACTAGTTCCGCCACATGGTGTCTATCCTCAAGATGCATTGCCCATTTCTGACCTTTGCGGAGGCTCGGATGGATCTCTTACTGGAGGAGGTAGAGATCGAGGCCTGGCCACTATCGTCACCCTCTACTCTCGTTGCCGTAGCACCTCGACTAGCGGTGCACGGGACTGTAGTACCTCGATGCCCAGGGACGCTTTCACCTCCCCCCCAGGCGACCTTCTCGTGTCTCATCTACACCCAACCATGGCGCTAGTTGACAGCGCAACAGCCGTCAGCGCGGCCATGGTGGCCCTCCTGCACCCATTGGTGGCGTACCGCTAGGTCTACACCCATCCTTCGCACATCCATGGGAGGGTACCATCCAAATGTGGTCGTATGGCCAGTCTGGCCGCCCTTCGATGGCTCCTCTGGCTTTCACGCCATGCCCGATTACATCGGTGACCTATGCAGCATCCCCGGCAGCGACGTCTATGGTAGTACCTACAGCCCTCCCCAGTATGGCATGTACTATGGGGGAGCTTCGCCTTCATCACCTGCACTACCTCCCTCGACCTTCTAGGAACCATCATTAGCCTTCCAGGCCCCCTCGGTGGTGCCCTGATCGACACCACCCACAGCCTGGAACCCTATCCACGGTGGTTCGTGGAATCAGGACTCCCTGGCGTACTTGTTCAACACCATGATGCTCAACTAGGCGGCACCCTCTTCTGAATGGTATGCCGATTCAGGCACCGATTCTCATATGACCTCGGATGCTAGTAAATTCTCCATCATTTTCTCACCGTCCTTATCTACTCCTTCATCTATCATTGTGGGTAATGAGGCATCACTTCTTGTCACTGCCACTGGATCACATACTTCTTCTTTACCACATCATAATCTTGTTCTTAACAATATCTTGGTCTCTCCCAATATTATTAAGAATCTGATTTTCATTCGTCGTTTTACCATCGATAATGATTGTTCCATTGAGTTTGATTCTTTTGGCCTTTCTATGAAGGATTTGCACACCAGGAACGTGATCGCAAGGTGCAATAGCTCTAGAGACCCCTACCCATTCTACCTACTCTCCACCAGCACCTTCACATTCATCACCACATCCACCTCTCTTTGGCATCGCCATCTTGGACACCTTGGGCGTGAAGTTCTATCCAAACTTATCAGTTCCAGTGTCATTTTCTATCATACGAATGATCTTGGCCATATTTGTCCTATGTGCCAACTTGGTCATCATATCCGTCTCCCGTTCAGATCATCCAACTCTAAAGCTCTTCATTATTTTGAATTAATACATTGTGATTTTTGGACATCTCCTATTGTTAGTGTGTCTGGATACAAGTACTACCTTATTATTCTTAATGATTGCTCACAGTACATTTAGACATTTCCTTTTCACCTCAAATCCGAGACTTTTTTTGCTCTTTCTCATTTTTTTGCTCATATTCGCACGTAATTTGGCACCACCATCAAGAGCGTCCAGTGCGATAACGACCGTGAATTTGACAATTCCTAGGCCCAAATGTTATTCCTCTCCCACAATGTTGCACTCCGCATGTCATGTCCACATATCTCCCAACAAAACAGGACAACAGAACGTTCCTTTCGCACCATTAATAACATTCTGTGTTCCCTTTTGTTTCAGGCTAGTCTCTCTCTAATTTACTGGGTTGAGGCCCTTCACACTGTGACCTACCTTGTGAACCGGCTCCCCACTAAAACCCTCGCTTTCTTGACACCATACACCTCCCTCTATTCCACCCAGCCCTCCTATACCGACCTTCGTGTTTTTCTGTGTGCCTGTTATCCCAACATATCCTCCATGGCACCCCCACAAACTTGCTCCCCGCTCCTCCTTGTGTATTTTTCTTGGTTACTCCTTGTAACACAAGGGCTATTGGTGTCTTGAGCTCCAGTCAAATCACATTCTCATCTTCTGCCATATTATTTTTGATGAATCATTTTTTCCCTTTATCATGTCCACCATGCCCATGGCACCTTCTGCCTTAGATTTTTTAACTGATAAACATGATCTTACCAATCCACTCTCTGGAGCCCATCTTGTGTGTGTAGGTCCTCCGTCGATCGCCCCAGAGTCCACCGTACCACTGCTACTAGACCAATCTGCATCATCCTGGTCACCAATGTGCACTCCATGTGCACGCGCGGCTAAGCTGGCATCGTGCAGCCTATGCATTGTCTCAACCTCCACGCTGTGCTCATGTCACCCCTGCCGTGCTCTGTTCGTGATGCTCTGTCAGACCCTAATTGGCGGTCCACTATACAAGCTGAGTATGATGCACTTCTCACCAATAACACTTGGAGCCTTGTTCCTCATCCTCCTAAAGTAAATCTGGTGATCGACAAGTGGATTTATCGTCACAGGTTACCTACAGATGGTTCGCTTGATCGCTACAAGGCTCGCTGGGTTCTGCGGGGTTTTACACACCGGCTGGGTGTTGATTATGACGAGACTTTCAGTCCAGTGATTAAGCCAGCGATAGTTCGGGTGGTTCTGTCTTTGGCTCTATCTCACAGCTAGCCTATTCATTAGCTGAATGTTAAGAATACATTCTTACATGGCACTCTGGTAGAGACAGTCTATTGTGTACAAGCCTCTAGTTTTATCGACTTGTCACGACATGATTTTGTCTGTCGACTCAATAAGTCTCTCTATGGATTGAAGTAGGCTCCCCGTGCTTGGCACAATAGATTTGTCACTCACCTCTTGTCCCTCGGTTTTGTTGAGGCCAAGTCAGATACTTCATTATTTACATATTATCGGGGATTCAACACTACCTATCTGCTACTATATGTGGATGGCATTGTTCTCACCACCTCGTCAGCTGAGCTTCTTCAGCACATTATTGCCACTCTCCACCGTGAGTTTGCTATGACAGACATGGGCCAGCTTCATCATTTTCTAGACATCTCCGTCATGCATTGCGATGATACCTTATTTCTCTCTTAGTGGTAGAATACTCTAAACATTTTGGAGTGTGCCTGGATGACTACTTGCAAGCCTTGCAACACACCTATCGACCTACACTCCAAATTGTTTGCGGACGGTCCTCTAGTTGCCGACTCACACACTACCGTAGCTTGGCTGGTGCATTACAATACCTAACATTCACTTGTCCAGACATTGTCTATGCCGTCCAGCAGATTTTCCTCTATATGCATGAACCTCGCGAGCCACACCTTGCTGCTCTCAAGCGGATACTACGTTACTTACAGGGTATGTTTTCTCTCGGCTTGACTCTGCACCGCTCTCCACCTACTGAGTTTGTTGTTTACACCGATGCTGACTAGGCCGGCTATCCTGACAGTCACCGATCGACCTCTGGTTATGTAGTGTTTCTCGGGGATAATTTGGTGTCCTGGGCCTGCAAACGTCAACATATAGTCTCCCAATCGAGTGTAGAGGCTGAATATCGAGCTGTGGCCAATGGTGTCAAAAGCTACTTAGCTATGCCAATTACTAATGGAGCTTTACCACTTACCTTACCACCTTGGTCTACTGTGATAACATTAGTGTTATTTATCTCTCCAGCAACCTAGTCCAGCATTAACTCATGAATCATGTTGAGATTAATCTCCATTTTCTTTGGGAGCGGGTCGTTTTTGGTTACGTTCGGGTACTTAAAGTTTCCACGACATCCTAGTATAATGTTGTCTTTACCAAGGGACTTTCTATCTCTATATACATTAGTTTTGATCCAGCCTGAATATTCGTCGAGCTCTTGATTAAACTGCGGGGGAGTGTTAGTATAATATAATTATAGTGGATTTTTCTAGATATAATTGTGTGAAACCTAGTATAATTGTGTGATTGACTTCCTTACCATCCCAACGTCTATATATACACTGTACATGATATAAAATATAATTAATTATCTTACACTATCAAATACAGACTCACGAGGTGGCACATAACCTGGATGGGGTGGCAGCATCCAGATTCCATAGCCGTCCCATGGCGCATATATAGGGTAGCCGATTGGTGGTGGCGCCCAGTAACCGGCCATCATAGTAGGAGCAGGAAAATACATCAGACCTGTGTTAACATCATACTGCCGTAAATCCTGATCACTGGTCCATTGAGTCAATGACGACCTCAAGCCCTTAGAATCATTTGTCCGTTCATCAATTCTCTTATTGGCTTTGGCCCCCGAGTATTTAGCCAGATGCTGCTTAAAAGTAGGCTTCGGCTTCTCTATCTTTTTGTTCAATAATTCCCTATCTTTGTTGCTCTCCTTGGCTGAGTCAATGAACTTGTCAGTTCTCCCGGCCTCTAGTTCTACAGCAGTAATCCCTTGCTTTCACTTTATGGCTTCCGCCTGTTCAGGCCAAACCAAAACTGTCTTATCGTCAAGGTCCATCGTGTTTGTAGGAAAAGGGTTTCTGTCAAGCTTCATACTCTTCTAAGAAAACTTCAATATAAAAAACATTACAATCATTAATTGCATGAGAACAAGAATTACACCATTTACAATAAGCGCCACCTTTAATAATTTCTGCCGACGAAATTGTAAGTCAAGCAATTTAATCTGTCTTTCTTGCAGAAGGAAATCAAATATCTTATCACACATAACTTAGTAATATCAAATGTAAACTTAATTTCCTCTCAACTTCGTTGTGCGGTCGGGCTTAAGGCCGAACACACTAGTGGCCTTGTACGAGGTGTATGTGACCATCCAGCTACACATACATCAGCCGGTTCATCGTTCGATGTATCAAACTCATCCTCTAAAACATCTCTCACCAGCAAGATCCTTCTCAGTAAAACATCGGTTTTTATGTCCTTAAACCTTCTAATATAATCAGAAACTAACTCATTATATCTCTATCTAAGCGATATTAAGTGTGCTAAACTTAGCTCGGTCCCACCAGTATAAAAATAATTATGAAATTTGTGCTTTAATTGTTGCCATGTATAAACCAAGCCAGATGGAACTGAAGTAAACGATGTAAATACAGTGCTAGATAGGGATAAAGGAAACAAACGCACTCGCAATGCATCATGCATGCCGTCGTCTTCAAGTTGAGCAAGAGACTGGCCAACGTGCTCATGAGTAGTGGTATTATCATCCCCAGAAAATATAACAAAGTTAGGTGTTCTAAAACCCTTGGGATAAGAGAAGGTATCATGAGTACAGTTTTTGATAAGCACGAGCCCTAGCTTTAGATTCAATACCAAAGTGCTCTCCCAAAACTGTTGCCACTTGCTCTCTAAGAAGAGAGGGGAGGGTCTCCGCCAAAGGCCGAGCTGGTATACCCGCAAGATAAATCCTATTTGCTGCGAGAAAGGAGTGATTTACGGATAAATCTCAGGAGCAAACAACCAAAGATTACCTCAATTTTATTGAGGAGCATGAACGACTTACGGTTTACGGGCAAACTGTCAAATGCTAAATTAATCTAACCCTAGAAAAATAGTAGATGAGATTGGTTTTATGTGTCTTTTTTTCTTCCGACGTCGGAGCGTAACTATATAGGCATACGTGCGGCCACAGCGTCATTAGCCGAGTCGATCTGTTTCCTTTTCTCCTTCCGTGGGCTCTCCTGTTCATCCCAGCCGTCCAAATAAAGCCCAGCCACCGTGCACTGCTCCAGAACCTGCATGCACGCACAATCTAAGATGATGCAATCAACCCAAGTGCGTATGCTCTAAATATTGCATGCACGTTCACCCACCATGTTAGCCGACCAAACTAACCATTAATTAGACTAATGGCATTTAATTAGGCAACACAATCTGGCCAAAGCGAGACCAACATCCCATTGGCCAATTAATCAGTAAATTGTCGGCTTAATATGGCAGTTAAACTCAAACTATAATATTGCCATTTTTTGTTATCGACGCAAATCAACTTGTCCATGTGCCAGAATCCAATTTGGTCTTCCGACATAAGGCTTATTTTTAAATGACCATCAAAATTTTATATGGACTCCGTTTTCAGTCTATAATTATGAAAGCTTTTAAAAGTCCTCTTTTCAACGAATGTTTCATCTCTAAATTTCATATTAGCCAACTGTAATTAAAGAAATAATGTGTTGTGTTTTTATGGGCTTGTAACTTCATCTAGGAACATACCATCAGGGTCTGATAAACATAATAGAGTTTTCTTGAGTTTTTGTTGTGTTGAGTTATGTTTTCCTGAGTTTTTGGTTGTATTATCGTGTTGACTTGCTGGTCTTGTTGTTAGTAGTCTTTCGAGCTCTCGTCATATTTAATACTATCGTTACCATCGTTGCCGCCATCTTTACTGGTGTTTCGTTTTTCTAGTTCCATAAGGTTTTGGCTGTTAATTTTAGAGTTCCTGCCGCCATTGATGCTTTTCTCTTGTGCACCTGAGAAGAAGGGTTAGTTTACAAATCAGTTTCTATTGTAGTAGACTTATCTTCGGTAGGTGCTTGTCGGCGTCTGTTTCCTTCTTTTCCCGTGAATTTCCGATTCTCTCCGCGTTCAAGTCCTCGTCCACGTCCACGTGTAGGCCAGCCATATCGTGATAGTTGAGTCTTCCTGCTGTCGTGAACAAGTATGTCCCTCCAATCTGAGTCGGACTCCCTCCCATCCACGTCATGGCCGAGCGCCGATTCCTTTCCACCTCGGCCGACTGTTTTCCCACACCGAGTCAAGTCACGTAATCATCCTCAGTTCATCCCGGTCAAACATCTTGGTGAAAAATTTTTAATATCGGTTTTGAATTCTGTTTACAAAAAACGAACGTACACACCGAGGGCATTCTATTTCTGTATATTTCAATTTTTCAGTTTGTAATTTTGTATTTGAGTCCCTGAAATTTTTCATATATACATTTGAGTCCTTATCATATTATTTTGGACAGTTTTGTTGAGAAAACTCGAAAAGGGAAAAAAGAAAAGGCAGAAAAATGCTTTAAAAAGAAAGGAAAAAAGCCACACCAGAAAAATAAAGAAAAAAAAGAGCCAAAAATAGGAAAAAACAGAAGTGAAAAGAAAAGAATAGAGAACGTGAAAAAAATTCAGTTGTTGCTTCCACTTCTACTGTATTTTAGAGTTTTGTATTTAAGTTGTTCTAGTCTTGTGGTATCGGTTGTGTCTAAACATGTGACTCTAATATGTTCTGGCATCATACCAGCATGGTACCGACTTGGAACAACTTTACAATCTCTCATTTAAGCATTTGTTATTTCTTGCTACATGATTAGATCCAATCTCCATCGGATGTTTGGTCGAGTCAGTGTGATCACCATTTAGACTTGTAAGAACTCGATTCAAACGCTTGAGGGTGTATCATTTTTAAGCTCTTGTAGTTTATAGGAGCATGCATATTTTTATGTGCGTCCTTAATTATTTTCTACTAACTATGGCATGGATACACAAGTCGATTATTAGAGATGATCTTGTTTACAATTGACCACTTCACTTTAATATAGACAAAAGAAGCCATTGACATGATAGATATGAGGTATGTGATAATGTTTTAGATAAAGTCAAATCTATGCTACCTTATTTTTGAAGAAAATTATGATCCTCCTGCATAAATTAAATGGAAGACAGCAGTTGATAGAGAAATTGAAAAGCATGAAAAGGGTTATGTGTGCCTTTTAATTTAAAATGCATTGTATGATTGGAAACATCTTTGTAGGCATAATATGTCTTCTTAAGGGGATAATTTTAGATTGGTCGCAAAGTCTATAGATGTTGTATTTCTTTTTCTCTTCTTGTGAGATGTAAATTGTATTGATCTTTTATTAAATTTAAACTAGTGGTCACATCCATTAGTGTTTCATTAAAAAATATTTCAATATTAGAAGAGCTAAAACAAAATTTAAGACATGTTTATATTCCTACTACTATGCTAACCTTGTGTATAAAAAATGTTTCAAATGAGATAGCACACTTCATAATATCATGATATACATGTTTGTTTATTACGTTGTGGTTTAGATAAATATGAAAGAAACTTCACAAATGAGATTTTTACATGGGCTTAATAAAGAGATTTAGGACAAGCTTGTTTGGAAAACTTTTTACTCTCTTTCATACTTGTACAACTTGCTTACAACGCCGAATGTTGAATTGAGGAGGGCACGAGTGAGCAAATGCTTGTGCCTCCTATTGCTATTGTTCTGATTTAGTCAAATGCAAAACCTTTTGCTTAAATCTGAAACTACCTACAAATTCCAATTCCTTTTAACTTAAAATTATTCTCTTTGCATACAAAAATTCTTCTAAATACATTCAACACCATAGCCTACTCTTGCACTGAGAGTAATATAGAAAATCCCATCTTTTCTATCTAGCTTAGATATATGAAAATCTCTAAAAAATATGCCATGTGCTTACTAGAATTCCTAGCACATACAGTCCAGCCCAAACTTATTCCATCTTTACCCTAGCTCAAACCCAGTCTTTCTCCAACCCAAACCCACCTCAGCCCAAATTGCCAAGGTCCGCAAGACTGCAACCCTACTTGTCATGGCAGAGACAGGCATGATGTAGCCATTGCCATCCATGCATGACCACAAGGAAGTGACTAAAAGCCATGGTGAACATTAGTGTGCTCCTAGTGAAGAAACTCATCAGTTGGTGAGCTACAGCCGGTAAGCCTTTTCCTACCCATTAAACCCACAAAATCATAGTCTTTGAATCTTTTCTCCACCGTAGATTTGGTCTCCCCATCTGATTGATTTTTATCAAATCAAACTTATCCATCTAAACTCCAATTCCATTCTCCATATCACTATTTTCATTTATCATTGCAAAACCTTCCATGGAATCCTTTCCCATTTACATTTGTTTCATTATGTCTTCGCTATCAGGTCTCAACACAACCGCCAAAGCCATCTGTTGTGGGTGGCTCTAGGATTCAACTCTAGGATGGGTTGAAAAAAGCTCAGCTATTTATCCCTTTGAAATCCCCTCTTATGGGTTGGCACCAAGAGTGCTTTTACTACTCTAATCTTAACTCTTCTCTTCCTCCTTTGGTTGGGCATGACTCAAAAGTCCAAGATTGTTGGTCTTCTCTTTCTTCTTCTGAAGAAAAGATCCAAGTCGATGCTTTACTGAAATTACTTGGTGATCTTAAGAAAGGGGTATTAACTGGCATTTAGATTGCTCTTCATTTCAGAATCTGTCTCCTTCAACCCCTCAAAGACCAAGTCCACCACACCCCCGTGTACTCTAACCCAAGTGATCCGACCTAGGAAACCTTAAAGCCCATGAAAGTAAATGAAATACATGATTGGGTGTATATGCTTTTCACTTTGGGAACCAAAATTAATTCCAAGGGTCACGAGTAGCTCTAGCTGTATGTGCTAAACTTTTGTTTCTCCTTTCCTTCATTTTCTGTTGTCAGCAAGCAACTCAATTTTGTTCGCCCATAGAAACACAATATCTCACATGCCCAAAGCCAAGTGAACCAACCGTTAAGAAAACATGCTGCATCTCCTTCTACTGGCAAGCTAACTATGAAGAGGGCTAGGAAAGGACCAGCAATTGATCTAGATGCAAAGAATATCATACAAGAAAACTAGCCACCTTCTCTAGCACCTGAAGTACAGCCCCCCACCCACTTGGATCCCTCATACTTCGCCACCACCCAAGCAAAGTACTCAGTTGTTCTGCTTTGAAACATCATCAAAGTAATTATTAATCTTCTTATATCTTTCTCTTTATAAAATTTCTACATCATCTTCAGATGAAAAATAGGCATTTGAGTGATATTGACCTAACTGGGTCAACCGATGGCTCTGGTTCTAATCCTACAACTAGAGACCAGCCCAAGGACTAGTCGAGTCCATCCTCCAGTCAACTAGCTCTAGAGATCCAGCCAGATATCATCCTCGATGTACAAGCTACTCATGCTCCATCTCCACTTGCTTCTCCTCGTCACTCTTCTATCGTTGAGACTAAAGAGGTAGAAGAAATTCATCATCAATGCCCATCCTTGAAAGCTTCATGACAAGAACTAGCTCCTCCAATAAGAATCAGCTGGCAAAACATGAATGGTCTGGAAGAAGGTATAGTTGTGAATGAGGCAGCTAAAGACGAGGAGAGAGACATGTTGTATGATCATGCAGTACAATCAATAGATCTTTTATATGTATGTGTTAATGCCAAAATTTGGTTAGCCTACAGACAGGATCGACTGATGAAGGAGGAGCCGATCGGCTCATAGAAGAAAGCCGATTGATATAGTGAGAGAGCCGATTGGATGGGTTGAGGATGAATACATCTAGTCAAAGACGAAAGGATATCTAGATGGGACCAAGTCTGAGGAGGAGCAGTGGGAATCATGGCAGGGTATTTTATCTGTATAGAATATATTTTATAAGCTAGGCAAGTTTAATTAGCTTTGTAACCTTCTAGAGATAGTTTCCTTATCTATTTAGGAAATAATGTCCAAGGGTTGTCTATAACCGTATCAGACTCTTGTAATTCTGTGGTATAAATATAGACCCTCTAGAACCTATCAGTCCATTAGATCATACATCAATACAACTCTCGGTGCATCGCCACCCTAGCTCATCTACGTTTACTCTGGTGGGTTCTAACTCTCGATATGGGGCTGTGTCGGTTAAGTCCAATCTTTGGCAAAGGGGTAAGTCCTGCTACTATCCTAATTCGTTCATTCTGTGTAAGGCTATATCGGTTAGGTATGATCTTTTAGTCTGATCAGATGTACCGCATCAGTTCGCTTGAGGATTATCAGTTCATCGGTTTCCCTCCAATGTCCTTGGTCTCGTGTTGCTTTGGTTAGGTATGACCTACGAGATTGTTGGTGGTGGATCAAGCCGTTGGCCTTGCAGGTTCTCGCGCAACAGTTCATCAGAGTGAGTAGTCGATGAGTTATCCTTACCTTGCACTTCATGCCTAGCGTATCGGTTGTTCGGCTCACACACACACACACATATGTGTGTGTCTTATATCCTCGATGATTAATCCACTAGTTATCGATCAAGTCCCATCAGATTTAGCCCGATATTGTCTCAGTTAGGTATAATCTATTAGGTTCGCTTCTGACATGGCTAGCACCAGGATCTAGCTGGTTTCGTTCTCCATCGGCTTAGATAGCCGATGAGGTTAGATATAGGTTTGCATCAGACATTTGGCCGATAAGCAGCCGATGACCTCACCTCGTCCTTTCTATCATTACATTCAATCTAGTTTCCACTGTCTCTGTGTTGTTAGCCTCAGCCTCATACTATCTTGGTTTGGTCCGATCTATCAACGCTGGCTCTAACGGTGTCGTCACGATGGTGGTTGGTCCTTGCTCCTTGCTTTCATCGCTTACCCTATCCAGAGCATCATCAACTCTTTGGCTGATATGTCCTTTAATTTATTCCATATATTTATTACGTCTTCATTAGCTTTTTAGCCAATGCTTAAGTGCTACCTTTCTATCGGCAACCAACCGATAGGGTGAGCCATATCAGCCCATTGGTCGATTGGCTTGTGGATCTCATCCTCTCTATCTCCTTATCAATTGCATGGTCAAATTGAGATAGAGCAACCTTAGGTCACCTACGGAACCAGGAGTGATGTATCGGCACATCTATTTCCACTAGCATAAGTTTAGATTGGGGGGCAACGCAATAATATTCTTTTAAGATATAATCAGACTACTTACTATGGAGAATATCAACAAAAATACCTAGGTGGCAATCCTCATGCAAGCAATCACCATGGAGAATATCCTAGACAGTATTGAGTACCAACTCCGCCTCCACAATACTAGAGAGAGATCCCAAAGGAGGAGGATTGGTCAGCCATGGTTGCAGAGGTGGTTAGAGAGCAATTTGGTATCAAGACTATGGAACAAACTTTTATGTATTAGCACCTATACTCAGTGCAAACACAAGGTTGTTATGTTCCCTTGTGCTTCGTTGTAGTGATGAGTGATTATCAACGTGCTGACACTTTAGGTTGAGTGTGTTTAGGAAACATGTTTTGTGGCTTGTGATGTGCAGGTGTGGAGTTCGGAGGCGATGGTCGATGGCGAGGTGAAGGTCAAGTAGAGGCGGGTCGTGCCGATGGACTGGAAGCAGTGAAGGATGGACATGAGGCTTGGACTAAGGAACTGGAGTGCCGGAATATCAGCCATGATGGCTAACACCTAGGGACATTGACAAGCGCAAGTACATATGGGTGATGAGGACAGCATCGAGCTTGGTAGAGGTCGAACACACGTCGGCTTTGCGTATTTGACCTCAAAATCTAGGTTCCAAGGAGGAACGGGGCGGCACGTGTCAAAATCACAAAGGTTGCTCTAAGATGAAGAAAATTTGTGCAGGAAGCGTGGCCATCTGATTGCCTAAAAAAGAGTTGGACCATTATATCCTCTAGATACTATTTTGGCCTGTTATACTAAAAGGGCATAATCGGAATTTCGCATGAAGCGCTGGTATATAAAGGAAGACAGTGCCGTGTCAGCGGGTGCTGAAGTGTCATGAGCGCGTGCAAGGGATTTAATTTTTCATGTTTTTCATTTCTCTTTCTCTCTCGTTTTTCTCGAGGCTGTCGAGTTCTTTAGTTAGGGTTTTCTCCGTTTGATCTGTTTAATGCACTGTAATCCACCACATTTGTGTACATGATCTAGAGATTGTATGCGGGAATGGAGGCCCTAACCTCTAGGTGTCCTCTAGGATTTGATCTATGAGTTCTGTATTTAGATCCAGTCGTTGTTCTTCGAGTTTCTGCTATTCTTCTTCAGACGTTTAGATCTGGATCTTGAGCTTTTTAGGGGTTTTGGTTTAGATTAGTTTATTTGAGCCTTTTACTTAAATCTTGACGATGCTCTTTGCATTCTTGGTTTAACTCTTCTGATGTTTTGTGTTGAACTTTGAGCTTAGGATTTTTTTGGCTCAGATCTGTTCTTTTCAATGAACTAGGACATGAGTTGAGGCTTTTCACTGAAGGAAATCGTCTTACTCCTCATGAGTTCATAGATTGGTTTAGTTGAGGTGTTTACATAGATTCCTTCTGTGTTCTTCGTGTTCTTGTTTTAACCCCTTCGACTTTTCGGGTTGAAGCCTAAGTTTTTGTTTCTTTTGGCTCTGATCTATTCATTCGAGATGAACTAGGATGTGAGTTGAGGCTTGTCACTGAAGGATATCATCTTACTCATCACGAGTTCATAGATTGATCTAGTTGAGGTGTCAACTCAAATCCCTTCAGTGTTCATTGAGTTCTTCACATTCTTGGTTCTGAGTGTTAGTTTTTTTTTGAATCAGTTCTGGTTACTTGAGATGAACTAGGGAGTGAGTTGAGTCTTTCAACCAAAGAAAATCATCTAGCTTCACACGAGTTCATAGATCTGGGCAAATCAGACAGACAAGAAGAAGTTCTAGGGTGTTTCTCTGTTCTGTATTTTTCCTTTTCACTGGTTCAAGTTATGCGATGATCTCTCTGAGATAGCTCATCTATTAGTTAGAAAATCAATAGATCTGGTTGTGATTGTTTTTTAAGGGTTGATTTTGGGACAGCCTTCAAATAACTGTACTGGTAGGCTCCCATTCAACCCCCCTCTAGTCACCATTTTCGGTCTTTCACTCAGAGTTGTTTGACAAACTTCCACTATTGCACTAATATTAGAAACCATATTTCTCGAAATTCTCAGGGCAGGACAACATACCTATGGTGAAGCACATCAGCCGATTCTTACCCTAGTGTGGGGAGGCATTAGCTGAGAAAGCCCTGAGAGTTCATTTTTTTCTGCTGTCCCTATTTGGATCGGCCTTAACATGGTTTTCTCATTAGCACCGAACTCAATTCAGGGATAGGCCGATTCAGAGAAACAATTCCACAAATACTTCTTTGCTAGAATTCATGAGATGAGGCTAATAGATCTGACATTGGTTACTTAAAGACCTAATAAGTCAGTCTTAGAATATATCCAATGATTTCGAGATATTAGAAGCCGATATTACAGTCTAATCTTGAGTGATGAATAGCTAGTTGAGTTAGCCTTCCTGGGTTTGCTAGCTCTGATCAAAGAACGCTTTTTATCCCAAGAGTTTGAGAGCCTAGCACATCTGCTATGAAAGGTATCAGCTCACGAAAGCTGATTCCATGATGCTAAGAAAGAGAGATTCTATCGAAAGGCCACTCAACTACAAGTTTACGTATTAGACTCAGATAATGAGGAATCCGATGTGGAAGTTGGTTTGGTAGAGTGGACCAAGAATAGGAAGTCCATATCATATCCGTCGGTAAAAAATATCGACAAGGAGGAAAGATATTACTTTGACATCAATAAAGCAAATAAGATCTTCGATCTGCTTCTTCGAAAAAAGCAGATTTAGCTACTGCCAAACCATGTAATCCCGTCTACCAAAGAAATGAAAAAGAAAAAATACTGCAAGTGGTATAACTCAATTTCATATCATACCAATGAGTGCAAGTTTTTTCAGCAACAATTGAAATAGGCTATCGAGCAAGGGAGAATCAATTTCAAAGACAAAAAGTCGATAAAGATCGATGGTCATCTTTTTTCTATGAACATGGTGTTCGTGGGATCTTTGAGAGATCGAGCCGATGAAGGGATACATCGAGGGAAATTAAAAGTTAGATTATTGAACCTAGTTGAAAAGTATTCCAGACATCAAGATGAAGAACGGTGGGCCATGGTGCATAAGGAGAAATTAATCCGCTTTGGGGCTATCCGTTCTTTCAATACTGCTGGGATCAGGATATGAGGTTGTCATCGATCGAAGATCGTCCTAAGTGTAACAATCCAAGGTTGCAATGTGTTGAATAGGAGAATTATTCCCATAATCATCTGCTTGTAAAGCGAGCATCAGTACATAGCCGATTGGAGCCGATTAATAAAGACCGCAACCAAGAAGTAGCTAACAATAGGGAATTGCATGAAGAATAGCACAATTCCAAACCCTAGTGGTGTCCATCCAAAATTTTCACAAGGAATCATAGCAAGAGGCCAAAACAATTGTGGCATAAGAAGTAGCACAAGAAGCAATGGAGGGACCATGAGAAAGCCGATCGGGGCCAAAAGACTAAATGCGTCTAGCGCATCAAGCATAACGATGATGGTGTTGACACATCGGCTCCAACCAACATGGTGTTCTTCTTGCCTCTGGAGTAGAAAGCCTTTTCATCCATATGCGACATTCTGCAAACTAGGGAAGACTATCAAAGATCTCATCAAAATAAATATGGTATCGAATGACCTCGGTGGGAATCCATCAAAAACAAAAGGTGTGCTGAACGTGAAATTAACAGTGAAAAGCAAAACATTTTCCACCATGTTCTTCGTTATCGATGGCAAAAGATTGTATAGCCTACTCCTTGGTAGGGACTAGATTCATACCAACTATTGTGTTTCTTCCACAATGCATCAAAATCTCAAATAGTGGCCAGGAAATAAAATTGAGGTGATTCTAGTCGATCAATCTACCAACATTACGGTGATCAATCTACCAATCTAGGAAGCTGATGGGGGTCAATTAACTCTCTAAGAAGATATGGGAAGGTGATTTCCTTGATGTCACCAACTAAGGAATAAAGCCGATCTAGCAAATTGGCTAGGAACTGATGCTCTAATGGGTACCATTGAAGACTTCGAAGGGATATTAGGGCAAGGATTTACATCATCCAATGATTTAAAAGAAGTTGATCTTGGTCTAGGAGATAGGCCCACGCTGACGTATATAAATAAAAAATTATGTACCAAGTTCCAAGAAGAGTTAATAAAATTATTGAAGGAATTTCGGGAATGTTTTGCCTGGGAATACCATGAAATGCCAGGTTTAAGCCGATCGATTATTGAACATCGACTTCCTATCAAACTAGGATATAGGCCATTCAAGCAGCCTCAGAGAAGGTTCAAAGCAAAGTTACATGATGTAATCAAGCTAGAGATCACGAGGATGTATGATGCAAACTTCATTAGACTGTACTGACATGTTGAGTATATATCCAACATCGTTCCATTGGAGAAGAAGAACGGAAAGCTGAGAATATGCATCGACTTCCGGGATTTGAATAAGGCTACCCTTAAAAGATGAGTATCTGATGCCGATGGCAGATTTGTTAATTGATGCGGCATCGGGTAATAAGATCATTAGCTTCATGGACGGGTAATACATGTTACAATGAAATTTTCATGGTAGAGGAAGATATTCACAAGACTGTGTTTAGATGTCTTGGAGCTATCGGTTTGTATGAGTGGGCAGTCATGATGTTTGGATTAAAAAGTGCTGATGTGACTTATCAGAGAGCAATGAACTATGTATTTCATGATCTCATTGGCCTATTGGTGGCGATCTATATTGATGACATGGTGGTTAAATCCAAGAGTGTTGAAGACCGTACAACTGATCAATGAAAAGTCTGGAGAGGGCAAAGAAATATGAACTTAGGATGAATCCTCGTAATTGTGCTTTTAGTATATCGGCTAGGCAATTTTTGGGCTTTATGGTGTATGAAAGAGGAATCGAAGTTAGCCAGTGAAGCATCAAAGCTTTCAAGAGAATTGAACCACCAGTCAATAATACACAACTATAGTCTTCGATTGGTAAGCTTAACTTTGTAAGGAGGTTTATTTCAGATCTATCAGGAAGGATAGAGTCCTTTACTTCCTTGTTGAAGTTATGAGCTATCAAGAGTTTGTGTGGGGTGTTGAGCAGCATAAAGCTTTTGATCAAATTAAAGATTATCTAAATTCTCTGCCAGTATTGATTCCGTCGTAGAAAGGGATACCATTCAAGTTATATCAATCAGTCGATGAGAAGTCCATCGGATCGATGTTGATTCAAGAGTTTGAAGGAAAAGAATGAGTAGTGTTCTATCTAAGTAGATGACTTTTGGATGCTGAAACAAGATATCATATAGTGGAAAAATTATGCCCGTGCTTATATTTTTCATGTACGAAGTTGAGGCAATATATCCTATTGGTTGAGTGAACAGTGGTCTATAAAGCCGATTTGGTCAAATATAATATATCAGCTCTAGTCTTAACAAGGCAAATTGGTAAATGAATATTTACTTTGATGGAGTTCTATCTGAGGTATGAATTAGCTAAGGCAGTCAAAGGGCAAGCTGTGGCTGATTTCATCGTACAACATAGATAGATCCATGAAGAATTTGTGGAGCCGATTCTATGGACATTATTCTTTGATAAATTGGTTTGCAAGTATGGATCTAGTATCAGCTCAGTGATTATATCGCCTCGGGGGGCAAGCTCTGAGTTCACTTTTACAATCAAGGCTTATAGGACCAATAATCAAGCAGAGTATAAAGCAGTGCTCAAAGATCTTTAACTAGTAAGGGAAATCATGGCCAATATAATAGAGATCATTGGCGATCAAGTAGTTGCCCGAAGAATATGAGTGCAAAGATGATGTCTTGAGATTATGTTATGAAGAATGCAAACATTTATTGAAGGATTTTAAGATGGTGTCGTTGGATTATATTCCTAGTGAACAAAACTTAGAAGCCAATGATCTTGCTCAAATTGCTTTGGGATATTGGTTGGATAGGAAGATGGAAGCTATAATAGCTAGCATCGATAATCATATCAAGGCTTATGATTGAAGACAAGAGATTATCTAATACTTGCAAAATACATCACAATCGGCTTCTAACCTTGGTATAAATCTACTAAATTAGTGTTGCTTGGTGAAGACTTATATTATCATACCATTGATGGAGTTCTGTTATAGTGCCTATGTGTACAAGAAGCTACAATGCATTTTCGGGTTCATCAATCATTTTACAAGATAAAATAGCTGATGAGAAGAGCTGGGTATTTTTGGCCGATGATGCTAATGGATTGCTTCAAGTACTACAAAGGATGCCAAGACTATCAAACGTTTGGAAATGTGTAGCGAGCTCTAGCATCGGCTATGAATCCGATCATCAAGCCATGGTCGTTCAGAGGTTGGGGAATTGACATGATAGACTAGATTTATCCTTAATCAAGCAAGAGGCATAAGTTCATATTGGTGGCAATGGATTATTTTATAAAGTGGGTAGATGCAATCCCCTTGAAGTAAGTTACCTCTAAGAACACGATTGAGTTCATTAAGGAACATATTATCTATCGGTTTGGTATTCCACAAATAATTACAACCGACTAGGGTTCTATTTTTGTGTTCGACGAGCCTCAATAGTTTGCTACCAGTATGGGGACTAAATTGTTAAATTCATCACCATATTATGCTCAAGCCAATGGACAAGCCGAAGCCTCCAATAAGAGTTTAATCAAGCTGATCAAGTGCAAGATTGATGAACAGCCGTGGAGGTGGCACACTACATTAGTCGATTCATTGTGAGTATATCAGATGCATGCCATGGATTACTTGAGTACCACCATATCAGCTGGTATATGAACATGGTTCTACCATGGGAAATTAACATCGGCTCTTGGAATATATCTCTATAGTATCAACTGACAGTTGATGATTATTATAACTTGATGGTAGATGAACTTGATGATTTGGCTCAGAATTGGCTAAAGGCACTTGAGAAGATCAAGGAGAACCTAGGCATTACAACAAAAAAGTGATGACTAAATATTTTTCTAAAAGTGATCTCATTTAGAAATTGATTTTGTCGATTGGTCTAGAGATAGTAAGTTTGGAAAATGGTCACCTAACTTGGAATGACCCTATTTTATCAATTACTATGTACCTAGGAATGTTTATATATTGGAAAGTCTTGAAGGAGAAAAATTTGCCAAAGTGCTCAATGGAAAATATGTGAAGAAGTATTATTCTAGTGTTTGGGTCAATGCTTAAATCGGCTAACTATGGTCAATTTCTAATTCTCTTCAATACAAAAGCCGATAGTGTTCTATCGGATGACGGTAGCTGATATCAACTGGTATCGTTTGCCTAAATCTACTAAGTGCAGCTAATTTGTAATACTCTTCAAGATGAAATGTTGATATGGTTATATCGACTACAAATAGCTGTTATCATTGGATATCGCCTTTAGGACAACAAACAAGAAATCTACAAGGCTGATCAAGTTATATTATAGACACTAATGTTTCGAAGAAGTGACATCACAGATTTTTAGCATTGATGTTTACAAGAATTTCTTAATTGCTTTGATCGCGCGCATGCGGATTTCATTTATCTCATCGATGGCGTGGATGTCTTCTTCTCAAATCTAGGGATGGTCTTCAAATTCTTATGTCGACAAGCTGCCTGACGCACTGTTGTTGCTACTATGGCTTCTTGATTTTGGTTTGATTGCGGTAATCTGATAAGATGGGATTCTATGACTTCAATATCTTGGCGCACCTTATCGAGCTTCGCCATTAAATCAGCTTCTCATTTCTTCAGTTGGTCCAACTTGGATTTGTTATCCTAGGAGTCAGGTATCGTGTCATCAAGTTTCTTCTTCTCGAATTGGGCAGATATCCGATAGTTTTGAGCTAGGTCTCCCTGTTTGATGCAATTGGCTATACATGTCCTTGTTATGATTAGATGGATCTTGTGGGATTCCAAGTTAGCAGCAGACATCAATGTGTCTGTGAGCTCTTTGGGTAGAAGGTGTTCAATTTCAGCAAGTCTTTCCTGGATTGGTCCACAATCTTCCACCAATGAGCCGATTGGGATTTCCAACTGATGAACGATATCCAATAGTTGTTTGCAAACATCAGCTAGTAAAGATGGCTTGATCACTCCATTGGTGGCTATGTCTTCATCCATCTCCAGGTATTTGCCGATGTCAAAAAGGAAGAAATCAGGCAAAGACTACACATTGATATCGGTAAATTGGAGAACAATGATTCAAAACAGAAGTTCAAATGTGGGATAAAGGTACCTGAGACGAAGCAGGAGTGGTATGATGAGCAATGTCGACATCAGCTTGATGAGGAGTCTTTTCGGAAAGGTGGCTGATGTACAATGTGGAGGTGATGCGGACTACCTAGGTGTCTCTTGTTTGGGGATTCACTACTGTTGTGGATATTGAAACTTCTGGAGGCATCATCGAGTTGATTTTCATAGTGAATTATGGTAATTGATCTTTGTTAGCCGATGGTTCGAGATGCAAAAAACAAAAAATTATCAGAAGAAGTATGAAAGAAAAAAGGCAAAGATGGAATTAGCACGTACCAGTAGGGGTGAAGGAGCCGATATCAAAGTGGGAGAAGGTCCTTGTGAGATTGGCACCGTGGTTATGATATCGACACTGGGATTTTGTTTCTTGGAGACAAGGCGAGTTGCTAGTTTCTTGCATTTTGTCCCTAATGGCCACGGCGCCCATAGGCGAGCCGATGGGGAGGGAGCACCGTGTCCATGATGGGGCTCAGCCGATGGTGGTTTGTACATAATTGGCTAACCACTTTCACTAGTTATCGGTGCTTCTTTATCACCGGCCTGCAAGATTGTGAAAGCTGAGCAATGCGATCAGAGGAAAATAGAGTATGGTGAAGGATTACCTCTTCATTGGACTCAATGTAGTTAGGATTGAGGCATGAGCAACAGTGTTTAGCTAATGAACTTAAAAGATGTCTTCACTTTGACCACCATTGAGTGAAGAGTCTGGTGTTGGATATACATAGCTCGAAGGTGGTGATCGTACCCAAGGATAGAGATTCAGCTATCATCCTTAGCCAATCGTACTCCAAGCCGCTATTCACATCTCCTCAGACTTGAATCTTGCCATGAAGAATAAGCCGATTGTGAGCTAGCCAAATCCCAACTGATGAGCACTGAGAGATGGAAGATAGAATTCTTATGATGGGTGTTGAGATCGGCCCAATGAAAATTCAGTCGGCAAAATATTGGGAGTAATAGCTGATAGAAATATGGACTTGGATTCTTTATCGACTAGTGTGTTAAGAGGATAAAATCTGGAAGGCATTTGAGGCATCCTCGTATGCAAATAAGAGAGTAGCTTCCTTAGTAAAACCATAGTAAAAGCTTTTAAACCACTGGCTAAGTCTGAGGAGAATCATCTTGCTTCCAGAAAGAGCTGATGCAGCTTCACCCATGGAGATGCATCAGTGTCGACTGGCTTCACTTTCCTCTTGATGATTAGTCGGGAAAGTCAAAGAGGAAAAGTAGGTCTTGGGGATGGCTCTAGAGGTGTAAATGTTCAACCATAGTTGTATGAACCACCAAGGATCGCCGATATAACCAACTAGTTGGCTAGCCGATAGCTTATTCACCACTTGGTGAATCAATTGATATGTGGCTCTAAATAGGTACTACCCCAAGGGGATCTAGTGTGGATCAGCTTAGCACTCTGCCAGGCACTGTATGTTGGTTGTCAGACCGAGGGTCATACCACCGAAGATAAACTGCTCCAACAAGAGGTTAAGGAACGCAACATGCTCCTAATCATCGGCTTTTCCAAAAGTCTTATTGTGCAGGGATATATACTTAGTCCAGCCTCTGGTGTTCTTGGTGTTCAATTGATGGTTGGGTTTGAATCGAAGGATGGGATGGGTTTAAGTAATTTGTGGTGTTGAGGAAAGTTAGTACGATGACATCCATCAAGGTAGGGGCCATTGGCCCGTGACCGAGCATGAAGATGTTAAGGGCATCTAACTAGAAGTAAGAAGCCGATGCAAGTAGATGCTCATTTTTCTCCATATCGGCTAAGGAGAGATTGATGTAATGGCCAATTTTCATCTCCTCCCAGACCATTCTCTTGGAGGCCGATACTCTGAGGCACCAATTCCTTCATCCTAGTAGTCTATTGGGTCAAGATTTAAAATGTTAGTCTAGTTGCCATGTGACATGGACGAGGTTTTGTAGGGGATTCCTTATGTTTAAGAGTTAATAAAATTTGTTGGATCCTCACTACCCAAAGGGCCGAGATAAAAGAAATCTTAGTGATCGGCGACTGGGATTACGATATGACACCTAAGGCTCTACAGTGAACAAGAACATGATGAAGAAATAGGTAAAAAGATGGGATGGATTAAACCTATCTAGATTGTGGAGCAGAGGAGTGAATACCTCAGGGACTATGATTGTATAAATATAGACCCCCTGGGAGCCTGTAACAAATCCTTCGATCAATACAACTTTGGTGCATCGCCATCCTAGTTTATCTAGGTTTTCACCGGCAGGTCCTAGCTCTCAACGTGGGGATGCATCGGTTAAGTTCGATGTTCGAGAAAAGGGTATGTCCCGCCACTATCCCGGTATGTCTCACTTTTTTTAAGGCTGCATTGATTATATTCAACCTCTTAGGTAGATCAGATGTACCGCATCACGTCCGTGCAAGATTTATTGGTCTATCAAGCTCTCTTTATCGTCATCGGTCTCGTGCTGCATCGGTTAGGTTCGACCTACGAGGTTACCAATGGTAGATTGAGATGTAGGTCTCTATATGGTGTTTCATCGGAGTGTTAGCTGATGAGTTATCTATACCCCAAGCACCACACCTAGTGTATCGGCTCCTTGGACGATACGCACCAGTCTTCAAAGACTTCTCTCGAGCGCCACGCCAAGTGCATCGGCCTTCCAGTCGACGCTTGACTATCTTTAGAAAGATATTCTCTCATTAGCTCAGCTAGCTGATGGGTTTGCTTCGCCCTTACTTCAGCATGACCAATCTGGTGTCCACCATCCCATTACCGTTGGCCTCGGTCTCTTACTATCTCGGTTAGGTCCGATCTTTGAGATTCTGTGCTGGTGACATCATCACGACGGGCGACGGGTCTCGTGCTGCCATATCCGAAGTAGCATCGGCTTTGCAGTTGGTTTCTTTTATACAATTCCTTACCAGTTTGCATATGCCTTCATCGGCTTTCCAGCCGATGAATGAGCGGTACAGTTTTCGTCGGTAACCAGGAGAGATCCTAAGTGCTTTGCTATTCTTTGAATAACCTGTGGTGCCCCCATCAGCTCTATGGCCGATGCATCAGGACCTCGCTTTCGCTACACCCGGAGTCATCACGTCCTTTGTCGATATCTATCACGCCTTCATCGGCTCCCCAGCCGATGGAAGAGCGTCCCAATACCTATCGGTGACTAGCCGATAGCAGGAGCCATCCGGACGCAGCCGATGACCACCTCGATCCTATTGGTGGCCAGCCAATAGCGAGAGCTCGTATCGGCCCATCGTCTGACTGACCCATTCGCCTCACCTCCTTGTCAATTGCAAGGTCGAATTGACTGGCACACCCACACCCGTACCATTGCGCCAGAGCCAAGCAAACCTCATAGGCCCCGGTGCATGTACTTCGTGCTATGGAGAGAAGCTGACCGGACTACACTGGAGGTAAGCACACCTCCCATGCGTCGGTGTAGTCACTCGAGACATTTTCAATGCGACCAAAATATAGAGCTCCTGGAATCTATCAATCAATCAGATCATACATCAACATAACTCTCGGTGCATCATCACCTTAGATCATATAGGTTTACTTCGGTGGGCACTGGCTCTCGACCTGTGGTTTCATCGGTTAAGTCCGATCTCTCGTGATGCAGTAAGTCCCATCATCATCCTGATCTGTTTGTTCTCTCTAAGGCTATATCGGTTAGGTTTGACATCTTAGTTCGATCAAACGTACCGCATCACGTTCGCATGAGGCTTATCTGTTCATCGGTCTCCCTCCACCATCCTCGATCTCGTGCTGCATTGGTTCGGTCCAACCTACGAGATTGGTGGTGGTGGATCGGGCCATTGGCCCAGTAGGTTCTTGCGCGACATTACATCGGATTGAGTAGCCAATAAGTTATCCTTACCTTGTGCTTCACGCCTAGCGTATTGGCTATTCGGTCAACACACACACATATATCTATATCTCCTATATCCTTGATGATTAATACGCTTATGATCGATCTGGTCTTGTTGGGTTTGGCCTGATACTATCTCGGTTAGGTCTAATCTATCAGGTTCGCATCTGACAAGGCTAGCATCGGGATGTAGATTGTTTCATTCCCTATCAGCTTAGATAGTTAATGAGTTTAGATATAAGTCTATGTTGGACATTTGGCCGATAAGAAGCCAATGACCTCACCCCATCCTTTTCGTCGTTACGTTCGATCTAGCCTCTACTGTCACTATGTCATTAGGCTCAATCTCATACTGTCTCGGTTTGGTCTGATCTATCGAGGCTGGTTTAACGAAGCCGTCATGGTGGTCACTAGTCCACATGACTTCAGGGGGATTGGGTCCCATTCCCTGCTTTGATTATTTACCCTATTAGGAGCGTTATCGACACTTTGGCTAATAAGTCCTCTAATTTATTATATGCATTTATTATTGATGTCTTTATCGGGTCTTTGAGCGCTACCTTTCAATCGACAACTAGCCAATAAGGTGAGCCATATTGGCCCATCAGCCAATAGGCTCATGGATCTCATTTTCTCTATCTCCTTGTCAAATTGATTGGCACGCCCTTGAATCTCAAAGATTAAGGACCTATACTAGAACTAAGTAGAACTCCTAGGACTTCGTCAGACCAAGACGCCATCTTCCCCAATCGAACCTTCGCCGGTTCGCTCATGTCTTCGTCCGGTTCGTTCAGACCTCGCGAGATTTGGCGCATGACAGTATGAAAAGTATTCATATTTCGTCAACCTTCATTACCAAATATTGTTCTTCATTATTGCTTTGCTTGCAGAGAATTGCCTCGCTCTCCTAGCCAAAAGCAAAGCTTTGTGTTGACTAGGTCCTCAAATCGCTAGCCTTAATAAAATTAGGATGGACTAGGACGAAATCGTAAACTGTGCAAAAGAACGTGAGACTCAACTTGCAGTTGTACTTTCTATCGCTTGTTTTTTTTGATTATTGACACCATATTTATCTAACTATTATCCTTTTTTTTACCTTGAGACCACAAGATCAATGAGTTTACTTATTACAATATATGAAGTCCAGGAGGTTGCATCTACTGCAGTTGACACCCTCATGTTGTAATGTACAAAAAATATTAAGTAGTGTTTGCGCGTAGAGGAGATCGGACCGAGCGGAGGGGTGTGCCGCGAGGGCTAGTGAGTTAGTCAATAGAGATTTGATACGATCGCGCCCAAACACATGATGGCTTGTGAGATCTGCTTAGCTCCAGTGCAGGTCCTTCGGTTTTGATGTTTATTGGAGTGCACTCCCGATTGTCCCACTGGGCATGCCAAAAGAATTTTGTTCACACACTAGGCGATTGGACCGAGCAGAGATGCACGCCGAGAGGTCTAGCGAGTCAATCGATAAAGGTCTAATGTGATCGCGTCTAAACATGCGAAGGCTTGAGAGATCTACTTAGCTCCAGTGTAGGTCCTTTGGCTCTTTAGGGTCTTCTAGTTGTTGGAGTTGCGAGCGTGTCAGTCAATTTAACCTCTAATTAACAAGGAAGATATATAGAGTTTGATCATAGAGCTAATCAGCTGATAGGCCAATACGGTCTTCTTCTATCAGCTGAATGTACCGATAGGGTTAAGATAGCCATCGGTTATGAGACTGGTGCACTCACACTATTGGCTGGTTACCGATAGGGATTGTAGCACCCATACAGCGACTAGAAAGTCAATGATGACATAGGCAAGTTGCGAGAAATAAAATAAAAGACTCATCAGCTATAGTGCTAGTGATGCTTTGAATAGATTATGTGATAAACGGTAGAGAGCGACGTCCGATTTCTTAAAGGGACAAGACCTAGCGATTATCAATGATGGTACCGTTAGAGCCATTTTTGATAGATCAGACCGAATCAAGATAGTATAAGGCTAAGGCTAACGACACTGAAATGGTAGGAGCTAGATTGGATGTATCAATGGAGGGAACGGCTAAACCCATTGGTTTCTATCGGCTGCAAGTCTAATGCAGGCATATAAATAAGCTCATCGGCCAGCTGAGATGATAGGAGTAATGGAACCCACAAAATCTCTATACTAGCCTTGTTAGACACAACCTTGATAGATCGAACCTAACGGAGATAGTATAAGGTCAGATCTAACAAAACCATATTGATCACTAATGGATTAATCGTTGGGAAAGATATAAGTGTATCGGCCGATACGATAGGTGTGAAGATCTATTTATTAATAACTTATCGGCTGGCTACTCCGATGAAATATCGAGTAAAGACCCATTGACTTAAGTCTTAATCTACTATCAGTAGCCTAGTAGGTTGGATCTAATCGAGGCATCCCCATGTTGAGAGCCAGAAAGTGTAAGTAAATACCTAGATAACCAAGGGTGGCGATGCGCCAAGATTGTATTGATCTAAGAGGATAATTTGCAAGGTTCCAGGGAGTCTATTTATACCATGGGGCTACATGAGTCCGATATGGTTACAAAAAACCCCCAGACACTATTTCCTAAACAGAAAAGAAAACTCTCTCTACGAAGTTAACAAAACTAACTAAACTTGCTGATCTTATAAGATATATTTTACAAAGACACAAACACCCTGCCATGGCTTCCATGACTCCTCAGATCCGATCTGATTTGGATAATCTTCCATCTTTGACTAAACCAAATCCATCCTTATCCATCTAATCCTCTCATTACCTATATCAATCAACCTCTTTTCATACACCAACCGGCACTCCGATCTTGTCTGCGGGGCTTACCAAATTTTAGTGTTAACACATGCTCCCTAATTTCAAAGTATGAGGACTCATGCTTTGAAATTATCTCCTTCAGTCTTTCATGGCTTCAAAATCTCCTTGCTTCTTGCAATTTTCTTTCATGAGTCGATACTGTCTGCATCAAATGGGCTAAGATGTCAAACTCTTAGGGAGAAAAACTTCCTTCTAATGCACCATGATAATCCTTAGAAGGAAAGCTTTGCTAATTGTTCCTCGCTTAAGTCCAAGTTGTAGCATTAGCTTTGTATATTGTGGAACCTTTCAATATACTCTGAAACCAATTCCTCCACCCTCTACTTCACTGATATCAAATTTGTAAGCCGCATCTCATGGATCCCCGCAAAAAAGTGCTTGTGAAACTGTTCTTCTAGATCAGCCCATCCTCTTATTGAACTTGGTGGCAATGATGAAAAAACAAGTAAAAGCCAATCCAGACAATGATAGTGGAAATAATCTCTGACTATTATAGCCTCTTCTGCAATGCTTGTCTGCACAGAGCTAAAAATCGACATACATGTTCAACTATAGATATATTATCTTGCCCTTAGAACTTGGTGAAGTCTGGTATCTTGTATCGGTGTGGTAACGACACTCTATCAAACTACTCAGGGTATGGAGGCTGATACATGAAATTATCCTCCTTCGGGTTCAAGCCAAATTGTTCCTTCATCACTTTGGATATCTTTGCAGTCCACTCATCATTTCCATCGTGTTGCCCCCTAAGCCGAACATAGCCACCAGACCAATTGAACATCGATATCTATGGACCAATATCTATCGATGCATGAACTGGTAGCTCTTAAGTTATTAATCCATCCACTCTTTTTCTTATCAAGTCTTTAAGCATACTAGTCAACCTTTTAGATTGATCGATTAGTGCGTGATGTATAGATTCATAAACTAATTCTTGGATGGATTTTTATGGGCTAGAAGATGCAAGTTGAGTTGGTCACTAATTAGAGTAGGTCTTAGGAATGAATTCTTCTACATCGGACTGTCTTGTGTCATACAAAAGAATTGCAAGCACAACCTCTCAAAATCATTCATAGATTGCTCCACCTACTGCCTCTGTGAATCTGTCAAGTCTTCCAATGAGATAGGAATAATAATATCTTTATCAATGTCTTCATCAGATGAGTGTGCATTCACATCAACCTCTTCTTTAGACATATTGATTTAAATTCCTCCCACCTGGTGTGCCAAAAGATATGTTCGTGCGCTTAGGAAATTGGACTGGGCGGATCAGCACGTCGAGAGGGTGAGCAAATCAGCCGATAGAGGTCTGATGCAATCTTGCCCAAACACGCAAAGGCCTACGAGATCTACTTGGCTCCACTGTAGATCCTTTGGCTTCAAGGTTCATTGGAGTGCACTGCTGATTATTCCACCGGGCATGCCAAAAGAATATGTTCACACGTAGGGCGATCAGACAAGGAGGAGATGCGTGTCAAGAGGGCGAGCGAGTTTGTCGATAGAGATCTGATGCGTTCATGCCTGAGCACCCGAAGGCCTAGTAGATTTGCTTAGCTCCATTGCAATTCCTAAGGCTCCTTAGGGTCTTTTGGTTATTGGAGTTGTGAATGTGCCTGTCAATTTGACCTCTAATTGACAAGGAAGACATATAGAGTTAGCTCATAGAGCCAATCGGCCGATATATCGATATGGACTTCTGTTATCAGTTGGATGTGCAGATAGGGTGAAGATAGCCATCGGCTATGAGTCCAATGCACTCATGCTTTTGGCTAGATGCCGATAGGGTGTGTAGCACTCATACATCGGCTAGAAAGTCGATGATGACATAGGCAAAGAGCGAGGAATAAAGTAGTCAATGATGGCATATGAACTTTTGCTATTGACTAGATATGTGGATAGGGTTAAGATAACCATTAGCTATGAGTCCAATGCACTCATGCTACTGGACCTAACCGATGCAGCGTAAGATTGATGATGGTAAAAGGAGCTTGATAAGCTGATTAATCTCACGTGAACGTGATGTGATATATCTAATGGGACTAAGAGGTCAGACCTAATCGATGCAACCTTAAGCAGAACATATACATCAGGATAATGGTGAGACTTACCCCTTCATTAGAGTTTGGACATAACCGATGCATCTCATATCGAGAGCCAAAACCCGTTGGTAAAAATCTAGATAAACTAGGGTGGCAATACACTGAGATTGTATTAATCTAAGAGGATAATTTACAAGGTTTCAAGAGGTCTATATTTATACCTTGGGGTTACATGAGTCTGATATGGTTACAAATAACCTCCGGACATTATTTCCTAAACAAAAAAGGAAACTCTCTCTAATAAGTTAACAAAACTAACTAAACTTGCGTATCTTATAAAATATATTTTATAAAGATACTAACACCCTATCATGGCTTCCACGACTCCTCCTTAGATCCAATCTTATCTAGATAATCTTCCATATTTGAATGAACTGAATACATTCTCATCCATCCGATCGTCTCTTTCCCTATATCAATTGGCCTCTTTCCATCAGCCGATCGACTCTCCGATCCTATCTACGGGCTTATCAAATTTGGTGTTAACAAGTAATAACAACCACAAGTTGTAATATAACTTTTAAGCTTATTTGCAATTTATATTCTCCCAATCTTTACATTTGCTAACGTGATTAGTAGTTAGCACCTTGCATTATACATGTTGTCCTTGTCCCATGCGCACATATGGTAAGCATCAAAAAATAGTGCTTTACTACTCGGTACTATTCCCTCCGAAAGTGTGTCGCAAACAAGAAAGGCATTTGAAAAATTTTCTCAAAAGACACATTATATACTCTCTATGTAGTCATTGTAGAAAAGACATAGCTGCTTTATATTCCATGAATTGTCAACAACTATGCCATCCTCATGCATGAGTCAATAAGCTCCCGAGTGTATTGCCTTAGCAATAATGCATGGCTCTTCCCATATAGGAGACAATTTATGCCTATCTTTGGTACTTTGGATTTTTCTCAAAATGAGATCACCAACCAAAAGGTCTTAACCATGAACATTACGATTGTGATTACAACCTAAACTCTAAAGGTATCATGACATTTGGATTGTTGCAACATCACATGCGTCTTCTAGTTGATCTAATTTTTCCAATTGATCTTATTAGATTTTTTCTCCATCATGTTTGTGTACAATTTCCATTGGTAGGATTGCTTTCGATCCATAAACCAAAAGGAAAGGGTTTTGGCTTGTAGCTTGACTAGGTGTTGTACATAGAGACCAAAGTACATACAGTAGTTATTGAACCCATCGCCTAGTGCATGGGTGAAGCCGATTAAGTACCCTAGATTTGATGCCTTGGAGGATCATGTTGTAGGCTCGCTAAACTAGTCCATTGCTACGTGAGTGTGCCACCAAAGCAAAATAAATCTTCATACCATTGTCTTCACAAAATTCGTGGAAAACTTCACTTGTGAATTGAGTGCCAATGTCTGTAATTATTCTATCTGGAACTCTAAACCGATATATGATACCAAGAAGAAAATCCTTTGCCCTGCCGACTATAATAATTGTAAAAAGTTTAGCTTCAATACACTTAGTGAACTTGTCCACTACTACAAACAAATGTGTGAACCCTCTTGGTGCCTCATGAATGGCCCTACCATATCAAGCCCCCAAACATTGAAAGGCCACAAAATAGGTATAGTTTGTAATTCTTGAGCTAGATCGTGAAACTGACATGAAGAAAAAAAACTAACAACCTTCACATGTCTTAACAATGTCTTCCTCATCAGTGACATTAGTTAGCTTATAGAAACCTTCCCTATAAGCTTTCCCAGACTAGATTTCCTCAATTTCCAATAATGGATTAAATGTAATATTTGCTTGCCTTCTTCTTCCACAACACATCTCATCAATATCCCAGTGGCACTTTTCCTAAATAACTCTCCATCTAACACCATGTAACTCCAACTATGACATTTAATATGCTCAGCCTCACTACACTCCATTAGAAGTTCATCATCTCTTAGATAATTCAAGAACGAGGTCCACCAATCTTGATAAATGACAAGTACTTCTGCTTACGTAGGCTTCTCATGGATCTGTTCTTCCTTTGGCTTTAGATGCTTTTTGACAGACGATTCTTGGAGATGCTCAATGAAAACATTGGTAGAACCTACTCACGCCTTGATCCCATATTTTCTAACTCATCAACAGCCTCATTATATTATCTCAAAACATCGGTTATCTTTAGCTCATCGAATTTACTTTCTAGCTTTCGTACTTCATGACAATAAACTATCATGTTATCGTCTAAGCATGACCAATCCTTACAACTTGATTAACCACAAGTTGCAAATCACCACAAACCGCTATTCATTGAATGCTCAAAGATATTGCAATGCAGAGTCCATTTATTAATGGTTTGTTCGCTGCAACATTATGTGGCACTAGAAAATGAATTTGGAGAACATATCTAAGTCTTTCTCTACACGGGGAGATTAGACCAACTCCCGATCCCACTAACTAAATCCTTAATGACTCATCAAAATACATTATCTAGGACTCAAGCTTGCTCTCTGGTGTTGTGATCTAGAGATCTGTTCACTTGGCCACAAAGTCAGCAAGGATTTAAGACTTTACTACTATTTGCACCTTGAAGATAATATTAAAAGCCATCAACTCTAGAGCCCACTTTCCAATCCACCCTATGGCCTCTCTACTTTTAAGAATATCACCGAGTGAGAAAGAAATAATCCCTAAAACCAAGTGTTCCTAAAAATAAAGTAGTAGCCTCCAAACAGTGACTAACTGTCATGCGCCAAATCTCACAAGGGCTGATCGGACCGGGCGAAGACGTGAGCGATCCAGCGGAGGTTCGATCATGGAAGATGGTGCCTTGGTCATGCGAAAGCCTAGGAGTTCTACATAGCTCTAGTGCAGGTCCTTAATCTTTGATGTTCGAGGGTGTACTACCAGGGTATAAATATAGCCCCCTTGGAAGCCTGTAAGGTATCCTTCTATCAATACAATTTTGGCGCATTGCCAACCTTGTTTATTGAGGTTTTTACCGACGGGTTCTATCTCTCGACGTGGGGTTGCATCAGTTAAGTTCGATATTTGACAAAGGGGTAAGTCATGCCACTATCCCGATATATCTTGCTCTATCTAAGGCTGCATCGGTTAGGTTTGACATCTTAGTTAGATCGAGTGTACCGCATCACATCAGTGCGAGATCTATCTGTTTACCAAGCTCTCTCTGCCGTCTCTCCCTATGAGGCTATCGACAGTAGAGTTGAGCTATAAGCCTATAGGTCTCTGCCCCATGTTTCATCGGAGCGGTTGACTGATGAGTTATCTATACCTTAAGCAACACGCCCAGCGTATTGGCCCCTCAACCGATACGCACCCGTCTTTAGAGAATTCCATTGAGCATCACACTTGGTGCATCGGCTTTTCGGTCAATGCACACATATCTTTAAAAAGGTCCTCTCATCAGGTCAGCTAGCTGATGGGTGTCCTCCGCCCTTCCTTTAGCATGGCTGATCTGGCATCCGCCGTCTGGTTGCCATTGGCCTCGGTCTCTTACTATCTCGGTTAGGTCCGATCTTCGAGATCGGTGCTAGCAGTGTCATCATGGTGAGTGACGGGCTCGTGCTATGGGTGGATTAGGCACCGCTCCTCGTTCATCACCCATCATATCCGGAGCAGCATCAGCTTTACAGCCGGTATGTCTTTTATACGATTTCTTGTAGCCCAATCAGGCGTACCGCATCTCATCCGCGCGAGGCTCGCCGACGTGTCGGGCTCCCTCCTCCGTCGACGGTCTCGTGCTGCATCAGATAGGTTCAACCTATGAGATCGGCGATGGTAATTCGAGCTGGTGCCCTGGCGGGTCTTCACGCAGCGTCTTATTGGATTAAGTAGCCGATTAGTTATCCTCACCATTAGCCTTGCATTCGTTTTGCGTATCATCTAACGGTCGATCCGCTAGAGATCGATACGGACATGTTAGACACTTCTAGGTACTGTCTTGTGATCTGATCTTCTAGGGTTCACGTCTGACATGGCCGGCATCGAGATGGGTTTAGTTGTAGGCCTGCGTCAGACGTTCGGCCTTTAGCCGATGAGCTCGCCTTTTCCTTCCTCATCATCATGTTTGATATAGGCCTCTGTCATCTCCGTGTCGTTAGTCCCTGACCTCATACTATCTCGGTTTGGTCCGATCTATTGAGGTTGGTCCTAACGGTGCCGTTACCACGGGCACTAGCGCACATGGCTTCGTGCGAGACAGGGCCCTGCTCTGCGCTTCGGATGTCGTTGAGCGTCATCTGCTCTTTGGCTGATAGATCCTATAGTACATTCCACCCATCAATCTCTCACGCCTCCATCAGCTGTTCAGCCGGTGCTCAAGTGTTGCCTTCTCTACTGGCACCTAGCCCATAGGGTGAGCCGGACAAGACTACCGGTTGATCAGCTCATGGGTCTCATCCTCTCTCTTTGTCAATTAAAGGGTCAAATTGACTGGCATGTCCTCATACCTCAAATCTTAAGGACCTATACTAGAGCCAAGCAGATCTCCTAGGCCTTCACGAGGCCAAGCTGTTGTCTCTCTCTAGTCGGACCTCCATTCATCCCAGTTGGACCTTCCCCCGTGAGGTTTGGCGATGAGCACTATGGTAGTTAAAGGGAAAGCTATAGCCAATTTTAATGTACAACATAGAGGGATCCATGAAGATTTCGTGGAGCCAATTCTATGGACATTATTCTTTGACAAATCAGTTTGCGATCTGGTATCGGCTTGGAAATTATATTGCCTCGGGGGGCATGTTTTGAGTTTGCTTTTACAGTCAAACATATCGGACTAATAATCAGGCAGAGTATGAAGTGGCACTCAAAGGTCTTCAACTACTAAAGGAAGTTAGAGCTGATGTGATAGATATCATTAGAGATTCTTTGTTGGTGATCAAGCAACTGTCTATGGAGTATGAGTGTAAGAATGATGTCTTGAGATTATATTATGAAGAATGTCAATATTTACATAAGGATTTTAAGATAGTATCATTAGATCATATTCCTAGATAGTAGAATTTAGAAACCACTGATCTTACTCAAATTGCTTCAAGATATCGGCTGAATAGGAAGATAGAGGTTAAAATAGCCGATATTGTTAATCATATTTAGGTCGATGATTGGAGATGAGAGATTATCCATTATTTGCAAAATCCGTCACAATCAGCTTCTAGGAAACTTCGGTATAAGTCTACTAAATACATATTGCTTGATGAAGACTTGTATTATTGGACCATTGATGGAGTTCTGCTAAGATGTCTGGATATAAAAGACGCTACAATAGTCATGAGCAATGTACATGAAGTCAACTACGAAGCCCATCAAAGCTCACAAGATGAGGTAGCTGATGAGAAAACCTAGGTATTTTGGCTGACAATGCTAGAAAATTGCTTCAAGTATTACAAAGGATGCCAAGACTGTCAGAAGTTTAGAAATGTGCAACGAGCCCCAGTTTTGGCTATGAACCCAATCATTAAGCTGTGGCCATTCAAAAGTTGGGGAATCAACTTGATCAACTAGATTTATCCTTTATCGAGCAAAGGGCATTAGTTCATATTAGCGATGATGGATTATTTCACAAAGTGAGTAGAGGCTATCCCTTTAAATAAAGTTACATCTGAGGACATGATTGAGTTTATCAAGAAACACATTATCTATCGGTTTGGTATTCCACAGATGATTACCACTGATCGGTGTTCTATTTTTGTGTATGATAAGTTTCAATAGTTTACTTGCAGTATGGTGATTAAGTTATTAAATTCGTCACCATTTTATGCTCAATCTAATGGTCAAGCCGAAGCTTCCAACAAGAGTTTAATCAAGTTGAACAAGCACAAGATTAATGAATAGCTATGGAGGTGGCAAGTTACATTAGCCGATTCATTGTGGACCTATCGGATGACATACCACGGATCTACTAGAGTACCACTGTATCAGTTAGTATATGGGCATAAAGCAATTCTACCATGGAAAGTTAACAGCAGCTCTAAGAGGGTATCCTAACAGGATCAATTGATAGGCGATGACTATTACAACCTAATGGCAAATAAACTCGATGATTTGGCTTAGAATTGGCTAAGAGCGCTAGAGAAGATTAAGGAAAACAAAGCCAAGATAGCTAGGCATTACAACCAAAAAGTAATGAATAAATCTTTTTCTAAAAGAGATTTCGTTTGGAAATTGATTTTTGCTAATTGGGTCTGGAGACAATAAGTTTGAAAAATGGTCACCTAACTAGGAGGGGCCTTATCAGATCAATTACTATGTGCTTAGTATTGCTTATGTACTAGAGAGTCTCGAAGATGAGAAGTTTGCCGAAGTGCTCAATAGAAAGTATCTGAAGAAGTATTATTCTAGCATTTAGATTGACACTTAAATCGGCTAAGTACGAACGATTTCTAATATTTCTTCAAGACAAAAGCCGATATGTTTATATCGACTATAGATAGTCGATATCATTAGATATCACCTTTAGGATAGAAGTAAAAAACAACAGAGCCGATCAACTTGTATTATAGACGATCAATATTTTGAAGTGACATCATGGATTTTCAGCATTTGAAGTTTTATAGGAATTTCTTGATTGAGTCAATGGCGTGTAGCCGGATTCTATCTATTTCGTTCATGGCGTGGATGTCTTCTTCATCAGATCCTTGGATGGTTTTTAAACTCTTGTGCCATCGAGCAACTTGACGTACTTTTTCTGCTACTTTGGGCTCTTGATCTTGGATTGATTGCGGTAAGCCAATAAGGTGGGATTTTGTGACTTCAATGTTGTGGCACACCTTATTGAGCTCCACCATCAAATCGGTTTGTCGTTTCTTCAGCTAGCCTAGCTTAATTTGTGTATCCTATGAGTCAGCTATCATTTTGTTGAGTTTCTTCTCAGTCTGGCTAGATAGCCGATCGTTTTGAGCTAAGTCTTTGTTTGGCGTGATCATCTATATGTTGCCTAGTTGTGAATAGCTGGTTCTTGTGGAATTTCAAATAAGTGGTAGGCGTTAGTACGTCGATGTGTTCTTTAGGCAGAAGGTGTTCAATCTCAGCAAGTCTTCCCTGGATCAGCCTGTAGTTTTCCACTAGTAAGCCAATCAGAATTTCTAGCCAATGCATGATATTTGATAATTGCTTTCGTACATCAGCTAGTAGAAATTATTCGATAATTGCTTCCATACATCAGCCGATCATCCATCTCCAAGTATTTGCCGATGTCGAAAGAGAACAAATTGGCCAATAACTGCACATTAACATCGAAAAATAGAAGAACCATAAGCTAACGCAGAAGTGAAAATATGGGGTGAATGTACCTACGACATATCGGGAGTAGCGTGAACAATAACATCGGTGTCGGTTTGATGGGGAGTAGTTTCAGGAGTAAGGTTGATGACCTATGTGGAGGTGACATGAACTACTTGGGTGTTTTCTGTTTGGGGATTGGCTGCTGTTGAAGATGTTATAACTTCTAGAGCAACCATCGGCTCAATACTTGTAGCGGTCTCTGGTAACTAGATGTTAGGAGCCGATGGTTCAAGCTACAAAACGAAGATATCAGGAGAAGTATGAAGACGATAGAGAAGAGATTAAATCAACACATACCAGCAAAGGTGAAGGGGTCGATGTTGAAGTGGGAGGAGGTCATTAGGATATCAGTACCATGTGACATCTGCACTGGATTTTTGTTTCTTGGAAGCCATCCAAGTAGCCAACTTCTTACGTTTCGTCCCTGATGGTCACAGTACCTGAAGCAAACCCGATGGAGAGGGAGCACCATGTCTAAGGTGGGGCTCGCCCAAAGGAGGTTGATACATAATTGACCTGCCGCTTGCACTTGTTGTAGGCGCTTCTTCATCACCAGCCTGTAGGGTCATGGAAGTTGAACAATGCATTTAAGATAAAATGGAGTATGGGAAATCGAGTATGGAGAAGAATTACCTCATCATCGGACTCAACGTAATCGGGATTAAGGTGCAAATAGTAGTGTTCAGCTAATGAACTGAACAAATGTCTTCTCCACAACGACCACAATCGAGTAAAGAGTCTGGTGTTAGATATACATAGCTCAAAGATGGTGATTGTACCCAAGGATAGAGATTCAGCTATCATCTTTAGCTGATCATACTCCAAGCCACTATTTACATCTCCTCGGACTTAGAGCTTGCCAATGAAGAACAAGCTGATTGGCAACTGGCTGAAACCCAATATTATGAGCACTAACAAATGGATGATAGAACTCATATGATAGGTGATGGGATTAGCCCAATGACAATCTAGTTGGCAGAAGATTGAGAGTTATAGCCAACACAAATAAAGGTCTTCAATTCTTCATTAGCTAGGGCGTTGGGACGGTGAAATCAAGAAGGCATCTTGAATAATGAAATATACTTGTACTCAAACCAGAGGGTGCCTTCTTTCGTAAAGCCATAGTAAAAGCATTTGAATCATTGGCTGAGTTCGAGGAGAGTCATTTTGCCTCCAGAAAGAGCCGATGCATCTTCACTCATTGAAATACATCAGCGTCGGCTAGGTTGACTTTCCTCTAGATGATCGGCTAGGAAAGTTAGAGAGGACAAGGGGGTCCTAGGACTGACTTTGGAGGTATAGATGTTTAACTATAATTGTATGAACCACTAAGGATCACCAATGTGACTGACAAGTTGGCTAGCCGATAGCTTATTTACCACTTGATGGAGCAGTTGATAGGTGGCTCCAAGAAGATACTGCCCCAAAGGGATCTAGCATTGATCAGCCAAGCTCTCCGCTAAGCATTGCATGTTGGTCGTCAAACCAAGGGTTGAACCACCAAAGACGAACTGGTTCAACCACGGATTCAAGAACACAACATGCTCCTAGTCATCAATTGGTTTGAAAGTCATGCTGTGCAAGGATATGTATTTAGTCCACCCTCTGATGTTTTTGGTGTTCAGCCAATGAGTGGGTTTGAATCGAAGGATGGATAGATTTAAGTAATGTGTGGTGTTGAGGCAAGTCAACATGATGACATCCATCAAAGTGGGAGTCATCGGCCTATGTCCAAACATGAAAGCATTTGGGCATCTGACCGAAAGTAAGAGGCCGATGTGAGTAGAGCCACATTCTTTTTGAAATCGGCTAAGGAGAGGTTGATATAATGGATGATTTACATGTCCTCCCAAATTGATTTTTTGGAAGCTGATACTCTTAAGTACCAATTCCTCCATCCTAGAAGTCTACTAGGTGAAGATCTAAAGTCATGGGTGAGTTTTTATAGGGGATTCGTTATGTTTCAGAATTGATAAAGTCTATTGGATTCTCACTGCCCTTGGGGCCCAAATAGAAGAGACCCAGGTGGTCGGCAATTGGAAATAAGAACCTGAGGAAGAATAGATGAAGAGACGGGATGGACCAAATCTATCTAGAATGTAGTGCAGAGGAGTGAATAGAAGATTATCTCAGCAACTTCGGTTGTTGACGCCATCGTGCAAGGGAAAATGAGAAGATCTTCAATGGAGCAATCTGCAGATATTCGCCTTTGGTCATCGGAGCACATCGAGGTTTTTGGGTCTCTGGTGAAGAGGAGGCGTGAAGAAGAAGGATGAAGGGGCATAATGCTTTATGGAGGCATGATGACCTAGTGGGAATCTAGGCTGATTAGGTGCTATTTGTAGGCTGTATTGGGCCATCTGGGTTTGTGGAGAATTCCAATGGCTCGGAATTTTGATGTTCGTTAACAAACTTTGAAATTGGGTGGTATGTGTTAATACCAGAATTTGGTTAGCCTGCAGATAGGATCAGCTGATGAAGGGAAGACTGATTGGCTCATAGAGGGAAGCTAATTGACATAGTAAGAGAGCCGATCAAATGGGTTGAGCATGGACTCGGTCTGGTTGAAGACAGAAGATTATCCAGGTGGGACCAAGTCTGAGGAGGAGTTGTGAGAATCATGGCATGATGCTTTATCTATATAGAATATGTAATGTAAGCTAGACAATTTTAATTAGCTTTATTACTACTCATATATTAGTTTCCTTATATGTTTACGACATATTGTCACAGGGCTGTCTATAATCACATCGGACTCTTATAAATCCGGGGCACAAATATGGACCCCCTAGAATCTATCAAGAGATAAATAAAATCATACACAATATAACTTCAGTGCATTGCCACCCTACCTCATCTAGGTTTTTACTCCGGCAGGTTCTAGCTCTCAACATGAGGCTGTATTATAAGGGGTAAGTCCCGCCATTATAATAGTTTGTTTTGCTCTATCTAAGGGTGCAATGGTCAGGTCTGACCTCTTAGTCTGATCAAGTGTACCGGCATCACGTTCGTGCGAGGCTCGTCGGTACATCGGTCTCCCTTCGCCATCCTGGGTATCATGCTACATCGGTTAGGTTTGACCAATGAGATCGGAGGTAGTGGATTGAGCCGTTGGCCTAATGGGTTCTCGTGTGGCGTTTCGTCGGAGTGAGTAGCCGGTAAGTTATCATTACCACGCATGTCATATCATTTTTGCACATCGTCTAACAATTAATCTGCTAGCACGCGATCCGGTCACATTAGATTCGACCTAATACTCTCTATGTTATGTCTGGTATATCAAGTTCACATCTGACGGGGGTTGGCGTTGAGATCTAGAGGGTTTTCTTCCCTATCAGCTCGGATAGCCGATAAAGTTAGATATAGGCATGCGTCGGATATTCGGCTAATAAGCAGCCGATGACCTTACCCTTTCCTTTTTTGTCATTACGTTTGATCAAGTCTCCGTCGTCTCTGTACCATTAGCCTTGGCCTCAAACAGTGTTGGTTCGATCCGATCTATTAAGGTTGGTTCTAACAGTGTCGTTACGGTGATCGTTGGTCTTCGTTACTTCTTAGGGGATTAGGTCCCATTCCACTATTTTGTAGCCTACCATTTGGGGAGCGTCATTGTCTCTTTGGCCGATATGTCTTGTATTTTATTCCACACATCTATTACTTACGATTTTATTGGCTTTTCAGCCTATGCTTGAGCATTTCCTTCTTATCGGCACCTAGCCGATAGGGTGAACCGTATCGGCCTATTGATCGATTGGCTCGTAGATTTTATCTTCTATCTCCTTGTCAATAGCAAAGTAAATTGACTAGCATGGCCTCAAACCTCAAAAATTAAAAACCTACACTAGAGTTAAATAGATCTCCCAAGCCATTGCATGACCCTCCCCGATTGAACTTCCACCGGCTCATTCATGACTTCGTTCGGTCCAATCGACCTCCGCGAGATTTGGCGACCAACAGCTATCTCCGTGAAATATAATCCTACAACATTAAAGAGCATAACATTGTAAGTCCAACAAAATTGGTTTCATCAAATTTGGAGTTACTACAAATTTCCTATGGATTTTATAAACTATGGTTTATTTTGTGGTAATTATATAATGCACCAAATTTTAGAGGCATCTTTTGTACTAAGTGTGCCACATTTTATTTTACAGAATTAAAGGACATATTTTTTGAATCTACTGAAATTTGGTTCATCCCATTTGGAGCTAAAATTTTGCACATTTTTCATTTGAACAATTAGCCATTTCCTTTATTTTCTTTTTCCTATGTTTTACCCAGCAGACCCCACATGGTAGTGACCGAGAGCAGGGCAGCCTTGGCCACCAGCCATGTTTGACCTGGCCGGCGGCGAATGGTGAGGAATCTCGCGATGCTGCCAAAAGGAAAAGTGTAGAGAATATCGTGGCGAAGCTAGCAGTGGTGCATGCACGGTGAATGGTCATCGGAAACGTTAGCGGTGGCTGTGCAAGCGGCGGTGGATTTCAGCATGCACATGCATGTTGGGTTTCGGCTTGGATCATGCCAAACTGATACATGCATGTGGCGTCTAGGGGTGCTAGGATGCTTATAGAATGTGGAATGATGCGTCCAGGCTGGGACAGCAATGGCGGCTTCGGAAACGTCTTGGCGACGACGGCTGGGTGAATGACGATGGATCGATCAACTCGATGAACATGCATGCATGTATGTGCACGGTGTTAGTAGCCTCCTAGGGATGGTGCATGTGCAAGGAATCGAACTATAGCTAACCATGGATAGAGGAATCGAAGAATGAACCCAGCGGCCGAAGTTAGGGAAGAAGACCGCGTTCTGGTGTTCCAGGGCTCCTTGGCTTCATGTGCTTGGGCTTCTAGGTGCTTGTGAGCTGGCGAAGCTACCCGCGAAGTGGCTCAGCCGGATCTGCTATGTGCAGGTAAAATAAAAACGAAATGGTGGCGGCGGCGTTCGGTGCATAGCCACAGACGTCGGTGGTGAGGCCAGCGTTCCAGAGAAACGGTTGCATGCTAGTGTTCAAGGCTGGCAGTGTTAGAGAGAGTATAAAGAGTGCATAGTGTTTTATGGTTCAGAAGGAGAAGGTGCTCACTAGGTAGAGCGGAAACGACAAAAATGGCTCAGGACTGAAGACAAAAATGACTCGGACTCGAAAATCCAAATCGCTCGAGGCGCGAGGACTTAGTTCCTCGATCACGTTTTCACGCGCTCTCCGAGCCAGCCCACAGACTTCGACGTGCATCTTCTCTCTTTTTCAGCCTTGGGCCCAACAAAAAATGGTTTTGGTTTGAGATTTTGTGTGCATTGCTGCTCCTGCGGTAGAGCAATGGTTGATCAATGTGCTGATAAAATGGCTAGGCATTTGGCCTTTTGGTTTAAATTTGGCAAGCCTCCAAAGTAGGGTTAGCTGTTAAATGTGGTCACTTAGGGGATTTGCCACTATCATTTTATGTGATTTCTTCTGAGATTTGGATTTGGATTTCTTCTGGTTAGTGGTAGATTACTTGGTTAACTTGTTGGCCAACATGCATAGGGAGATGAGCTATGGGTGAATTTTTGTGAGGTTGCAAAGTTAGCATGTCGTTGAAGTTATTCTCAGCTCCTGGAAACTAAGTTTTAAAGCTGAACTAGTTTGGCTTTTTAGGTACTTTATTTCGTTGGGTCAATCTTTGATTTAAAATATGGCTAAAATTTTGTGCTAGAAGAACGTGTGTTGTACAAGTTGGCCAACATGCACACCAAGCAGAGTTAGCGTTTAATTATGGTAAAATGTGAAATAGATAAGTTGTTATTGTTATTTTCTATTTTGGTGTCGATTTGAATTTTCCCATGATTTTATGTGACTCCTATTATTTTTAGAATTTTCTTTAGTTCACTTATATGCATATAAACCCTATAATACATGTGCAAATAAGAGCAAAAACAGTATAAATATACATGCAGCAGCACATGAAATGATCTTTCATTCAATTGTACACTTTATTATGTGACTTTTACGCTACTAGAAAAATGGTCCTCGATCCAATCAAGAGAAACATCAATATACTGAAGATCCAGTATCATTATTATAGGTTTATAACACCGGTATTAATGTTATTCTTAAGTATCGGTTGTATACTGAACATCCATGCATTAGTATCGATTGATGTTACCAATTTATAATAATGTTATCAATTATATTAGCATCAGCTAGAGACATTAACCTTTACTAATATGTAGTTATTAGTATCAGTTGGTACTAAAGATATTTTAAATCCTTCTTTCTCCTTTAGCTCGACAACTTCATAAGCAAATAACATCTTTATGGTGATTTAGGAGGAACTACAAGGTGCTACTAAAATTTTTCGTGAATTTTTTTAAGTGATTTCACTCATCCAAAGGCTTCAAAAGGGTACTAACTTCATCCTCAAAGAGATAATTTATTTTTAGCTATATATATATATATAGCTCATCATCTCAAAAATATATGAAAGTAGATGAGAAAGAATAATTCTTTTAACAAAATAAGAGTATGTCTTAATATTAAAAATAGAGATAATCTATTATTTCATAATAGAAAATATAGTAAACATATGATAAAAAGGTTAAACAAGAGGAAGCAAATAAATATTATAGAAAAATAGAGGAAAAAGTATTAAAAATTAGATAAAATAGAAGAAATAGTGTAGGTCATAATATGAAAAATACAAGACATCTATGGCCTAATAGGAAGAAGAAGGAAAATATGTTCGAAAAAAAAGGGAGATAAGAAAAGATATAGGGAAAATGGAGAAAAAAGTATAAAGGGTTAGAAAAAATAGAAAAAACAAGAGATTGTGTTAATATTAAAAATATAGGAAATATAACAAAATAACAGCATGTCGTATTTGATATTTTTATAGGGAGCTCTGTTAGTTAGTTGTGCTACTGGCATAAGGGAGACGTAGCCAGATTTGTCCACAGTTTTGTAGATTCTGCCGATCAAAGTGCATGACATAAAGGTGAGCAATACTCTTCATCCACTCAAAAAAATTATTAATTTTCTTAAATAATTATTTACTCGTAATATAGATGAACCGGCAACAAATGTACAACATGAACCGACAATCGAAGGAGTTCATCGATGGCGTGCATTATTTTCTCAGAGTGGCCGATGCCCATAAGTCTAAAGGTTCATATGTTTTCTATGTAAAAAATGCAATAACTAGGTGTGCTCTTCCTCAATGATTCTTTGTAGCCATTTCTTACACTTAGGATTCATTGACCAAGCACAGAGAGTGAGGGGTTACAATGGAAGAAGAAGAAAAAGATAGCAACATTTGTTACTCGACTCAATACGATGGCTTTGCAAATACTACAAAGGCAGAAGGAGATGTAGAAGATGACAGTGAAAATGATCTTGGTTAGATATTGCATAATACAAAGAAAGGCTGTAAAAGTGAAAAAGAGCTTAAGAAATTGGAGCGTATGTTAATGGATCACAAAACGTTTTGTACCCAGTGCAAATAGGGGTATAAAAAGTTGGGTACCACATTAAAATTCTTGCAATTAAAGCAATAAATGATGTGGTTGACAAGGCATTTAAGGAGTTGTTGAAACACATAAAGATTATTCTTTCGGAGTGTAATGAATTGCCCATAACAACACATGAAGCAAAACAAGTAGTTTGCCCTCTAGGACTAGAAGTCGAGAAGTTACATGCATGTCCCAATGTTTGTATCCTCTATTGTGGTGACGAGTACGAGAACCTAGATGCATGCTTGGTTTGTAAGGTATTGTGATACAAGATCAAACAAGATGATCCCAATAATGTTGAGGGACAACCTTCAAAGAGACACCCCGTTAAAGTCATGTGGTATTTCTCTATAATACTATGTCTGAAGCTATTGTTTAGGAACAAAGCGCATGCTAAAATAGTGTGCTGGTACATAGGAGAATGTAAACAAGATGTGATGTTGAGACACCCCGCCGATGGGTCCCACAGGTGAAAACTTGACAGAACGTTCTTAGGCTTCAGAAATGACACAAGGAAAAGTATCTACAACATTCCTCCTTGGATGTACAGGAAGCAAAAGTATAACATAATGCCGGTGTTTCTTTAAGGCCTAAAGCAACTTAGTAATAACATTGATGTGTAAGACCATTGGTTGAAGAACTACTATTGTTTTGGAACGAAGAAGGTATCTCGGTGTGGGATGAGGACAAACAAGAGTAATTTAACCTATGAGTATTATTGTTCATAACCATCAACGATAGGCTTAGCACTAGGCAAACTATAAAGACTAACAAACAATGGGTCTAGGATATGCACCCATTATTTAGATAATACTAACAATACTATAGGAAGGTTGTGTACATGGGGCATCGTCGATTTCTTATTGTCAACCATTATGTACGAAAGAAAGGCAAGTATTTCAAAGGGAAGGCAAACCATCGTACTAAGCCAATGCACCATAACAGGAAAATTATATTTGTTATGGTGAAAGATCTAAAAGTAGTATTTGAAAAGAGACCTGGCAACCAATATGTCCTAAGTGAAAACGGTCATGCGGTGATGTGGAAGAAGTTTGTTTTTTCGAATTATCTTATTGGAAAGTCTTAGAGGTCCACAACGCAATTGATGTGATACACCTCACTAAGAATCTTTGCATGAACCTGCTAGGCTTCCATGTGAAGTTCAAATATACAATTAAGCACGGCAAGATCTAAAACGTATGAAACAATGCAAAGACCTTCATCAAGAAAAAGATATAGAAAGAAAGTCATTAATTACAACCTGCTAGCTACACTCTTAGCAAGCAAGATAAGGAAAACATGTTCAAATGATTGTACAACATCAAGGTCCCATACAAATACTCGCTGAATATAAAGAGAATAATAAACATAAAAGAGAAGATATTCACAAACCTAAAGTCTCATGACTGCCACATGTTCATGAAACAATTCCTTCTTATTATACTTAGAGGTATTCTTAATATTATTGTCCAGACAACAATAATAAAGCTGTGTGCATTTCTCAACTTAATTTCCTAGAAGGTCATAGATCTAGACAATTTAATAAGCCTACAGACTATCGTGGTCCAATGTCTTGTCAGCTTTAAAATAATCTTTCCACCATCCTTCTTCAACATCATGACGCATCTTCTCACTCACCTTATCAAAGAGATTTGTATTCTCGGTCCTATGTACCTACACAGTATGTTTCCTTTTGAGAGGTATATAGGCATCCTAAAGAAGTATGTTCATAAACATTCTCATTCGCTAGGATGCATCGCATAGGGTTATAGAACAGAGAAGGTCATTGAGTTTTGCGTAGACTTAATTGACAACATTAGTCCAATCGGGGTCCCCGAATCAAGCCACGAGGGGAGACTAAGGGGAAAGGGCACACTTGAAAGAAAACCAATAATGATTGTAAATAATGATTTATTCCGTAGTGCACATTTCACAGTTTTGCAACAATCTTTATTGGTGGCTCCATACATCGAAGAGCACATGACGATTGTACACTCCAAAAACAAGGGGAAGTCCATTGCCTAGATTACACGTCATCATATTGATACTTTCACTGCTTGGTTGTGAGAATATCTCATGGGTAATGGGTCGATTGATGAACAACTAACCTGGTTGGCGAGGGGGCCATCTTGCTCAATCTTGACATTCTAAGGATACAAGATAAATGAGTATACATTTTACATAAGAACCCAAGACAGAAAAAGCACCAACCAAAACAATGTTGTCCGTATAGATACCATAGATAATAGTGGGATAAACAACACATAGTATGGTTTCAATGAGATATGGTAACTTGTATGGTCCTTTGAAGGTCCTTCTCTTTCGGTGCCAATGGATAAGGCCGACTGGTGGAAATGTTATGGTTGATGAGTGCGAGATGATGACAGTTGACCTTAAAAAGATTGGGTACTCAGATGAATCATTCATCCTAGCCAATGATGTGACTTAAGTTTTCTATGCGAAGGACATGTCTAGTAAAGCAAAGAAGGGGATATCTAAGCAAACGAGAAAGTGCTTGATAAGCCAAAGTGTCATATGGTTCTCCTAGAATAAATGAAAATCTTCAAAGTTGAGGACAAGACAGATAGTTATTATGATCAATTTGACGGATAACACCCGTTAGTAGTGGTAGTTGACTCTAGCCTCCTCCTAGTAAATGAGGATACTCTATACTTATGCCAGAATCATAGCTATAGGACATTCGTAAAAAAAAGTTTGTTGCCTTTGCAATCATGTCATAAGATTGTAGTGCGTTATTTTAATATTTATAACCTCCTATTTTTACTGTAATATTTAATAAATGGAGTATACTATTATGCATATTTTTACTGTAATATTTAATAAATCGAGTACACTATTATGCATATTATATCAGTCGACTTTGCTAACAATAACAAATCTTACAAAATCAGCATTGATACGAGTCCCCACATCTCAACACACTATATTTATCCTACATTTACTATTTTTAAAATTAATTATCCTAATTTTCGTGTTTATGATATTATTTTTCATAATTTTCTAGTTTTTCAAATTAATTTGTTATACTTTTCCTATTTTTGAAATTGTTTACCATATTTTAACTACTTCAAAATATTTTGTATCTATTGCAAAAAAAATCGGCTAAGGGAGAAGTCTTAAGTACCGGTTGTTAATATCAACCAAAACTAAAAAAAATTTGGTCAAGCAAAAAAACTATTTAGTACCGGATGTTGTTAACAACACTACTAAAGAATTCAGTTTTACTCCGATTATTAACACACTCTTTAGTATCTGTTGCTATTAACAACTAGTAAAGAGGGATGGTACATATAAACCATCCCCTCATCTTCTCCAATATAAGTCCCTAGATTTTGGATTTATTGTAGTTCTTCTCATAACATCTTCATCGATAACAACACTATCACTAGCACCATCGACACTGATGCCGCCGCGCCCACCTTCCTACCGACGACGCATCCCTCCACGCATCCCTAGATGAGCTATTTTTATATATGCATATCACACTATATTTGTATATATGAATTGTTTTTATAATTCTCAAAATTTGTAGCAAATTTTGTGGCAAACAAATGGTTTTTATATATTTGTATCTTATGTTTTTTATACATTAACTATTATTATATATTTGTATTATTTATATTTGTATATATAATCCCATTATTTAAATTTGTATATATGAATTTGCATATATGAATAGTATTCTCCCACTTGCCGATCCAACATAGTGTATGTTGAAATTAAAATATCACACGCTTATGAAGTATATGCACCCTTGTCACACTATTTTTATCAGGAGAAGAAAGAAAAAATAGGTCAATAAAAATGTAAATAAAAAAATATGTGTTAACATATAATACTACATAAAATGTATATTAATTTATATTTCCTATATTATCCTACTAGGTAAGATCAAAGGGTCAATGACGAAAAGTTCCTCTTGGACCAAATTGCATAGGATAGTGCCAGTACAACTAGGGCAATGGGGATGAGTATTGTAGTCAATACGTTAATAAAGCCACTAGAGGTGAGGAGGGACCGACCCAACAATGAATTAGGATATGAGGAGGACAATGATGAGGAGGGTAGAAGGCTAGGACGAAAGTGAAAGAAGATGGAAGTTGGAGGAGAGGTATATTATAATTGAAGTGAAAGAAGATGGCGAACTAGTTGCTCATGTCTCTACTGCAAGGAAGTTCATGTCTCAGTGTGGTTATATCATGAGGGATCACATGCCGATCAGCATATAGAAATGGCGGTTCCACAAGGACGGTGATCAAAATGTGCTCTCGCAGTCACATAAGGACATTGTGGATAGCGCTTCTACAAAACTTCACTCTCGATGTCCTTGTGGCAAAACAACTTGAAGTAAAGGAGTGGACTTTTCAGACACAATTTCACACTTTCAAGAAGAACATGCACAAAAAAACTATATCCTAAAGGGCTAAACATTCAATTTCAATGCGTACCCAAAGCGACCATAGGACGCATTTGTCGAATACAAGTCATCAAAGGAAAATGGAAAGAAGGTGGCGCTGAACAAAGCCAATGTCACCTAGAAAAAATATTTTCATAAGCTAGTATTGAACGGTTATAAAAAGGCGACTGCTAACTGGCAGAAGATGGAAGATGCTTTAGAGGCAAGGGGTATCGATCTAGCCACAATCGACTAATCAAAGCACTGGTACTATGCTCATCGTGGCATCCTTAGTGCAAAAGATGGCTCCCTCATATTTAGCCCAGAAATACGAGATGCATCACATCATCTTATGGATGTCCTAGAGTCCTCTTCGTAGGGTACATTCAAGCCTAATAGAGAGAAGGACGAGCTTATAATGGCCCTGTAGAATCCCAAGCACCTAAGATGAACGTGCGAAAAATGCCTGGTCTCATGGAAGTATGGATTTCGCGAGAACATTGACCCACGCAGGAGTCATAAGACAAGCAAGTCTAAATAGGATGCTAGAGTTCGGATGTTGGAGCAGTAGATCCTAAAGATCAATCAAAGAATGACCGAAGAGGTGGAAAGGTAGGTCTTGCTAGCACTTAGCGAGACCTAGCTACAAATCAAGACTAATCCTAACATACTGCTTAGCCCCTTAGGCCATCAAAACAGCTATTCTTCTACAGAGCAAGTAGCTAATCAGACCAACAAAACTGCAGCGCCGCCACTGGTTGACGAATCACACTACCCAATATATGAAATCACGCTACGACCATCATGTGAGCTACATTATTCCCTTCAAGAACCTATCCATTAAGGTATGCTTGTTGTTTGTATATCTCATTTTGTAGTTTGTTATATGTCATGAATATGTACTAGTTAACTTCATTTCTTGTAAACTTCATTTCTTGTAAAGGTGGCGTATGGCATGGCCATACAAGTGAGCAAGGCCAAACAATCCACTGCATATCAATTCCAGTTGGCTACTCGAAGGTGGAGGTGGAGCAAGTCTACGAGGGCTTTGAGGATCTTGAGCTAGACTTCCCCGGAGTTGATAGGGAGTGGACACGAGGAGAGGCCTTCCACTATATCATTTTATGGCACAAGTGCTTCATCATGATTCCTAGGAGAGTGGCAGTGTTGATTCCTACCGGAGGTCCCCCACCGTCTTCTTCCCAACATTGGTCTTCACCGTCTCCTTTACAATCTCTGTCTCCACCACCATAGTCGCTGGTATGGGCAAGAAACCGACCCTATCTCCACCAAATCAAAAAGGTTGCCCTCACCTCCTCCTGCGCCGTCAAGATATTAATAAAAGAAGAAACAGTCATTGGACGAGCAGAAAAAATCTATACCAAACAAAAGACAGTAAGATAATCAATACCAAAGAAAAGACCATACGATATGACTAACGAGGAGACTAAAACAGAAGTATCTAGGCAGGAGAAGGAGCATTTCAAGTAGCAAAGTTTAGAGAAAAATGCTCCACTAGACCCAGACCCACCAACAAAGGCATTTTTTCAAAAGATGACTGAATGAACAAAGAAGATCTTATCAAACTACAAATGCTTGCTCCTCAAGTCCTATCACAAGAAGAAAAGTGTGCAGTCTAGTGTTGTTCCCTAACTCAAATAGCAAGCAATACAAGCGGTTGACCTGATGCCATCTAATTGGAAAATTAATCTGCAGCAGTTTATAGAAGATATAAGTCACACCAAAGATCAACTACTAGAGGTGGCCACTATCGAGATGGTATCACAAGCTACTATCAAGCATCGATTTAAGCTCGGCAAACCACTTGTCAAACAAGAGCTAGTAAAGACCCTACCAACACAGATGTACCAATACCATAGCTGGTACATGGAACAGTTAAGAAAAGCTAGGGTTATATTCGCTATTTGTATTAAAAACAATGATTACTTCCATGAGGAGTCTAAGATATGGGTGGTCTTTAAGGACATATATGAAGTATACCATCCAGATCCCCTTAACCCCTCTCTTGTCAATTGCTAGGTTTAGTAAGGATCGTTTTATTCTTTACCTTAGTCCATTCGTATGTATCATCGCTCCATTTACCATGTGCGAACTACCTCAATTCCTTTTTATGTGGTGTAGAATGGAGATTCATAGATGTTGTAAGGAGAGGTACTTTAAGTTGGGTTTTATGACTCCGTAGTTATTAACGAAAAGATTGTACGGGAATTTCCATAGGAAATAGAGATAAACATTCACAAATTCATAGCGCAGCAAAATTAAAAGACACTCATACTTTTGTCTTACAACTTTTGCGCGGCTACTACGTTTGTGAATTCATTCACCATTTTGCACAAGACATTAACACTAATAGAGATATCCAAGTACGGAAACACCATTCATATATAATTTATGATTTTCTCATTGTGTTAAATTATTAATTTAACATATTTACATTTTTTGGGAAATAACGTATGAAGCAAAAATTGCTCGAACAACTCATGGAATTTATTATGAATAAGATCGTTGATCCATCTAGAGAATTCCACGATGATTGACGCATTATTCGGCATCAAGAACAATCCTCTTATCTTTATATATTCATAATATATTGATTGCACATATTTAATTCTAATTATACATAACTAATACCCACAATTATATATACGCAATACTATAAACATATACATATATATAAATACATATATGTATATATATGTATATGTATGTATGTGTATATAATATATATGTATAAAGTAGTACATTAGTAAAGAAAATAACAAATAAGCACTATGGAAAAATAAATAGAAAAAAACAGTGTATAAAATATTTTTGGTCAGGTTATATTTTGTCTTTTTCTCATATCTATTATTGAAGATTTCCCATTATTCTCAAGTTACATGTAATTAATGTGTTTGCTCCATACAAGAAAGCCAAATAAAACAAGATAACACATGGCACATAAGACAATCATACATCACTTTTATAATTTATTTTCATTTGGTCATACTGAAAGTAAATTTAAAAAGAACATATCGTGCAATAGGAGTAGAAGGTTTTATTTTGGGATACCGGATCATATCGTGCATAGTGTCTTAGTTCAAACAACTCTATCTATATTTCGTTTGACCTTGCTAGTATAGAATTTAGTTGCTCGAGTGAACTCCTAATTGTGGTTGGTGAAATCTACCACTACACCATGCCTCAAAATTCTAATCTGCATGTCTGTCCGCAAAGACTATATACTGCCAGACTGAAGAAAAGCTTTGCCGACAGAGTGTCCATTAGGACAACTGCTGTTGGCAAAAGTCTTTCCTGACAGATAAATATGTGCCAACTGATAGGTTGGCACTCTTTTTTTACTTTGATAACAGACAATCTTTCCTGACAGACAGACTTTTACCGTCAGATGGTGTGGCATGAATGTTAACCTTTGCTGGCAGATAATATGACACCAAGAATTACAATGTCAAAAAAAACCAATCTTATTATAATAACCAACAGATGACAAATTATAGCAACCATCAGAGGTGCGCACCGAGGGAAGCGCGAACACGAGCTGACAGAGGTCCCATACGGTTGCGCGCGGACACGCCGAGGTCTAGAAAATCTGCTTAGCTCACTGACGGAGATCTGATGTGATGGCACACAGACACGCCGAGGTCTAGAAAATCTGCTTAGCTCCAATATAGGTCCTTCAGATTCGAGATGTCTTCATTAGGTTGCTAGAGTTGCAAGCATACTAGTCAATACCTCTAATTGTTATGGAAAACAGATAAAGTTAGATCTCGAGCCAATTGATCGATAGCCCGTTACCGACTATACTATCTGCTGGAAGTAATGATAGGGTTAGGATAGTGATGGACTTTAAGTCTGATGCACCCCTGCTATCAGCCGGTGGCCGATAGCAACTATAGCGCTTATACATCGGCTAGAAAACTGATGATAGTATAGGCGAATAGCAAGGAATGAAATAAAAAACTCATCAACTGTAGAGCCAATGACCGTCATGAACAGAATACGCAATAAGCGTTAGAGAACGACCGATCTTCTAAAGAGACGAAACCCAGCGACCAGTGATGACGGTTCCATTAGAGCTAGTTTTCATAGATCAGACTAAATCGAGATAATATAAGGCTAAGACTAATGGCACCGCAACGACAAGAGCTAGATTAGATATAACGACGAAGGAATCAGTTGAACCCATCGACTGCTATCGGCTGTAGGTCTGACGTAGCTATATAAGTAAACTCATCAGCTAGTTCAGTCGATGGGGGAAGCAACACCTGCTAAGTCTCGATGCCAAATCACATAGAACCAGATTGATCGCTAGCAAATTAACCGTTGGCAAGATATATGTATATCAGCTAAGAAGCCGATACACTAGGCACGAGACTCAGTGTATGGACAACTAATCGATTAGTCGCTTCGATAAAATGTCATGAAAAGACCTATTGACCTATGGCTCAATCCACTATTAGCAGTCTAGTAGGTCAAACCTAATCGATCTAGCACGAGACCGATAACGATAGAAGAGCACGATAAGTCCATAGAACCCATGAGAACATGATATGATGTATTCAATCGAATCTAACGCTTCAGCCTTACACAGAGCGGATACACCAGTATAATAGCGAGACTTACCCCTTCACCGAAGATTGGACTTAACCAATGCAGCCTCGCATCAAGAGCCAAAACCCGCTGATAAAAAACCTCGACAAGCTAGGGTGGTGATGTGCCGATATTGTATATTGATCTATATTCAATTGTAGACATATTATCTTGCCTTGAGAACTTAGAGAAGTTTGGTATCTTGTATCAGCATGGTAACGATACTCTATCAAACCGCTTAGGATATGGAGGCCAATACACGAGATTTTCCATCTTTGGTTTCAAGCCAAACTATTCCTTCATCACTTTAGATATCTTTGCAGTCCTCTCATCGTCTTCATCGTGTTACTCCTCGAGCTAAACATAGCCATCGGACTAATTGAGCATCATCATCTATGTACTAATATTTATCAATCTATGAACTGGTGACTCTTGTGTAGTTAATCCATCCACTTTTTTCCTTATCAAGTCTTAAAGCATACTTGTCAACCCTTCAGTTTGATCAATTAGTACATGACATATAGCAACTAATTCTAGGATGGATTTCTGTGAACTTCAAGATGCAGGTTTAGTTATTTCACCGATCAGAGTTGGTCTTAAGAATGATTTCTTTTATATCAATCCTTCATCATGCTAAAAGATTGCAAGCACAACTTCTCAAAATCCCTCAAAGATTGCTCCAGCTGCTGCCTTTGTGTATCTATGAAAGTCTTCCAATGCGATTAAAATAATAATATCTTCGTCGAACAAGCATGCCTTAGCATCCACTTCTTTCTCAAACATATTGATTGAAATTTGAGTCCCATTAGACGTGCCAAAAAATATTTTCACGTGCTTGGGAAAGATTGGACCGAGGGAAAGTGCGCGCCAAGGGAAAGTGCGAGAGTGAGCCAATGGAGGTTTGATGCAATGGCGCGTACACACATAGAGGCTCAAGAGATCTGCTTAGCTCCATCGCAGGTCATTCGGCTTCGATGTGTCTTTGTCGGATTGCTGGAATTGCAAGCGTGCCAGTCAATTTGACCTATAATTGACAAGGACGACAGATAAAGCTAGATCGTCGAGCCAATCTACCGATAGAACGATACGGACTCCTGTTATCGGCTAGAAGTGTCAATAGGGTTAGGACAACCATCGGTTATGAGTCCAATGCACCCATGCTATCGACTGGTGGCTAATAACAACTTTAGCGCTCATACATTAGCTAGAAATCCGATGACGGCATAGGCAAATAGCGAGGAATGAAATAAAAGACTTATCGGCTAAAGAGCCGATAATGCTAGAAACAGAATATACAATATGCGCTAGAGAGCAAGATCTAATCTTCTAAAAGTACGAGACCCAACGGCCACTCAAGACAGTACAATTAGAGCCGGTCTTGATAGATCGGACCGAACCGAGACAGTATGAGGCTAAGACTAATGGCTCCGTAATGGCAAGAGTTAGATTGGACATAATGATAGAGAGACTAGGTGAACCCATCGGCTATTATCGGCTGAAGGTCTGATGCAGGCATATAGGGAAACTTATCGGCTAGCTTAGCTAATGAGGGAAATGAAACCTACGAAGTCTCGATGCCAAATCTAACAGAACAAAATCAATCACTAACGGATTAATCACTAGGCACAATATATGAATATCGGCTAAGAAGTCAATACACTAGGCATGAGGCTCAGTTCATAGATAACTCATCAGTTGGCCGCTCCAATGAAACGTCACATAAAGACCCATCGACCTATGGTTGTGTACTATCAGCAGTCTACTAAGTCGAACCTAACTGATGCAGCACAAAACCAATGACAACAGAATAGCATGATAAATCGATAGAAACCACGTGAACATAATGTGATGTATCTATTAGCACTCTCAGCCCAAGGCTGCATCGATTAATTCTGATCTGTGGCGAAGAGGTAAGTTCCACCACTATTTTGATGTATCCATTCTATCTAAGGCTATATTAGTTAGGTCCGATCTCTTAGTCTGATCGAGTGCATCATATCACATTTGCATGGTTCTATTAGCTTATATCTTCATAGAATTCCTCATCGGCTTAACAAGTCTATGGGTTCGTCCATTCCTTTCATTCGCGCGTTCGATCTAGCCTCTCGTATCTTCAGAAGATTGGTTCTCATTCCTTACTACTCATCGTATATTCTATTTGGAGCATCATCGGCTTTACAGCCGATGGGTCATTTATCTTATTCCTTGCTATCCACACATGATGCTACTAGCCGATAGAAAGATTACACATACTACTCATCGACAAATGTATTCCAAAGTGGCATCGGCTCCATAGCCGATAGGTTAGTTATCTTATTCCTCTTTATCTGTTTATGCCATCATCGGTTTTTCAGCCAATGAAAGAGTACTACAACCTCTATTGGCAATCAGCCGATAGCAAGAGTCTAAATAGTGCCTATCGACTACTTTATTTTGTAGCGCCATCGGCTCTACAGGCGATGTGTGTTTCATTCTCTTTATCGTCATTTACCTATAGCTTCATCAGCTTTTCAGCCGATGGATGAGTGTTTTTGCCTCTATCAACAGTTAGCCGATAGTAGGAGTGTATCAGACTCAGCCGGTAATTATCTCAACCCTATCGATGACTAGCTAATAATAAGAGTTCGTATCGGCCCATCGACCGACTAACTCATCGGTTTATCTCCTTCTCAATTGCAGGGTCAAATAAACTGACACACTCGCAACTCTACTAACCCCGACGAAGAGAACTTAAAGTCGAAAGACCCGTACTAGAGCGAAGCAAATCTCCCAAGTCTCAACGTGTTCACGCACCATCAAATTGGACCTCCGTTGACTATCGTCGTGCTTCCTCTCGATGCCCGATCCACACGCGCGTGAACAATATCCGATCCGACTAAGAGATAAAAACCTAACCAATGCAACTACACTAGGATAGTAACGAAACTTACCCCTTGGCCAAATATCGGACTTAACCAAAACAACCCCGCATGGAGAGCTAGAACCCGCCAATAAAAATCCTAGATGAGTTAAAGTGACGATATGCCGAGTTAGATTTCAAGTGATCTATATTTATACCCTGGGGTTAACAGTCCAATATGGTTACAGACATCACGTTTTTTTCTAAGAAATTAACAATAAACTTGTCTATGGATATATTTTATAAAAATATAATTACTCTATCATGTTTTTCATGCCTCCTACTCAGATCCGGTCTCATCTAAATAATGTTTCATCTTTGATAGAACCGAATCCATTCTTATCCATCCGATCAACTCTTTCTCTATATCAATCGGCCTATTTTCATAAGCCAATCAGCTCTCTAATCCTGTTTATAAGGCTTACCAAATTTTTGTGTTAATAAAAACCAATGCCAAACATCATAATTATATTAATTGCAGTAAAAAACTTATAATTAATTTTAGAGGACGTGCATGTGAGAGAGGAAAAGAGAATTACTGGCATGCATGTGATTAGTTACGATCTTAGGTTATATCTAATTGACTTACGCTAAATGGTATTTAGTAGCTGTTTACAATCCATTTTAGCCAACCAACTGGTGTAAGTAATATGAGTATATTTAATTGATTGATAGTAAAAAGCTATACTGTTGGTATTACTAATTAATACTTTTATTTTCCTATTTTTTACTAAATAATGTTTATTTACTGTTCATTATTTCTGTAATGCACATACATCATGTATCTCATCTCTAATAAATTTAATGAGTTGTTTCTATATAATCATTATTATTTTAAAAATGACCGCAATGTCATTTATGGGCGAGTGCATGGTGGCGTCAACATTAGAGATGAGGATGGCAGCAAAGTGAAGGACCACGTCATCAGTGGAAAGGTGGACACGCAGCGTGAGGGGCAGCTTCATCATTGGGAAGGTGGGCATGCAGCGTGGAGGACGGTGTTGTTGGTGGGAAAGGAGAAGCGTGTCGCCATTGGTGTGAATGGCATCGGTGTGAAAGATGATAGCTTCAAGAGAAAAAAAAAAACTTAAATCGGAGAAGACGAGCGAATGGTATATATATATACAATCCACACTTTTATATAATAATCAGTACTAAATAGTCATTCTAAAACATTTTTATTCCTAGTTAGTATTAGCAATTGGTACTAAAGATGTATTTTTTAGTTACGTTGTTCATAGCAATCAGTACTAAAAGTTTTTGTAATCGGCCATAGAATCTTCAGTATCAGTTGTAAAATTTAAAAATAGGAAAACTGTTAAAAATAATTTGAAAACCTAGAAAAATTGAAACATAACTAAATTTAAGAAAAAAACAAAATTAGGATAATTACTTTTAAAAACATTGAGGGTAAAAACCTTATGGTTCTAATTTTCTATTCTTTTTCTTTTTTAAACTTTTTTCTTCATGTGTTTCTTCTATTTTTCTATTATAAAAAATCTTATTATTGCTATATAATCTATATTTTTATAATTACTACATATTCTTATTTTCTCAAAAAATTTATTCTTTCTAATCTATTTTTATATATTTTTAAGAGAATAAGGTATACATATATAGCTAACATTTTAGAGCCCTTGGATGAATAAAATCATCAAATAAAACTTTTATGAAAAATTTTAGCGGCACATCACTTCTGTTTCCTCCTTCTAAGGATCTTTAGTATCGGTTAAAAAATACCAACCGGTGTTAATAACTATACAACCAGTTGTAAAGAAAAGATATAGGCTATAACAGTATAAAATAAAATTTTTTCTACTGTGCATACTAAAATATGATGCGAAGAAGGAATCATAGATCATTACAACGAGACACGTAGTGTAGTGGAAGTAGGGTTAGGGAAGTCGATCCAACCACACGTGTGTCGAGGTGATAGATGAAGTAGTTGCTTACCGTGATCTTGATGCCAATCAACGCCGCAACGAGTAGTGCCTCTACCGGTATCCACATGTTTGCAACTAAAACGCCGATTACGGGTGTATTAGCACCCGCAAGTGGCTAGAGTTTGGCTCGGGAGGTGGTGGCTAGGGTTTTACTTAAGGCGAACAGAGATATCTCTCCTTTACATCCACACCTCCCTATATTTAGGCTTTCTCACTTAGGTGTTGGAGACCGTGGTCTAATAGGAGTCTACTTAGATCTCTATCTGAATTGAGCCCTTATCTGAATCACATTCAAAAAAACATGCGATCCTGTAGATTTACGTATATTTGGTCGCGACCTAAAAACGCCTCTGATCACCCTATTAATAGCAGTCTCTAACAAGATATATTAACCCCAAAGTATATGTAAAGATCATATTGATTAAACCTATAATATTCTTATGTTCAAATCTCTTTGCCTTACAATATCAATCGAGCTCAAGGCGAGACTTGTGTTATCCTCTTAATAGCTCAATCACTCTTTCGATCCTACGATAGATTATAAATTTGTGATTGATTCATCAATCATCTTGGCATAGTCATATACTTCCATAATCTATTACAGTGAGGAGTCTAGAGATATCTCTCTTATAAGAGAGGCAAATTTTATCTTATCACTCACATCACACTGTATATTTTATAGCAAACCTAAAAAATACTTTTATAAATATTCTATTATGGAGTAGTGTTTAATATTTTGAAAATAACCTACTATGTATATGGGGAACTATGATGATCTCAAGTACTCTACATAAACACTTCTTGGAATTAACTGATAACCCATAGAATTCCTGTAGTATCTCATCGTGGATCTATCCGATATATGTTCACTAACGTATGTTAGTACTATCAATTTGATATCTTCATACTATGTCCATAAGACATGATCATTAATTAATATATACGTTGATCTTATAATTATATTTGTTCTCATATGATATATGATAAGAGATCACTTAGAAATTACAATATCTAATATTAGGAGTCTCATAAATAAGTCATATCCTTATTATTAATAAAAATAATGTCAATTTTAAAAAACAAATCAATATATTATAAAAATACTATATGATATATATAACATCTCAGGTCATATCACTAATATAGTGGTATTTTCAGCCGGTATTAATATGTTCAATAACATTGGTATCGTTAGTGTTACTAATCGATACTAACAATACTACAATGATCCTGAGCCTTTATACCTGCTACTAAAAACCATCTTTAATACCAGTTTTTTATCAACCGATATATTTGTATTTTAAAGCTCAAGGACAATTTTTCTAATATTGTTAGAATAATCATAAAGTTACAATAATTTATATAGCTCATTACAATTATGACAGTTGTGTGGTTAAACCTACTTGATTTGCAATAATTATAAAATTGTGATGATTTCTAAATATTACGATTTGTCACGATCATAATAATTATATAAGGCTATATCTAATTGATTTAGAGTGAAGATAAGGACATGTGGATTTTAGGCAACCACACTCCTTGTTTCTTTTATATGGTCATGTTGTATCCACCTCATCAACATCTTTCCATCACTAATCTCTGCACATGCCGAGGCTGAGGCTAATCCATCTAGGCATAAATTACGAGGTTGTTGTCAAGCTTGTGACCACATAGAAAAGTTTGATAGATGAATGATGCTTGGTTAGAATTGGAAAACATGACAGATTCTTTTGGCCACACTCTTTGTCTTCTTGATCTCGATATAGCCAAGGAATGCCATTAAATTTAGTTTCCTGGCCAAAGTAACGAAAAAAAATTAATATCTTTCGATTGAGAACCAATGTTTCACCATGGTGACCACGAGCGGCAGTGACGTGCTATCCTCAAGCGTGGCAGTGAGGCGGCTTCCTCCTAAGCGGCGCTCCGGCTCCCCGAGCGAGGGGGTGTCCTCAACTGTGGCAGCTCGCCAGCCCCTCTAGCGTGCCTTTCGTCACAACCCTCATCCAAGCAGATATAACTAAGAGTTTGACTATTGATTAAATTTTTAAAGGTATTGTATATTTCAATTTAACTTCATGGCCACATTAAAAATAAATCTATTATGTAGGTTGTCAAAATTGAGATTCCAAACGAATCACAATTTAGTTTTTTATTAATTCCAAATTTCAGACTATTAAAACATGGAAAAGAATTCAAACAATTACAACTCGATAATTATTAATTATAAATTTTAAAATTATTATATCATAAAAAATATATTTTTAAATATTAATAACAATAGCCGTAAAAAGTCCTAGATCACTGACTGATATAATGCTTCATAGAGTTAGGTAGGGTATCAGAGTATATTTAGAGTTATTTATGAGCCATTAGACCTTGTCATTATTTATTCAAATTGTAACCTGTGGTGGAGTCGTGAATATATAACTCTGGTTTAAATTATATTGATCATAAATATTACATGGATTTTGGATTTTTAACATGATTTTAGTGAGATTAGGATGTGATGCTGATTTTTGTTTCCTTTAAGCGTGTATTAGGGCATGAATAGTATAATGTTGCGTTTATAGTGGTGGGTGTATGTCTGTCATATAATAAAAAAAGTTAAGATGGCTTTCTATGTTAGTTACGATAGTTTCCCATCTTAATCACAAAACTACAAGTTACGGTGATTTTTCTATCTTAATTACAATCACAAGGTTTAATTATAGAGGGGGTATGAGAGTTACGATCTGTCAGGGAGCCTTCTCTTTTTTTATTTGAGATGGAGTCAGGGAGTTACGATCGTGAAGCGGTAGGCCACAACCGTGCGGCGATTGGGAGGCCTTGGGCGTGCCAGGGAGCCCATGCCGACCGTGCAAAGCGAGCATGACAATCTAGGATATACTCTTATATCCTAACGGTAATTAGTGGCGGGTCCCTCGGTAATTGACAGGAAATTATATCACAAGCGGGCATCACTAATTATATCACAGGCGACCGACTTAGCATAGCTGCCTACGAAAACACGTCTTGGCTGTCTACGATATCTGTTTGGTAGTAGTGTGCGCCGCCAGGTTAGCCGCTAACGCGACTGTCTCGGCGTTGTCGCGAAGCGTGCAGAGTACTCAGCAGTAGACGATGGAATCCGGCCTCCAAGGCTGTTAATGGTGCTGACGATGAGGTTGACGGTGGCGATGTCGAGGCTGGCGTGGATGGAATTGTATCACCTAATTGTTGCATAATGCTCGTTTGAAACTTCTTTGCCGTACTGTTTGTAACATTACTATGGAATGGAGTGTTGTCCAAGTGCTCGGGTATTAAAATGCTTATTATGCTTCTTTATTTGCCATGCTTAGAAAAATGCTATTAAACATTATGGACAATTTAGAAATGTTAAAATAGGCATTTCAATACTTCTCTACTGTATCATTTGAGTATTTGTGAAATCTAAAAATAAAAAAATTGTTTTTGGACATGGGTGACAAATGATGCGTATACGGCTGTAGCTACACACCGATAGTGTGAGTGTTTCCAAATTCTATGTCATCATCTATTGTTTACCGTATAACTTTTTACATTATTAAGTTTTTTAATGTCTAGCCTTATATTTTAATAAGAGTAGTATGTGCAATGCTTATGAGTAAACTATAGTACTGTCTAGAGGAGCTATCCATATGTGTGTTTATGATGGGAGAATGAGTGAACTGTTTCTCTATTTGTGTAATATGTGAGAGGACGCGTGTATTGTTCCACCTTATAGTATGGGCATCTAAGTTTGTCTAATACAACGGTCTAGTGCCTCATAAGAAAAAAAATAGGTGTTTGCCACCATAGTATTAAACTTATGGTATGGGTACACCACCTAACAACTTTAGATTGCTACCTAGGGTGAATTCACACTTATTGTCCCTGATGCAAGGCTAGGGTAAAGACTACATTATGACCTCTACACCGTACTCAATATACAGAGTATGGTAGTGCTTCACAAAGTATGAGATAAACTAGAGTGTTTCTATCATATGGATAAAGCTAATTAATTAGCTGTACTTATGGTTATAAGTGGCATAGTGAAGTGTCATGAATATACTTTTACAATATGTTTGTGAAATTGGGATAAGGAATGCGTACATGATGGAGTTTTTGATTTATAGACATATTGGTAGGTAGAAAGTGTGAAAATAATGGTAACACTGATGATACGATGATGATTACTACTACACTTTACTGTGCGTACATATTTTAATTGCTTCAGTCAATACTATTGCAAAATATTTATCAAATAACATTTGCTTTATGCTGAAATGTATCTACAAATAGTGTTTCTTTAATGTAAGCCTCCCATATCATATAGTATAGTAGGCCTATCCCTTGCCAATACATTAACTTCTTTAATGTGCTAACTCTTTCTTTATTGTATATATGTTGTTTTAGACTATGTAATAACTAATTGTACTCTACATTTATCTACGTATACTTTATTTTATTTGGATGTCAATACTTTCATAAAAGTGCATGAGCATGGGTTGATGAACATTTGAGATATTTGTGAGATAACGCCCATAGATCGAGTTCTCCGTGGTGTGTGACTTGTTCACCACCATTGAATGGATAAAGTTTAGCGCATACTTTAGTGAGAATTATTAAGCTATCTTATTGGATATCTCTTGTTACTTGCCTGGTGTTGTGATTATTATTTTGAAAGGAATCAACCACAATTATGCTCACGATGAGGATTCAGTAGCTATTTATATATACATAAATCCCACACATCCAATAGGTTGCAGTGGTTACATTGGGCGTTGGATGGTAGTTGTTGTATCCCACATAAAAGAATTGTAAATTAAAAGTAAGGTTTATTTGCTTTTTAAAATTGAATATTTAGTTGATCTTTTTTTAACAAATCTAAAAAAAACTATTATAGCTAATAAATGTGTTTTATTGTACCATCATGCCAACCCTCTCTAATTGGTTCATATGGACACAATTTGTTACATAGTTCCATGTGAATCAACAAAAGAGGTTATATAATTACCTTAGACGCCGCTTCTCTATGATAGGTGTGATCTAAAAATCCTTCGTAAGTCCCTAAAAATTTGGTTGATCTCTCGTATGACCATGAGTTTTGCTCACTTACTAGGATGTCCCTAAATATTTGTTTTTATTCCCTTTCATATCCTTGCCATTAGTTGAGCACTAGGTGACTGTTAAACAAGTGTAAAAACATGGTTTTACCCATAGACATGTAAGAAATGTAGAAAAATTAGAATCTATCTTTGGAAATATACTACTTTATTGTGTGACTATAATATCTATTGTTTTGTTATTTGAGGACATAATTAAAATTTTAATATGTATTAAAAATCATATGTAGTATTTTTAAAAATGGTAGACATGACAACATATCTTTTATATTTGATAAGATACACAACACATAGCAAATATATTGTACAAAATCACAAAAATATATTACACATACTTTTTATTAATTTTTTTTATCTTTATCATTATATAAAAATAAATTTCTTCATGAATAATACCTTACACAATAAAGTTATCAATATAATAGTTACATTCAATAAACTTATACAATTTCAAGTATATGTTTTTCTTCCATGCATATGGAAAAATTATAATACTCAGCAAAATTATATGTTTTTCTTCGTAATTAAATGTTCAATTAACGGAAAGGGTATGTAAGAGATTAAAATTAAAATTAAAGGAGACACAAGGGAGTGAGAAAAACTGAAGGATATATGAGGGATCCCCTAAGTTTTCAAAGGCATATGATCGATTTTCTTTATTTTCTTAAGAAATAAACCTAGAAAACTTTATTCTTAGATTAAATTTTATACTAACAAATATAAATTTTAGATGAATTATGTATTGCTAACTCAGTGGATTATATATATATGCAAGATGTGGAGAAACTCATAACATAAGGTAGAGGGAAGGCCATTAGCTTTTAAGCACTTAAAAATAATGCAATGTTTATAGTAACATATGCCCCAATTTAAGTGAAAAAGTAAGAACTGAATTTTTTATATAATTTGTATGATTTTCTAAATTTGGTTCACTTTTCTCCTTATAGAATTTTTCAATTTTTTGTTTTATTTTGTACAAGTCTTATTTTAAGTTCAAATGTTGAAGATGATAAATAGTGACAAAGTGTTACGCCTTAAGTGTCAACTTTTAAAACAATTTCAATCACTTTGTATAACAACTTATTGATATAGGTTCTCATCATGTATGAATGGTTGAATTGAGTGGGATGTGAGGCTACATAAAATATATGTGCTTGTGAGTCCAATTCGGTTGCGCAGCGTGGGAGACAACCAATCTACGAACATTTCGTCCAGGTTTGGTGACCCTCTACGCAGCCCAGGGAGAACATGATTGCACAGGCATCAATATTTTTGAAATGTGGTTTTTATTATCGCTTCTAAGATTTAAATATTTCCCTATAATTAAATATTAGGAATTTTGTAGTCCAAACCAACCACTTTGTAAATTTTTTGTCTAGCTAGTCTGTAATTTAAATTATGTGATATTTTATGTGAAGCCTACAATGCTTATCCGATTATCACAATTATGTTGTTTTCCATGAAGTTCCAGACAGACCCGAGAAAATCTTTGTGTTCTAAAGACCAAACAAATTCTTTTAAAAATTTTTACGTTTCAAGCATGGAAAATGTTTAGTGGCTATGCGACTTGCAGATCGTCAATATGCCCCATGGCTACAAAATGAAAGGCCTGCTTGATGAGGACATGGCTACGTTGCCCAGAATTGGTCCTGATCTTTTACAGTAGTAAGCAGTGGCTAATGATATATATATATATATATCATAACTATTCTACATTCTCTCCCCTCCCAAGCCCACCTCCCACTCCCTACCAAAGGCTTAAAATCCATCTTTCTTCTCCGTCAAAGGTTAGTCAAGACACACCCCAAACTAGTCTACTAATGCCCCCACCTCCCACCTATTTTAACTTCATTCCTTACATGAATGACGTAGTAACACTCTGATCATCGTGTAGTACATAGCATCTAGAAAATACTCACATATTTCCTATCCGCACGTATATAAATCCTTGTCTTAGGAGAAGGTATATACTACAAAATTGAATAATCAATATCAGAGTACAACAACGAAAGCGTTAATAAGTTTATTATATGGCCTACTAAAGGTGCAAGTAATCAAAGATAAAGAAATAAAAACCATAGAAGACTAATAGGGCCTTATAGGTACTTGATGATAGATACGAGATAAACTTCAAAGCCTTCAACATCTTGTACTCTTCATTTGGGTTGAAGTAACGAGAGCAAGGCTTTGTACCACCATCGTACTCAATAAGCTATACTAGGAAATAATACACGAATAATGAGAGGGAGTGTAAGGAGATAATCATTTTAGGGTTTATTTGCATGAAACAATAGTTTTAAATCATTAGTTAATCAATGCAACATTTTACCTCAAGACTGATCCTACTACTAAGCCAAGTTATTTACCGAATCATTCACCGACGTGATTCTGCCAAATTTTTAAAACAAGTCACGCACCGACGTAAACTTGTATATACTAGGGTACAAACTAAGACACGTACCAACATGCACTTGACTTTCACCATGCTCATAGAGCTATAAAACCATAGAGGAGAAAAACATCTAATTTAGGAATATTGCTAGACTTGCCTATAACTTAGGGCATGACTATTTAAATAGTTTTATTCTTATCAGAGATGCATACTTTACTCACTAGAGATGCCTTCTCAAGCTACCACGTGCCACATACCACCATGGTATATGCACGGAATTTATGACATAACCATCTGCCTAAAGTAATTGTAATAAAAAGAATCGATATAGACCTCCCGACCAGTACCATTTGGGACATAAGAGATGGTCTATGCCCTAGGCATTCCCCGTATGACTGCGTCTATGTCGAGACATTCGTGCACCAACACTTCCTCTGCCTCATCCATGTATCTTTAACTAAAACTAGACTAGGTTTTAAGATTATGTTTCATAGTTGAGGCTTGAAGACTGGTCCTTATGGTGACTAATGTGCTCTTATCTAAACCATGCACCTCGTGTCCTGCTGAAATCATGTTTTAAGAATTTTGAATGGGAACCGTAATTCACAGCTATTAAAGCTTTAATAAAAAAGTTACCAAAGTTATAGATAATTCTCAAAGAAATTATTATTGAATATCTATGAATTTCCTAGTTTAGGTAGGGCTAAGCATGATTCTAAAGCTATACCACATATAGAGTTCTAATTAGTTTTTTTGGTTACCTAGGGTTGACATGGCATAATATACATAATATTAAGTTTATAACAAGGAATAGTAGGTAGTGCTAAATAAAAAAGTATTTACGTGAGTAATTTTAATAAAGCATAAAACAATAGTTTAAACAAAAATAAATTTTACAACAACAGGATTATCAATATGTTCAAAATGGTATGACTTATCTTGCTCGCTGCTGAGATCTTTGAGATCGACCTCCACATACTATGGTTCTTCTATATCTATAATGTCTACATGACTAATGCAAAGAAAAATGGCTAAAATTAAAACAAACCCACATAAGAAGTAGTAAACAAGCATATATAAATGGGTTCTACTCATTTTAGAAAAAAATAAAGACTTAAAAAGATCAATTTAGAGTTTATATGGGCAAGATAGAGCCATCCGAAGTTTAAATGTTGTTTAGATGAAGATTTTCAAATTTGTTTATTATTTTTCTTAAAAAAATCTACATTATTGCATAAGTGTTGGCATTAGTGCAAGTGGCACATGAACCAAGTCCATGCAAGGTGGACCCTAGGCATTAGCCTCATGTCCACTGTGAATCGAGCGCATGTGCATGGCTCACGGGCCACTGGCCACTGACCTACGAGCCCCATCGTTCAGCCCCTTGTGGCAACCGATATGCGGGCCACAGGTAGTGGTGTGCTGGTATGCACATGGTGGGCACATGGTTGCAACGTAGGCATGCACGCGTAAACGTGTGAGCGCCTCGGGACGGCAAAGCTAACGCCCCTATTGTCGCTGCCAATGACCTAGGGTGTGGCCACAATGTTGCTTGTGAAGGGAGAGGGCGGTTAGGCCCCTCACTCTCCTCCACGAGTGATGAGGAGGAGGGTGGAAGCTAGGATGAGAGGGAAGAAGTGGTGGAGCACTCGGGAAGGAGGAAGGTGGTGCACTATGATGGTGGCACAATACGACAGCGAGGAGGGGCAAGATGCTTGAGTGATGACCAAATGACAGAGAGGAGGAAGTGGGTATCCTGTTGAAGGAAGGATAGAAAGATGGGAGCCAAAGGGCATAGGATGTAGTCATCAATGGCAAAGTTCATTAGAAGGAAAGAGAGATGAAAATCCCGACGATTTGGGCTCAAACGATAGTGAGATTCTGGGGGAATGTGAAAAGGAGGGGGAGGAAATTATTTCTCCTCAATCAATTGGGGACAACGGTTACCAAGGAGGTGGAATTGAGCATGTGATTTGGGGCTAGGCTTCTGACGGCATGTGCACTCGAACGATAGAGGTGTGATAGGTGGGGCCTACCTGCCAGTGCTCACAATCACGGGAGGCTGGTTGGGTCGTGCTGCTACGTGCGCAAGGGATGGCCTAGCATGCTTGGGCTAGCCTAATGAGGAGGGAAGTAGGTGAGAAGGAAAAGTGAGGAAATGTGGGTCAAGCAAGTCGAGAGGAGAGAGGAAATTAACCTAGAGGGAAAGGAAGGGATTTTAAAACTTTTTTGATTTTAGAAATTTTAATAATAGTTATTGTTGCTTAATAATTATTAAAGTTCTTTGGAAATTTGTGTAAAAATTGATTAAATATTTTGAAGCAGGGGGAATAAAAAAACCCACAAGCCCATTTGATCTTTTAATTTCAGTTTTTTTAATATTAGAGACTCTTTTAGACTTTTATTATTTTTAGAAATGTATTAAAAGGATAAATTAAGGGTAAATTTAGGATGTGAAATAGAGTGACTTACTTGTCAAAACATAGTCATAGGTCTTTTTTTTCTAACGCTGTGGTAAAAACAGTTAAAAAATTAGAATGTGATACAAGAGATACCAAGTTATACTAATTATTCTACAATTGTTTCCTCCCATTCGATAAAGCTTGTTCTTACCATCCTTTCAAGTGTTAAAACCCACATAGTATCTTAGGGAAAGCATACCAAAGCAAATACACCTTAAACCACGTTGGCTAAATCCCTCGGTTGACATTTCCCTGTTGTCCTGCCTTAATATTTCTAAGACCAGCAGAAATAGTATGTCACGCACGCTGCGCAGAAACACATCTATAATTTGTAGAAACATGAGTGTATACGTGCAGTAATAGGAGGATGGCGTGCGTCATGTTACTGCAATTCATTTAATGTTACTGTAGTAATTGCTATGACACATGGTTACTACTGCTTGTCGTGTGCTAAAATAATTTTTATGGTTATGTCACTGTTATAACAAAATAACATACGTGCAATTGTGTAGTAACACGACTTACAGTGTGCGGTAACGACCATCTTAGTCCAGTTACTGCATGTTGTGTCAAATGTTATGGGATTAGCATCATATGATATAAACAAAGAAGATAAAGTTCAAATAAGAAATTTGTATCACAATTAAATTATTGGTTAGTACTTGTGGCATCTCAGTTCATGGTCTTATGTTCAATTCCCATAGGATACAATTTTTTAATTTATTTTTTCTCTCATTTTTCTCTCTTTCCACAGAAAGAGAAAAGTCTTGATGGAGGGAGGGGAGTGTGGCACGGACAGGCCAGGGTGAAAGGGTGGGCACATGAGGTAGTGTGAGGAAGTGAGCTAGGGAGGGGCCGTGCCACGCGTGTGCATGAGAGGAAGGGGGTGTATCTAAAATTTTTATTAGTAGTGACATTAAATCATGATTTCATTCTAAGAAATTTCATTCTAAGAAATTTTAACAGTACAGACAAATAACTACTTTCTATAAAAAACATTAAATTTCATATTCTAACCTTACTAATAATATTTTTATTCCTATTTAATATCCTCTTGAATTGTGGTCCAATATTCTCTTTTGCTTATGTACATGTGTACACGTGCAAAGCCGATATTTACTACTTTCTGTTACTTACCCATCTTTTTTGCCCTTGCTATTTTCAGCTTACATTTAATCGCTATCTAACAAAAAATACCAAATGATAAAAAAACAGTAATGAGAACAAGGCAGCAACATACGAGCCCTGTTCTCTGCCTCAGCCGTCCATTCAAATGTAGGACACAGGTGGATTTCTTTTCTCCTCTGTATAATGCCAAAAATCCAAGCAAGCATGTCCAAAAGAAGTTCTGTCCCCATAGTCCTTTCATTGAGACAGTATGTAGGATAAGCATACAAGCGCCTTGTCCCTCCTTTCCTCCTAGCATGGAATTCATGCATGCACACATATTAGCCTGCTCTTCTTTGACAATTCAACCAAGGGGTTTAGCCTTGCTAAGTCAACTTGTGCACCTTTCCATCTAATACGTGAAGACAAACCCCATATGCATAGCCCTGTCTTTCTTATTTCTCCCATGCAATACATACATGTAAGCACATTACCTCACATCTCTATGCAAGACAGTAAGTGTGCAGCCAAGGTGGCCTCCACTGCTTTTTGCCTTTTCTTCTCTATCCATCCATGCAGAAGGGACTAAGTGAACAAGCGGACAAACCCAACCCCTACCTAGTGCTACTCAAAAGATCAGGGTTTCATTCTATTGGATGAACGTGAAGAGAAACTGATGAAGAATACACATCATATCTTGATTTCACTCAAACTGCTATTGAAATTAAAATTTTGAAAAGGAGTTAATAGATTCAGTCAAAAAAAGAAAAGCTAATGAAGCCAATGGGGATTGCCTAGTGAAGATTGGATTAAAAAGATTCCATGAGTAGAGAAAAAAGAATATATCCCTTGAAGCCATTACAAATTGGTTACTTATTTGTAAATATCTTTTATGTAGGAGTAAATTTTTTTCTTTTTTCTTTAAGAAATATTATCCTATATCAATCTTAGACTTGTATCTTTTAAGGGATATGAATTAGATCAATATGATTAGATTTGTTACATTGCTATAGGAGCATAAGTAATGTAGTTTCTGATGAAAACTTTCTGGAAGTTTGAATGAATCGGTTTAGTTCATAGATAATGAGAAAACTCATTTATTCATAATTCATAGAATTCTCATTTTAACATGATTAAGGTAGCGATATTGATTAACACAATAATTCTAGGCATAGGTAAGCATAGAGCACATATATATGCAATAATAAACCTATTTGAGCATAACTAGAGTATTCTAAGCATCTTTATGCATATAAATGGTAGAATCGATTCGCTCTAAGATAGATGTGTTTTGACTTAGACCTAAATAAATGTGTTTTTAGAATTTGTATAGACATTTAGTTACTAAACAAACTATAGCCATAAATCCATAACTTTTATTAACCTAAAAATTTTACATAATACACTAGAAAACTTTTTCAAACAAATTTAACTTGAATCACATCAATCGGACATTTGTATCTCGAGATATTAACAAAACAATGACCAAAATTAATTAAATCCTAATTAATTAATAATGCGATATCTAAAAATAATAAACCTATCAAAAAATTTAAAATACTAGAAAAACACCCTAGGTAAAATTTAGATAAAAAATCAATCCAAAGCAATAAGTTAATCTAAAATCAATCGCAATACAAGAAAAAAGATTAATTACCACGCTAATCTTAATGTTTATTACTAAAATTGTGCTTACAAAATCCACATAAAAACTCTCTTATTTTTATGTGTAAAAATCCGTAACATCTTATCCTCTATTTAGAGAAAAAGACCAAAATAATTTCGTAAGCCTATTTACTCTATTTATTTTGAGCCATCGGATTCCAAACCGACGTTCCAGATTGAGCCACATCACCGATTACACCGAAGACCAGAGAGTGCGACACGTTTCCATAGAGAATCACATGCGAATACTATTTCAGCACCTCCGCACTAATCTGGTTACAACACGTCACCCTTCGGATCTCATGCACCCACACCCACACGTGCATGCCACGTCTTCTCGTTCGGTCCCACCTATTAGCCGCCGCACTACCATGCACCTATGTCCACACTCGCAATATGATTTCAAGAGCTTTTGTTAGTTTGATGTTGACCTCCCACCTGTACTCTTTTCTCTCTTATTTTCTTCAGGATAGAATTAGCATGCTCACAATCATATATTACTGTCGATCCAAAGTGTGGTCAAGAATTACTCTGGATTGCAGCCCATAAGAGTCCATTCCACTATATTCTACAGTGTCCAGACCAAATCACACCGGCACTGCTCCTCTTTCGTTTTTGCATGCCTTCGCCGTCGCCACCCTGCAGGCCTGCATGGTCGAAGGCTGACTCAGCCACCATCCCAACAGCCCTCAATAGCCACCACTACAAATCTCAAGCCTATAGGCATATTCATTAGCACTAACAGATTAACTTGTTGTAAAATTGTGTAGACATGGCAAGTCTTGCACGATATCAAAACTTCTAGGATTTCCAGAGAGCTGTTGCGTTCTGCAGGGCGATTAAGCAAACCCCTCCCATTCTTCCTCCTTCGCCCCTCTCCTTCCTTTGTTCCGGTGGCCTCGCCACTGGGGGTGGGAGGGAAAGGGTCGGAGCTTCTTTCTTCCAGTAGTTTAAGTCAGATTCTTCATGTTAGTGGGGTTTTTCCAGTTTGTTCTTGGCTTGTAAAGTTCGAGGAGGTTGTTGATGGTAGCCTTCCTTATCCTGGCGCAAGGCCTGCCCTGGGTGGCGAGTGGTGCGGCCGCTCTACGCCTCCAAATCATTGGGCCCCCACCTACCCCTGCCTGCAGGAGCCTATCACACGCCTGCGGAGTACTGTGATGCCGCCAAAGCACTGTGTCATTCTCAATTCCAGGTAGCGAGATTGCTGCCGTGACAAGAGGCGATCTCATGCTCTCATCTGGTGTCATCGAGAGTCACGCTAGAAAGTAGCACCGGCCACCGTTGGTCTGTTCGATAAGGCAGCCTCCACGTGACCGCGCCTCGCCGCCGGCCACCGCGACTGCACTACAACTGCCAAGAGCCCAAGATTGCATCGGCGAGGACGATGATCTGCTTGTTTGTTCATTTGCCTGATCTGTATGTCAAATAGGAGGTGAGCAGCAGCAACACTAGTGCACCACGTCTCCACGTTCCTATGATGCCATCGTTGCCAATTGAATTGTTTCATTTGTTGTTAGTGACAGACATATTGATTTTCGTAGGTATCTATTTATTGTTCAGGGGTTGAGCGCTTGGAGGAAGCAGCGTCTAGTGCTTCTTGCCGTGCGCGCCCGAGATTAACAAATCGGTAAGATATAGAGATTTATTTAAATTAATCCCATTATTTTGTGCAACATTATGCATTGAGAAGAAATTGTTGGACTCAATATTGATATCATCGTCAATCACTTCACATTATGCATTGAGAAGAAGTTTTCGTAAGTATGTCTTTTTTACATAATTTAAGTGCTTATTGGTAACAATCATATGATACCCTTATCATTTAGCTTATAGTTATTATTAACGAAATAGCTTATTAGCAATTAAAAACTAATTAGTGCATAAAACTTTTATAAATGTATTTTTAGTGATTTAAAAGTAAATATGGAAAAAACACAAAATGCTTTTACTTAAATTTAGATATTAATTCTAAAAATTTAGCTGTTACCAATCGAACATAGGTGGATCATCTCTAAAGCTCATTTTATTTGTTGATGAAGTCTAATAGATAGGTTATAGCCACAAACAAACCTCAGTCTTATAACTCTACACCATGAAAAAGACCATAACAGAAGTAAAGCTTGAGCTAAACCTATAAACACGACGTGGTACTAGATTGAAACCCTAAAAATCTTTGTACAATGATTGCTTTTGAAGGAACTCCTCCATAGTTGTACTGCTTTCGTGGATAGAGGTTAATAGTAGTAAGGATGAGTACATGAGGTAATTAGCAAGTCATGGGAATTACGATGGTATACAAGGGTTAACAAGGGGTTTGGTTTTGTTTAGCAATCCAGTACGTTTTTAAATTATCTTTATAAATTATAAGTGTGCTCTTTAAATTATTGAATAGAGGTTCACATCTTAATCCATTTTGTAAGTTGCCTGATAACAATTCATCACATTTACCAGGAATAAACTCGTGTCTCAACTTATTCCATAAGTTGTTTTGCAACAACTTGCTTTGATTTTGATTTAGAGTGTACGAACATAGACGGTACCTCCATTTTTGTGCTTTCAATTTCTTTTCCTTTCTTATTCACAACTCAACTCCATCTTATCTAACTCTATTTCTAGTGCCAAGGAACACTCCGGATCACAAAGTCCTGTTTTAGACCATTTAGATCATCCATCGGCCACGTAAGTTGGTTCTTGTAGAGACTTTTATACCACAATAATTTTTTCCACAAAACTTTTTCAAATATAAGACTACACTAGAGGAATCACTTTTCATTCACCCATGACTGTGGGCATGGCTATTTGAACATATTATAATGTTTACAAGGGGAGCATGCTTTACCTATATAACGTGAGCTTACTCCAAATATCTAATACATACTGATTAGTTACGCATGGTGAGAAGAGATTCGCGATAAGGTCTTCCCAAACAATTCCTAGGATAGTCAGTTTTCCACTGAACAGGTTCTAGTCCAAGTATTGGGCAAGTCTCAGACTTTTTGTATTCAGGGTCCCACAGGCGCATCCCAAATGTCACATCGGTGACTCCACATCAATTGACTCCTATACACATCCAAGGTCCACTAATTACTTGGCCAAAGACATCCTATTCCACCCATGGGGTCAAAATTTAATATGATTAGTGAAACTGATGCCATGCGGAAGTTAGGCTATATAGGCGGTTACTATCCATAATCATGTTTTAAAAAACTATTTTATTTCGCAAACTCCTAATAACGAGTGTTGGTATTTTAAAATATTTTTAAAACCCATTTATATCCCATCAATATGTTTTAAGTGATAGAGATGTCATCGATACTCTCACTTTGATGAACACGAGTACCAATACAGCATTAGGGTGATAAGAGTGTAGGGTCATTAACGAACAAAGAGGGTTTGTGCAACTAGAGGGTTTCAAGGCCAATCGGATAGACTAGTGATTCATAGCCAGTATTGTGTACCTAAGCATGCATGATTCACAAATAAGATAATTTATTTAATTTAAAAATATAGGATTAACATGATCAAGCAGTAACTTGCTTTACTCTTAGTCTTGATCTTCTTCGACAAACTCCTTGACTGGCGGCTCCTCGACGTCATCTACTACGTAGTACAAAATAATAACACATGAGAAGAAATAAAATTGTAAACTACTATATATAACTAATAGTAGCATTTGATGGATCTTTTTTTTAAAAAAAAATTGAGATTTCAACTAGCTCAAAGAGAGCTTTGGTTAAAAAGATATGAATTGTAAAAGATTACATCATTTTCTGGATTATAGAAAAGGAATTAAATATTGTTTGAAAATTAAAAGTTTTGGAACCGAGGCTGACGGGTGGGGCCGAGGGCAAGGGAAGCAAAGCATACTTCTTTTTTTTGATGTATGGTTTATGGGCTTTTGGGCCGAGGGTTGTTGGGATAAGAAAAGAAGGCCACGACCATTCAGCTACGTAGGTTGGCCTAGAGCCTAACCTGGGCGAGGCGGGCGTGTCGCGTAGGCATAGTAGACCCACAGTTGTCCGATGTGTCTGGCGCATGGTGGCCATGTGGTCGCTAACTAGGAATTGGAAACCTGAGGAAAAATCAATGGCCAGCAGAGCTTGACAACGTCCGACCGAATGACAGTGATCCCGCACAAGCCATGGTCATTGGAGCATCGAGTGAAGGACAGGGGGGAAATGTGGATGGCTCATATTTTGTCTAGTACGACGGGAGGTGGCTGACGATGAGCGATGGTAGACTCCAGTGAGAGTGCGTCATTTGGTCGCTATTGGTGATCAAATGGGTGGTGGAGTGGCTAGGTTTTGGAAGAAGAAAATGTAGGTGCTACCTCGGAGGGCGTGGGGAATGTGATGGCAATGACTCTCAACGAAGAGAGGGAAATAGGAGATGCGAGGGTCGTCGAGGCTAGAGTGAGCAAAAGGTGTGTGGTGGAGCGATTAGGATCGTCGGTCTATTTGTAGGTGAGGGCTGGTGTGAAGCGACGCTCATGAGAGAATGTAGTTGTGCGGTGCAAGCTCTTCTATGTGAGGCGGTTAGGTCTCGTGGTGTGAGGGCATAGAGCAGAAGAAGAGCACACAAGTGACATGACAGCAAAGATGGGATGGAATGGAGAGAGCTTACTACATCGCTAGGGCCAAACAGAATGCTTATCATTGCGCCATAGTGTGAGGCGATAGAGCATGGCCCGGTACTAGATGGTACTGGCCAGAGAAGAGGAAGAGATGGGGACATAGTTACATGTGATGTCACATGATGAATGGCGGTGGGAGATGGCGTGAGGCAACGAGGATACAATTGTGTGTGGTCAGCAGGGCACACGGCTCAGTGAGCATGGCTACCACATTCTGGGATGAGGGTGGTGTAAGGTGAGCAATGTTAGCATGAAATGGAGGCATGGTCACGCGAGGTGGTAGCCGGTGTATTTTTTGGCACATTTGACCAAACTCGTGGTGAGCGTGGGAGTGGCATCGGAGATAGGGGACAAGTGCGCCTTGGTGTGTTAGGTGGCTATCAACAACACAGGCGATGGGTGGGCCCAACCTGTCAGGCAGCGTGCTAAGTCACAGGCGTGCGTGGCGGCTATAATTGAGCGGGCAACACACAGGAGAAGGTGAAGCAGACCGTGGGCCATGGAGGGTAAGACATGCTACATATGCCGAGAGAGAAAGGAGGCCACGTCGGCCATGAGAGTGAGAAAAGTGGAGGAGGCGGCCTAGATGAACAGTAGTCTTTCTAAATTTCCATGAATATTTTGGAAAGGAAATTTTGAATATTTTAATTTGAATTCAAATTTGATATTTGAAATTTAGGAATTTTGGAGAATCTCTAGAATGGAGTCTAGGGTTGGTTTGGAGAGAATTTGAGAACCATATGATGGCATGCTCTTTAAGAAATCCAAAAAGATCCAAATTTTGTAAATAGATTTTTATTCAGATAGTTTTTTCTCGAGTACAAAAAGACGGGTGTTACAAGCCTAATCCCCTTAACAAAATCTCAACCCTAAGATTCCATAACTAAGTGAACAACTCTGGGTACTCGGTGTGGAAAAGGTCTTCTCGTTCCTACGTAGATTCTTCTTCTAAGTGTTAGTTAATTGCACCTTGTAAAACCTTATCATTCTTCTTCTGGTCGGTCGTTCCATTTCTTCAGGTTACAAAGTGGTTGTTCTTTGTATGTCAGGCTTTTGTTTAACTCTACTTTTTAGACGGTGACTTGTTCTTTCAGTACATGAAGACACTTTTTCAACTGGGAGACGTGGAACATGTAGTGTACATTAGCAAGTTCAGCGGGCAATTCCAATTGGCACGTGACCTCTCCTCGATAAGCAGTGATAGGGTAGGGTCCTATATATATCAAGGGGATAGCTTTCTAGCCATACGAAATCTCCTTATACCACATTGGGGCGATACCCTTAGGTATACATGGTCTCCTACCTAGAACTCCAAGTCTCTTTGCCGATTATTGGCATAACTCTTTTGTTGAGATTGGGCAGCCTTGTATTATGTTTACATGCTCTCCCACATGTCATAGAAGATCTGGTGCAAATACTTGCTTCTCTCCCACATCCATCCAATAGAGTAGGGCCTAACACTTTTGTCCATACCAAAGCTTCATTCGGTGGCATCTGTATACTTTTGTTATGATAAAACACTTCATAAGTAAGGCAGAGTTCCCATGTCCCTTCAAAATCTAGGGCATAGGCTTGTAGCATGTCTTATAACACCTCCTTAACCCTTTTTGTTGGTCCATCTGTCTGAGGGTGGTATGTCATACTAAAATTGAGATTGGTGCCCAAGGCTTCATGAAGGTTTTCTCAAAATCTAGAGGTAAAGTGGATTGCTCTATTCGACACAATTTTCTTGGGAACTCCATGTCAGCTGAATATTTTAGTCATGTATAGTTTTCCTAGAATAGATAATCTTAACGGGTATGAAGTGAGCAACCTTGGTAAGTTGATCCACAACTACCCATATTTAGTCATATACGTTAGGAGTCCTTGACAGACTAGTTATAAAATCTATACCAATTTCTTCCTATTTATATTCAATAATCTTTAAGGGTTGTAGTAATCTAGCAGGTTTTTGATGTTCTGCCTTTACTCTTTGGAAGATGATATATTGTGCAATATATTTTGTGACATCCCTCTTCATCATGGATCACCAATAGTGTTTCTTATGTTCTTGGTACATCTTTGTACTTCTAGGATGTATGGGGTAGGCAAACTCATGGGCTTCCTTCATAATAAGATTCCTTAACTCCTTCCTACTAGGTACATAGATGCATCTTCCATGCCATAGGGTCCCTTGTTAAGCTATTGAGAAGCTAGAGGCCTTATTCTTAGGACTGTTCCCCTTTATCTTCTTAGTTTTCTCTTTATCCTTTTGAGCTTTTCATATTAATGTTTCTAATGTGGGCATAACCACTAGGGCTGCTAAGGTTCCTTTTGGAACCATAGTGACTCTATGTTTTTTGAGATCATTGCATAGGTTGGCTTGTGCATGACATACCAGGACCATGGTGCAGTGGGTTTTTCGATTTTGGGCATCATTAACCACATTCACTTTTTCAGGGTGGTAGTGTATCCCTAAGTGGGAATTCTTTATCACTTCCAGCTATCTTCTCTATCTTATGTTAAGTTCTATCTAAGTGAATATGTATTTCAAGCTCTTGTGATCGGTGTATACTTCACACCTATTTTCAATCAAGTATTGATGCCACATCCTTATAGCATTCATTGCTGCTACCAATTCTAGGTTATGAGTTGGATAATTCATTTCATGTGGTCTCAATTGCTTGGACGCATATGCCACCACTTTCCCTTCTTGCATGAGCACACACCCCAGTCCTCGTCGAGAAGCATCACAATATACCACAAAGACTTTCCTTATATTTGGTAACATTAGGACCAGAGTGGTAGTCAATCTCTTCTTCATCTCCTAGAAGCTTATTTCATATGCTTCTGTCCAATGGAACTTGTTTTTTTTTAATAGTTCCATCATGGGTCTAGCTATCTTGGATAATACTTCAATGAATCTTTGATAGTATCTAGCCAAACCTAGGAAACATTGGATTTCCGTTATTGAGGTTGGGGTTTTCCAAGAAAGTATGGCCTAAATTTTACTTATGTCTACTTCTACTCCTTTAGCCATGACAACATGTCCAAGGAAAGCAATTCGATCTAGCTAAAATTTGCACTTCATGAATTTAGTATACAATTGGTGTTCTCTTAACTTTTCTAAAATCATGCTCAACTGTTCAACACATTCTTGCTCGTTCTTTAAATAGATGAGGATATCATCAATGAATACTACCATAAACATGTCAAGGTATTCCATGAAGATCTTGTTCATCAGAATCATAAAGAAAGATAGGGCATTGATTATGCCAAAAGACATGACCGTATACTCGTATAGTCCATGTTGGGTCAAAAAGGTAGCCTTTGGTATGTCATGGGGCCTAAGCTTCAATTGATAGTATCTAGTTCTAAAGTGTATTTTAAAGAACATAGTTGCTCCTTTAAGCTGGTCAAATAGATCATCGATATGAGGTAACGGATATTTGTTCTTTATGGTCACTTCATTTAGTGCCCCATAGTACCCACACATTCGTTGTGTTCCATCTTTTTTCTTAACCAAGAGCACTAAGGCTCCCCAAGGGGATGTGCTAGGTCTCACATAACCCTTGGCTTCTAATTCCTCTATTTGTCTCTTTACTTCTACTAACTCATTAGTGGCAATTCTATAAGGCCTTTTTGAGATAGGTGCAGTAGTTCCATAGAGAACTCTATCTCACTATCTGGAGACATTCTAGGTAATTCAATTGGGAATACATCAGGATATTCATTTACGACTAGTACTTTCTCAAAAGGGATGGCTTGGAGGCTAAACAGGGTTGATTGGGCTTTAAGCTGTTTTGAATGGGTGAACATAATTTCTTTTTTGTTAGGTCCTTGAAGGTCTACTATCCCATCAACACACTCTATCTGGCCTTTATAGTTAGCTAACTAGTCCATTCCTAGGATCAGGTCCAAATCTTGCCATTCTAGGATAATGGGACTAGCAGGGAAACTAACTTCCTCAATTTCCAAGTTTACTTTTAGTCACACTAGATCTATCCTTATGTCCCTACTCAGGGAGTAGATTATCATCGATATCATTAAGCCCTGGTTTTCCTAACCATTCTTGGTCACAAAAGCTTAAGAGATAAATGAATGGGATGCTCTAGAATCAAACAGAATGATAGTAGGTACGGAGTTGATAAGGAATGTACCCATTATGATGTCCGGGGCTTCCTAAGCTGTCTCTGTCTAGATGTGATTCACTTTGCCTCATCCAAAGGCTAGAGTGGCATGAGAGGCTTGTTCACTTGCCTAGGAAGGGATTCTTACTCGTGCGGGAGTTGGTGTCCTGGTAGTACTAACATTGGAGTGGGTTGGTGTTGTCGTGCCCTTGTTTCGAGGACAATTCCATGCAAAGTGTCCCATATTCTAACAAGTGAAACATTTCACTCCAGCAACTTGGGTAGGGTTCCGCTACTAGGTAGAAAAGGTGGGGGCATTGCTTCCACCAGTGTTTCCACCATAAATCCTTGGTAGGGTTCCATGAGGCATGTGTGGCCAAGGAGTATAACCCATAGGTCAGTTATATTTAGGGGTAGCCAGGCGATAATAGACTTGCGGGTTGAATGTTGGGCATGGCCCACCATGAGGGTTAGAGATAGAATGGGTGATCTTTCTCTTCCTATAATCTTTTGCCTCTTTTCTTGCATCTTCCCCTAGTAAGGCCTTGTCAATCATCTATTGGAAAGTGGGATATTCGAGGCTTATAAGTTGAATTCTTATTCCTAAGTTCATTCCTTTAAGAAACCTCCTAATCTTTTTCTTATCTATGTTCATCTCATCGGTGGCATATCGTGACAACCTATTAAAGTGGCTTATGTACTCATTAATGCTTGAGTTTTCTTGCTTGAGCTGCTCAAATTCGACTCTTTTTATGTTGATCATGCTTTCTAGCACATATGTTGTGCGAAAAGTGTTTGTGAATTTCGTCCAAGTAATGTTGGAGGCATCCTCATGAGTTGCACAGTAGTTATCCCACTAGTCTGCTGCAGGTCCCCTTAATAGATGTGTGGTGAACAACCTCTTTTTTATGGTAGTACACTGCATCAAGTTCATCTTTCTTTCTATGTCCTTGAGCCAATCATCAGCATCTATAGGCTCGATGGTTTTTGAGAAATCAGGAGGACAGGACCATAGGAATTCAATTAATTTGGCCCTTCCATTTAGAGGAGTGGGTTGGACTTGTTGTGGTGGGTTTTGCTACATTAAAGCCAAACTCTATGCTATTCCTTGTAGTATCTGAGTTGGATGGCCATGATGTGTTGAGGGTCTAGGTTTAAATGGGGAGGTTGGGGTAGTTCTTGTTGAACTAGGTTTTTCCTAGGTTGCTCGTTTCGAGGTGTGCTTTGAGTGGTGGCTACATTGTTTTCATATCCTTGTTCATTGTCTTGGGGGTTAGCCTCCTACTCATAACCATAGCGAGTAGGGGTATATTGCTGGTGTTGGGCATGGCATGCCATCTTACGAAGAAAAATATAAGAAAGAGTAATGTAAGGAGAGAATAGAAGGTGCACATGCATAAAATAGTTTTGCAAAAGCCAAAAGATCCAATAACAACACACATAGATCTGGCCAAGTGGTCACGCCGGATCCCGACACGAGCACGCCGACACTTGGTAGGTCTGCTTAGCTCCATTATAGGTTGGTCAGCTTCTCTCCGTGGCTCGAGGTGCGCGTGCCAGGGGCCATGGGGTTCGGTTAGCTCCGGCGTGACGGTACGGGCGCGGGCGTGCTAGTCAATTTGCCCCTACAATTGATAAGGAGGTGAGACGAACAGGTCAGTTGGATGATGGGCCCATACGGGCCCTTGCTATCGGCTGTCTGCCGATAGGATCGGGTTGTCATCGACCGCGTCCGAAAGGCCCTTCGCTATCGGCTGGGGAGCCAATGAATGCATGGACAGGTGTTGACGAGGGATTATCCGCAGAGCCGATGGAGGCACCGGAGTGTATTCAGAGGATAGCAAAGCACACAAGATCCCTCCTGATAGTCGACGAAAGCTATAGTGATTGTTCATCGACTGGAAAGCCGATGAAGGCATACGCAAAATGGCAAAGAATTGTATAAAAGGCACGGATTGCAAAGCCGATGCCACTCCGGATATGGTAGCATGAGACCCGTTGCCCACCGTGATAGCGCTATTAACACCAAACCTCGAAGATCGGATAGAACGGAGACAGTACGAGGCCGAGGCCAACAGGGACGATACGGAAGATGTCGGACCGGCCATGCTGAAGTAAAGACAGGAGCGAACCCATCGGCTAACTGAGCCGATGAGGGGACGCCTCTCTGAAGGCGGGCATGCATCGGCTGGAAGATCAATGCGCTCATCATGACGTGTCAAGGGAAACCTCTAAAGGCCTGGCACGTATCGGCCAAGGAGCCGATACACTGGGCGTGAAGCTCAGAGCATGGATAACTCATCGGCTAGCACTCCGATGAAACGCTATGTAGAAAACTATAAGCCTAAAGCTCAATCTACCATCGGCAGCCCCGTAGGTCGAACCTAACCAATGCAGCACGAAATTGACGACGACAAAGAGAGCTTAATAGGCCGATAGGCCCTGCACGGACGTGATGCGATACATCTGATTGGCCTAGGAGGTCAAACCTAACCGATGTAGCCTTTGACAGAGCAAAACATATCAAGATAGTGGCGGGACTTACCCCTTCGTCGGAGATCGGACCTAACCGATGTAGCCCCATGTTGAGAGCCAGACCCCGCCGGTAGAAACCTAGATAAACTAGGGTGGTGATGCGCCGAGATTGTATTGATCGAGAGATTTCTCTACATGTCTCCAGGGGTCTATATTTATACCCCTGGTTTACAGAGTCCGATGCGTTTTCAGTAACTATCGAACGTTATCTCTTTTCATAAATAAAAGGAAATATCTCTAAGGTAGTTACCTAAACTAACTAAACCTTCCTAATTAGATAAGCTATGATTTACAAAAGATAAAATACCCTACCGTGGATTCCACGACTCCTCTGCGAACTTGGTCATATCTGGATAGTCTTCTATTCTAGGACCAAGTCTTCCATTGCTTTAATCTTATCGGCTTCTTCCTTGTAGCTATCGGACACCTCCTCAGCCAATTGGCTTCTTCCAATCCATCATCAGGCTATCCAAATTTTGGCATTAACACCAAGTCACATGACTAGATGCACATCTTATAAGACAGGGACTATCAATATGTAACCCACTCATGCACTAATCGCCTCAACTCCTAAAGAGTTGGCATCGGCACAAAAGGTCTAATGACTCCTACATATTATATATAATTTGACAACTACTACAACACATGCACACCTAACAACTAGGACTCCTAGCAACTGCTACTTTCACTGTTGCTTCTCCATCTAGTCATCATAAAACTCATGCTCGAAGGGCTTGTCCTCATCTGAAAGGATTGGGATGTTAGAAGTCGGAGTGACAATAGTAGGAATGACTAAAAGGGGAGCAACTGTAAGTGGGGCAGAGGTAGGAACAACTACAAGAGGTGTGAGCGTGGGCGCAATGGCTAGACGAGCAGGAGTAAACTAGGCAAGGTACTCACAAGCTATGAGGCGACGTCAGTGGTGAGGTGGAGTGGAGGAGGTACTCTAAAAACTATTAGTGTCCAGGTGGGTGGACGACACTTTATGACGAGTTATAGTGGGGCGGCCTTTGAGGGATTTCTATTCTCTATCAAGGTGATGGTAAAGCCCTTAAAAGTCAATTATTCTGATAATATAGAGTGCTCATCATGTCCATGAAGTGGGACAAAGCAGGGAATGTGTCATGGTAGGTACAAGGGTATGTACTAGGGGTGGAACTGCTAGCACGATGAGATAATAGACGAAAGGTAGAGCAATAGAGACAAGAGTAATAACAATCACAAAGGTGTTGGATGGCAATAAAGGACACAACCTGGTAGTCTATCTCTAGGTTATGTTTCACCACTACAAAGCAGTATCAGCAGAGTCCACGCCGGAGTGGGTAAAGATGAAGGGTAAGGCGATAATGGAGAGTAGTAGGGATATTGAAGTCTACAAACTCTAGAACGACGAACACCAAAAGTCAAGATAGGTCTCAATATGGTTGACAAGATCTCCCTGTCCTTCACCAAAGGACATGTGAATGTTGCTAGCAGCCTTCTACAAATTTGAAAGAAAAGAAGAGGAATTAACCAATGCTGTGGTGCTTCTCTCCTATTAACCAATATATAGGTCAACCAGAGTATGATGCTTTTACCTGCATACCGGTACTAGTCCTAGGAATTTAGTTGGTACCAACATGACATAGATGGATCAGCACCAAACCTCATTTTATATATTAATAAAGTGTAATACATATGTTGCAACCCTGAATAGACCTCAGGCTTGCAACACTACAACAAGTAAAAGACAACTACAGAAGCAAAGCTAGACCTAAACCTACAAGCACGGTTTGGGTCTTAGATCAAAACTCTAAAATTCTTCGTACGCCACTGAATTCACTTCGGTGAAAATTGGTGAATTCTGTGTAGGGGAAGGGATTGAGCATCACTTCTCAGCACCATACTCACCACAACAAAATGGTGTTGTGGAACGCTGAAACCAGATGATAATAGGGACGACAAGAAGCATTCTGCCAGCGCGTGGTATGCTCGGACGTTTCTAGGGAGAAGCAGTGAACACTACCATCTTCCTCCTGAACCAGGCACCAACCAATGCGCTAGAAGGGAAGACACCATACTAGGCATGGTATGAGAAGAAGCCATCTGATCACTTCCTCAAGGTGTTCGGATACGTAGCCTAGATCAAGCACCTCCATCCACATCTTGCCAAACTCGACGATTGTGGACAGAAGGTGGTTTTCATCAGATATATAGTTAGGACAAAGGTGTACCACTTCTATGATCCCATTGCTGAGCGCGTTCACATCTCACATGACACCATGTTCGATGAGGACGCGCGTTGGGACTAGGGAGGCTCTCGAGTTGATGCCAAGTAGGAGCGTTTCACCGTTGAGAATGAGATTCTATGCTGACCCACCACAACATTGTCCTCAGGCTCGACGTCACCCACATCTTCGCACAAGATGACACCATTGTTGCAGCCTGCTTCACCATCGTAACCAGCCACACCGATCGCCTCCGATGGAACTCCAATTGAGTTCATGACGCCACCCAGTGTGGATGACATTCTTGATGATGATGATGAAGAAAAAGAACATCGATATAGAAGACCGGACAATATCCTTGGCACAAACTCAGTGCCTAGGCTGGCGTCTCGCGATGTTGTGGAGGCCAAATTGCACACCGTCAGCACAGAGGAGCCCAAGACCTTGATGGAGGCATGTGGTCATCCACACTAGGCTGCAGCCATAGAGGAGGAGATGCAGTCCATCCGTGACAACAACACTTGGAAGCTAGTGGATCTTCCTCACGGACATCACACCATCGGATTGAAGTGGGTATATAAAGTCAAGCGCGATGAGAATGGGAACATCGTCAGGCACAAAGCCTATCTCGTCACCAAAGACTATGTTTAGCGTCCTGGCATTGACTTCGAAGAGGTATTCACCCCTGTCTCACGGTTGGAGTCAGTGCGATTGCTGCTTGCCACTGCAGCACACTACGGATGGCTTGTTTATCACATGGATGTGAAGTTGGCATTCTTGAATGGTGAACTCCTCGAAGAAGTGTGTGTGCAACAGCCGCTTGGGTTTGTCGATGATAGAAACAAGCGCAAGGTACTCTGACTACACAAGGCATTGTATGGTCCTCGTTAAGCCCCACAAGCTTGGAATCAAAAGCTCGATGCATCACTGATGACGCTTGGTTTCCATCGTTGCGTCTAGTATGGGATGTACACCTAAGGGGAAGAAGAAAGGCGGCTGATCGTGGGAGTTTACATTGACGACCTAATCATAACCGGTGATGATGCAGGCCCTAACATAGTTCAATGCATAGATGAGAAGCATGTTTCACATGACTTACCTCGGGGCACTCTCCTATTACCTTGGTCTGGAAGTCACGCAAGGGAAACTTGGGATCATGTTGCGGCAGGCAGCATACACCACAAAGATATTGGAGAGGGCAAGGATGACTAACTGCAATTCCTGTGCCACTCCTTCAGAGATAATGCTAAAGCTACTCAAGGAATGGACAACACCAAGTGTGGATGCACAAAGTATCACAGCATCATCGGGAGTCTCAGGTACTTGTGTAATTTCAAGCCTGATCTGGCGTTTGATGTGGGATACTTAAGTCGTTTAATGGAGGCATTGCGTCAAGAACATCAGGCAGCTATCAAGCATGTTCTACATTATGTGGTGGGCACAATCTACTGGGGTGTGCATTACCACCCTGTAGAGAAGAAGGTAGCTACAACAACATTACTAGGCTACTTTGACAGCGACTTGGCAGGAGATGTAAATGATCAGAGGAACACTAGCGGCCTCATTTTCTTCTTTGTAGGTGGACCGATTGCTTGGCAGTCAACAAAACAAAAGGTGGTCATACTGTCTTCCTGCGAGACAATACATCGTGGCCACAGGAGCTGCGTGTCAGGGCATTTGGATTACTCGTTTGCTGGTTAAGCTTCTTGGAAGCAAAAATCCTAATACCCAAGCTTATGGTGGACAACAAATTTGCATTGGCACTGATGAAGAATTCTGTGCACTATGTTTGGAGCAAGCACATTGACATAAAATTCCACTTCATCCGAAAATGTTGTGATAGAAAGCTGATCGATGTTGAGTTCATTGGAACGAAGATGTAACTGAGGCGCTCGGGCGTGTTCACTTCCAGCAGCTCCGTCATGAAATCGGCTTGATAAAACTAGCATAGGTGATCTAGGAATTAGGAGGAGATTGTTTGAATAATTTCTAGATTAGGTAATAATTCCTCGAAGCCGATCTTGCGATCACAGGGGATGTAAATTAGGAAAGATTTATTCTTTTTATTCAGAGACCAATGAAAACGCAGCCAATCGGCAGCACAAATCCTGGCGTCTTCCATCCTGTGTTCGCATGAGTTTTGGGTGTTTTCTGCTCGCCGCCGCTCGCCACCGTCTCCAGCACGTCGCTGCGCCGACGGTGCGTCTTCAATATGCGAGTCCTCGACGCGCACTAGCAGGCCGGTGCGCTGGCTGAAGTAGCCGACAGCACGTGCCGGATGATCTCCGCCGGCCCCTCGCTCTGCAGCCGCAGCGTTTCCGCGTCCGCCGACAGCTTCAGGATGAAGCAGTCCTCACCGTTTACCTTCTTCTCGTCCATGCACCGAGACTCCGAAAACAGCCCCGCCGTCGTCAGCGGATCGAGTCTCTGCAAAAACAGCAATCTGTTAACAAGTCAGCTACGGCGATGGCTACACGAGATCGAGGGAGGAATGACGAACGGGGACCTGGAGGGCGCGGCGGAGGGGGCGGAGAGGGTCCTTCGCGGCTTGGGCGCCGAGCCAGGGAGTAAGGCGCCAGACGAGGCGGCCATTGCAGCCCACGTGGACCTTACTACCGCCGATGGCGAGCTCTACGTACCACATGTCGGGGCCATCCGCCAGAGCACGAAGCCGCCTTGCTCCACGGCAGAGGCCGTGGCGGAGCGACGGTTCTTGACGACACGCGTGGCCGTCTCGAACTCTAACACCACCATCCGCACCTTCCCCATCGCGTACGCGTTCCTCGCCGATCGCAGCAGCTTCACGGCCCCCGACGCCGCCATGTACTGCTGGACGATGTACTGTACCGATGACGACTCATGCGACAGATCGGGTAGCGCCGGCGTCAGAAGCCGCCGCATTGTTGGAGGCGAAGCAAAGCGAGAAATCTCAGAATTTGCCACCGAATACGCACTGGTTTCAGTTTTTGCCACCTAATCTGCACTGCTTTCCGAATTCGTCGTTGGGACGTAAATTTTCTTCGTTCCGTGACAATATTTACAATTGAATTCGAGAAAACTTATTACAAGGTGGTCATTTGTACAATAAATTATATGGATGAAAGGCTTTTCGCCTAAATGATGTCAATGGATTGTTTCTTTCAAGGATCCAAGAGGCCATGTTGGTATCAAACTCAATGATCATGTTGGCCCTAACATTCAGATGAAGAAAGGTTTAAGACAGGGTGATCATTTTTCTTCAATCCTTTTTAATATAGTACTTCTTTTTAATATAGTACTTGATAAGTTAGCTATCTTAGTCAAGCGTGCAAAGGAAGATAGTCAAATTTTTAGAGTAGTGCATATCTTATTGATGATGGTTTATCTATTTTGTAACATATAGATGATACTTTAATTTTTATGGATCATGATTTTTTGATTAAGAAGTTACTTGAAGTCGTTTTTAGTACTTAATATTAATTTTAATAAAAGTGATATATTTTGTTTCAGTTACGCTAAGGAAAATGAAAACAACAATCTCTCGTTTGTTGGAGTGTCGAGTAGGGACTTTTCTTATCACATACCTTGCCATTCAAATGTATTTTAGAAAGCTAAATAAGAAGGATTGAAAATCAATACAGCAACAAATTAAGAAAAAACTTGGAAAGCTACATATGTCTATCAGGGAAGGTTGGTTTTGATTAATTATATGTTAACTAGTTTGGCTATGTTCATCATTTCTTTTTTTAGATTCCAAGAGTAGTAATTCAAAAAATTGATTATTATAGATCTAGATTTTTGTGATCAGCATAAGAAAAAAATATTGACTAATGAACTGGGATATCATTTGTCAACCAAAGAACAAGATGAACTTTGTATTCATAACATAGATGTTCAAAATCATTATTTTCTAAGTATATTGCTATTTAAGTTGATTAATGAGGATGGTGTTTGTCAAGAATTATTTAGGAGAAAATATCACAATAATAAGAAAATAACTCAAGTTGTTAGAAAACCAACCGATTGTCAGTTTTTAGTTGGGTTTAATAAAAGTTAAAAATAAGTTTTTAAATTGTAGATCTTTCACAGTTAATTCAGATAAACAAATTAGATTCTAGGAAGATAAGTGAATTAGAAACTCTTCTTTTTAAGGGATAGTATCCTTCTTTCTATATATACTATTTTTCATTGAATAAGTAAATTAATTTCAAATGTTATGAGTACTGTTCCACTGAATGTATTGTTTCGAAGTGTAATAGTAGGTCAAAATCTTGTTAATTGGTATAATTTGATTGCTAAAATTATGCATATTCATTTAAATGATTTTAGAGATACGCTCAGATGGAATCTTCATCAAAATGGTGTATTTTCTATTTGTTTTATATATCTTGCGTTAATTAATAATTGTTACCTAGATAGAAATAAATTATTGTGAAAACTGAAGATGCCAATGTGGTATTTGCTAAAAGGTATAGTTCTAACCAATATGATAATTTAGTAAGAAAGGATTAGAATAATAGTATGAAATGCTCTTTTTTATCCATGATAAAACTATCTAGCATTTTTTTCTTTGTTTATCATGTAGCTAAATTTCTTTGGAGAAATATATTTCTCTCTTTTATATTACAAACACCAAACAACTTTTACATAGAAGTTTGAAAGTTGGCTTGTGGGTATTAACTCAAAAAAATTATCTTAGTAGAGTATCTGCTTTTTGTTGGACTTTATGCCACATGGTTTTTGTAAGTCTCCTAAATCTTATATGCAGTTATTTTTTATGGAAAATATTGGTTTCGATTTTATGCCAAGTATAAAGGAGATTTATTTATATTGCATGCCAAAAGACAATGGTCATATAATTATTCATCAATCTAAAGATTTACGAATAGAATTGTTCTTTGAATAAGTAAAACTCTTTCTTATTTTTGGTTATTTTTTATATGTTTCTCTTCGTCCTTTGTTTTTATTATGGCTGAATTTGAGGCAAAATTATTATAATAAGTAGCTATAGCTTCTATTGAAGCAAATGCCAGATTTTGTATATTACGTAAAAAGCCAAGAAAGGTTGTAGCGAGGGAAAAAATGGGAGGAAATAAGAACGGCAGCCTGTAGCTCCTTTCGTGAGGTCTGAGATAGAAAAAAGGAAGGAAATAAGAACGATAATAAAAAGAAACAAAGAGCAGCTTAGGACAGGAGGGTCAAACTCGCAAGCATTAGAGCAGGGTTCTCGGATTCGGACAGAAAGTTCTGATCTTTGGCAGTTTCAGTGAGGTTTGAGATAACATTTGACTTCCATTTCGTCTGAATTTGGTTCAAATTTAATCAAAATTTACACAAAATTTCTATGATTATCCCGTTTCGGTGTAGCCCAATTTTTTTTATTTTTTTTATTGCAATTGGATCTAGAACGCTGCTTCAGAGAGCTGTGCGTTGGATGAAGCAGAGGATAAGAACGGATCTTTTTACTGTAAATAGGAGTACACAACTATAGCTACGAGTACTAATTTATTTTTTGCAAAAACAAATATACCAATGATACCAAATAAATACTTAAATTGGCTAATATACTCAGTTGCTTTCCATTAATTAGGTCATTTATGATCAGCAAATGTTGGACATCACTGATAAGTAAAAAAGACTAAATGTTTCAGGTAGTGTTCAGTTGACCGAGGTTATATACTCCTAGAGTATAAATGATCACAATTGTACAAATACATTGCACTTTATAGTATTTCTTTTCAAGATACCCAACATCCATATTTGAATTTTTTTGGACAAAGGCTTTATAAAGTTTTGACAATACATAATAGGATGGATAGAGTCATGCGAATACATGACTTCTTAGGCAAGTTAAAAAGTCGGTAACTATCGAGTTCCATGTTAACTTAAAAAAAGTAACAAAACATGGGACATATTTGAGATTTGCATTTTATATACAGCCCAAACTTAATACAAATAATGAGTCATCACACAATTACCTTGGCTTGAATTAAAAAAACTTATACAAACTCATAGTTAATTAATAGACTTAAAATCTAGACTAACGTAAGAAAGTAAACTGCCAAAATGCTCCCATGTCATCTCCTACCAAATCCAATATAACAATTTTGAAAAAAGACAGCTAACTATGGGCAGTATTTGCGGTATTTCGCCTTGCAGGTAATATGCTAGAGACAAAACATACCATGTTCCAGCTTATTGTGTATCTATAAATCATCTCTCCATCTACAAAACATTATTGGTATAATCCTAAAAAAATTTGGACTTCCCAAATAGTCATGATAGTTGATGATGGGAAGCAGCTCGTGTCGCTCGGGAAGGACGAGCCACCTGGGTGGCGACCTACCCGCCATACCTCCAATCCCACGCCTCCCTCCCTTCTTCCCTTGGTGTCATCGGAGCTGGTCACCACTCGATGACAAGGATAGCAGTAGTGGGGGGAGACTGACAACCTGTTTGGATTGGGTGGCCATATCTGTGGGTGTCGATGGTTTGGTGACAAGAAGCAGGAGATGGCAGCCACCATAGAGGGCATCAAGAAGGCCATGGAGACTAGGGGATGGTGTGGCGGCAATACCGGTGGAGATGACAGCGGCATGGTGGGTGGATCCACGCTAGGAAGGGATCATGTAAGCATTTGGCGGTGGCTCACATGGTAGAAGTAGAGCAGTGGCTAGATTATATAGGACCGGCTAGTTCTCGACTAAGGCGTTGGGCGACTCTCTTATTGTAGGCCATGACAGTGGCCTGTCTGTCACTGCTGGTCTTGGACAAGCTGAGGTCTACGATCCAAATATAGTGCTAGGGCCACCAGCATGGTGGAGCAAAGACATTGATGACCTCTATGGGCATGACTCACCTTGAAAGCAATGTCATGATGCCTCTTTCATCAACTTCATGCTTTGGGGTGGACCATCTAGGAAAAATCTAGTTCTAGATGTCTAGAATAACGGTGGCAACATCTTTGATGTCTTGATGGAGGCGTTGCATTGGAGATTCTCATGATAGTGGGATGTCTTTGATGGCGGTGTCTCGATTGAATTGGCTTTGATGGCTATGGAGGTGGCAAGATCTAGGAGAATGATTAATTTATAGTTTAGGTTTGACATCAGTTGCCGGTAGTGATGTGAGAAATTTGATTAACACAATGGTCGATCACCAATTTTGAAGATTATGTATTCTGGTATGATGAAGACATGAATTATATATAACTTGTAAGCTGCTGGAAGAAGCAATGGTTATAAAAGTTCTCGTCAATCATAGATGGAGGTTTAGTAATAGGTGTTATCTATATTTTAATGTGGTACTCTAAATAGTTTTCTTGTTTTTAATCACCCTATGAATTTGTAATTCACAATAATTCTTCTTGCAACCTCTGTAATAACTTGTTGTTGTTTCTTTGAAGTAAATGCTAGAATTAATCCATTATCTAAAAAGATAAATTGAAAACCTTATAGATAACATGTCTTATAGTACAAAATAGTTGCCCTAACACTATGAACAGTATGGCTCAAACAAGGACTACCAAACATCACCAGCAAAACGTGGAGTTTAATATGAAATTTTCCTTTAGTTATCTTAAAATCAATTCAAATCACAATGAAAACATGTTAAGGAAAATTGTATCAAATAAACACCAAGTAATTGGGTACAGCGCCACATTTGCTACAAACAAAGAGTGAATCACATAACTTCTATTAATTCCAAAGCCCTTATAACCACAAGAATCAACAAATCTGTAGATGGGTTTGATCCCGACTATAATATTCAGGGACTAGGGGTCATCTAGTACCAAGGTACCCATAGAGCTACAGACAGACAAAGCAAATATGAGGATTTATATTGGTTTGGGCCCTCAAGATAAGTAACTCTACTCCAATTTATATGTATTGATGGTGAGTAGATCATATCAAGTACAAATTTGGGGAGGTTTTTAACCTAGCCTACCAACTAGACTGGACGAGATGAGCAAAAGCTATAGTTGGCAATAGTAGTTGGTGGCTATGGATGTAACCCTCCTAGCTATGAACTTGATGTATCTTGAACTTTCTAGCTTATGATTCGATGCTCTCCCCTTCTAGGAGGCATTGTATTTATACCGGAGTTGGCTTATTCTCTAAGTAGAACACTAGCAAGGTAGTCTATACCATACTCGGATCAGACTACAGAGTCATTACCTTATATATAGGACATACTTCTATCCTATCCATTCTAGTATCCATATTTACTATTTCTTTCCATATCTTCTTAGGTATGTGATATTTTCAAGCATCGTATGTTCATGTCCATACGGTATGCCATATCTAATACTCTGATTGTAGTCCCTAAACTCTATTCAAATGTACATGTTGACCACTCTTTCAAGAATCATCGTAGTTGAGACTTATAGCATGTTCAGTCATAGGGCAAATCACATTACTTCATATTGTGAACCGTTACCTATGATGCACTATCTTTGCCAAAAATATTGCACCACTTTCTCCATATTGTGAACCGTCTCCGCGGGGTTTAAAAACCCTACTATTGAGACTCTAAACATTTTCGCCCCCCATTTGCAACCCTAGCCTTCCTTTCTCTTTGTTTTCTTGTCCGGTGTTCAAGAACCCTAACACCTACACTCTTGTTCTTCCCCCTATTACTGGCCAATGTGGATTTCGAGCCATACATAGTTGGAGAGGCCCAAATGAAGGAGGTGTAGGTGCAGGGAGTGATTCCTGGCACTAGCAACCAAAGCCGCCATCCTAATGGTATGAAACCCCATCCTCTCTTATACAAAATCATGGTCTTTTCTTCCTTTGTCTATAGCGAATTCCTTCCTCCTCCATCTAAATTTGTCAGCTCAGTCCTTGATCTATATGGGATCTACCTTCTTCACCTCAACCCCAACTCCATTGCTTTCCTTAGCATCTTCACACACCTGTGTGATCTATACCACGGGGTGCACCCCTTCCTTGATCTCTTCTACCAATTCTATGAGCTCTAGTTATGGACAAATCTAGAATTACCAAACGTTGTGCAATCCGTCTCCATGATGACATGTGGGACAAGTACATCACTATCATCTCCCCAACCTCTTTGAAATTCTAGAGAAGGAATTGGTTCTACCTTGATGTAGAGAATTCCTCCAACATCCTTCAAGTGCTGACTACCATCCTCATCCACTCCAATGCATGGACCTCTGCTCCTAGCATGACCGAATCCCTCTAAGTTTTTATTAGAGAGATTTATGATTTGAGGGACAAAGGTTTGATAGTGCACGAAGTCATATGCAACTTTGTTATTTGTCAGATTGCTCCTTTATAGGAGCACGAGCACCCCTCCTATGAGTATACAAGTAAAAATGAAATTACCCAGTTCTCAACGCGGGGTAAGTAGCATCCCCCACCTTCTCAAAACTTTCACATTTCTTAAATTTCCATAATTATCATACAATAACTCCAACAATTGTCTTGTGCATATTTATTTGAGAAGGCGGTCAGCAGCCATGTGATGAAGGTGGTGGACAATTTTGCTAGTGTTGCAGAAAACATCCCCACGTCTCATCACACCTTGGCTGCCACTGAATAAGATCAAATAGTATATGTAAGTACTCAGCATCTAATATTTTTTTTATAACTAGCATCATGGAATCGTAATGCCAAGTTCACAAGAACTACCCCACCTACTCCCTTGGTCTCCTTGTTGACCAATGGACAGTCGAAGAGGAGGCCAAGAAGGCAACTGAGGAAACAACAAAGCTAGCCTCGACCCTAGATTCTATAGTGCAGGACATTGGGATGGGTACCGGTGGAACTACCTCTATTGGGAAAAGAAGATTGAACTTAGCTTTGGGTCCTACTAAGGGGTGTCAAAATAGTCACTCGTGCCTCCCTAGTAAGCTCTACACTTCATCTTTTTTTATATTCCCTGCTAGGAATGTCATAGATGTCCGAGAAACCTAACCAACTACCATAGTTTATTTTTTTAGGGTACTGCTACCCCCAAGCCTTCTAGTGGGAACAAGCTAAAATCTCTCAGCTTTGTCCCCATCGGAAAAGCTATGTAACAACTTGGTGATACTAAGGATACCCTATCACATGGCCAATAAGAATCGCTAACTTTACTTTACTTTGATAAGCCTTCCCCAGCTTCCTCCAATCAGAGTACGGGGAAGAAAGATGAGGTTAGCACATGGCCAACCCCCATCATCTCCCTCTCACTCCTGCTCTTATAACTGTAGCCCCTAGTGCTACATTGGTCACTTCCAGCGGGGCAGTGTTCAACTAGACTGTTAACGCCAAAATTTGAAAACCCAGTGATAGATTAGAAAGACGATCGGCTAAATCGCAAAAATGTCCAATTGCTACAGGAAAGAAGTTGATCGGATTGTGGCAAGGAAAGACTCGGTCCTAGAATAGAAGATTATCCAGATAAGATCGAGTTTAAGGAGGAGCCGTGGTTCAGGACAGGGTAGTCTATCCTATCTTATATGGACAGGAAGATTTATTTAGTTAGTTAACTTTCTTAGAGATATTTTCCTTTATTTTTATTAGGATATAACGTCCGATGGTTGTTGTAAACGTGTCAAACTTTGTAAATCCACGGTATAAATATAGACCCCCTAGAAATATGTAAGACATCATCAATCCTTCGATCAATACAACCTCGGCGCATCACCACCCTAGTCTATCTAGGTTTTTACCGGCGAGGTTTGCCTCTTGACGCGGGGTTGCATCGATTAACTTTGATCTCCGGCGAAGGGGTAAGTCCTACCACTCTCTCGATATGTCTCACTCTGTCTAAGGCTACATTGGTTAGGTTCGACCTCTTAGGCCGATCGGATGTATCGCATCACATCCGTACAGAGTCTATTGGTCTATCAAGCTCTCTCCGCTGTCATCAGTCTCGTGCTGCATTGGAGTGTATGGCATTTCATCAGAGTGTTAGCCGATGAGTTATCTATATGTTGAGCAACATGCCCGGCACATCAGCTCCTCGGCCGATACGCACTAGTCTTCAGAGACTTCCCTTGAGCACCACGCCAAGCGCATCGGCCTTCCAGCCGATGCATGCCTGTGTTTAGAGTGATGTCCACTCATCGGCTTAGCTAGCCGATAGGATCGCTTCGCCCTTACATCAGTACATCCGATCCGGCGTCCACCCATCCCGTTGCCATTTGCCTTGATTTCGTACTGTCTCGGTTAGGTCCGATCTTCGAGATTTGGCTCTAGCGGCGTCGTCACGGTGAGCGACGGGTCTCGTGCTGCCATCCCCAGAGTGGCATCGGCTTTGCTGCTGGTGCCTTTTATACGATTCCTTGGCAGTTCGCATATGCCTGCATTGGCTTTCCCACCGATGAATGACCGCTACAGCTTTCGTCGACTATCAGGAGAGATCCCGCGTGTTTCGCTATTCTTTGAATACACTCCTATGCCTCCATCGGCTCTACGGCCGATGGATCAGGATCTCTCTTTCGCTACACCCGAAGCCATCATATCCTTCGTCCACATACGCCTACATCGGATCCCTAGCCGGTGGAAGGGTGCCCTAATTCCTATTTGCTATCTGCCGATACCAGGAGCCATCCGGGCGTGGCCGATGACCAACTCGATCCTATCGGTAGCCAGCCGATAACGAGGGCTCGTATCGGCCTGTCGTCCGACTGACCCATTTGCCTCACCTCCTTGTCAATTGCAGGGTCAAATTGACTGGTATGCCCGTACCCGCACCATCGCACCAGAGCCGACGTAAAACCCACGGCCCCTGGTGCGCGTACCTTGAGTCACGGAGAGAAGCCGACCAGCTTGCAGTAGAGCTAAGTAGACCTTCTTCAGTACGACTAAACAAGGTCCGATTTAAAAAGTATAGTTACCAAAATGTGTTTTGATGAAGGAATAAGGCCATTCATCACCTGAGAATTCTCCCAAGCCATTGCAAGAGATGTTCAATGAAGTATCTTATCAAGCATTCAGTAATCCATTGGGAGTATGGATGGATGCACTACAAGATCTGATTAAGAATACGATACAAGAATTATCAGCTCAAGAGTCTAATTAAGATCATGTACCTTTACCAATAGAGACGAAGCTATCTTAGGAAACTTGTAGAAATAAGAGGGACTTATCGGTAGACATGTATCCACCAACACAAGATCGATTTTGGGGGCAACAATAGGAGGTACCTCTAGAATTCTTTTAGGGTAATTATTATGGAGAGCATCACAGGCAGAATCGGGTATCCTATATCCTATCCACCTCCACATGATCAGAGAGATATTCAAAGGGAGAAGGATTGGTTAACCAGAATTGTGGACATGGTGAAAGAACAATTTGGTATCAAGCCCAAAGATCAAACAGTTATGTATAGGCACCTATATCTAGAATGATTTGATAGAGTTCCATTGCCTCGTCGATACATGATACCAAATTTCTCAAAATTCTCAGGGCAAGACAATATATTTACAATGGAGCACATCTGTTGATTCTTAGCACAGTGTGGAGAAGCGTCGGCTGAGGAAGCTCTCAGAGTCCGTTTGTTTCCATTATCCCTCTCTGGATCGGCCTTTGCATGGTTTTCTTTATTACCACCAAACTTGATTAAAGGATGGGCTAATCTAGAGCAGCAATTCCATAAATATTTCTTTGCTGAGATTCAAAAAATGAGACTGTCAGATTTGACATCGGTTAGACAGAGGTCTAATGAGTCAGTTCTGGGGTACATCCAATGTTTCCAGTTATAGTCTTGTTTTGAGCCATGAACAGTTAGCTATTTTGGTCTTCTAAGGGTTGTCTTGTCACATCAGGTGGAGATTTTCTTTCCAAGAATTTGACAATTTAGTACATCTGATGCATGTGGTATCGGCTTACGAGAGCTGATTATTAGGAAAGGAGGAGATGTCAAAGCATTGGAGGCCCGAGGAAGAGAATTTCGAAGCATGAGCCTTCATACTTCGAAATTGGGGGCATCTGTTAACGACAAAATTTGAAAAGCCCAGCGATAGATTGGAAAGACGATCAACTGAAGCGCAGAAGTGTCCGATTGCTACAAGGAAGAAGCCGATTGGATTGAGGCAAGGAAAGACTCGGTCCTAGAATAGAAGTTTATCTTGAAAAGACCGAGTTTGAGGATGAGCCATGGTTCACGACAGGTTAGTCTATCCTATCTTATATGGAAAGAAAGATTTAGTTAGTTAGTTACCTTCCTTAGAGATATTTTTCTTTATTTTTATTAGGAAATAACGTCCGATGGATGTTGTAAATGCGTTGGACTCTGTAAACCCACAGTATAAATATAGATCCCCTAGAAATATGTAAGACATCATCAATCCTTCAATCAATACAACCTCAGTGCATCGCCACCCTAGTCTATCTAGGTTTTTACCTGTGGGGTCTGGCTCTCGACGCTGGGCTGCATCGGTTAAGTTCGATCTCCGGCGAAGAGGTAAGTCCTACCACTATCTCGATATGGCTCACTCTATCTAAGGTTGTATCGGTTATGTTCGACCTCTTAGGCCGATTAGATGTATCGCATCATGTTCATGTAGGGTCTATCGGCCTATCAAGCTCTCTCTGCCATCGTCGGTCTCGTGCTGTATCAGTTAGGTTTGACCTACGAGGCTACCGATGGTGAAATGAGCTTTAGACCTATTGATCTCTGTACAGTGTTTTATCGGAGTATTAGTCGATGAGTTATCCATACATTGAGCGTCACACCGATACGCACAGTCTTCAGAGACTTCCACTGAGCACCACACCATGTGCATTGGCCTTCCAGCCGATGCGTGCTTGTCTTTAGAGAGATGTCCAATCATCGGCTCAACTAGCCAATGGGATCGCTTCGCCCTTAGTTCAGCACATCCGATCCGGCGTCCACCATCTCGTTGCCATTGGCCTGGGACTCGTACTGTCTCAGTTAGGTCCGATCTTCGAGATTCGGCGCTAGCGCCATCGTCATGGCGAGCAACAGGTCTCATACAGCCATCCCTGGAGCAGCATCGGCTTTGCTGCCGGTGCCTTTTATGCGATTCCTTGGCAGTTCGCATATGCCTTCATCAGCTTTCTAGCCGATGAACGACTGCTATAGTTTCTGTCGACTACCAAGAGGGATCTCACGTGCTTCGCTATTCTCTGAATACACTCCTATGTCTCCATCAGCTCTGCGGCCGATGCATCAGGATCTCTTTTTCGCTACACCCGGAGCCATCGTATCCTTCGTCCACATACGCCTATATCGGATCCTCAGCTAGTGGAAGGGCACCCTGATTCCTATCTACTATCAGCCGATAGTAGGAACCATCCGGGCGTAGCCGATGACCAACTCGATCCTATCGGCAGCTAGTCGATAGCGAGGGCTCGTATCGGCCTGTTGTCCGACTGACCCGTTTGTCTCACCTCCTTGTCAATTGCAAGGTCAAATTGAATGGCTCGCCTGCACTTGCACCGTCACACCGGAGCCGATGTGAAACCCACGCCCCCGATGCACGTACCTTGAGCTATGGAGAGAAGCCGACCGGCTTGCACTAGAGTTAAGTAGACCTCGCAGGAATCGGCATGCTCGTGCCGGGATCAGGCGCGAACATAGACTTAACTAGCAAACTTTTGCTAGGTGATCCTAAAACATGCCGGCATTGCCCACTCCAAAATCGATCAACCCCTGGCTAAGTTCATAGCTGCCTAGGAGAAGGTCACCACTCTGGAGGGTGAGCTGGCAACTACTTAGAGCAATAATGAATGCCTCCACCTTATAGTGAAGGACAATTAAGACATCTGCAAGGAGGGCAAGGAGGCCAAGGAGGAGCAGTGGAATTGGAGGGAAGACATCTGTGAAGGATTAAAGGCAAACTTTTCCATCTTTAATGAGGTGGCGAATGGCTTTAGCCGGGGAATTGAAATACTATCGTTCCTAGATGAGGTGTTGATGCTAATTGGCATCAGCGAGCTAGTAGGAGAGATGAGATGGAGAAAGTCCCCATTGATATTGCAAAATAGGCCACCATTGACACCCAGGACCTCTGTGCGTTGAGGCTACCCACTCCTTGCCTTGCATCCTTTTCAATCTTCCTGAACTAGATGTTGACAAGGAAGTCAACTGGGTGTTCCTGAGGACGACCATGAGAACTGGTCAAGCAGCTAGACAAGGCTGACTAAGTTGTTGCCAAATTCTTTGGCTATACTAAGTAATTTTCTTTCTCTAGTTTTGCTTTCCAACTAGTTTGTTAGATAGGGAACTATACTTCAGAAGCATACTGTAATATATTCATATTCCCTTCTATCACCCTTGCAATATAGTGGAAATGATGAAGATGTTGAGGTTGACCAGCAACATTGTCGGTCACCCTCACTCATCATGGTATCCAATGCCCCTATTCCTAACCTCTGATATGGTGACCCCAACCTCCATAAGATTGGATCGCTAAAGGCCCAACTTACTTTCTTCTAGAACCAATACTGTAGTAAGATTGTATCTCCCTCTTAAAATTCATTCCAAGCACCTCTTACTGTGGTTTTTAGTCTTTGCAATTCTCCAAGAGACCTACAATCTAATAAGGAGGAAAGTGCAGTCTTTGGAGTGCTTTGAATGTATCCCTAATTGGATTCATAGCCGATGCTAGTATTCACTGTACATTCCTAAATTTCTGACAATCTTGACATCTCTTATAATATCTTAAGCAATATTCCAGTATTATCAACCAAAAATATCTACTCTTCTTAATAATCATTTTATCTTGTGAGCTAATTGATGAGCCCCACAAACACCTTCATGTACTTCGCACAAAACCACCATGGCTTCTTCTGAACCCAAGCATCTTAATAGAACTCCATGTCCGATAATACAATTCTTCATCAAGCAGCACATACTTGTTAGATCTATACTGAAGTTTCTTAGAACCTAATTATGACGGATTTTGTAAATATTGTATAATATCTCATGTCCAAACATCGGCTTCAACATGATTATTAATATTAGCTATTTCAACTTCTATCATTCTATCTAGCCGATATCCCGAAGCAATCTGAGCAAGATCATTAGCTTCTAAATTCTACTCCCTAGGAATATGATCCAATGACATTATCTGAAATCTTTCAATAAATATTGACATTCTTCATAATATAACCTCAAGACATCATCTTTGCACTCATATTCCTTGGATAGCTACTTGATTACCAATAATGAATCTCATATTATCTCTATTGTATTGCTCTTATTTCTTTCAAAAGCTGAAGACCTTTAAGCACCATCTTATATTCTATTTGATTATTGGTACGATAGGGTTTAATCGTCAAAGCGAATTCAATGCTTGACCCCAAGGTGATACATTCACTAAGCCGATACCAGATCCATGCTTGCAATCTGATCCATCAAAGAATAAAGTCCAACGAATCGACTCTGCATAATTTTCATGATTTTCCCTATATTGCATGATGAAATCGGTCACAACTTGTCCTTTAACTACTTTAGACAGTTAATATCTGTTAACGCCAAAATTTGGAAAGCCCAGCAATAGATTGGAAAGATGATCGGTTTAAGCGCAGAAGTGTCCGATTGCTACAGGGAAGAAGTCCATCGAATTGAGGCAAGGAAAGACTCGGTCCCAGAATAGAAGATTATCTAGATAAGACCGAGTTTGAGGAGGATCCGTGGTTCACTGCAGGGTATTCTATCCTATATTATATGGATAGAAAGATTTAGTTAGTTAGTTAACTTTCTTAGAGATATTTTCCTTTATTTTTGTTACGAAATAACGTCCGATGGTTGTTGTAAAAGCGTCGGACTCTGTAAACCCAGGGTATAAATTTAGACCCCTTGAAAATATGTAATGAATCGAGAATCCTTTGATCGGTGTATCGCCACCCTAGTTCACCTAGGTTTCTACCTGCGGTGTCTGGCTCTCGACGTGGGGCTGCATCGGTTAAGTTCGATCTCCAGTGAAGGGGTAAGTCCCACCACTATCTTGATATGTCTTCTTGATCAGATTCTGTATTGTATTCACCAATATTCCTGACTGGTTAATAATTAAGTGGTTCACTGCTTTATCAATCATCTCTTGCAATGGCTGTAGAAGACTTGCAGGTGGTGACTAGCCCGATTCTTCTATCAAAATAGGTTTTGGAAATAGTGATTTCCGAATTAGCCATTGTCTCATCATACCAAAATATTTCGGATAGAGCTTCTAAATATTGGCAATATTTTGCTCTACTTGTTGTCTTTGCTCATCACTCAGATCATCCATTGTGACTAGAATCACGTTGTCCATTTTAATCTCTTTTCTAGCCATTGTGCTGAAATTTTGTGTCTCACTAGGCGTGCCAAAGAGCGTGTTCATGCCAGAATCAGTCCCGCTAAAGGTGCGCCAAGAGGCGTATTTCCCGATCGAGGTTCAGTCCAATGCGCCTAAACATGTGAAGGCATGGGAAATCTCTTTAGCTCTAGTGCCGGTCCTAAACTAGCAGTTTGCAAGTGTGCTAGTCAATTTGGTACAACAATTCCCAAGGAGATAGAAAGAATTTGGTTGACGAGCCAATCAATTGATAAGTTGATACGAACTCTTGCTATAGGCTGGATGCCGATAGGGGTTATTACACTTATACATCAGCTAGAAAACCGATGATGGAATAGACAAATAATGAGAAATAAAATCATAGATATATCGGCCATAGAGCCGATGACGGTCTAGGTAAATTAGATGTTAAGCAATAAAGACCAAAATACAGTCCTTCAAAGAGAGGAGACCTAGCAAGCACCGACGATCATGCTATTAAAACCATCCTTGATAGATCAGACCAAACCAAGATAATATAAGGCTGAAACTAATAGCACCGGAACGATAGGAACTAGATCTGTCGTGCTGATGGTATAAACCGGCAATGAGTCCAATGCAGGCATATAAATAAGCCAATGGGAGAAACGAAACCTACTAGATCCTATTAAAAGCAACCTTGATAGATTGGACTTAATGGAGATAGTTTAAGGCTAGATCTAATAGAACCAAATCAATCGCTAGAAGATTAATTGTAGACGATCTATGTATATTGGCTGATAAGTAGATATGTTAGGCCTAAAGCTCAGTGTAAGGATAACTTATTAGCTAGCTACTTCGATGAAACGTCATGTATAGAGTTACCGACTTAAGGCTCAATCTATTATATCCAGTGTAGAAGGTCTAACAGATACAACATGAGACTGACGACAACAAAAGGAGCTCAATAAGTCGATAGATCCCACGTGAATGTGATGTGATATATCCGATCGGACTATGTGGTCGGACCCAATTGATGGAAACTTAGACATGGCAAATATAATAGGTTAATGATGGGTCTTACCCCTTCGTAGGAGATTGGACCTCACCGATGCAGCCTTGCATCGAGAGCCAAAACCCACTAGGAAAAACTTAGCAGAACTCTCGTGGCGTGAAGCCGATTGACACTATAGAAGAGCCGATCAAGTAATGAGAGATTGAATCGGTTTGTTTAAAGATAAAAAGTTATCCAGATGAGTCGGGTCCAAAGAGGAGTATGAGGATAATGGCGGGTCAGGTGCTTGTATAATGTATTATGTAAGCTAAGCAAGTTTGAGTAGTTTTACAATTGCTTAGTGATATTTTCCTTTTATATTTTTAGGAGATAACGTCTGATGGTTGTTGTAATTGCATCGGACGCTATAATACCAGGGTATAAATATAAACTGCCTAGAAACTTGTAAAAACATCAACATATCTATCCAATACAACTTTAGCGCATCGCCATCCTAGTTCGTCTAGGTTTTCACCGGTAGATTCTAGCTCTCGACACAGGGCTACATCGGTCAAGTTCGATCTCCAGTGAAGGGGTAAGTTCCGCCACTATCTTGGTATGTCTCGCTCTGTCCAAGGATGCATCGGTTAGTTTTGACCTCTTAGTTAGATCGGGTGTACCTCATCACATCTGTGCAGGGTCTATCGGTCTATCATGCTCTCTTTGTCGTCATCTATCTAGTGCTGCATCGTTTAGGTTCGACTTGCGAGGCTGCCGATGGTAGATCGAGCTGTAGACCTATAGGTCTCTATATGGCGTTTCATCGAAGTGTTAGCTGATGAGTTATCCATATCCTAGGCACCACGCCGAGCGTATTGGCTCCTCATCACGTTCGGTCTAATCTTCCGCCGTCTCGGTGTTGTTAGCCCCCGGCCTCATACTGCCTCGGTTCGGTCCGATCTATCAAGGCTGGTCCTAATAGTGCCGTCACCATGATCGCTGGCCCACATGGCTTCACGGGGGATCAACTCTCACTCCATGCTTCGGATGCCAAGTAGCGTCATTGGTCTTTGGCCGATGGGTCCTCTAGTATGCGACACATGTCTATCTCTCATGCCTCCATCGGTTATTCAGCCGATACTCGAGCGCTACCTTCTCTATCGACACCCAGCCGATAGGGAGAGCCGGACAGGCCCATCGGCTGACCGGCTCACGAGTCTCATCCTCTCTTCTTGTCAATTATAGGGTTAAATTGGCTGGCATGCCCTCGACACCTCGAAACTTAAGGACCTATACTGGAGCTAAGCAGACCTCCCAGGCCTTCACGTGACCAAGTCACCGCCTCTTCCTAGTTGGGCCTCTCCCCTCGAGATTTGGCGGCGAGCATGCTCTTTGGCACGCCCGGTGGGACACAAAAGATTTCATTCATCGGCTATGAGACTGTACAATCGCCTGATTAAAAGTCGGACAACTGCAACATAATGGTGGGTAAAGAGGTCAACACAGACAATATGATTCCAGTGACAATGAAAAATTTGACTGAAGATCAAAAGTACCAGGTGGAGCAAACTACAACTAATTTTCAAAAACTCTGTCTAGAATCTTTCAGTATGACTAGAAAAGGGCCGATTCAGAAATCCAAACTGCCAAAGCAAGTTTTTATAGGAGAATCGAGCCATTCACCCCCTGTTAGTCCACAGAAGCCATTGTAGGAGATGGTTAACGAAGCTATTCACCAGGCACTCATCAACTAGTTAGGTGTGCTTGTGAATACCTTGCACAATTTGATCAAGAAAATGGTGGATGGATCAATTGCTTGGGAACCTAATCAAGGGCCAGTATATTTGCCAATAAAAACAGAGCAACCGTAGGTTACTTATGGAACCAGAAGGGATGTACTAGCAAATATATTTCCACTAGTACAAGATCAGACTAGGGGGCAACACGATGGTATGATGCCTGGATATCATTAGACAGCTTACTACGGGGGATATCGGCAAGAATATCTAGGTGGCAATAATGATACGACCAATTATCAAGGAGATCATTATAGACCATATCAAGTGTTAACTTCGTTTCCACATTACCAAAGAGAATTGGTCTACTAGGGTTGCGGAAGTGGTTAGGGAGAAATTTGGTATCAGACCTAAGGAACAACCTTTTATGTATCGGCACCCTTATCCGGAGTCGTTTGACAGAGTTCCGTTACTGCACCGATACAGGATTCTGGATTGGTCCAAATTCTTGGGGCAAGATAGTGTATCTATAGTGGAACACATTAGCCAATTCTTGGCCCAATATGGGGAAGCATCGGCTGAGGAAGCCCTAAGAGTCTGTTTCATTCCATTGTCCCTCTCTAGATCGACCTTCTCCCGGTTTTCTTCATTGCCTCCAAACTGAATTAGGGGATGGGCCGATCTGAAAAAGCAATTTCATAAATATTTCTTTGTTGGGATTTAAGAGATGAGACTATCATATTTAACATCGGTTAAACAGAGGCATGATGAGTCAGTTTTAGAGTTCATCCAACGGTTCCGGGATATCAGAAGCCGATGTTACAATCTTATTCTAAGTGATGGGCAATTAGCTGACTTGGCCTTCCAAGGGTTGCTGGGAATGCTTCTCTTCTCAAGAATTCAAGAGCCTGTCACATCTTCTTCAGAGGGTATTGGCTCATGAAAGCCAATTTGCTGAAACCAAGAAAGAGAGATTCCATCGGAAGGCTGCTCAGTTACAAGTTAACGCATCGAACTCAGATGATGAGGAATTCGATGTAGAAGTGGGTTGGTAGAGTGGTCTAGGAATAGGAAACCTATATCATGTCCCAGGATAAAGAATACTGGTAAGGAGGAAACATATGATTTTGATATCAATGGAGCCGATAAGATATTCGATCTTCTCCTCCAAGAGAAATAGATTCAACTACCACCAAACCATGTACTACCATCAGCTCAAGAACTTAAAAAGAGGAAATATTATAAGTGGCACAACTCAATATATCACCGCACTAATGAATGCAAAGTTTTTTGACAACAATTGTAATTGGCTATCAAACAAGGGAAAATTATGTTTGAAGATAAAAAGCCGATGAAGGTCGATGGACATCCTTTTCCTGTGAACATGGTGTTTGCAGGGTCTTCAAGAGATCGGTTTGAGGAAGGGAGACGTTGGAGGAAATCAAATGTCACCTCATCAGATTTGATCAAGAAATATTCTATAATACAAGATGAAGAACGATGAGCCATAGCGCACAAGGAATAAAAAGCCGATGAAGGTCGATGGACATCCTTTACTTGTGAACATGGTGTTTGCAGGGTCTTCAAGAGATCGGTTTGAGGAAGGGAGACGTTGGAGGAAATCAAATGTCACCTCATCAGATTTGATCAAGAAATATTCTAGAATACAAGATGAAGAACGATGAGCCATAGCGCACAAGGAAAGGTATAATCCACATGGGGTTGTCCGTTTTTTCAGTATTGCTGGGATCAAGACATGAGGTTACCATCGATAGAAGATTATCCTGAATATAATAACCTAGGGTCACAGTACGTTGAGCAGAGCAAGATGTCGTATGATCGGCCACCTATCAAGCAGGCATCGGTACATAGCCAATTAGGGCCGATCAATGAAGACTATAGTCAAAAGTTAGCTGATGATAGGGAATTACATAAAGGACAATACAACCCAATTGCTCGGTGGTGTCCATTTGGGATCTTCACAAAAAATCAGAAGAGATGGGCACAAAAGTTGCAACACAAAGAGCAGCACAGAAGGCAACGTCAAGACCATAAGGAGATCAAAGTCAAAAGACTAAAAGCGTATGGCGCATGAAGCAAAAAGATGATGATGCTAGCACATTGGCTCCAATAAACATGGTATTCTTCTTGCCTTTAGAGTATAAAGCGTGTGCATCTAATGAAGGCGATCAAGAAGAAGGTTTTGTTCAATTGACACTGAAACCTAAGCAAGCCATATTTGATAAGCCTGAAGAATCTAAGCATCGACACTTAAAACTGCTGTATATCAAAGGATATGTGGATGGGAAGCCGATGAAAAAGATGCTAGTTGATGGAGGTGCGACTGTCAACCTGATGCAAGCTAGGGAAGACTGCTGAAGACCTAACCAAAACAAACATGGTGTTGAAAGACTTCGAAGGAAACCATCGGAGACAAAGAGAGTGCTAAACGTGGAGTTAACAGTCAGAAGCAAGATGTTGCCCACCACATTTTTTGTTATCAATGGTAAAGGATCATATAGTCTACTTCTTGGTAGGGATTTAATTCATGCCAACTGTTGTATTCCATCCATAATGCTTCAAAGCCTCATACAATGGCAAGGGGATCAAGTTGAGGAGATTATAGCCAATCAGTCGACCGGTGTTGCAGTAACCGATATTCCAATCTAGGAAGCTGATGGGTTTGATTGCTTATCCGGGAAAGCATGGGATGGAGAATTCCTTAAGTAACCAACAAGGGGTTAAAGCCAGTTTAGCAAATCGGCTTGGAACTATTGCTCTAATGGGAACCATAGAAGATTTTGAAGGAAAATTAGGGCAAGGATTTACGTCGGCCGATGAGTTGGAGGAAGTTGATATAGGACTAGGAGATAGACCAAGGCCGATGTATATTAGTAGATATTTAAGTTTCGAATTCCAAGAAGAGTTAAAAAAATTATTAAAGGAATTTTGGGAATGTTTCGCTTGGGATTATCATGAGATGCCAGGTTTTAGCTGATCGATTGTAGAACATAGGCTTCCTATTAAACCATGATATCGGCCATTCAAGCAGCCATAGAGAAGGTTCAAAGCAGAGTTGCATGATGAAATCAATGTAGAGATCACAAGGTTATATGATGCAAACTTCATCAGACCATGCCAATATGCTGAATGGGTATCCAATATCATCCCGGTGTAGAAGAAGAACGGGAAGCTAAGGATATGCATCGACTTCCAGAATTTAAATAGAGCGACCCCTAAAGATGAGTATCCGATGCCAATGGCAGATCTACTAATTGATGCAACATCGGGTCACAAGATCATTAGCTTTAAGGATGGGAATGTAGGCTACAATCAAATTTTTATGGTGAAAGAAGATATCTACGAGACTGCATTTTGGTTTCCTGGAGCTATCGGCTTGTACAAGTGGGTAGTTGCTCACCGCCAAAATTCCCGCGACCAGGGAGGGATGGCAGCTCGGTCACGCGAAGGCCTGGGAGGTCTGCTTAGATCTAGTGCAGGTCCTTAAGCCTCAAGGTTCACGAGCATGCCAGTCAATTTGACCCTGCAATTGACAAGGAAGTGAGACGAGCGGGTCCGATATAGTGGCTCGCTATCGGCTGGCTGCCGATAGAATCGGGATGCTCTTCGATCGGCTGGGGAGCCGATGTGGAAAGGTGTCGACGAGAGATCGACCGTAGAGCCAATGGAGAAACTAGGGTGTGCCCAGAGGATAGCAAGGCGCACAGGATACCTCCGGACAGCCGAACAGTGACTCATCGGTTGGAAAACCCGATGAAGGCGCATGCGGAATAGGTAAGAACTAGTATAAGAAGGCACGGGCTGTAAAGCCGATGCCGCTCTAGATATGACAACACGAGACCCGTTGCCCGCCGTAACAGTGCCATCAACACCGAACCTCGAAGATTGGACCTAACCGAGATAGTACGAGGCCAGGGCCAGCGGTGATGATACAGAGGATGCTAGATCGGCTATGCCGTAGCAAGGATAGGAATGAACCCATCGGCTAGCTAAGCCGATGAGGGGACGCCTCTCTGAAGGCGGGTGCGTATCGGCTGGGGGACCGATACGTTTGGCGTTACGCGTCATGGGACACCTCTAAAGGCTGATGCGGATCGGCCGAGGGTTCAATGCACTGGGCGTGAAGCTCAGAGCATAGATAACTCATCGGCTACTCACTCCGATGAGATATCATGCAGAAGACTATAGGCCTGAAGCTCGATCTACCGTCGGCAGCTCCGTAGGTTGGACCTCACCGATGCAGCACGAGATTGACGATGGCAGAGGAAGCTTAACAGGCCGATAGGTTCTACACGGACGTGATGCGGTACACCTGATCCGACTAAGAGTTCGAACCTAAACGATACAGCCTTAGACTGTACAAAGCATACCAGGATAGTGGCGGGACTTATTCCTTCGTCGGAGATTGGATTTAACTGATGCAGCCCCACGTCAAGAGCCAGAACCCGCCGGTAAACACCTAGATGAACTAGGGTGGCGATGCACCGAATTTGTATATGATCGAGAGATATCTTACATGTTCCGTGGGGGTCTATATTTATACCCTAGATTACAGATAGAATCCGGCGCATCTACGACCATTGGACATTATTTCCTAATAAGAACAAAGGAAAATATTCTTAAAGAAGTTAACTAACTAGCTAAACCTTTCTAATTAAGTAAGGTTACAATTTACAAAAACAAGCATCCTGCCGTGGAGTCCACGGCTCTTCCGCAAACCCGGTTCTATCTGAATAATCTTCATTTTTAGAATTGTGTCTTCCTTCGCTGCAACCTGATCGGCTTCTCCACTGTAGTAATAGGACCTTCTTTTACTCAAGCCGATCCTTTTCCTTCCTTTCCTCGGGCTTCTTGGACCTGACCCCGATTGGATAATTCCCTGTCTTCAAGCCGATCCACTCTTCTACTAATCGATCAGCTTTTCTATAGTTTCGATCGATTTTGTCTCCCGGGCTGACTAGTATCTCCATCGGCCGATGACTGAATTAAACTCTCCATCGGACCTCTCAGCCGATCGGATCATCTAGATTTTGGCGTTAACACATGCCCCCCAATTTCGGAGTTTGCCAACAGACTACGAAATTTCGAGCCATTAGAATCCTCCACAAACCAGGATGACCCATTAAAACCCGCATTAATCGGCTCAGATCTCTGCCTAGGTCGCTCCGCCTCTATAAAACATATCTCTGCTTCAGCCTTCTTCCGCACACTTCTTCTCATCAAAACCCTCAAACCTCGACGAGCTCCACAGTCATCCGCAAATCTGCAAAGGCGAACTTTCACAAATCTCGATGAGCTCAGAAGACTGAAGGTGAGCTCTGGCAGATTTCTTTATCGGCCGCTACTCTTTCTTCATTTGTGCAAGGGCTTCTACACATGTAATCCGTGAAGTAACTATTATCCACTCTTTCATCCCATGTTTTGCACGAATCTTCCCCATCCTGATTTCTCATTAGTAGTCAAGTTCTGGTTTCTGTAGGATCTCAAGAGCCAGATTGCTATTCCAATCTCCGACCGCCCCAGTCACTTCTTTCTTGGCCCTATGGGTATCGAGGATCTGACTGATTTCATCAACTTCGAAATAGAAAGGATCCCGTTCAAGCATTCATCCATGGCCATCACTGATTGGGCTAATAGTTTTAGATCCTGGCCTAGTATACTCCCAGAATGGAGGAACTGGTATCTTAGGGTTTTCGCCTCGAAAAAGTCTTTCTGGGAGGATTTGGAAATAGACCATTGCATCAATATTTCCTTAGCCAATATGGAAAGGAACGAACCTCTGCTTGCATCGGCTTCTTACTTCTGGTCGGACATTTTAAATGCCTTCATGTTTGGGCATGGGCCGATGACCCTCACCTTGATGGATGTTACTATGTTGACCTGCCTCAACACCACCCACTACATAAATCTGTTCAGTCTCAAATTCAAACCTACGCATTGACTAAACACCAAGAACGTCGGAGGTTGGACTAAGTACATTTCCCTGCATAAAAAATCCTCCGGTCTAGTCGATGGACGTGACCATGTAGCGTTCTTGAACCATTGGCTGGAACAATTCGTCTTTGGTGGTTCGACTCTTGGTCCAACGATCAATATGCAATGTCTAGCAGAGCTCCTGGCCGATCACCACCAGATCCCCTGGGGCAATATCTTCTCAGAGCTACTTATCAACTGCTCTATCAAGTCGTGACCAAGCTGTCGACAGGCCAACCAGTCGGACATATCGGTGGACCCTGGTGGTTTATACAACTTTGGTTGAATGTCTACACCTCCAAAGTCATCGCCAGGCCCTCCTTTTCTTCCATGACATTCCTGACTGACTACCTAGAAGAAAATGAGGCTAGCTGACGCCAATGCATTTCTTTGGGTGAGGCTTCATCAGCTCTTCCTGGAAGCAAAATGACCCCCATCGGACTCAGCCGATTTGGTTTGCGTACGAGGATAACTCGTCCTTTGAAATGTCTTCTAGGTTTCATTCGATGAATGCCTTAGCCGATGAAGAATCGAAGACAATCTTTTTATCCTCCATAACTCCTTGTCTTCTGCCGATCGGATTTTCAATGGGCCGATCCCAACATCTATCGTATGAGTTCTACCATCCTTTGGTTAGTGCTCGTCAGTTGGGCTTCGGCCAACTCCCCATTGGCTTGTTCTTCATCGGCAAGCTCTCAGCCCGCTCGGAGAAGTGAAAAGCGACTTGGAGTATGACCGACTTAGTTTGATGACATCGAACTTGTCCTTAGGGACTATCTCCACCTTCGAGCCCTGCATATCCAATACCAAAATCTTCGCTCGATGGTGGTCAGAATAGGGAAGGCACTTGTATAGTCTATCGGCTGAACATTATTACCTTCGCCTCAATCCCGACTACGTGGAATCCAAAGAAGAGGTAATCCTTATTTCACCATCATGTCTTCATCGCATTGAATTTCAACTGTATCTTAATTCCCGTGATTCCACAGGCTGGCGACAAAGACGCACCTTCGACCAGCGCAAGTGGTCGGCCGATTATCTATCAATCTCCATCGGGCAGATCCCTCCTTGGGCAAAGCGGTCCACCTCCATCGGCTCTCCTCCGAGTGTCACAAGTATCAGGGCTAAAGCGTAAGAAACCGGCTACTCGGACTGTTTCTAAGAAACAAAAACCCGACGCCGATGTTGTCATCATTGCATCGGCCTCGCGAAGCCCTTCTCCTCTGGCAATTCTAACTTCTTTCATATCTTTGTTTGTATGTATCAGCATCAATTCTTTGTTGCCTTTGTTTTATCCTGATACCTTTGCTTTGCAGCCTGAACCATCGGCTGCTGTGATCCAAACGCCGGACCCTGTTACTGGGGCTGAGCCGATGGTATCCTCAAACGTTTTGGTATCCACTCAAACTGCCCCACATCAAGCTGACACCCGTATAAGAATTGCTCCCACTGTCTCTTAGGTACGTCCATCATACATGTCGTTTGACTCATGATCTCTATATTTGCTAATGTTGTTATGCAGTCATTAGCCGATCTATTCTCCTTGGACATCAGCAAATACTTAGAAGCAGAGGAAGACTCAGCCATCAGCGCTGTGATAGAATCATTTTTGCTAGCCGATGCACTTGAGCAGTTATCAGATATTATGCATCGGCTGGAAGTTCCGATTGACTCGTTGGTGGAAGATTGTAGGCTGATCCAGGGAAGACTTGCAGAAATTGAACATCTCTTACCTACGGAATTGTCGGACGCACTCACGCCTACTGCCTACTTAGAATTCCAAAGGACCCAGCTGACTGCATCAAGACGACGCATAGCTGATTGCGCTGAGTAAAGTCATCTGGCTCACAACGATCGGCTGACTGCCCAAGATGAAAAGAAGAAACTTGATGAAATGTGAGCTAACTTTCAACACGCCAACACCAAGCTTGGCCTCTTGAAGAAACGAGAAGCCAATTTGATGGCGAAACTCAAAAGGTTCGTGAAGACATCAACTCCACCGAGTCCCATCTCATCGGCCTACCAAAATTGATCCAAGACCCAGAGGCCAAGGTAGCAGACAAAGTGCGGCTCGCAGTTCGCAGGCATAGGAACCTAAAGACTATCCCCGGATTAGACGAGGATGACATCTGCGCCGTCAACGATATAGATCAAATCTGTCTACGCGTGATTGAAGCCATTAAGAAATTCTTGTAAAACTTTAGCCACGGAGAAATCCAGATGTCATTCTAAACATTAACTTTTGTAATAAATTTCAATCAGCTTGATCAACAAAAGTTGTTCATATATATTTTCAAAAGGCGATATCTCCACGATATTGGCTATATGTAACCGATACAAACTATATTGGCTTCCGTACATTATCAATTGGCTATGCCTCAACCGAATGGTACAATCAGCTGATACTACCCTTAAAACCTTATCTGTCTTGAATCGGCTATGCTCAGCTGATTTAATCACCTATCCACACGCTAGGATAATACTTTTTCAAATATTTTGTATTAAACGCTTTGGTAAACTTCTCTCCTTCAAGACTTTCCAACATATAAGCATTGCCAGGCATACACCGATTGATCCAATAGGGTCCTTCCCAATTAGGTGACCATTTTTCAAACTTATTATCCCTAGATCCAATCGGTAAAATTAACTTCCAAACAAGATCTCCTTCAGAAAAGGATTTGGTCATTATTTTTTTGTTATATTGCCTAGCAACCTTAGCCTTGTTTTTCTTGATCCTCTCAAACGCTTCTAACCAACTCTGAGTCAAATCATCAAGCTCATCAGTCATCAACATGTAATAATCATCGGCTGTCAACTGATCCTATAAAGACCCTCCTAGAGCCGATGTTAACTTTCCACGAAAGAACTGCTTAATGACCGTATACCAACTGATATAGTGGCACCTGAGTAGATCCATGACATACCATCCGATAGGCCCACAACGAATCATTCAATGTAACATGCCACCTCCGTGGTTGTTCATCGATCTTACGCTTGATCAACTTTATTAAACTCTTGTTAGAAGCTTCCGCCTGTGCATTAGCTTAAGCATAATATGGTGACGAATTCAGCAAGTTAATCCCCATACTGGCAGCAAACCTTTGAAACTCCTCTGACATGAAGATAGAACCTTGATCGGTGGTAATTGTCTGTGGAATTCCATATTGATGTATGATATATTCCTTGATTAACTCAATTGCATCCATAGAAATAACTTTCTTCAAAGGAATAGCTTCTACCAACTTTGTAAAATAGTCTGTTGCCGCCAATATGAACTTATGCCCTTTACTGGATGAAGGATAAATCTGGCCGATCATGTCGATTCCCCAACCTCTAAACGGCTATGGCTTGACTATCGGATTCATAACCGACGCTGGAGCTCGCTGCACATTCCCAAACCTCTGACAATCTTAACAGCCCTTGTAGTATTTAAAACAATCCTCCAACATACTCGGCCAAAAGTATCCAGCTCTCCTCATCATCCATCTCATGTTATGAGCCGATTGATGGGCTCCACAAATGCCTTCATGCACCTCGCTCATCACCAACGTAGCTTCTTTGGCACCCAAACATCTTAAGAGCACCCCATCGATAGACCGATAATATAATTTTTCATCAAGTAGAATGTACTTAATAGACTTGTACTGAAGCTTCTTGGAAACCGATCTTGATGGATTTTGCAAATACTGAATAATTTCCTATCTCTAATCATCGGCTCCCATACGGCTCTCAATATCGGCTATCTCGATTTCCACTCTACTGTTTAGCCGATAGCCCGAGGCGGTCTGAGCAGGATTATTGGCCTCCACGTTTTGCTCTCTAGGAATATGATCCAATGTCACTATCTTGAAATCTTTTAACAATTGTTGACATTTTTCATAGTATGACTTCAAAATTTCGTGCTTGCATTCATATTCCCCAGATAGTTGTTTGATCACCAACAAAGAATCCTCAATGACCTCTACCGTATCGGCTCTAATTTCTCTCAGCAGCTGAAGTCCCTTGAGTACCGCTTTATATTCTGCCTGATTATTTGTACTATACGGCTTGATTGTGAAGGCAAACTCAAAACTTGCCCTCCGAGGTGAAATGATCACCAAGCCGATACCAGATCCATGCTTGCAAACCGATCTATCAAAGAATAACGTCCATGGGATCGGCTCCACATAATTCTCTTATACTCGTGCCGATAATATGTATTTAATCACATCGGCTTTGCAAAGCACTGTACACTCAGCCGATAGAAGATAATACCTTAACTTTGTACATGAGAAATACAAACATAGGCATAACTTTTCCACAGAAGGATACCTTGTCTCAGTATCCAGAAGTCATCGGCTCAAATAGAATACTACTCGTTCTTTTCATTCAAACTCTTGTACAAGCACCGATCCGATTGACTTCTCATCAGCTGACAAATATAATTTGAACGGTATCCCTTTTTGCGGTGGAATCAACACTGGTGGAGAATTCAAGTATTCTTTGATCGGCTTTTTGCTGCTCATCACCCCATAAAAATTCTTGATCGGCTCATAACCTTAATGAAGGAGTGAGCGACTCAATTCTTCCCGATAAGTTTGAGATAAATCTCCTTATAAAATTGAGTTTGCCGATCAAGGACTGCAACTGTAGTTTGTTGCAGGGTGGCTCGGTGGTCTAGATGGCCCTAATGCTTCATTGACTGACTTCAATTCCTCTCTCATGCACCATAAAACCCAAAAATTGTCCAGCCGATATGCCAAAAGCACACTTGTGAGGATTCATTTTGAGTCCATATTTCTTCATCCTCTCAAGCACTTTTCGCAGATCAACTATATGTTCTTCAACACCTTTGGATTTCACCACCATGTCATCAATATATATCTCCACTAGCTGTCCAATAAGATCATAGAATATGTAGTTCATGGCTCTCTGATTGGTAGCGCTAGCATTCTTCAATCCGAAAGTCATGACTACCCACTCGTATAAACCAATAGCTCCAGGACTCCTAAATGCAGTCTTGTGAATATCTTCTTCTGCCATAAAAATTTGATTGTAGCCTGCATTTCCATCCATAAAGCTAATGATCTTGTGACCCGATGTAGCATCAATTAATAGATCTGCCATTGGCATCGGATATTCGTCTTTAGGGGTTGCCCTGTAAAAATCCCGAAAGTTGATGCATATCCTTAACTTTCTGTTTTTCTTCTTCACTAGGACAATATTGGGCACCCATTCAGCATATCGGCATGGTTTGATGAAATTTGCATCGTATAACTTTGTGATTTCTGCCTAGATTTCATCATGCCACTCTGCTTTGAATCCTCTTTGTGGCTGCTTAAATGGCCGATATCCCATTCTAATAGGAAGCCGATGTTCAACAATCGATTGGCGTAATCCCGGCATCTCATGGTAATCCCAAGCAAAGCATTCCCAAAATTTCTTTAATAATTTTATCAGCTTTTCTCGGAATTCAACACATAGATTTTTACTAATGTACGTCGGCCTTGGCTTGTCTCCTGAACCTATATCTATTTGTTCTAACTCATCGGCCGACGTAAAACCTTGCCCTCACTTTCCTTCAGAGTCCTCTATAGTTCCCATGGAAACAATGGATCTAAGCAGACTTGATGGATCGGCTTTATTCCCTTATCAGTCACCTCCAGGAAATTCCCACCCATATTTGTCCGGATAGACAGTTGAACCCATCAGCTTCCCAGAATGGCATATCAGTTGTTGCCACACTGGTCAACTGATCGACCGCAATCACTACAACTCTGTCTTCTTGCCACTGTATGAGGCTTTGATGCATTGTCGAAGGAACACAACAGTTGGTGTGAATCCAATCCCTGCCAAGGAGTAGACTATATGACCCCTTACTATCGATGACAAAAAATGTGGTAGGCAATGTCTTGCTTCCAACTGTTAACTCCACATTCAGCACTCCCTTAGTTTCTGATGAATTGCCTTCGAAATCTTTCAAAACCATATTTGTTTTAACTAAGTCTCCAGCCGTCTTTTCCAATTTGCGGTATGTATAATACGGCATCAAATTGATGGCTACGCCTCCGTCAACTAGCATCTTTGCCATCGGCTTCCCATCAACATACCCGTTGATATACAATGGTTTTAGGTGCCGATGCTTAGATACTTCTGGCTTGTCAAATATGACTTGACTTGGTTCCAATATTAATTGGGCAAAATCTTCTTCTTCACCTTCTTCATCAGATACACATGCTTTATATTCCATTGGTAAGAAGAATATCATGTTAGCCTGAGCCGATATACCAGCCTCATCCTCTTTCTGCTTTACCTTCCATATTTTTTTAATTTTCTAGCTCCGTCGGCTTCCTCATGGTCCTGCCGTTGTCTTTTATGCTGCTCTCTATGCCGCAGCCTTTGTGCCCTCCTTTTCTAATTTTTTGTAAAAATCCCGGACAGACACCACTGATCTTTCATGGGGTATGATCCTTTGTTTAACTCCCAGTCCTTAACTGTCCTTTGACCATACTCTTCATTGATCGGCCCTAATCAGCTATGTGCCGATGCCCTAGTGATGGAAAGCCGATCATACAATGTGCTGCTCTGGTCACAGTACCGAGTCCTGGTTTGTTACATTCAGGACAGTCCTCGATTGACGACAACCTCATATTTTGATCCCAACAATATTGAAAAAAGGGACAACTCTAATGTGGATTATACCTTTCTTGTTGTGTTGTGGCTCGTTTTTCTTCGTCTTGTATTCTAGAATATTTTTTTATTAGGTCCAATGAGGTAACCTTCGACCTCTTCCAGCGCCTCTTTTCATCGGACCGATCTCCTGAGGTCCCCGCAAACACCATATTCACCGGGAAAGGAGGCCCGTCAACCTTCATCGGCTTTTTGTCCTCGAACTTGATTCTCCCCTGTTTGACAGCCAATTGTAACTGCTGCCGAAAGACCTTGCACTCATTGGTATGATGAGATATTGAATTGTGCCATTTGCAGTACTTCTTCTTTTTGAGTTCTTCGGCAGATGGGATTACATGGTTCGGTGGTAACTGAATCTACTTCTCTTGGAGGAGAAGATCAAATATCTTGTCAGCTTTGTTAATACCAAAATCGCATCTTTCTCCTTTATTTGCATTCTTGATCCATGGACATGATACGGGTTTCTTATTCCTGGTCCATTCCGCCAGACCGACCTCTGCATCAGATTCTTCATCATCCGAGTCCGATGCGTACACCTACAGCTGAGCGGCTTTCTGATGGAACCTCTCTTTCTTGGTACCTGTAAATCGGCTTTCGTGAGTCGATACTCTCTGGAGTAGATGAGACAAACTTTTGAACTCTTGTGAAGAGAAGCGTTCCTTAATCGGAGCCAACAATCCTTAGAAAGCCAAATCAGCTAGTTGTCCGTCACTTAAAATGAGACTGTAACATCGGCTTCTGATATCTCGGAAATGCTGGATGAATTCTGGGACTGATTCATCATGCCTCTATCTTACCGATGTTATGTCTGACAACCTCAACTCTTGAATTCCAATACAGAAATATTTATGGAATTGTTTCTCCAAATCAGCCCATCCCCTGATTGAATTTAGAGGTAACGAAGAAAACCAAGAGAAGGTTGGTCCAGATAAAGACAATGGAAATAATCGGACCCTCAGAGCTTCATCAGCCGATGCTTCTCCACATTGATCTAGGAATCGGCTAATATGTTCCATTGTGGATATGTTATCTTGTCCTAAAAACCTGGAGAAATCTAGATTTTGAATCGGTGCGGCAGTGGAACTCTATCGAACCACTCTGGGTAAGTGTGCCGATACATGAAAGTTTGTTCTTTAGGCATAATGCCGAATTGCTCCCTTACAACTTCCGTAATTCTGGCAGTCCAATCTTCTTCCTTTGGATTCTCTTTTTGGTACTGTGGAATCGAAGTTGGTATTTGACATGATCCATAATGATCTCCTTGATAATTATTATTAGGATATTCTTGCTTATACACCTCATAATAAGCTGTTCGATAATACACTGGCATCACGTCTTCATGTTGTCCCCCAATCCGCTCTTGTACTGGCAGAAACATATTTGCCGATATATCACTTCTAGATCCGTAAGTAACTTGTGGTTGTCCTATTCTCATTGGCAAATACACCGACCCTTGATCAGGTTCTTTAACAATAGATCCATCCACAGTTTTCTTGATTAAGTTGTGCAAAGTATTCATTAGTACACCCGATTGGTTAATGAGCACATGGTGAATACTTCGTCAACTATCTCTTGTAGCGGCTTCTGAGGACTAATGGGTGGTGATCGACTCGATTCTCCCTCCAAAACTGGCTTTGGTATTTTGGACTTTTGAATCGGCCCTTATCGAGTCATGCCGAAGGACTCTAGATAGAGCTTCTGAAAATTAGCTGTGTTCTACTCCACTTGGTATCTCTTCTCCTCAGTTAAATCCTTCATCATTACTGGGATTATGTTGTCTGTGTTGATTTCTTTACCCGCCATTAGATCACCATTGATGAAAGACTTTCAACTAATGAAAAAGGTCTTCTTGTCCCACCGGTCGTGCCAAAAGGCGTGCTCACCGCCAAAAATCCCACGACCGGGGAGGGACAGCGGCTCGGTCACGTGAAGGCCTGGGAGGTCTGCTTAGCTCTAGTGCAGGTCCTTAAGCCTCGAGGTTCACGAGCGTGCCAGTCAATTTGACCCTGCAATTGACAAGAAAGTAAGATGAGCGGGAACGATATAGGCGCTCGCTATCGGCTGGCTGCTGATAGGATCGGGATGCTGTTCGATCGGATTGGGAGCCGATGTGGATAGGTGTTGATGAGAGATCGACCGCAGAGCTGATGGAGGAACCAGGGTATGCTCAGAGGATAGCAAACGCACAATATCCCTCCGGACAGCCGAACAGTGACTCATCGGCTAGAAAAACCGATGAAGGCGCATGCAGACTAGGTAAGGACTAGTATAAAAAGGCATGGGCTACAAAGCCGATGCCACTCCGGATATGACAGTGTGAGACCCGTCGCCCACCGTAACTGCGCCATTAACACCAAACCTCAACGATTAGACCTAACCGAGATAGTACGAGGCCAGGGCAGCGGCGATGATAAGGAGGACGCCGGATCGGCTATGCCGTAGCAAGGATAGGAATGAACCCATCGGCTAGCTGAGCCAATGAGGGGACGCCCCTCTGAAGGCGGGTGCGTATCGGCTGGGGGACCGATACGTTTGGCGTTACGCGTCAAGGGACGCCTCTGAAGGTTAATGCGCATCGGCCGAGGGGCCGATGCACTGGGCGTGAAGCTCAGAGCATGGATAACTCATCGGCTACTCACTCCGATGAGACGCCGTGCACAAGACTATAGGCCTGAAGCTCTATCTACCATTGGCAGCCTCATAAGTCAGACCTAACCGATGTAGCACAAGATTGACGACGGAGAGGGAGCTTAGCAAGCCGATAGGTCCTGCACGGATGTGATGCGGTACACCTAATCTAACTAAGAGTTCAAACCTAAACGATACAGCCTTAGACAGTGCAAAGCATACCAGGATAGTGGCGAGACTTACCCCTTGGCCGGAGATCGGACTTAACTGATGCAGCCCTGCGTCAAGAGCCAGAACCCGCCGATAAACACCTAGATGAACTAGGGTGGCGATGCGCCAAATTTGTATATGATCGAGAGATATCTTACATGTTCCCAGGGGGTCTATATTTATACCCTGGATTTACAGACAGAATCCGACGCGTCTATGACCATCGGATATTATTTCCTAATAAGAACAAAGGAAAATATTCCTAAAGAAGTTAACTAACTAGCTAAACCTTACTAATTAAGTAAGGTTACAATTTTCAAAAACAAACATCCTGCCGTGGAGTCCATGGCTCTTCCGCAAACCCGGCTCTATCTGAATAATCTTCCAATTTGGAACTGAGTCTTCCTTCGCTACAACCTGATCGGCTTCTCCACTGTAGCAATCAGACCTTCTTTAAGCCGATCCTTTTCCTTCCTTTCCTTGGGCTTCTTGGACCTGACCCCGATCAGATAATTCCCTGTCTTCAAGCCGATCCACTCTTCTACTAATTTGAGCGGCTTTTCTACAGTTCCGATCGGCTTTGTCTCTTGGGCTGACCAGTATCTCCATCAGCCGATGATTGAATTAAACTCTCCATCGGACCTCTCAGCCGATCGGATCGTCTAGATTTTGGCGTTAACAGTAGTCATCACTTTTGGTTTTAAGAATGCCATTGCAACTTATCAGAGAGCCATGAGTTATATATTTCATGATCTTATTGGCCTACTGGTGGAGATATATATTGATGACATGGTGCTAAAATCTAAGGGTATTGAAGACCATATAGCCAATCTACAAAAAGTACTGGAGAGAACAAAGAGATATGGACTTAGAATGAATCCTCGTAAATGTGCTTTTGGCGTATTGGCTGGGCAATTCTTGGGCTTTATGGTACATGAGAGAGGGATTGTAGTCAACGAAGCATCAGAGCTATCCAGACCACCGAGCGACCAAACAACAAAACACAGCTACAGTCTTTGATCGGCAAGCTCAACTTTATAAGGAGGTTTATTTCAAATTTATCCGGTGCATTGAGTCCTTTACTTCTTTATTGAAGTTATGAGTCGATCAAAAGTTCGTATGGGGTGTTGAACTATAGAAAACATTTGATCATATTAAAGAATACCTAAATTCTCCTCCATTGTTGATTCCACCGTAGAAAGCGGTACCGTTCAAGTTATTTTTGTCATCCGATGAGAGGTCTATCGGGTGAGTGCTTGTGTAGGAATTTGAATCAAAAGAACGAGTGGTATTCTATCTAAGCCGATGACTTCTGGATACTAAGACCAGTTATCCTGTGGTGGAAAAGTTATGCCTATGTTTATACTTCTCATGTACAAAGTTAAGGTATTATCTTGTATCGGCTGAGTGCATAGTACTTTACAAAGCCGATGTAATTAAATATGTGCTAGACTCCAGTCTTGAAAGGGAGGATTGGTAAATGGATATTTGCTCTGATGGAGTTCGATCTCAGGTATGAATCGCCTAAGGCAGTCAAAGGACAAGTGGTGGCCTATTTTATTCTACAACATAGGAAAGTCCAAGAGGATTTTGTGGAGCCGATTCCGTGGACGCTATTCTTTGACGGGTCGATTTGCAAGCATGGATCTAGTATTGGCTTGGTGATTATTTCATCTCGGGGGATAAGCTTTGAGTTTACTTTTACAATCAAGCCTTATAGTACTAATTAACCAAGCGGAGTATCTGCTGAGGTAAATCGGAGCCGATACGTTAGAGGTCATTGGAGATTCTTTGTTGATGATCAGATAGCTATTTGGGAGTATGAGTGCAAAGATGAAGTTTAGAGGTCGTATTATGAAGAATGTCAAAGTTTATTAAAGAATTTCAAGATGATATCGTTGGATCATATTCCTAGGAAGCAGAATTTGGAGGCCAATGATCATGCTCAGATTGCTTCAGGATATCGGTTGGATAGAAAAGTGGAAGTTGAGATAGCTGATATTGAAAATCATATTGAGGCCGATGATTGGAGACAAGAAATTATTCATTATTTGCAAAATCCATCACAATCGGTTTCTAAGAAACTTCGGTATAAATCTATTAAATATATATTACTTGATGAAGAACTATACTATCGGGCAATTGATGGGGTTTTGTTAAGATGCTTAGGTTCCAAAGAAGCTGCAATAGTAATGAGAGAAGTACACGAAGGCCATTCAGAGGTTGGGGAATTGACATGATCGGCCAAATATATCCTTCATCAAGTAAAGTGCATAAGTTCCTATTGGCGGCAACAGATTATTTCACAAAGTGTGTAGAGGCTATCCCTTTGAAGAAAGTCACTACTAAAGACGCAATTGAGCTTATCAAGGAACATATTATATATCGGTTTGTTATTCAACAGACAATTACTACCAATTAAGGTTCTATCTTTGTGTCTAAAAAGTTGCTAAAGTCTGCTGGGGGTTAAGTTGCTGAATTCATCACCATACTATGATCAAACTAATGGACAAACACAAGATTCCAACAAGAGTTTAATTAAGTTGATCAAACACAAGATTGATGCACAACCATAGAGATGGCACATTACATTAAACGATTCACTATGGGCCTATCGGATGGCATGCCATGGATCTACTTGAGTACCACCATATTAATTGGTATATGGGTATGAAGCAGTTCTCCCGTGGAAAGTTAACATCGGCTCCAGGAGGGTGTCTCTACAAGATCAATTAACAACCGATGATTATTACAACCTGATGACTAATGAACTTAATGATTTAGCTCAGAGTCAGCTAGGAGCGTTTGAAAGGATCAAGAAAAACAAAGCTAAAGTTGCTAGGTATTATAATAAGAGAGTCATGATTAAATCTTTTTCTGAAGTAGATATCATTTGGAAATTGATTTTACCAATTGGATCTAGAGATAATAAGTTTAGAAAATGGTCACCTAATTGGGAAGGGCCCTATCGGATCATTTGGTGCGTGCCTGGTAATGCTTATATATTGGAGTGTCCTGAAGCGGAGAGATTTGCCAGAGCGCTCAATGGAAAATATTGGAAGAAGTATTATCCTAGCATTTGGGTAGACGCTTAAATCGGTTAAGTCTAGCCGATTTTTAATTCTCTTCAAGACAGAAAAGCCTAAAGATGTTATATCAGCTAATGATCTTGCTTGCTTGAATCGGCGAAGGTGTGGCCAGTTTCTAATACACAGAAGCCGATATGGTTATTTCGGTTACAGATAGTCGATATCATTAAGATATCGTCTTTAGGGAATATATATATATACAGATTTCATTGTTCAAGCTAATCAAGTTTTATTACAAGCGGTCAATGTTCAGGATGACATTTTTTAAGGCTATGATTTTACAAGTATTTCTTGATTGTCTCGATCGCGTGCAGGCGGATTTGGTCTATTTCGTTAATAGCGCGAATGTCATCCTCATTAGATCTGAGGATGGTCTTCAAGTTCCCAAGCCGATGAACTGTTTGACGTACTTTATCTGCTACCTTGGCCTCTTTATCTTAGATTGATTTTGGTAGTCTGATAAGATAGAATTTGGTGGATTCGATGTCGCAACACACCTTGTCAAATTTCGCCATCAAATCGACTTCTCGTTTCTTCAAGAGGCCAAGCTTGGTGTTGGTGTATTTTAGGTCAGCTGTCATCTTATTAAGTTTCTTCTTTTCAGTCTGGGTGGGCAGCCAATCGTTTTGGGCCAAACTACTCTACTCAACGCGATCGGCTATACGTCATCTCCTTGTGATTAGCTAGGTCCTTTGGAATTTCAAGTAGGCAGTAGGTGTAAGTATGTCGGTTAGCATTTCGGGCAGAAGGTGTTCAATCTCAGCCAGTCTTTCCCGGATCAGCCCGCAATCTTCCTCTAGTGAGTCAATCGAGATGTCTAGCCAATGCACGATATCTGATAGTTGCTCATGTACATCGGCTGGTAGAAATGGTTCGATTGCTGCACTGGTAGCTGAGTCCTCATTTGAATCGAAGTATTTGCCAATGTCGAAGGAGAACAAGTTGGCTAATGACTACATATTAACATCGGTAAATAGATCATGAGCCAAGGCAGAAATAACATGTAAGGTGAACATATCTGGGATACAGCGGGAGTAGCTTGAATGATAATATTGGTATCAGCCTAATGAGAGGATATTTGGGGATTGGATACCATAACTTCTGGGGTGACCTATCTAATGATTGAGTTTTAGGATCCGATGGTTCAGGCTGTAAAGCAGAGGTGTCAAAATAAATGTGAAGATAGCAGAAAAGAAATAACATTGATACGTACCAACGGCGATGAAGGAGTTAGGATCGTCATAGGAGAAGGTCCTTGGGGAACTGGTGCCATTGTTGCAACATTGGCGTTAGATTTTTGTTTCTTGGGAACTATTTGAGTAACCAGCTTCTTACGTTTCATCCCTAATGTTTGCAGTACTCGGAGTAGAGCCGATAGAGATGGGGCATCTTGTCCAAGGAAACACATGGCTGATAGAGGTTGGTAGACAATCAGTCGACCACTTGCGCTGGTTACAGGTGCTTCTTTATCACCAGCCTACAAGGTCATGGAGTTTAAGTGACACAGTCAAGATTCAATACGATGTGGAAAAGGTAGTGTAAGGAGAAGGATTACCTCTTCATCGGATTCGACGTAGTCAGGGTTAAAGCACACATGAAAACGTTTAGCCGATAGACTGAACAAATGCTTTCCCCACTCCAACCACCATCGAGCAAAATGTTTGGTATTGGATATGTAGGGCTCGAAGGTGGAGATTGTCCCTAAGGACAGAGATGTTGCAATTGATTGTAGCCGATCATACTCCAGGCCATAATTTACTTCTCCTCGGACATAGAGCTTGCCGATGAAGAATAAGCCAATTGGGAGCTGGCCGAAACCTAACTGATGAGCACTAACAGAAGGATGATAGAACTCGTATGATGGGTGTTGGGATTAGCCCAGCGAAAATCCAGAGTGCAAAAGATTGGGGGTTATGGATGACAGAAATATGATCTTCGATTCTTCATCGGCTAGTGCATTCAATGGATAAAACCTAAAAGGCATCTTGAAAGACAAATCGTCCTCATACGTAGACCAGATGGTTACTTCTTTGGTAAAGCCATAGTAAAAATATTTGAACCACTAGCTGAGCCCAAAGGAGGTCATTTTGCTTCCAAAAAGAGCCCGATACGGCTTCACCTAGAGAAATACATTGGCATCAGCCAAACTCAACTTCTTCTGGGTAATCAGTCAGAAATGTCAGAGAAGGAAAAGGGGTCCTAGGGATGACTCTGGAGGTATAAATGTTCAACCAAAGTTATATGAACCATCAGGAACCACCAATATGACCGACTGGTTGACATGCCGATAGTTTGTTCACTACTTGATGATGCAGTTGATAGGTAGCTCTAACAAGATATTGCCCTAGTGGAATATGGCATTGGTTGGCTAGGAGCTCCACCAAGCATTGTATGTTGGTAGTTGGACCGAGTGTTGAACCATCAAAGACAAACCGTTCCAGCCATAAGTTTAGGAATGCAATATGTTCCCATTCATCGACTGGTCCGAAAGTCTTACTGTTCAAGGATTTGTATTTAGTCCACCCTCCGATATTTTTGGTGTTCAACCGATGGGTGGGCTTGAATTAGAGGATGAACAGATTTACATAATGAGTAGTGTTCAGGCAGGTCAATATGGTGACATCCATCAAGGTGGGAGTCATTGGTCCATGTCCAAACATGAAGGCGTTAAGGATATCAGACTAGAAATAGGAAGTCGATGCGAGCAAAGGTTCATTCTTTTCTATATTAGCTAAAGAGAGATTGATACAATGGCCGATTTCTAAATCTTCCTAGAATAGTCTTTTGGAAGCCGAAACACTGAGGTACCAATTTCTCCATTCTAGGAGCTTACTAGGCCAAGATCTGAAACTGATGGTCCAATCGGTGATGGTCATGGACCAATTTTTATACAGGATCCATTCTATTTCAGAATTTATGAAATCTGTTGGATCCTCATCACCCATAGGGCCAAGATAAAAGAAACTGGGGTGATCAAAAACTGGGATGGTAATATGACTTTTGAGATCCTACAGCAAACAAGAACCTGACTACAGATGAGAAGACGGGATGGGAGAGATTTGTTTAAAATGTGGGACAAAAGAGCAGATGAAAGTTACCTCAGGGACTGCATGTGTCAATGCCATTGTGCGAAGAAAAGGGGAGAAGATCGGTGGTCGATGAAGCAATCTACGGAGGTTCGCCTTCAGTCATTGGGGCTTGTCAAGGTTGGGGGCTTCGATGTTGAGGAAGTGTGTGGAAGAAGAATGAAACGATGAGATACTTTAATAGGGGCGAGGTGACCTATGCTGGAATCTGGGCCGATTAATTATCGTTTGTAGGCTATGGCGAGCCGTCCCTATTTGTGGAGACTTCCAATAGCTTGAAATTTTGTAATCTGTTAACAAACTCCGAAATTGGAGGGCATGTGTTAACACCAAAATTTGATTCAGCCAGTAAACAAGATCGGCCGATGGATAATACTGATCGTCTCGTGGGATAAAGTTGATTGGCATTGTAGAAGAGCCGATCAAGCTAGTGGGAGATTGAATCAATTTGTTTAAAGAAGGAAAGTTATCCAGATGGAATTGAGTCAAAAGAGGAGTATGAGGATAATGGCTAATCAAGTGTTTGTATAATGTATTACGTAAGCTAAGCAAGTTTGAGTAGTTATACAAGTGCTTAGAGATATTTTCCTTTTATACTTTTTAGCAGATAACGTCTAATGGTTGTTGTAACCGCATCAGACTCTGTAATGCCAGGGTATAAATATAGACCCCCTGGAAACTTGTAAAAACATCAACAGATCTATCCAATATAACTTTGGAGCATCGCCACCCTAGTTCATCTAGGTCTTCACCGATGGGTTCTGGCTCTCGACGTGGGGATGCATTGGTCAAGATCGATCTCTAGCGAAGGGGTAAGTCCCACCACTATCCCGGTATGTCTTGCTCTGTCTAAGGTTGCATCGGTTAGTTTCGACCTCTTAGTCAGATCGAGTGTACCGCATCACGTTCGTGCGGGGTGTATCGAGCTATCATGCTCTTTTTGTCATCGTCGGTCTCGTGCTGCATCGTTTAGGTTCGACCTACGAGGCTGTCAATGGTAGATCAAGCTATAGGTCTATAGGTCTTTGTACGGCGTTTCATTTGAGTGTTAGTGTTCATGCCGGATCTTGCACGCGAGGCACGAACACGCCAATGCCTGTGAGGTCTGTTTTGCAGGCCGGTCAGCCTCTCGCCGTGGCTCGAGGTATGCTCACCGAGGTCCATGAGGTTCGCTTGGCTCCGACGTGATGGTGTGGGTGTGGGCATGCCAGTCAATTTGACCCTGCAATTGACAAGGAGGTGAGGCGAACAAGTCAGTCGGATGATCAGCAGATACGAGCTCTCGCTATCGGCTGGTCACCGATAGGATCGAGCTAGTCATCGGCCGCGTTCGGATGGCTGCTGCTATCGGCTAGTCGCCGATAGGTATCGGAACGCTATTCCATCAGCTAGGGGGCCGATGAAGGCATGGACAGATGTTAACGAAGGACATGATGGCTCCATGTGTGGTGAAAGTGAGATCTTAATCCATCGGCCGTAGAGCAACAGCAAAGCACGTAGAATCCCTCCTAGTTGTCGATGGAAGCCGATAAAGGCATATGTGAAGTGGTAAGGAATCATATAAAAATGACACACCGGCTACAAAGCCGATGCCGCTTCAGATATGGCAAGTGCAAAGCGAACCCATTGGATAGATGAGCCAATGAGAGGACGTCTCTCTAAAGATAGGCATGCATCGACTGGAATGCTGATGCACTTGGCGTGGCGCTCGAGGGTAGTCTGTGAAGACTAGTGCGTATCAGCCAAGGAGTCGATACGCTGGGCGTGTTACTCAATGTATAGATAACTCATTGGCTAACACTCCGATGAAACGCCGTACAGAGACCTATAGGTGTAAAGCTCAATCTGCACTTAGCAACCCCGTAGGTCGAACCTAAGCAATGCAGCACGAGACCAACGACGATGGAGAGAACTTGATGGGCCAATAGACCTTGCACAAACATGATGCGATACATCCGATCGGCCTAAGAGGTTGAACCTAAATGACACAGCCTTAGACAGAACAAGACATATCGGGATAGTGGGGGGACATACCCCTTCGTCGGAGATCAAAATTAACCGATGCAGTCTCGCGTCGAGAGCCAGACCCCACCGGTAAAAACCTAGATGAACTAGGGTGGCGATGCACCAAAAAATTGTATTGATTGAAGGATGTGTTGATTCTTTTACTAGTATCTAGGGGTCTATATTTATACCTTGGCATTACAGAGTCTGATGCGGTTACAACAACCATCGGACGTTATCTCCTCAAAATATACAAGGAAAATATCTCTAAGGAAGTTAACTAAACTTTCCTATATAAGATATGATTTATATAGATAAAATACCCTGCCATGAGTGCCATGGCTCCTCCTCAAACTCGGTCTCATCTAGATAATCTACTATTCTTGGACCAAATCTTTCCTTGCTTCATCCGATCAGCTTCCTCCCTATAGCAACCAGACTCTTCTTTTACTTCAGTCGATATTTTTCCATCCTTTCCCTAGGCTTTCCAAAATTTGGCGTTAGCAGTGTGAGAACTTGTCTTGTGGATGGGATAGTTCTTAAGGATATTATCATTAGGTTGAGGCTGTGAAACTCTAGCAACCTTGTTCTAGAAGATCTTACACCAATAGAAGGTGTGGAAACTTGTCCTATGAATCAGACTCCATTGCCTACGATGAGGCCTCTTATTAGTAAACCATGAGGATTTCTCAATAATAGATCTCGGCCATGGAAAGAACACTGGAAGCTACAATGGAGCTGATAACACTAGAAAGGTGGCAGATTTGATTTAATGATAGTAATAGTTGCCAAAATTTGTTCTTCTAGGCCAAGGCAATCATAAAAAGCTTTGTCAAAAAATTCACCTCTTGGTGACATCTCGATGAATCCTTCAGAATACTAAGCCCCTACCTTGGCATGCCAACCGTCAATTGGTTAGATCCTAACTATAACATTAAAAGATGTAGAGGTCATCTGGTACCAAGAAACCTATAGAGATGTACACAAACAAAGCAAACATGAGAATTGATTCTGATTGGGGCCTTCAAGATGAGTAATAACCATTCTCTAGTTTATATATATTGATGGTGAGTAGATCACACTAAGTACAAATCTAGGAATGTGTTGATGAGAAAATCATCCAATGGCGACGCTAATGCTTCGCACGCATGAAGGCCTGTGAGGTCTACTAAGCTCTAGTGCAAGTACTTAAATTCTAGTGGTTTGAGGCGTGCCAATTAATTTGACCTATAATTATAAGTAAGATAGAAAAACTTACACCAACTAGCCAATCGACTAATAGACTGATATGTACTCAAGCTATTGGCTATCTAGCCAACAAATTTTAAAAGAGTGTGTAGCTGACAGAGATTAATATTGGCTGATACGGACCCAAGCTATCGAATTTTTAGCTAACTTTATCATAGGTAATCTTGATTGATCGAACTAAACCAAAATAGTATAAGATTGTAGCTAATAATATTAGTTATGATTGCTTGTGGATTAAACATGATATATAAGAAGTATATTAGATAATAATTCAATGTGGATGATAGTGAAAGCTCAGTATAAAGATAATCCATCAGTTAGAATTCTGATGGAATGTTGAATAAAACTTATCAACTTAGTAAGATCAGACCTAACCGAAAAAGTACAAGATTGTCAACAACAAGATAAATATAATGAGCTAGTAAACTCTATACTAGCATGATAGATGCATCAGATCGAGCTAAGAGATCAAATCAATATAGACTTAGATAGAACTAAATGTATCAAGATAACCAGCAAATGTATAATCTTAGTTAAGATATTGGACCAAACCGAGAAAATCATAGCTGAGCTGGTACTAATACTATATGATGAGACTCACCTCTCACTAGAGACCAAACATAACTGATGCAACCGAACCAGAAGCAAGATCTCATTGGAAACTATGTTACTTCTACTCATAAAGGTGGTGAGACACTAATTTTTTTGTATTGGTCAAATCGATTTTTCATTATAGGGCCCCTAGGTGTACATAATTGTACATATTTATACCATGGCTTATGAAGAGTGTGTGATATGGTTACAAACAATAGTACTGGATAAAACTTACTAAAAAGAAAAGGAAAGTGAATACTACTACCTAATGACAAGAGATATTTACAACCAAGACTACCTAGCCAATGAACACATATCGACATTAGGACTTGTATCCTCATAGGACATGGCATGTATTTAAACTGGACATGGAGTCATGTCTTCATCAGACTCGCCTTGTGCTCAAATCAAACACCTCCTGTTATGGGCTAAATCCAATTAACGAGGGTAATTTTCTAGTGCCAACACATGCCCTCTAATTTTGGAGTGTGAGGACTCACGATTCAAAATTATCCTCTCTAGGCTTTTGTAACTCCTAAATTTTCTCATGGATCATTACAACCCGTTATAGTCCATTTGACTCAGCCTAAGTAGCAATGCCTCTAATGATCCATGTTCTTATCTGGCGATTCTTCCTATAAAAACCCTTCATCTTCTCCAAAATGTCTTATCTTGCATACTAATTGCAAGAAACTAATATGACCATGCTGACCATGCAAACAAACAACAGGTCATAACCAATTCAAGCAACACCAGCTCAAATCTTTTATGAACCGATTACACGTAGTTGAGCTAAGAAGCTACAACAAGAGGTAAACGTGTTACTTTTTTGAGAATCATTTTAATATTAATGAGAATTATATACTGCCTAAGTCGTGCATATTGCAATTGCTCATGTTCACCAAGGAGAATGATAAGAACACACCAATAGTTGACTATAGAGAAGGACCACACTCAAACCCATCTAGCATGATAGAACCGTTAGAAAGAATCAGTCGTAACTTTTGATTTCCAAAAGCTATAAAGACCCATGGGGACTTGTTGGAAAGCTTGCTAAGTCTAGTTATCAATGCCACTAGAGCCGACCAGTTTCATGTTTCCATTGTGACAGACGACCAGTTTAGTGCATACTGGTCAGAGGGTCAACAGTAAGCGTGATGTTCAAGTTCCCATGCAAAACTGTACCATTCTACAATACTTCATGGTACATGCTACACAAGGTATGAAATCTTATCAAGTTAGCTTTCTAAGGCAACCAACGGCACATCATTTGGACTTTCCAAGGTGGACTTATTGACAAAACACTGTAGACTGTGCAGAATACCAATAGTCAGCCTAATGTTCAAGTTCTCGTGCAAAACTGTACCATTCTACAATACTTCATGGTACATGATACACATGCTGTGAAAGCTTATCAAGTTAACTTTCCAATGCAACCAACGGCATGTCATTTGGACTTTTTAAAGTGGAGTTCGACAAAACACTGAAGATTGCGCAGAAGACCAACAGCCACGTGGGAACAACTCAAAGCTCATTTCGTGGGGGCCCTTTCACATATTCTAACTTATGCTTTTTCATTTTGTGTTTTCACCTATCTAGGAGGGATGTTCCTAGTATAAATACCCCATTGCCTCATAGCAATCAAAGACTTTTGATGATTGAAATACAAAACCCTTTGTTCAGTTGTGTGCTAACAAATATTGAGAGAGTGATCTCTACCCCTTTGCTCTTGTGATTTCCTACGTGGGATTACATAAATGGCAGCTTCATCCACTCCCAATTGGTGCTCCAACTCCCTACAAGGTTCTCCTTGATTGATTATTGGTTGTGTTGATTGGTTCTTTGAGAGTGTGGTTGGGCAAATCCTCAATTCAGGTTGCTGGTTAAAGACAGTGGTTGGCTTCGAGTTTTATTTGCCAGGTTGCACTAGTTATCACTGCTTGGGCAAGTTGTCCGGCTGTTCTATAGCTAGTTATCTGGTGATTGATCCTACGTCATGAAGATCAAACCCCGTGACATATCATCTGGTATCAGAGCTTTCATTACTACGTTAGGATTCTTTACCCTTAGCTACATATATTTTGTGTTTGTCCTATCCACTAAAAGGCCACAAAAATATTTGCCAGAGCCCTTTGTTTCAATCTATTATTTTAGTGAGTTTTGTTAAGTGTCAGTCCATTAGTGTCTTCTTTTAGTTACTGATCATATTATCGTTCATGTGTCCTTTATGCCTCTTTCATATATCTAAAATCCCCAAAAAAATCTATAGCCATTATCATCCTTCGTGTAAACTTTGATATTATCAAGTTATAGCTACTGGTTGTCTTTATTTTTATCATAAAGTGTGCAAATGTTATTGCTGATCCTTGTGTTTAGTCCTATATATATAAAAAAAAGTGTGTCAAAAAAAAAGAAGAATGAAAAGTGCAAAGAAATAAGAAGAGTTGAGAAAAGTTGTGAAAGAAAAGTTGAACATCAGTTGGTTTATGTGCTCAAGTGCTGAAAGTTTTTCATATCAAGTGAATAACCAATTTGCTATCTTTGTTTGGTGTATCCCAATCATACTCCTTGTTTGCATCTACTGTGAAATTTCTTTGCACAAGAGTGTGATCCTTTATATCTTTCATTTCTTGTGGTCAGCACTAGGCAGTGAACTTCTTGTTTGGATTGTTATTTAACTTTACAACAATTAGATTCCAGATTGCATTCCTTGTGTATCACTTCCCACCAAGCTCCACATACAAGCCATCGTAATCGGTACTCTCTAGTCTTGTATTCACCTAGCCATCACTTTTGTTACCATCACATATTGTTTTTTCATGTAACCCGTAGGGAATTCATAAGAGTTTCGGTTGGTACGAGAGGTGAGGTTGTGAGAGCTACCAAATTTTTATTTTTCACAAATATCTATTGTTTATATTTAGCTAACCTTATAGGAAGATGGGTGTAGTTGAGATAGAAGATAGTGTTACCATGGCACAATTCAATGAACTAAAGCAAAGTGTGGAAGATAAGCAAGACCGATTGACAGAAGATCTTCAAGCCTTTATAGCTAAAATCAGAGGACGTCGCCAACCTCATGATGGTTCAAGCAACCATGGTGAAGATGAGGAAGTTGTGAAAGAGTATGCTGATGAAGCCCATGAAAATGAGGAACATACTAGATGTGAATTTGAGCAATGTGCTACTCTTGTAGTGGCTCAAATCTGGAGTGTTTAGATGAAGGAAGCTGAAATTGGACAGTGACATAATCTTTTTCAAACTAGAGCAAAAGTGCAAGATAAAATAGTCAAGGTAATCATTGATGGCGGGAGTTGCCATAATCTTGCTAGTCGTGATATGGTTGACAAGCTTGATTTCAAGCTACAGCGGCATCCTTGTCCATACCAAGTCCAATGGTTGAATGATTCAAGAGATATGAAGATTGGTTATAAAGTAAAAGTTCCATTCAAGATTGGTGAATATGTTGACACTATGGAGTGTGATGTGGCACCAATGTCTGTGTGCCATATGCTGCTTGGAAGACCTTGGCAATATGATCGATATACTCAGCATTGTGGGAGAACAAATTAGTACACACTGGATTTGAAAGGGAAGAAGTTTGTACTCAAGCCTATGACACTTCAACAAATCATGGCTGAGCACTTACAAAAGAAATCTAAAATTAGTCCAGCAAGTAAAGGAGAAGAGAAAAAGAAAATGAGTGCCATACACAATTCAGTGAGTGAGAGCCACAAGCCAAATTTGAGAGATAAGAAGAAAGGAGAGGGAAATCATCTAGTTATGTTAGCCACAAAATCTGAGCTAAGAGAAGTGAGAAACAACCTAGATCGAGTGCTATTTGTACTTGTGTGCAAAGATATTTTAATTTCACCTAACAATATCACTAGTATTCCTAGTGTTGTGTCTCATCTTTTGTACGACTATGAAGACGTTTTTTCAAAGAAAACACCGGCTGGATTACCTCCAATTCGTGGGATTGAGCATCAAATTGATCTCATTCCAAGGGCTCCACTCCCCAACCGTCCACCCTACCACACCAATCCTGAAGAAACAAAAGAAATATAAAGGCAAGTGCAAGAACTTCTTGATAAAGGTTTTGTTCGTGAAAGGTTAATTCCTTGTGCTATTCCTGTAATATTAGTACCTAAAAAGGATGGTTCTTGGAGGATGTGTGTTGATTGTAGAGCTATAAATAATATCACCGTTCGCTACCATCATCCTATTCCATGATTAGATAATATGCTTGATGAATTGAGTGGCTCTATAATATTTAATAAAATTGATTTGAAAAGTGGTTACCATCAAATAAGAATGAAAACAGGAGCCGAATTGAAAACTGCATTTAAAACAAAATTTGGGCTGTATGAATGGTTAGTTATATCCTTTGGTTTGACTAATGCTCCTAGTACTTTTATGAGATTAATGAACCATGTCTTGAGAGTTTTCATTGGAAAATTTGTGGTTGTCTACTTTGATGATATCTTGATTTATAGCAAGTCTTTAGAGGAGCATGTGAATCACATTGTCAAGTTTTGGATGAGCTTCGAAAAAAGAAATTATTTGGTAATCTTGAGAAGTGCAGTTTTTCATAGATCATGTTGTATTCCTTGGCTTTGTTGTTTCAGGAGAAGGAATTGAAGTGGATGAAACCAAGGTGAAAACCATCAAGGATTGGCCAACTCCTACAAATGTAAGTCAATTAAGAAGTTTTCATGGTCTTGCTAGTTTTTATAGGAGATTTATGAGAGATTTCAGTATCATCACTGCTCCTTTGAATGAATTGACAAAAAAAGAGTTGATTTTAAATGGGGAAATTCATAGGAAAATGCTTTTCAAGAATTAAAGAAACATTTGGCTGAAGCACCCGTACTCGTTCTTCCTGATTTTACTAAAACTTTTGAGGAAGAATGTGATGCTAGTGGAATTGGAATAGGAGGAGTTTTAATGCAACAAGGAAAGCGAGTAGCATATTTTAGTGAAAAACTGGGAGGAGCTCAATTAAATTATTCTGTGTATGATAAAGAATTATGCTTTAGTGTGTGCACTTGAGACATGGCAGCATTACTTATGTCCAGAAGAGTTTGTTATTCATTCCGATCATGAAGCATTGAAGTACTTGAAAGGCCAAGCTAAGCTGAACAACCACCATGTCAAATGGGTTGAGTTCATCGAAACATTTCCATACATTGTGAAATATAAGAAAGGTATGGACACTGTGGTTGTCGATGCTTTGTTGCGAAAAAAAGTGTTGTTGAACCAACGCGAGGTAAAGGTTTTGGGTCTTGAAAGTTTGAAAGATATGTATAATAATTTTTAAGAACCATATAATCATTGTAAAGATGGAAATGGTTTGGAAAAGTATCATATACGTGATGGATTTCTATTTAGAGCTAACAAGCTTTGTGTTGCAAATTCTTCGGTTAGATTGCTTTTACTACAGGAATCACATGGAGGTGGACTGATAGGTCATTTTGGATAAAAGAAAACTTATGAACTGCTGGGTGATCATTTCTATTGGCCAAAGATGATGAGAGATGTCATTAGATTTGTGGAACGATGCATCACCTGTCACAAAGCTAAGTCAAAACTGAATCCTCATGGCTTGTACACTCCTTTACCTACTCGTAATATTCCTTGGGATGACATAAGCATGGATTCTATTTTGGGATTACCTAGAACTCAGAGAGGAAAAGATTCTATTTTTGTTGTGGTTGATAGATTTTCAAAGATGGCTCATTTTATCCCTTGTAACAAGAGCGACGATGCTTCACTTGTTGCTAATTTATTTTTCACGGAGATCGTACGGTTACATGGCTTGCCCATGACCATTGTGTCTGATCGTGACGTCAAGTTTGTGAGCTATTTTTGAAAAATATTATGGGCAAAGCTTGGGACCAAGCTCCTATTCTCAACTAGTCACCCTCAAACTGATGGGCAAACCAAAGTGGTGAATAGAACATTATCTATGTTGCTGCGAACAATGGTGAAAAAAAACTAGAAGATTTAGGAGGATTGTTTGCCACACGTAGAGTTTGCTTATAACAGGGTAGTGCACTCTACTACTAATTTATGCCATTTGGAAATTGTATATGGGTTCAAACCTATTGCTTCGATAGATTTGTTGCCTCTTCCATTGCAGGAGAGAACCAACATGGAAGCCTACAAGCGTGCTGCATATATAAAGAAGATACACGAGAAGACCAAGGAAGCAATTGAACAAAAGGCAGAACGCAAGGCAGCAAGTATGAACAAAGATAGGAAGAAAATGTTATTCCAACCAGGGGCCGTGGTGTGGATTCATTTGCACAAGAATCGCTTTCCTGATAAGCACAAAGGAGATGGCCATTTCATGTCCTTGCAAAGATCAATAATAATGCATACAAGATAGATCATCCAGAAAGTTATGCTGTGAGCAACACCTTGAATGTAGCTAACCTCTTACCATTCACAAGTGAAGATGTTGTAGAGTTAAGGATGACTCCTTTTCAAGAGGGGGAGGATGATATGACCATGCCGACCGCACCAACAAGCAAGCAAACCATACCAACAAACAATAGGTCACAACCAATTTAAGTTACACTAGCTCAAGTCTTTGATGGACCGATTACACATAGTCGAGCTAAGAAGCTACAACAAGAGCTGAATGCGCTACTTTTTAAAAATAATTTTAATATTAATGAGAATTATATACTGCCTAAGTCGTGCATATTACTATTACTCAGGTTCACCAAGGAGGATGATAAGAACGCACCAAAAGTGGACTACAGAGAAGGACCACACTTGAACCCATCTAGCATGACAGAACCATCAGAAAGAATCAATCATAACTTTTGATTTCTAAAAGCTATGAAGGCCTATGAGGACTCGTTGGAAAGTTTGTTAAGTTTAGTTTTCAATGCCACTAGAGCCGACCAATTTGGAGTTTCCATTGTGACAGCTGACTAGTTTTAGTGCATACTGGTCGGAGGGTCAATAGTCAGCCTCATGTTCAAGTTCCCATGTAAAACTGTACCATTCTACAATACTTTATGGTACATGCTAGACATGGTGTGAAATCTTATCAAGTTAACTTTCCAATGCAACCAACAGCACATCTTTTGAGCTTTCCAAGGTGGGGTTATTGATAAAACACTAAAGACTGTGCAGAAGACCAATAGCCATGCGAGAACAACTCAGAGCTCATTTTGTCAAGGCCCTTTCACATAGTCTAACTTTTGTTTTTTAGTTCATGTTTTCACCTAACTAAGAGGGATATCCCTAGTATAAATATCCCATTGCCTCATAGCAATCAAAAACTTTTGATGATTGAAATACAGAACCCCTTGTTCAGCTATGTGCTAAGAAATATTGAGAAAGTGATCTCTACCCCTTTGCTCTTGTAATTTTCATCGTGGGATTATAGAACCAGCGGCTTCATCCATTCCCAATTGGTGCTCCTACTCCCTTCAAGGCTCTCCTTGATTGATTGTAGGTTGTGTTGGTAGGTTCTTTGAGAGTGTGGTTGGGCGAATCCTCAATTCAGGTTGCCAGTTAAAGACAGTGGTTGGCTTTGAGTCTTATTTGCTAGTTTACACTAGTTATTGCTACTTGTAGCAAGTTATCCGAATGTTCTATAGCTAGTTATCTGGTGATTGATCCTATGTCATGAAGATCGGGACCCCGTGACGTATCAGAAACTCAATGCCTCCTCAAATCCTCTAACAAATCTCCAGCAACATGAAGCCTTCATCTCCTTTTCCTCTGGATGATCTCCACCATCCTCCATAATAGTGTCTTCAACCTTCGTCCCAGAGGTAACCTCTTTTCTAATTTCCTTTTTGCTCATTGTGATTTAGGTCTACTAGGTGCCTCCTATTTCGTTCATCTAGTATTTGCTTTCAATATAGAAACTTAAGAACCAAATCCTAATCTCTATTGTGGACCGCCCAAATTACTTTTACCTAGGCCCCTTGGGTAACGTAGATCCGATAGACTTTATCAATGCTAAAACCCAATGTATTCCACTCAAAAATGCTTCCTTGTTTGTCAATGATTAGACCAATAGCTTCAGATCCTAGCCTAGCAAACTCCTAGGTTGGAGAAATTGCTTTCATTAGGTATTAGCCATAAAGAGGGCCCTCTGAGATGAATTGGACATTGGACATTGTATCGAACTATCCTTGGTAGAGATGGAGAAGAACGAACCTCTGCTCACGTTGGTTTCTTAATTTTTTGTCTAATGCCCTAGATACTTTTTTGTTTGGATATGGGCCAGTGACCCCAAACTTAATGGATGTGACCATGTTGACCTGCCTTATCACCACCGCATACATCAACCCATCCACAATCTGATTCATGCCACACCATCAATTGTAGAACAAGAATGTTAGCGGTTGGTCCAAGTATATAGCAACCCATAGAAAAACATTGGGATCAGTTGATGATCAGGAATACGTGGCTTTCCTAATCTCGTAGCTCTAAAGATTCATCTTTTATGGCTCAACTATGGGTCCGATGACAAATATGCAATGTCTAGTAGAATGATTAGCTGATCATTATCAAATCCACTTAAGCAAATATCTTTTGGGGGCTACATATTTCTTGCTGCAACAAGTAGTCATAAAGCTATTGGCTAGTCAGCCTATTGGACACATTGGGGGTCCATGGTGGTTTCTAAAGCTATGGTTGAACTTGTACACCTTCAAGATAGTGAATACCCCTTCTCTTGAAAGCGTCTGATTCCCCTCATTGGAACATGCAGAAGATGAAGGAGCTATCCAATGCAGATGTGCATCTTATAGAGAAGAAACATCACCTATCGGAGCCTACCGATGGTTCAAAGGTTGTTACTATGGTTTTACTAGGGAAGCCACCATTTGGATCACCTATGATGACATGGCAATCTTTAAAGCACCTTTCAAATATAATTTTTTCAATGTTATCATTGATGAGGAGTGCAAGTTCATCTTCACATCAAGCATTAGTCTGTGCCTCCCGCCTACTAGTTTTGCCCTGGGCCAATTGCAGTAGCTATTGTATGAGTTTTACCATCCATCAACCTACTCCTGCCAGCTCGGATTCAAGTAGCTGCCGATCGGTTTATTCTTCATCAATAAAGTTCAATCGAGAGGCCTAGTGAAGAGCGTACTAGAATACGATCAGCTGGAACATTGACAAAATCACTACCCCTTGGAGAACTCACCAGATGAGAAATTTGCACTAACAACTCAACACTCTCCTTCTGATGGTGGAGCGAATGGAGAAAACATGATTGCAATCTATTGGCTACCCACTATTGCTCCACCTTAAACCTAGACTATATTGAATCCGATAAGGAGGTATCTTCTTTTATGCTCTTCTTTCTTTATTCTCATTTTTCTACTCTCAGATATTTATGACTTTACTCTACAGGCTACTAATAGAACCGCTCCTATGGTAAGCCAAAGCAGCTAGCCAATTGTTTATAGACCTCCATCAGAATCTTCAAACATGGGATCCAATGGTCCTCCGCTATCATCTCTCCCCCAAGGGCCAAAACCCACGATCTAGAAGCACTAAAAAACTTCAGTCCATGAAGGTCATAAGAAAAGAAAACTTCAGCCGATGCGATTACCCTAACTTGGACCACCCAAATTTTAGAAATCAGCTCCCCCTTCTCCACCAGTATTCATGATCTCTCTCCTATTATTTCCAACTCTTACCTTGCATCATACTTAGTTAATTTTAACCCATGACATAGTGTGAATGATTGGCTCTAAAGCCCCAAACATCAATTGATGCTCTAACTAGGCCTGTGCCAAAGACTACCCAAGCTATTCTAGAACTACAAGCACATGAACTCCAAACATTCGAGCATAGAAGTGATACCGAGATTATCCGTACCACCACTGCTTTTCCATTGGACATCAGCAATTACCAAGAAGACCCCATTTTTATGGCCGATACCAAGTTAAATTTACTTATTTCAACCGTGTGTCTTACTTCATTGTCCTAACCTTGACTACCAATATGTAGTCCTTAGTCGATCTCTTCCCCTTTGACATCGGCAAATACTTAGAAGAGGAAGAAGTCGTCACTAGCACACTAACAAAGCTATCCCTCTCCGCTAATCTCCGCTTTCAACTCAGATATTTTGCGTCAGCTGGAGAGCTCTATTGATGCACTGGTGGAGGACTCCAAGCCGATTCAGGCAAGATTTGCCGATAGTGAGGGCCATCTACCAGAAGAACTTGTTGAAGTTTTGACTCCAGCCACCTTTTTGGAATCTCATTGGATTCAAGTCGTTAAGGCAAGGCAACGTACGGACGATCTTGCTGACCAAAGAACCCTAGTTCAGGACATGCGAATCAATTGGCTAGTTGCCTAATTAGAGAAAGTCAAGCTCGATGAGATGATGACCATGCTTACCAAATCTCAAACCCATATTGAACAACTAAAGAAAAAGGAGGCCGATCTCCTAGTGGAATTGGAAAAAATGCATAAGGACATTGAGTTTGAAGAACTTTGGCTCAGTGGCCTGACCCAAGTAATCCAATAGTAGGAAGCCAAGCTCGCAGAGATGGTTTGTCAGACCTTTCATCAATGCAAGAACATCAAATCCATTTTGGACTCCGATGAAGAAGATGCTTGTATCATCAAAGAGGCTGATCAGATCTGCCGATGAGCAGTTGAATCAATTCAAATATTCCTAAGTCATTGTAAAAACTTTAATGCTTGCCCAATGATATTTTGTAATCCCTGAACAAATTGGTCTTCGATCTTTATCTACTAATTTTGCCATTTCAAAACATATTTTCTCACTTGTGCATGTTTCTAAAGGCGATACGTATAGTGTTGGCTATCTTTAGGTGACATAGGTAGCATCAGCTTTATATGTGTTTGATAACCTCTATAGACATCAGCCACATTTAGCTAATCTAGGAATCAATCCAAACACTAGGGTGGTATCTTTCAAGTACTTCCTTTCGAGTGCGTTGGAAAACTTCTCTCCGTCAAGATTCTTCAATACATACACATTACCAAGCACACATCGACTTATCCGATAGGGCCCATCCCAATTAGGTGACCATTTCCCAAACTTATAATCTTTGGACCCAATTGGCAATATCAACTTCCACACAAGATCTCCTTCATCAAATGATTTAGGCAATACCCTTTTATTGCAATATATTGCCACCCTCGCTTTATTCTCCTCAATCCTTTTAAGCACGTGTAGCCGATTTTAGGCCAGATCCTCCAACTCATTAGTCATCAAATTATAATAATCATAAGTTGTCAATTGATTCTATAGTGATATCCTTCTAGAACTGATGTTAGTTTTCCAACATAATACAGCCTCATGTCCATACACCAACTAGTATAGCGACACTTGCATTGATCCATAGCACACTATCCGATAGGCCCATAATGAATTGGCTAAGGTTGTGTGTCGCCTTTGTGGTTATTCATGTATTTTGGACTTGATCAACTTGGTGATACTTTTATTCAAAGCTTCGGCTTGTCCATTGGCTTGAGCATAATAAGGAGATGAATTCAAGAACTTGACTCCTATACTGGCAGCAAATTGTTGTAACTTATTGGACACAAAAATAGACCCTTTATCCATTGTAATCATCTATGAAATCCTAAACTTCTTAATTACATGCTCCTTGATAAATTTAATGGCATCCTTGGATGTAACTTTTTTCAAAGGAACAACTTCCATCCATTTAGTGAAATAATCCATTGCCACCAATATGAACTTGTGCTCTTTGATCGATGCAGAATATATCTGGCTAATCATATCAATTCCCCATTCCCTGAATGGCTATGGCTTGATAATTGGGTTTATAGCCGAGGCTAAGGCTCATTGAACATTTCCAAACTTCGAAGAATCTTGACATCCTTGATAATACTTAAAACAATCCTCCAGCATCATTCGCTAGAAATATCCAACCCTTCTAAGTAGCCACTTCATTTTGTACGCTGATTAATAAGTTCCATAAATATCCTCATGACCTCACACATAACCACTTTGGCCTCTTCTAGATCCAGGCATTTTAATAAAACACTCTCAATCATCTAATGGTATAGTTCCTCATTAAGCAAAACGTATTTGGTGGCCTTATACCGAAACTTTCTTGGAACCGATTGTAAAGGATTTTGTAAGTAATTTATAATTTCCTTTCTCCAATCATTGGCCTGAACAATAGCTATTTCAACTTCCATATCTCCTCCAATCGGCTGATAACCCGAAGCAATTTGTGCTAGATCATTGGTTTTCGTATTCTGCACTTTAGGAACATGATCCACCAATGAAATCATAAATCCCCTTAGCAATTGTTGGCACTCTTCATGATCATCCTTGCACTCATATTCTCTAGATAATTGCTTAATCACCAATAATGAATCCCCCATAATCTCTATCCCATCAAGTCCAATTTCCTTCAACAGTTGAACTCCCTTGGGCACCACTTCATATTCTGCTTGATTATTGGTGCATTAAGGTTTAATTGTGAAAGAAAATTCAGAGCTTGCCCCACGAAGTGATATGATGACCAAGCCAATGCCACACCGATATCTACACACTGATCTATCAAGGAATAGAGTCTAGGACACCAACTCTTTGTATCCTATAGAATCATCACGACGTTGTACAATGAAATTGACTATTGCCTATCCTTTTACTACTTTAGCATACTATAAATCAAACTCTATCAAAGCAAAGATCTATTTTCCAATCCTCCCCTTCAACACTAGAGCTGACAATATATACTTCACCACATTAGCTTTGCATAGCACTATGCACTCAGCTGATAGAAGATAATGCCTTAATTTTGTAAATAAAAAATATAAACAAAGGGAAAGTTTTTCCACCACGTGTATCTTGTTTTAGCATCCAAAAGTCTTCTGCTAAGATAAAATATGACTCACTCTTTTCCTTCAAACTATTGAACCAAAATAGATCTGATAGATTTCTCATTAGTCGATAAGTATAACTTGAATGAACTCCCATTTTGTGACAGAATCAAGACTAGTCAGGAACTTAGATTCCGTTGATCGGTTGTATATCGTGGTCCGTGATCTTTAAAAAATCCCCTTCCTACACACATCCATATAGGTAACAAATTATTCAATTTTCCAAACTAGTAGATTGGTTGTTGCAATATTAAACGATCTATCAAGTGGCACAATTTCCATATGATCTCCCTGCCACTGAATCAAATATTGATGCATGGTAGAAGTTACACAATAGTTTACATGAATCGAACCCATGCCTAAGAGTAAGCTGTGTGATCCTTTTCCTTCAATCACGAAAAATGTTGTAGGCAGGGTCTTACTTCCTACAATCAACTACACATTTAAAACCCCTTTCACCTTCGGTGAATTTCCTTTGAAGTCTTTCAGCACCATATTTGTCTTCATAAGATCTTTGGCGCTTTTCCCAAGCTTGATGTACATAGTGTAAGGCATTAAGTTTATGGCTACTCCCCCATCATCCTGCATTTTTGTCATCGGCTTACCATCAATATACCTTTTGATGTATAGTGGTTGCAAATGTTGATGCCTAGATTCTTTAGGCTTCTCAAATATAGCTTGTTGGGATTTCAACATCAATTGAACCATAGATTCCTCACTCTTGTCATCATTGGGCAAAGGTACTTTCTACTCTACGGTTAAAATAAACACCATATTGACTGGAGCCAGAGATCCTGCTTCATTGGCTTTTTGCTTAACATGCCACTCCTTCCTAGTCCTTCTGGGTTGATGGTTGGCTTCCTCATAGCTTGGTTGATGCTTTGCTATTTGTTCTTGGTGCTGCAATTGTTGTACGCTTCTTTTTTCATTTTTGGTTAAAATTCAACTAGGGCACCACTAATGGTTTGGAACATGTTGACCTCTATCAAATTTCCTATTAATTCATTCATCAAGTTCAATATCAACCTTTTTGAAAGAATCTTCTCGAATCGGCTCCAAACAGTCATGAACAAATGTCTGCTTCTATGATGGCCAATCCTGATTAGGTACTACCTTATTTATGGATCTCCCATGTTCAAAGCGTGTGGTCTTTTGTCACTACACTCAGGACAATCATCAATTGATGGCAGCCTCATCCCCTGATCCTAATAGGATTACAAAAATAGGCAATCCCAATGTGGATCATATTAAAACTCATCTCTATATTGTGAAACCTAAAGCTCTCTTTCTTGGTGCCTTTGGTATTTTGCAATTAGCTGCAATGAGATAGCCTCTGATTTTTTGAAATTTTGATTTTCCCAATGTCCCATCTCATTGACTTGATCTTTTGAATACCCCATATATGCCATGTTTACTGAGAAAGAGTGCCCATCTATTTTCATTGGCTTTTTTGCATCATCAAACTTAATCCTCTCTTGCTCCGCAGTTGATTGAATTTGTTGCTGAAACACTTTGCACTTATTTCTTTGGTGAGAAATTAAATTGTACCACTAGCAATATTTTTTCTTCTTAAGTTCATCAACTGATGGAATCACGTGATTTGGAGGAGGATATATTTGTTTCTCCTCAAGCAGTAGATCAAAAATTTTATCGGCCTTATTTATATCAAAATCATATCTTTCTTATTTTCTTGTATATTTGATCCATGGTCATGATATTGTATTCTTTTTTTCCACTCTGCTAAACCAATTTCAATATCAGAATCCTCCTCCCATTCTGAATCTGATGAAAATACATGCACTTGTGCAATTTTCTACCATAACTTTGCTTTCTATACCTCTTTGAATTGGATTTCATAAACCGATACTGTTTGCAAAAAATTCACCAAGCTCTCAAGCTCGTAGGAGAAAATATTTTCCTTTATGGGAGCTAGTAATCTTTGGAAAGCTAGCTGAGCCAATTATCCATCAGATTTAAACTATAGCATCAGCTGCACATATCACAAAATCTTTGGATATATTCTAAGACTAATTCATTCATCTTATAATGCACTGATGTAACATCTGTTAATTGTATTTTATGATTTCTAGTAAAGACCGATCTAGATAATGATAGCGAGAAAAAACTAACTCTCGAAGCTTCCTCCACTGATGGTTCTCCACATTGAGCTAAGAATCAGCTGATATGTTCAACCATAGATATACTATCTTACCCTAAGAATTTCAAAAAATCTAGTACTTGTATGAGTGAAGCAATGGAACCATATCAAACTAATTAGGGTATTGACGTTGATACATAAAGGTATGTTTGTTCAGTTTTAAACCAAACTGTTCTCATAGCACTTCGGTTATCTTTATTGTCCATTAATCGTCTCACGTATTACCCATCGGATATTGTTGTAAAGGCAATGGTATTAGTCTTGTGATCTCTTCACGTTTTTCTCTAATCAGGATACCACCATGTTGATTCTAATATCCACCGTAATAGGCGATCTGATGGTATCTAGGAGAAGTTCCATTGCGTAGCCCCCCAAACTACATTTGTCCAGAAGGAATCAAATTGTAAACCACATCTCTCTCTAGCCCGTAAGTTACTTGAGGAACTTATGATGTCATTAGCTCTTGTGCATTGGTGACAATATGTGCAAATGCCCTTATAGAAGATAAATAGGACCTTGATAAGGTTCATGAGTAATCAATCCATCCACTAACTTTTTAATTGGATTCTCGAGTGTGTTCACCAATACCCCAGATTAATTTATTAATGCATGGTGCATAGCTTCACTGACCAATTCTTAGAATGATTTCTATGAACTACTAGTACTTATTGACTTGATTATCTAATCAAAACAGGTTTTGGGAATTATGTCTTCTGGATTAGTCCTTATCATGTCATGCTGAATGATTCAAAGCACATCTTTTGAAAATCATTCACAGATTGCTCCACATGTTGCATTTGAGCTTCTGTTAAACTATCCAAGGTCAACAAAATTATATTGTTAGTTTTGACTTCCTTCCTAGACATGTTGGCTCATAAAAGGTCTCACCGGGCATGCCAAAGGAGCATGTTGTCATGAAAATCATTCGATGTCCATGCCAATGCGTCACATTCACGAATGACTGGGATGTCTGCTTCGCTCCAGTATAGGTCATTAAATTATTGAGGTTCGAGGCATGTCAATCAATTTGACTTGCAATTAGCAGGGAAGAGAGAAAAAATTAGATAAACGAGCTAATTGGCCAATAGGTTGACATGGACTCGAGCTATTGGTTTTCTTTCTTAGCTAAAAAATTAATAGCTCAAGTCCATATCGGCCAATATCAGATATAACCATATTAGATAAAACTTCTAGAAAAGAAATGGAAAGTGACTACTACTACTTAATTACAAGAGATATTTACAAACAAGTCTGCATCACCCACAAATACGTGTTGACGTTAGGAATTGTATTCTCAACAGACTTGGTATGTGTTTAACTAGACATGGAGTCACGTCTTTATCGGTCTCAACTTATGCTTCAATCGGACCTCCTGAATCTAATTAGCATTGCTGATTTGTTAGTGTCAACGGAAGGTGTTTAACCTAACCGACTAAAAGTTATAGTCGGTGACAATAGTCGGTGGCTATGGACATATCCCTACTGAACTTGATGTGACTTTAACTCCTTATAATTTGATTGTCTCTCCTTCCTTCTAGATGGGTATTATATTTATACCAAAGTTGGCCCCTTCTCTATGTATAACTTAAGATAACTTAGCTTAACATAAGCAGAGTAGTTCTTACCCTATCCACATCAGACTATGGAGCCTTTACCTTTTGTAGGGTAGACTTCTCTCCTATCCATGCTATCCATGCTGTTATCCATATTTAACTGTTTTTTTTTTGATATCTTCTTTGGTATGTGGTATTTTCAAATATCATATGGATATATCTATAGAGTATGTCATATCTAATACTCTTAACAAAAAGCTGAAATTTCATCGGAAGATTTAATATCAACCTTTTGTACTCTCATGCAAGAAGAAACAAACAGATGATGCATATTTGAAATAGTAGGGCTTAATCTACATTTTGGTGTCACTGAATATGTCTTTTATCATTACAGTACCCAGCAGATTTCACTTGCTTGCAGAACCTGAAAGCATAAATGCAGAACACATGCCTGAGAAGGGCATGGCATCAGATTCCGAGAACAAGGAAAATTTTCATGGAAACCTATTACCTCATAGTCACCCAGCCAATCGAGCCATTCACCGACACATCAGGCACCTCTGCGCAAAGAAAGAATTAAGAAATCAAACTTAACTTCTATTCCCATTCAAACCTAGAATGAGGGTGGTTTTCATTGGTCATATTGTTGGGAGGGAATAGGAATTTAATATATTAGGACTATTAATTTCTTTGTTAGTTTGATGGACATAGGAGTTTACAATGGATGGGGATGAAAAGTTTCTCCTCAAACTCCCGTCATTTTAATACTTAGGAGATGGGTAGTAATCAGAACGGAATTCCCCTATATAAGTCTAAAAATTTAGATCTGAGTTGTCTAACTTCTTTCGCCAAACAGTAGATTGGAAGTAAAAACCAAACTCCTAGTGACCAATCCAATCATCAATCCTCCCCTCTAAACATTCATTCCCCTAACACAGCCTAAGAGTAAAAAAAAGGTTTTTTTTTTGCTGTGCACGTGCCATCTCCTAGTCCACCTCCACATTCTCCAGCCTGAATAATAGATATAATGGAAATCCGCTGAAGTTTTTATATAAGTGAGTTACATACCATAGATGAGGTATTAACCATGGAGTCTAAACCCTTCGATTGTGACCTATGACTACTGCTTGTCACAAAGCATTATATCCATTTGGTCCATGCATATTGCAGAATTTCTAAATAATATGGTGGAGCTGTAGTACTCTTCCAACAATCTGACACCAAGCATCTAGAATTAGCAACCTGGTCAAGTCCACAAAATACATAAAACATTATATGATCAATGATTTTTACCTCCTAATTTCTCTTGCTACTCCACTTGACGGTACAACAAATCCATGAGTTTTCATCATTGGAGGTCTTGATTGTAGACACATAATGATTAGGAGAAGAGCCTGTCTCACACGGAAGAAAGGGGATCTTGGTGGCATTTTTTTTAAATAATCCTATTTTGTTGATTTATTCCTTCGAAAACTTGTGAAATGACTCAGATGATCTCAAAAGGTAATTGTGATCCACAAGATTTAATAAATGCCTGAATCATCTATCATTGATTAAATTATTGTCAGCAAACTCTTGTCTACCCCTATCATTGAATTAAGCACAGATACTGAAATTCACTTATAGTAGCCATGAAGACCGAATTGTTGGAGCAATCATACATCACAAATTCGAATTTCCCATTTTTGTCTCAACCTGTATGCACGGAAAGGTCCCCTGTACCTGGCTGCCTCCCCACCTTTCTTACAGAATATTGCTTTGGAAACAGGAATGTTGTGAGGTCTCAAAGGTACTCACAGATCTACAACAATTTATATTTAACGTTGCTTGACCTATAGCTTGGTTATCGGGATTACACTAGGACCTCTGTTTATAGAATGCTAGTTCAAGATTACGGTAGCACGTACAGACAAAGGTAATATTATAGCCAATATCCCATAAAAGGAACTAAAAATTAATTAAAAATTGATTGGGTAAAGCCTTATGGCTGATCTTACATTTATTTGATAAATAAAAATAAAATATCACAGCTACAAGTAAAAACACACGGAAGCTACAGACAGTCAATAGCGGCACGTAGCTTAGTTATCAACTTCATATGTAACTCATTAATAACAGCCAAAACCTTTACTTTAGAATTGTGGGAAAATATAAGATGACTACATAACGTACTTAGCAAGTATAGATAGCAAAAATATATATACTCAACTCGAAATAATGGTATAGATATTTTGCATAAAACAACCATCGTAATTATAAACAAATTATAAACAGATAATTAAAACATTTTATAAATACAGGTTATTAGCAAGAGGCGGTTGCAGTTAAAAACGAGTAGAACCCGATCGTTCCAGAAAGTCTGTCGCATAAAACAAGTTGAACTATACCAAGAACACGACTCTAAGCCAGCAATCAGACTTGATATTATACACAAACTCAATAAGCAATACTGAAATTAAACTTGCCAAGACACAAAGGGGTTTGGACGGCATAATACAAGAACTAGAATGAACAATATTTATTTTTTGTTTTTCTAGACTCTAGGTAAAGAATACAAAAATTAAAAGATAGAAAATAGATGATACCTACCGGACAACTTGTTGCTGATATTACTTGATGGAAGATTAAATGTCCGATCTTCAGATATGTTTGATTTGGAGACGTGAAGACAAGACTTGCTATCAATAGATCATCATCTCGTAATAGCTATAATCGCATGTATAAACAATCGAAAAGGAATAAAGAAAATAAAATATGAATTACAGATGAAAGATTAAGCAGTTAGGTTTTACAAACCGATCTAAAAGCAAAATTGTGAAAGTGATAGACTAATTTAAGCAAAACTCAAATATTAACAATGATGACCGCTAGCTATTTATAAGTTACAAGTGTCTAGATAATTCACTACAATATCTGTGTAAAAATATATATAACTACTTCTTACTATCTACGTGGATAACTATGTACTATTTGTTGGGACATCGTAGATAAATTTATGTTTTGGGATGGAGATAGCAGCTAGCTACTGCACGCCCCAGCCAAAAACTTCATAAAGTGAAGTGCCGAATAAACAGCACCCCCTGACAAAATCCAAAACCGTCCTAACGTTGTGCTGTTGTGCTTCTCAAGTCGAGTACTGTTACCGTCAACAACGTGTTTGGAGTGTCACGGCCTCACGGGCTCGCTCGATCGGTAGATGCAACAAATAACAAACGGTGAGGGTGGGATTGGAAGCGGGCGGAGATGGAGTACAAGTGTACAACAGATGCAGCGAATCGGTCAGGGAAATGAGGGTGTTTTTGGGTGCGACCGTGTTACGCACAACCTGACCACGACCGGCCCGGACCGGGGCCCCGGCCCCCGCTCGGTCGGCTTCCTTTCCATTCTCCTTTGTCCGCCTCCACTAGGTGTACTCGTATTGTGTTGTCTGTCCCCTAAAAAACTCGCTGGTAATTGCAGAGTAGACTAAAGTAGTAGACCAACCAAAGGATTCTTTCAATAACTGTACTGGTACAAACTAGCCGTGACTCTATCAGTGGCAGATTTGCAGTAGTACTAGCTTTGACTCGGGATCACTGCAATGCATAGTAGTTGATGCTATTAGTAATACACTACATTGACTGTTTTTATTATTAGCCTTTTTTTTTCTCTTTGGTCTTCTCTGCATCTTATATCAAATTATCGTAACTCTCTTCGTTTTCAAATATATTAGTCTATTGCTATATTAAATATAAACTCTTAATATTTTAATATGCTTCGTTTTAAGATATATTAACCTAATACTATATTAGATATAAACAAATATTATTTTAATACGAAGAGTAGGTTTTGACTGGTCGGACAGTATCGCAGTTCACCTTTATCAACAAAACGGTTTATGCTAATACTCCTATACTGTATGTGGCAAGCATCAACCATTATTTGCAGGACCTTGAATAATCACAATCTGAACCTGGCAAAAACTACCATTAGTAAATACAGTGCTGATTAACAGCACCCAAACAGCTACAGATACACACACCCACGTTACATAGCGCTCGCTCGCTCACTCGCTTGACACTGCTTGCTCTGCTTAGTGCATACCACTACTAAACCACTGCCCCTAGCACAGCTGGTACTGTTACTACAGTAATACTTGCTTGTATCACCTGATTTGACCTGAACACCACCAAAATTTGCGATAAAACAAGTGCTGCTACTACTAGTATAAAAAGGGATGCGACGCCGGGGGGCGCCCCAGGAGGGCCTAGTCGGAGCGGCGCGCCGGCGCCCAGTGCGGCGGGGCAGGGCTGAAGTGGCGCGACACGGCGCGGGAGTCGAGCAGCTCGACGATGGGAGGGAAGGACACGCAGCGGGGCACCTTGTACTGGTTGATGGACGCGCCGCGGGAGATGGCGTAGTCCATGAGCTCCTCGAACGTGCCGCCGCGCACCACGCGGATCTCCAGCGGCCCGATCGACCCGTCGGCGACGCGGCTTTGCCGGTACACGGTGTTCAGTGCCTCCTCCATTTCCAGGCAGCACTGCTCCAGCACGTCGCCGCCGACCCCTGCCTCTGCCTGGGACAGGGGCCCCCTGGTCAGCAACTCCCAGTAGATGACGTAGTGCCCCGGGATGCGCTCCGTGCAGGCGTGGCTCGTGTACTCCACCACGGCCGCGCCGTGCGGCTGGAGCAGCTCGGACGCGCGCTCCACGGCGCGCTGCAGCTCCGCCTCGTCGGTCTTGTCCGACTCGATGGAGAGCAGCACGTTCTTGCGGCGCACGAACCGGAACTGCGGCGCCGCATTGTGGAACCCGGTGACACGCAGGATGTCGCCGACGCGGTACCGGTACAGCCCGGCGTAGGTGGTGATTACCAGCTCGTACTGGCGCCCGGCCTCCACGCGGGCCAGGTCCGTCAGCTGCGCCGCGTCGCCAGACGCCATGCCGCTCGCCTCGTCCACGGGGAGGAACTCGAAGTAGCCCATGTTCGGCATTATGGTGTACGACACATCCGACGGGTGGCACATCGGCCGGAGGTTCAGCCCGAAGTAGCACTCCGACGAGGCATACATGGTGCACGCCATGGGCAGGCCGCCACTGTAGTACTCCAGAGTGGGGATGTACTGTTGCATCGCCCCGGTGACGATAACGTCCAGGTACTTGGTGTTGGGCCAAATACGGGTAATGATGCCGGCCCAATCGCCCCTAGAGCACTCGCCGCGGATGAAGCTGGCCAGTTCGGCGTCCGACCGGAGGATGCGGCCGACGGCCTCGCGGACCGACGGGTCGGTCACCCGCGGCATCAGGAAGCCCGCCTCGATGTCGGCCGCGAGCTGCTCCCAGTGGAGCTGGAGGAAGCGGATGGCACGGAGGAGGCCGGAGGCGAAGACGGCGCCGACGCGGAGCACGTCATGGTGCTGGCACAGGCCGCACACCATCTGGGCGTACATACTCTGGAACGCGTCAGCGCATAGGATGGCCGCCGTCGGGCTCGTGTAGTCGTGGTACGGATCGTAAGGCCGGTTCTTGAAGTGCTCGCTCTTGTAGTAGCTCGTCAGGACGGGGCGCGCCGTCAGCCCGCCGGGCGTCGTCGTCTCCGACTTGACGAACAGGAAGTAGAGCCCCTTGCCCTTGTCCAGCCCAGGCACGTAGCTACCAGAGATTGAATAGGCTAAAGTGTTAGGATGGAATCTCTCCGACCTCTGCCGAGTGGTAAACTGGTAATTACCACCAAATGCTTTGCACTTGTCTTTGGGCGTCAAATCAATCGAACTCGAGCGATGATAATTAGGATCGGGTAAAGTGAGGCGTGAGCTTACAGGTTCATGACCGGCATGAGGAGGCTATAGAGCAGCTGCCGGCGGTCGAGCTCCTCCTTGATGGTCGGCATCAGCTTGCGCTCGCCGGCCGACGTCCCGGAGCTTCTCACGCCCAGGAAAGATAGAGATTTTAGTACCGGAGCAGAGCAGATATTCTTTTTTGGGGTATTCAAACACTCGTCTGTGCATATATGTACCTGGTGAAGAACTCGGAGATGGGATGGGCGGAAAGGATGGGGGAGCGGTCGCCGTTGGCGATGCGCTGGATGTCGAGCTGCAGGTCCTCGTAGGTGACGACGGGCACCCTGGAGCGGAAGGCGGCGCGGTCGGTGGCACCAGCGAGGCCGCAGCGGGCGAGGTACTCGGTCCCAGCATTCCGGGCGAGGATCTCCGCCAGGACACGCTCCTGCACGGCGTCCGCGTGGGAGGTCATCTCCTCAATAAACATCAGCTTCTGCATGTCCCTCTCACTCCCAGCCGCAGATGCCGCCACGGCAGCCGCCGGCGCACGCAGCGCTGTCGCCACCGCCACGTCCGTCATCACCGCCATTCAGACCAAACCGTACTGTTTGGCTGCTAGATTCAAATAACTGAGAAAGAAGAGACAATCACTAGTTCGCGACCAGTAGTGGAGTTGAAGAAGCAGAGGGTCAAGATCTATCAGAAGGATCGGAGTGGGAGGTAAAGGAACAATGCTTTTGATGCTACGGTGGTGGTGATGGAGGGACGGGGCTGGGGGAGGATGGTTTATATAGGGGAGGAGGGGGAGGAGGGCACGACGGTGACGTCGAGATATGTCGGGGCCGGAGGCGGCAGGATGGGGACCGGTGTCTCGTCGGGTGGTGGACAACCGTCTGGCAAAGACGGCCACGTCGGAGCCGGGACAAGTCATCGATCGCTCGCCCTCTTCCCTGCCAGCCCTGGGCCGGCGACGATGCGGCGGGCTTCGCGCCTCGTTGCCTGGCGCCGTGGCGGAGTTTAGCATGCAGGGACCTGGTGTTTATCTCGTGCGTACCGGATAATAAGGACGGCCTTCACGGTGTTAGCGGTAACGTACGTACACATGCTTCGCTTCACCTGTCGTCGGCACTAGTAGATAGGTCCAACAAAAGACAAGTCAAAAAACAAGAGAAAAGCAGAGTACAAATTGCACTCCTTCTGGCCTCTGGTTTGGACAGTTGGTTGGACTTGCTGCATATCGTAATTTGTTCTCCGTATGAACGGTGAGTACTGAGCGAGTGAGAAGCACTACTTACGCCTTAGCCCACGGCACTTCGGTCCCCTTGCCTCCGCAGTCCCCAGTACTGGTACCATTGCCACATAATTAAGGTGATAAGATATTTTTTTTGCATGGGTAGCCGTTTCCCTTGGCCACCATAGCGGATAGAGTTTTCTTGCTATTTCTGTAAATAAAGTTTACCATATATATTGCTTGGTAAGCCAGGGCAGCCACAATATAGTGCATTTTTAGAATTGTGTAAATAGTCGTGGACCTCTTTTAACGCCCATCTACAGTTCAATTTTAAGCCCAATCTAAAAGCTCTTGTATGTATATATCTCATGCTCTCGCTAATGAATATCAATCCAACCTTCCATTCATAACAAAAGAACATATGGGAAAGATCTAGCACAGAAATAGTCATCGCTGCCAGCCCATCACAGCCAGTTCACTTCGCCTTAAACCAATTTGATTCAATAGTGATACTAATATCACTACTAGTTCAAGTCATAAACAACCGGTCATACTGTCACTATCGATTTGTGGCTTAAACCTCTGAAGTTCATAGTGAACTAGTAGTGAACCATGTTTAACCGGTTCAAGGGGTGGTGATGAAAAAAACTAAGTACCCTAGTATCTCACTCCCTCCCTTCTCAATTACATCCTCCTCTCCTTCCTGCTCTTTATGTCTCTCTCCCATTCTTCTTTCCTTCCCATCCTCTTGATCCGATCAACACCACCCACCGCTATACCACCAATGCTTGACGATGATGAGGGTAGCTGCTCGACCACTCCCCTCTCCTCTCCTTCTCCCATCCCCTCCTCTACCTCTCCTCCTTGCCTAGTAGCAATTGCCACCGTGCCTCCCATTCTCTCATAGCCTCCCTCCCGCACTTCCACTATCGCTTTGTCATGGTGGCTGTCATATCTTCAGTGCATAGGTTTGGGCCACCAAATCTAGCAGGCCTAGCTCCTCCCTAGATGATCTGGCTGATCAATGGTAAGAATGTAGGTAGTTGGCAATAGTGATGACAAGTTGAATCAAGATGGCGATGCCCTTGAATGGAGTAGCTTTTTCAAATTTGACAATGGCACATTGAAGTCGAAGCGTGGGATGCTAAATGTGGGCACTAGCAAAGCCTCTAGCGAGAGGGATTGAGACTGCGATTATGGCCTCAAGCGCAACGGTGATGGTGTGGATCTAGTGATTGCATGTCGGTGGTGAGTGGATTTATAGATGGTTATTCGTTGTTATAGATGAAAGTTCTTGAGTGTTCATGAATTTTTATAATCAATCGAAAGATAGAGTAGATTTGTTGTGAATTTGTGATATTCAATCTGATTATGAATTGAGCATGCAAATTGGGCAAAGTTCAAAACATTCTGAATTGAACATGTGATTTGGAAAAAGTTAAAATCATGTGTGTGCACAAGAATTTGGCATCAATGAATAGATCAAGACATAGAAATATTTGGTCAAATTTGGGAACAAGCATGAGCCTTCTATGCAAGGCAGGTCTGACGAGTGGCACAATGTTGGCCTAAACGATGGTGTATTGAAAATCCAATCAGCTAGGTCAACGATCAGAATGGCAACTCTTTAACACTGTAAATCTTTAGGTGACTATTGTGTTGGCCAGAAAAAGCGCCAACACGAATTTGGTGACTCCGTAACACTGTAAAACTTTAGGTGAATCCCGTGTTGGCCGAAAAAGGGCACCAACATGAATTTGGCAACTCCGCTAGGGAAATCTTCATCTATATCTCATCAACTCCAACCCCATGAGAAATACCCAACTCATGAATCGGAACTAGCTGCATTAGTCCATGCTTTGAAGATCTGGCAGCACTACCTCATCGGTAACTGTTGTGAGATACATACAGACCACAAAAATTTGAAATATATCTTTACTCAACCCGATTTGAATCTTTGACAAAGAAGGCTGGATCTGATTAAAGAGTATGACTTCGGAATTCACTACCATCCAGGAAAAACATATGTTGTGGCCAATGCTTTGAGCTAGAAGAGCTACTGCAACACTACTGTTCATGAGCATTGTTTGCTAGAATCGTGCAAGGAAGTTGAAGATTTGAACATGGGATCCACCATTATTACTTAGCAACACTAGAAGCAAAACCTTTACTCCTAGATCAAGTTTGTGTAGCCCAAAAAGATGATGCCAATATAGACAAGTTAAAGAAGAACATGAGAAGAGAAAAGCAAGGAGCCATTTGGCATGGGAAATGAATGTGTCCCCAATAACCTAGGGCTCTAGAAACTCATTTTGCAAGAAGCTCATGATAGTGGATACTCGATCCACCATAGCACCATGAAGTTGTATCAGGATCAAAAAGGCAAATATTCGTTGGTCAATATGAAACAAGAGAGAGCGAAATTCGTAGCTATATGTACTATGCCCGCTCTATGAGAAACACCATGGCCCCATCTACCTCTTAGGGTTGACAACGACATTGACACCGTGGCTCAGGTGCCACAACCTCCTTGTTTGGTGCCCATGTGGTCGCCACATCTGTGCGTAAGACTAGATGATAGCTACGTGGCTGGTGCACCATGAGCTGACTCCGTGCGCTCTACTCGCAATGGACCAGGAGGCTAATGCGTGGGTCCCACCTTTGGTGAACTCAGTCCACGCAACCCTCTCTCCTCACTAACACAATAAAAAGGGATTTTCTTAAAAAGATTCAACAATTAAATTTTAAAAACACTTAAACTTCAAATGGTAATTCAAACATGGAATTGACCCATTCAAATATCTAAATCATAAAGAACCAATTTATGTACTGTTTAGCTTCTGTTTTTATTGTTTTCTTACTCTATTTTGCTTTCTTTTGCAAGCGACATGTAGATTCTGCATTTCCAATGGTGCAACTGTTCATCGTCAATGAAGGAGAAGGCTTTGTAAGCAACCTAGGCAAGTCAAACCGTACCTTGAACAGGTTAAATGCCATTATTTTAAAATCTATGCTGTTTTACTCTTAAATATTACCTTCATAAATTCTATGACATTCACTATTATTTATTTAATAGTCAATATTCATGTGATCCTTGTTATATGGACATGTTGTTGATTTACTATCCATGCTCTTGTGAACCTTAGGTAAAGTTGTGGAATGACTAGATTGGCACCCTATATGATGAACTTACTAGTTGTTGTAGGTTGGGTTTATCCTTACTTAGATTCAACTTAGAACCCCCTTTAATAAATTGGACTATATTTAAGAACTAAAATTTATGGGAATGATGGTTAGATGGCTGGTTGAACCAGTTCATGATGGAATCTCATTCAAAACCATTAAATTTGTTTTTGTTGGGGCACATGGTGTATGGTTTTGTTAGAATCACCTTAGTGATGAGGACATCCAAACCATGCATGCTCCCTCAAGCATCAACAAATCACTATCCAACATAAAGGATACAAATTAAGGACCACTTACACGAAGTCGCACCACTATAAGAGCAGGTGAATTCATTCTTAACTAATTTTAATTTCAACACTTCTAAGGATGTTATACTACCTAAGTGTTCAACCTTGATGTTGCTTAGGTTTACACATGAAGAGGTGGAAGACACGTGGCCTAAAGATCAAGACACGGTGCTACAAGCAGATCGATGTGAAGGGGATGGACGACCAGGCTAGTCCAACAGAATTGTGTGAAAGAAACAATCATAACTTTTGATTGCCAAAAGTATGATGGTCAATGAGCACATTTTGTAAATCTTATCAAGTTTACATTCTATCTCGAGTGGTCTCAATTGATTTGGACTCTCCATTCTTGAGAATTGACTGGATAAATGAAGATTGGTTAGAAGGTCAACAATCTTCCCGATGTTCAACTTCCTATGTAAAATTGTACCATTCTACAATGTTTCATGGTACATGCTAACGGCAACTAACGGCACATCATTTGGACTCCTCAAGATGGAGTTATTGCCAAATTACTGAAAATTGCGCAGAAGACCAATAGCCTCGCAAGACCACTTTGGGAATTCATTTCGTGGAGGCCTTTTCACATTTCGTGTTTACACCTAGCTAGGAGGGTTGTTCCTGGTATAAATATCCCTTTGTTTCCAAGCAAAGGCAGACTTTTGAGAATCAAATATAAATCCCTTTCTTTAGCTATGTGCTAATAAACTCAGAGAGTGATCCCTACCCTTTTACTCTTATGTTTTCCTTCATGGAGATTACAGAAGTGGCCGCATCATTCGGAACCCAATCCGTGCTCCTAGTCCATTGATTCTAGGTTGTGTAGGTTGGTTTCTTTGAGAGTGTGGTTGGGCGAATCCTTGGTTCAAGCTGTCGTATAGAAATGGTGGTTGGCTTCTTATGCGTGTCGTTAGTTTGTACTAGTTATCGTTGCTCATAGCAAGTTATTGGTTGTTCATCAACTAGTTATCAAGATCAGGATCCTACATCATGAAAATCAGGACCAAGGCTTCATCACTCAGTCATTATAATGACTGGTTATCGAACCTCTATTGCAAATCATAAATAGTGCAACTACAAGTCTATTGTGTATGACCTAACTAGAGATGTAGATCATCTCAAAATAAAGGCCATCAATATCATAGTTTTAGGGCTAGGGGAGGCCAACTTTGACCTAGAATGCAGGGATGGGGGAGGGAGGAGGGGCTGTCTCATCATAGGGATCTAGTAACCTTTACCTTGTCGGGTACTAGTGGGCGACAAAACCTTAGCGGGTTCTTCTATTTTGGGTTGAACTATATGGAAAGACTTGTCATGACCTCTATCTAGACACCATGGTGGTGTATGCATGTGTGGCAATGAATATTGAGGTTGTGTCTTGTAGGTAAAGCTATACATCTTTGATCAGAGTTAAGAACTATTTAAATAGCCAAACACTCGATTATGAGCAAACCTAGCAATATATCCAAGTTAGTGTTCGTTCTCTAATAATATGAAAGGTTGAAATCATGACACCTTTGACAAGTGGTTAACCTCAGTCTAAGGCCGATATGCATGCGTTTGCAGCCGTGATAATTTTTTTAGATATAGGACCATGTTTAAAACATGTTTTAAAAATATTAAAATAATGCTATGCCAATCCCTTGCTCCCCTTTGCATTATAAGTCATTTCTGTTTTGGCATGCTAAGTAGTGTCCATAGTACTCACCCTTAGTCACAAATATTCGAGAGGATGGATCAGATAGAGGTGAAGACTTTAACTTCTAGTTCACTTTGCTATCAAGTGGCTATGGTTGCCGCTTTTAGTCTTCCAATGGTTTTTTCTCTTTGGTTGTAATGGACTAAGGTTCACCCCTTTGAATTATGTACTCTATTTACATTTACGCAAAGTGTGAATTGTAATAAACAACTATGTCTATGTGTACCTCGCTTTCCTAGGACAAGGATTGATGCACTATGCGTTTGGAAATGGTGGTATTTTTCAGAGCATGCTATGCTCGCCGCCACGTTGAATCAAATTATCAATTTATGGTCATTTTGAGGTTTAGCTTTAGATTTTATTGGACAAATACATCCGCCTTCATGAAAAGGAAACCGATTCATGTTAGTGGCAATGGATTATTTCACTAAGTGGGATAAGGCCGTGCCTCTCAAAAACATGACACATAAAGAGATAATCGATTTTATGTTGAAGCACATTATTCATAGATTCAGAATTACCCAAACTCTTACTATGGATCATGGTACTTCATTTATTTCTAAAGAGGTAAAAGATTTTGCCAAATCTTGTAGTATTAAATTGTTAAAGAATTTACCCTTACTACACTAAGGGCAATGGACAAGTTAAGTCTAGTAATAAATATTGCTAAAATTTGTCTAGAAAAAGATTGAGGAACACCTGGGAAGTGGCATGAAGTGCTTTCCAAAGCATTATGGGCTAATGGAGTATACACACATGGTGTCACCAAGTGACTCCTTTTGAGTTATTACATGGACAAGAAGCCATTTTGTTGGTTGAGCTAAATCTTGGCTCTCTTCGATTGATTTAGCAAAACAATTGATCGGTTAATGAATATAAAATTTTAATGATAGAAAATATCGATGAAGTGATCTATAGACCTTTAAAGGCTTTAAAAGCAATTGAGAAAGATAAAAGAAGGGTAGCAAAAGCCTATAACAAGGAAGTTAAAGTAGAATTATGTCAAATAGGTGATGTAGTACGGAAGACGATTTTGCTATTGGGTCTAAAAACAAGGAATTCAACAGACGGTCATTGAGTTGGGAAGTTCCGTATCAGATAGTTGAGATTGTTCGTGGAAATGCATATTTTGTTTAGACATTATAAGGAGAACGATTTCAATGAGAAATTAACAAGGAATATTTCTCAAGAATTTGGCACGATACTTAGGGCCTTCATACTGCCAATAACAGTGGTGACAGAGCCTTGGACATGGGAGGGCCTAAGAGTCTTAGAGGAGCATAATACACTATTACTTAAGTTAATTACTAGATTAATTAAATAATTATATGTAAAAATATTGTTGGAGGGGCCAGGCCAATAGACGTCCCTCCTGTCTGTTTTCACTGGATAATGGTTTATGGCCCTTAGACCCGTGCTTCCTGTTCTTTTAGCTCTCATGTTTGCAAAAAGGCAAGGGTTTGTGTTGTCATCCAAATATGGCAATAGGTCAAAACATACAAATATTTGGTCAAATTTGGAAATGAGCCCAATCCCTTTGTGCAAGATCAATCTTACTGGTGGCACAATTCCATTTTGACCGGTGGTGTACTGGCAGTCAGACGTTTAGCTCAATGGTCAAGCGAACACATTTTAAAATTGAGTTCAATTAAGTTCTTTTCTTATTACCATCAATATATGTGAGGTTTTCAAAGTGTTAATTGATCCTAATATCTAATTGGACTTGGGAATGTCCTTTGAAGGCAAGCCTAACCCTTTTTAGGCCATTTCAATGTAACAACCAACAACACAATCAACATAACATTCAATTAGCCAATTGACTCATTTTGTGTAGTTTACCTCTACTTTTTATCCTAATTTAAGCCATAGTTTATCCATCTTCATCGGCTTGCGCTATAAGCCATTCATCCTCATCGCAAGAGTGCAAATTTCTCTATAGATTTGTCCTAAAAAATTCCATTCACGAAATAGGTGTTTACCCCTAATATATCGTTGGCTCTGCTAGTCAATATTGATCTTAGAACCCATTTCATCTAGGCAAAGGTGGTTGGAGACTTCATTGTAAATCTTTAGGTGACTATCATTTTTTGGCTGGAAAAAAAGTGCCAACACGAATTTGGTGACTCGGTAACAGTGCAAAGTTTTTGGCTAATCCCATGTTGGCCAAAAAATGGCACCAACATAAATCATTTGATTTTTTTCCCTTGCAATGGGTATCACCATCGGTTTTAAATAACGACGGTGATAGTAGTGGAGCCGCGCTGTTGTCGGCCCACTGCCGGATGTAAAGACCAACAGTGATGCCGGTTTTGAACCGGGCGTTGATAGCCTGTTCTGAGGTAGATCCTAACGAGAGAAGAGACACAAACGCGAGCAGACGAGGAACACGGCGCGTGAAAACTTCTCTAGCGATTTGGACTGCATCACGTTATTGCAGTCGTCATGCTGATCGATCAACGGTGAGTGGAACCCATCGATGTTTCTTCAAAGCGCCATCATCTCATCAACCACAAATCTACAATTAATTCTCTTACCTACCTATGTGTACATCAAAACACTTACTGCTGTAGAGTTGTGCATACATGCATGATACGGGCAGCCTCGATAGGTTTATTCGGCGATCGATGGGCCTCTGCTGTAGCCGCTCCCGCCAAACCATGCGGTTCAACGTTGTGCAGTATTCATAGTGCTATTCTGCCTCCGATGTTTGGTCCACTTTTCGATTGGACATGCTGCGTGGAATTTAATTATGACCTTAATTCCTCCACATATACTTTTATGTGTAAAATTGTTTTAAAAATACATGTTAGATCAATTGATCTGATATCTAAGTGGGACCAAATTATGACCATCCATATTAATTAAAAGAGGCCATACCGTCGGACACTTGATAATTAATCTGGTTTAAATTTAATCTCGATTATCTTGGATTCTTTTTATGTATATGTATCAGGCTTAAGCAATTCAATGGGACACATGCACGTTTCTTCTCTAACGTAAGCAGCTGCATTGTCAATAACCCTAAAGATTAGATTTGTTCTTCTGATTGTAGAAGTTTGCACGTCTTGTAATACGTGCATATGACAAAGCTGCAAACTTGAGCTGTAGCCCGGGTATATATGGATTATGCTTGAGACCTATATTAACGCTTGCAACAATCCGCTAGTCTCCGCAGCAGCGATCTCAAAGCCATGTGATGTTTGTGTTTGTTATATGGGAAATTTAGATCCATTGTTTCTTAAAATTTAAAATTCCAAAATCCAAATTAATTAATACTGCCTAGTTGGGCACTCTGAAAAGGCTCACTATCAAAACCGTAAATTGTAGTGTCAATTCGTATTAAATAAAATTATGTCATTGAAAATACCATGAACACTTTAATTGTTTTCCACAATTCAATAATTTAAAATTTTGGAGTTAATAAAACGAAGTTACACCTATCTTACTCTTAGTTTGGTACTTTACTGTTTAATTTGGAAACTAAAAATTAATATTAGTAAGTTGACATGGAGTCCTCTTTTATTCTGAACTGTCATATCAAAAAAACAACCTAAGTAGTGTACATATTACCATGTATCAGTCTTGGTTTACTTAGTCTTATTTTTCAAACACGGTACTAAAAAAATCGAGATATTTAGTCTTGCCAGTCTCGATTTCTAAAACATATACTACGTGGTTTAAAACCGGTAGTTAAAAAGATCTAGTGGTGTAGATATGAAACATATGATTAAAATTTTATTATTTGTAAACTAATCTTACTAGCGTGTGCAACCTAGGCTGACGATTAGTTTGGATAGTTTTTAATCATGCTAAGTTTATTACCACATTATTTGTAATGTATAATTAATTTAATACTCACAAGTGTTGAAAAGCTTAACTACAAACCTAATGTTGAATACAGATTTGAAACAAAGAGCAAACAAAGTGCTGCTATCCATAAATACAGTAATGAATTGAACAGTCGAACATGATATGTCTTACCGCTTGTGAAAATAAAAAGGTGTTGCTGAAAATAATTTTTTAAGTACTGGTCCAAGAACGCTCTGGATGGCATGGTAAAGATGAAAGACCATATCAATGTCAATTGCAATACGCAAAGACAAGTAAAATAAAAATAGTTTGTGTTTTAGGAAAAACAAATTAAAACTATAATTCCAAGACCTTGCTTTTTTTGTCGTATCCCCTTGAACGAACGAAGGACAACAGAAGAGGGCAAGGTCGCCTTTCGTCTTTCTTTACTGCCTTTTGGTAAAGTATGATTAATTATATTTTTTTGAAAAATTTATAGTAAAGTTGTTTTAAGAAATCAAATAACCTATTTTTAAGTTTAAAATAATTAATACATAATTAATTATACGCTAAAATAACTTATCCTGCTTTACCTAAACAACTCTGCTTTAAATAACTCAACCTAAGATTTACACGGGTCGACTATTCTACTCGGAGATTATGCATATATGTCCATCTCTTCAAACATGCAAAACCACCCTCTAGTTAGGTGGCACATGGTGTCCCATATAAGGCCCATGACATTTCTCTTCTAGTACGCGTGGGAGTAAAAAGATTTTCATGTCTCACGCCAAACCCTAGTATTGCACCATCATACTTCCAAAATTCAAACCTCTGGCCTCTGTCACCACCCTGCACATCGGCCTCCACTCTCTAGCCACTTTGCCACGACTACTCCCCTCATGCGGCATCGGTCAATGCTGCCGAGGTTCCTAGCCCTTATGCGGGTTGCCTTTGCCACCCTTAGCCTTGTCATCTTTGTTGTCCTTGGCCTCCCCTCCACCACCACTCGTTCTTATTGCCCCTGCTACCCTCGGCCTCTCTTGCTCACGTTGAAGGAAACAATGTGACCACACCATTTCTATAGGATTTATGCTTATGTTAAATTCTATGATTTTTTTATGTTTAATAGATGTGAGTTTATTAACTTATGTGATTGTGTCTAGATGGGTTTGGAATGTGATGCAATATATAGGAAGGAGCTTACTTTTGTTGTCAATACATATTCTTAGATTAGTTTTACATTGGTAAATCTGTTGCCAATCATTGTTAATCACATCTCTAAAGATATACACAACAACATTTTCCAATCAAATTTATTAAGTATTGTTTTTATACCTTAAACCTTATACATGATTCATCATAAAATTTATCAATCAACTCGTTTCAGACAGTGGGTCCTAAGTTTTATCTTGGTTATATCGTAGAGATCATAGAGTTAAATATTACATTTAAAATATATATTTTTGTTAAATACTTAACTATATTTTTTATATATGACATATGTGCGTAGATGGATACTTGTTGATAAAGAAAATTGATAACATAAAACCTCTATTATTTTATTTACCGTGTGATGTATCACACTCACGAAGATTTTTTTTACAAAGAATAACATCTCATGCAACACGAGAGCTACAGAGGCTTCATAGAGTCGGACAGTCCATCATTACATAAATTATAATTTCACTATTGTAAAAAATGAGTAAGTGTTTGCAGTGAGTATATATATATTTATATACAATAATTTATATGTATATATTAATTAAATTAAGTTTTTTGATATAATATATATAATCTAGCCTGTTAATTGATGGAAGTACAGTAGAATAATTTTTAATATGAAATTTAGGATTAATTTTAATTGATAAATATATTTTTACAGCGGCTAAATCCACCACTTAGAAAATGCTATTAACACATAGCTTTAATTACAAACGGCTCTGGTCACTGCATAAGTTTGAACCATTTTTGGAGTAGACAGCACGCAAGTCGACCGTACCATATATACATTTGCCCCAGCTTACAGAATCCACCATACATGCGCCCTAAATTAAATATCGTCAGGCGCTCAATAGCTTATCCAATATTGGTGTGACTGGTTTTCGCGAGATGACCTCGCAATACGCGTTGAGTGCTTGTATATATGCTTGCCAACAGCTACTATCAACTACTAGTAACCCACGGTCGGTGAAGCGGAGATCACGTAGGAAACGCGCAAAGTAGTATAAACAGAGGTATAAAACAGTACAACACTCACGTCGGCACGTCGCCACGCGCTACACATAGAGCTCTGCAAAGGTTATGTACCGCTCGATCGGAAGTTTTTATTCCCTTTTATCTCCTTTCTGACGATGCCTTTGGCCCAGCCCTATTTAGTCTGCATTCGGTAAAGAGGGATAGAGTACAAAAAAATTTCTATGAGTATGCTGCTAAACACTAAATTTTATAAATTTTTAAAAGTTATTTTAAAAATTATATTAATCTATTTTTTAAAAAAAATATAATAGTAATCATTCACTAATAAAATATCTTATTTTATATTATCATGTTCATCTTCATTTAAATAAGCCTTAGCCCGGCCGGCCTAGCACGAACAACGTACCCTTTTCTCCTTTTCTTTCCGCTTCCAACGTGCCTCATTTTTACAGGACCAGAGTGTGACCACTGATCGCTGATGATGAGACAGCAGTGGTGTAGAAACAGCAAACGATCCGAGCAAGTACTAGTAGTAGTACTTATATACTACACAGCTCGTTGATTAAATCGCATGCCTGAGCCTCGCTATATTAATTTCCGATCGAATTCCTTTCCTCAAGCTGCTTAATATCGCACGTTCGGTTCGTTGGTACGCACGTAATGGTTGTGTGCATAGCGTCGTCGGCTACGAACATTGGCAGGTGCTTTCAGCTAGATATCTCGCGGCCGGAAGGTGCGTACGAATGAACCAATGACCCCCGGTTGATGAGGATCATTAATTGGGTGTCAGATTAGATTCTGTAATTACTAATTATGCGGTCGGTTAGATAAAATTAAGCTCAGTCTCTGGCTGGCCATGTGAAAGGCTAGCCAGGCAGCAGTGTGCATATATAATCAAACTCGGTGCCGGCCCTATAGTATAAAGCAATCCCGTCGATCGACATATGCCAAGTTGGATACAGTCAACATGCACGCCCGGAGGAATAGCACTGCAAGCAGGGATGGCAGATATTCCCTTGTACATGTATGCTAATTTCTCGTGTCAGGCAGGTAGCAGGGACCGTTCGATCAAAGAATTTTTATATAATTCGACCAAGTCAAAATAGCTAGCTAGTTCTAGGCTAGCTAATACAGTACTGGTACATAATTAATTGTGTATAAATGCTAATGGTCGCGTTGCAAGATCCAGTGAGAGGAGAAAGGCAGCACAGAGATTCGATCCGATCGATCTAACAGCAGCAGCAGCAGCCGAGGAAGCTTCGAATCAGCGGCCCTGCGCCTTCTATCTTGCAAATTAATTTGCAACATGCACGACAGGGTAGGAGGGAACGGTCCAGTCTCTATTTTTCAATGCGTCGATCAATAGCTAGCTCAGCCTGGTCGGCTGGCTGGTTCGCTCGCTTTGATATATGATATTGCAAGCCAGCCAGTGATCGACTGCTGCGCGGCGTGCAGGTGGGAGGGATGGGATGCATCCATGGATTCTTCAATCCACCGGAGAGTAGCTTATACAGAGATGATGGCGTTGTGCAGAGATCAGGCGCGACCCAAGCGCAGCGTAGCATACACATCTAGCTAGGTAGCTCCGATCCGTCGCGCAGGCCCACGATCGCGAGCGCGCAGGCAGGTGGGACGGCGTGCGACTCGCCGGCGTCCGTGCGTGCTGTGTGTGTCTATATATATATATACACTTTTCTTATTGCCAAATAACACGTTCATGATGAAATTCTCAGACGGATTAACCATCTCATCCATAATAAATCCATGAGTTATTATAGAATAATGCTTATGTAATCAGGAATTCTTCCATCATATTTTAAATAAATATAATTATATTGAATCAAAAAATTCAATGCCATGAGAAATGTATAAATTATGTATGAATACTTGGATATGCTATTCATATCTTGTGTAAGACGACTCAAACACAAAGGAGAAATGGAGTTATAAAATATTTGTATTATAGAATAAATGAGATCTACATTTTTGTCTATTTATATATCGGAAAGTTCATCCTCACATGGAATGTTTTATTGAATGGACGTCTTTACGAAACCATGTTCATACTCTATAATTAAAAATGATAATGTTATTTGGTGCATATAATTGTTATAGAAGAATACATAATTATAATGTAATGTATGACATTCCTTATTAAGTAATTTTACGATTTTCTTAAAATTCTTCATTAGTTCAGGAATTATTCTTTCAACAACATCTATCATAAGGAGAGAGTAGAATTTGCATATTATATTAATTAATAGACATAATATTATATGTCTACTAGAAGAAAAATAATACAAAAGGCGGTAAAAGCTCACTTTAAGTTGTTAGAAAAAATATAAATGTCTTGTAATATTGCTACATTAAGAATTTATGAATATTCATCTCTATTTTCTATGAATATTCCTTTACAGTCTTCTCGTTAATAACCACAGAGTCCATGAAACCCACCTTAAAGTATCCCTCTCTATGTCATTTATGAATCTCCATTTCATAGCGCAAAAATAAGAAGTGAGATAGTCTGCACACAATAAATAGAGCAACGATATGGACAAACATAAGAAATAAAATGACACATACAGAACTTAACAACTAACAAGAGAGAAGTAAAGGAAGTAATTACTATCTTTAATCCGAGCAGTGAACATAACCCTACCTTTTCTCGACTGTTATATATACCAACTATAATATCGGTATATCTGTGTTGGTAGGATCCTAACCAACTCTGACCTGATAAGTAGTTCCCTAAGCTTAAATCGATGCTTGATGACAGCTTGTGATGCCTTCTTGATAGAGACATCTCCATCTTTGGTGTGACATATATCTTCTATAAACTGCTACAAATTGATTTCTTAATCAGATAGGATTGGATCTACCATCTTTTTATTTTGTGATAGAACTTGACAAGCGAGCATTTGTAGTCTGATAAGATCTTCTTGTTTGTTGTTTCACTCATTTTTTTTAAAAAAAATACCCTTATTGCTAGGTTTATTGGAGCCTTTTTCTTTGGACTTCACCACTTAAAATGTTCCTTCATTTGCCTTTCTACTTCTACTCCAGTCTCCTGATCGGTCATATTTTACGGTGTTTTCTTTGGTATAGATTTCTTTGGCTTGTCCAATAACTGTTTTTTCTTTTGTTGATAACTTGACAACGTGGGAGAAGGTAAGCGTGATCTATTTTGACATGGTGGAGATGAGGTCAATTTCTTGCCCATACTAGCTGACTACGGTGTTGGAGAAAGAGATTGTGGATGAGGTGGTGCAGACTGATGTTGGGGAGATGGCAAGGGACCTCCGATAGGAATCGACACTGCCACCCACCTAGGAAACACAATGTAGCACTTGCACCATAAGATGATGCAGTAGGAGGCCTTCCCTAGTGTCCTCTCAAAAGGAAGAATATCCCTAAGTACAACAGGAAGCACTTGTGTCATCAACAGATGGAAGTCATGAGACTTTTGGTTTGTGAATTTTTTCTCTTTGATGTTTATTATTCTCTTTATATTCGATGAGTATTCGAATGGGACCTTGGTGATGTCCAGGCATTCGAACATGTTTTCATTCTCTTCCTTATTGAGAGTATAGCTAGCAGGATGTAAGTAATGGCTTTCTGTCTATCTCTTTTCTTGATAAAGGTCTTTACATTGTTTCATACGTTTCAGATCCTACTATGCTTCAAGTGTATCTTTGGACTTCCCATATATACCTAGGAAGCCTAGCAGGTTCACGCAAGGGTTCTTTGTAAGATGCATCATGTCGATTGCGTTACCGACCTCTAACACTTCCCAATAAGGTAATTCCCATAAAACAGACTTCTTCTTTCACATCGCCACATGACCATCTTCACTTAAGACATGTTGGTTGCCTCGTCACTTTTCAAATACTACTTTTATATCTTTCACCATAGTAAATACAATTTTCCCTTTACAGTGCATAGGCTTAGTAATATTGTCTGCCTTCTCTTTGAAATGCTTGCCTATCTTTCATACATGGTGGTTGGCAACAAGAAATCGATGATAGACCATGTATACAACCTTCCTATAGTGTTTCAAATACATATTATTAGTTTCATTTAAATATTGGGTGCATGCCCTATATACCCCTTGTTTTTTAGTCCTGATAGGTTGCCTAGTACATGCCAATCATTGATGATTACGAACAGTAATGCTCATAGGTTAAATTACTCATGTTTGTCCTCATCCCACACAAAAACAACTTCTTAGTTCCACAACAGTAACAATTCTTCATCCAATGGTCTGGAGTACACATCAATATTGTTACTAGGTTACTTTGGGCCTTGAATAAACACCATGATTATGATGTACTTTCGCTTCATACATAATCTAGGAGGAAGGTTATAGATACATAGGGTCACAAGACAAGTACTATGACCACTGCTCATTTCTCCAAAAGGATTCATGCCATCCGTACTTAAACCAAACCTTATATTCCTTGCATCATTTTCGAAGTCTAGGAATATTCTATTGAGTTTCAGCACTAGGACCCATCAATGGGGTGTCTCAACATCACGTCTTATTTACGTTCTTCTACGTACCATTGCATCATTTTAGCATAAGCTTTATTATTGAACGATCACTTAAGACGTGGTATTATAGGGAAATACCACATGACTTTAACGAGGTCTCTTCAAAGGCTATCTCTCAACATTGCCTTACAAACCAAGCATGTATCTAGATTCTCGTACTCCTCACCGCGATAGAGGATACAATCATTGGTACATGCATATATCTTCTCAACTTCTTGTCCTAGTGGGCAGACTACCTATTTTGCTTCGTAGGTTGTTGCAGACAGTTCATTACCCTCTGGACAAAATAATGCATGTCATCAATAACCTCCTTCAATCATTGGTCCACGTTGTACATCTATTGCCAGTTCATCTACAAGTAAAGAATTACTTAAAAAATTAATAATTTTAAATGTCCTAACCTCAAAAGGAAAGTGAAAGAAGAGTATTGCTAACATTTCTGTAAAGCACATCAACTGGTGGAATCTACAAAAAAATATGAACAAATCTGGCTACGCCTCCCCTATATCGACAACACAATGAACCGATAGAGCTCCCTGTAAAAATATGAAATATGATATATTGTTATTACTATTAGATTTCCTATATTTTTAATATTAACACAGTCTTTGGTTTTTCCTTCATTTTTCCTATATTTTTCCTTATTTCCCCTTTTCCCATACTTATCATTTTTTTTCTTCTTTTTCCTATTAGGCCATACTCTTATTAATTTTAGACATCCTATGTTTTTCATATTAAGACATGAAATATTTTTTCTATTTTATCTAATTTTCTATTCTTTTTCTCTATTTTTTATAATCATCCCTTGTTTCCTCTTTTTATGCTATTTTCCTATGTTTCTTGTATTTTTGGTATTATAAAATACTTTTATTATTGATAGATTACTTCTATTTTTACAATTAAAACATACTCTTATTTTCTTAAAAATATATTTTTCTCTCATCTATTTTCATATATTTTTAAGAGAATGAGGTATACAAATAAATATATAGCTAGAAATATAATATTTTGAATATATGAGAATATAGGATAAAGTTGCTAATCTTTTAAAGTCTTTAGATGAGTGAAATCATAAAAAAAATTCTATAAAAAATTTTAGTAGCTTCTCCCTTGTAGTTTCTCCCAAATCATAATGACGTTGTTCTTTGGTTTTAAATTTGTTAGGCTAAAGGAAAAAGAGTAGTTTAAAAGGGGATTTTTAGTAACGGTTAGAAATAACAACCGGTATCAAATGTACCAGTTAGTGTTTCAGTCGATATTAATACGTTCGACAACATTAATAGCAATTGGTAATATTAACTAGTACTATGGATTTTTAGTATCGGTTAATGTCTACTAAATATCGTGCATGGCCACCAAGAACATTTGACAATTATAACCAATATTTAAGAATAACATTAGTACCAACTGTTGTTTTCAACTAGGACTAATAATTCTACTGGGTAACAAGATTTCAAATACGATACTAAATACCTATCATCTTTAGTAGCAGATCTATTTTACCGTTTACGATTTGCAGCCACCGGTAGCGGCCCACTGTTGGCGGTCACAAGGGAACGTCTATCTTGTCATGGGAACACTGTACTAGGATCTGAGAAGTTCGTGAGTGCCAGAAGCACTGGGGAAAGAGGGTAAAACAATTTTTTTTGAACGAATAAGATAAAACATTTGTGCACTTTAATAGTCACTGAATGCATGACTATTTCGCGGAGATACTTTTACTGAATACGCTTTACAATTGTGAAGGGTGGGGCGCCACTAGCGCCATGGCCGTTCGAAAATTCTATGAGCTCAACTTTTTATTTTACTTCAGATATTATTGACCTCAAAATTGAAAATTTTCCTATATATTATGCAACCAGCTGTACACCTTTTGTTTTTGCCATCCCATGCACCTTCCAGAGAAAATACAATTATAGAAATTACTGTTAAGGGTGTATTCGGTCCATGGGTTCACGCAAAGGGCGAGCGAATATTTCTTCTCTCTCACTCTTTCACTCCAACCCTAACCAATGTTGTTGTTCGGGAGCTAGCCAATATGCAGTGTGATCAACGGTTTGGAGATCGGCGATGGGTGGGGTGTTGTAGCTCCATGTAGGACCGACGGTGATCGGCCATACGTTGTGACGACCAACTTGGTAGCAGGCTCCCTCCTCAACGAGCATGGTTGGCACTTAGTGTAATGTATTTTGCTTTTTTTCCTCATTATAGCCTCATAGGACTATTGTCTTGGTAATATTTTTTCATTATATCAATGTAAAACTTTACATTGATTCGGCTACCAATGTGTCCGTTTCAAAAAGAAAAGAAAACTGTCATGAGAGCTGCAATATGATACAGGGTTGAAAGGGTTAGGGAAGTTGTCTTGTAATTTTTTCATTATGTCACACTGATCCGTTGTTGATATGTTCGTTTAAAAAAAACAAAACAAGAAAACTGTCATGGGAGCTGCATTATGATCCAGGGTTCAATGGGTTAGGGAAGTCCGGAATGCTATCGGCCATATGATAGTGACCCCAGTTTAGCACGTCAGGCATATATGACGTGAAAAGAAGGGCTACTATACAGCACCTTACGGAGATCTCTATTCCCATGACAGTGACCAAGAATAAGAATCACGTATGCCTGCTATGGGGTCAACCTTAAACCTAGCTACGACTAGCTTTAGCTACCCTCCTAGGCCATTGAGGCTAAGATCTTTGGACCAGGGCAGCGCCGGCTGTTTGTCTGGTTGCTACCAATATGCCGCATGCAAATGCATCATTTTGCCCATCGCTACCAGCTCATCAATTGTCCCACATGTTGCCATGCATAAACTAACCGCCGAGACAACAATGCATGCAGTACCCGCCCTCTCGGTGTAGCAGCTACTCGATCGTTCGGCACGCCCGGTCCACTCAGCTGCATCACTGCATTCATACGCAAAACAAAGCTAAAAGCATACCTAGCTTAATAGGCTGTTCGCGCCGAAACCCGGTGTTAGCACGCTGACGTCTGAAAGATCTGTTTAGCTCCAGTTTAGGCTGGTCGTCCTCTTCGTGGCTCGAGGTATGCGTGCCGAGGTCCGTGGGGTTCGGTCGGCTCCAGCGCGACGTTGTGAGTGCGAGCGTGCCAGTCAATTTGACCCTATAGTTGACAAGGAGATAAGACGAACAGGTTAGTTGGACGACGGGTCGATACGAGCCCTCGCTATTGGCTGGCCGCCGATAGGATTGAGTCAGTCATCAGCCGCGTTCAAATGGCTCCTACTATCGGCTAATCGCCGATAGGAATCACGACGCGCTTCCATCGGCTAGAAAGCCAATGCAGGCGTAGGCGGATGTCGACGAAGGATACGACACCTTCGGGTGTAGCGGATGCGAGGCCCTGATCTATAGGCCACAGAGCCGATAGAGACACAAGATGGAGATGGCAGCATGAGACCTGTCGCCCGCCGTGACGACACCGCTGGCACCAAATCTCGAAGATCAGATCTAACCAAGACGGTACAAGAACGAGGCCAATAACAACAGGATGGTGGACGTCGGATCGGTCGTGCTGAAGTAAGGGCGAAGCGAACCTATCGACTAGCTAAGCTGATGAGTAGACGTCTCTCTGGAGACAAGTGCGCATCGGCTAAAGGCCGACACGCTTGGCGTTACGCTCAAAGGAAAGTCTATGAAGACCTAGTGCGTACCGGCCGAGGAGCCGATACGCTAGACATGACGCTCAAAGTATAGATAACTCATCGGCTAACACTCTGATGAAACACCGTACTGAGACTTATAGGCCTAAAGCTTATTCTACCGTCGGCAGTCTCGTAGGTCGAATCTAATTAATGCAGCACGAGACCGACGATGGTGGAGAGAGCTTGATAGACCGATAGACCTTGCACGAACGTAATGCGATATATCCTATTGGCCTAAGAGATCGAACCTAATCGATGCAGTCTTAGACGGAATATGACATATCGAGATAGTAGCGGGACTTACTCCTTCACCGGAGATCGGACCTAACCGATGCAGCCCTGTGTTGACATCAAGACCCCGCCAGTAGAAACCTAGAGAAACTAGGGTGGTGATATGTCGAGGTTGTATTGATCTAAGGATTGATCATTACATATTTCCAGGGGGTTTATATTTATACTCTGGGTTTACAGAGTCCGACACATTTACGACAACCATCGGACATTATTTCTTAACAAAAATAAAGGAAAATATCTCTAAGAAAGTTAACTAACTAACTAAATCTTCCTATCCATATAAGATAGGATACATTACCCTGCCATGAACCATGGCTTCTTCTCAAACTCGGTCTTATCTGGATAATCTCCTATTCTAGGACCGAGTCTTTTCTTGCCTCAATCCGATCGGCTTCTTCCCTGTAGCAATCGGACACTTCTACGCTTCAGCCAATCGTCTTTTCAATCTATCGCTGGGCTTTTCAAATTTTGGCATTAACACATACCCCTCAATTTCGAAGTATGAAGGATCATGCTTCAAAATTCTCTTCCTCAGGCCTCCAACGCTTCGACATCTTCTCTTTTCCAGATAATCGGTTCTCGTATGCCCTTACCACATGCATCAGATGTGCTAAACTGTTGAACTCTTGGAAAGAAAATTTCCACCTAATGCAACTCGATAGCCCTTGGAAAGAAACAGACTCTGAGAGCTTTCTTAGCCGATGCTTCTCCACACTGTGCTTAGAATCGGCTAATGTACTCTATTGTAGATATATTGTCTAGCCTAAGAACTTGGAGAAATCTGGTATCATGTATCGGCGAGGCAATGGAACTCTATCAAACCATTCTGGATATCGGTGTCGATACATAACTGTTGGATCTTTGGGTTTGATACCAAATTGCTCTTTCACCGTGTCCACAATTCTGGTTAACCAATCCTTATCCCTTAGAATATCTCTCTGATCATGTGGAGATAGATAGGGTACCCGATTCTACCTGCGATACTATCCACAATAATTACCCTGAAAGAATTCTAGACGTACCTCCTACCATTGCCCCCCGAATCGATCTTGTGTTGGTAGATACATGTTTGCTGATAGGACCCTCTTGTTTTGCCAAGTTTCCTGAGATAACTTTGTCTCTATCGGCAAAGGTACATGATCTTAATCAGGCTCTTGAGTTATGATACTTGTATTGTCTTTTTGATCAGATCTTATAGTGTATCCATCTATACTCCCGATGGATTAATGAATGCTTGATAAAATGCTTCGTTGAACATCTCTTGCAACAGCTTGGGAGAATTCACCGGTGATAAATGGACTGATTCTTTCATCAAAACACATATTGACAACAAGATGCCCTCGGGTTGATGAGTAAAAATTCTGACTTCTAATCAAGCAATTGTGTATTCCCGCTGGTTGATGAATGGTCTTCAAGTTTTTCTAGCCGGTGAATGAAATCCCATCCAATCGGCTGATGAATGAAGCATGAGTCCTATTAGCCCATGAATGAAATCTTTGGTCCTACCGGGCATGCCAAAAAATATGTTCGTGCCAAAACATGGTGCGAGCACGCCGACACCTAGGAGGTCTGCTTAGCTCTAGTGTAGGCCGATCGGCTCCTCTCCGTAGCTCGAGGTACGTGCGCGGGGCCCGTGGAGTTCGGTCGGCTCCAGCACGACATTATGGGTATGGGCATGCCAATCAATTTGATCCTACAATTGACAAGAAGGTGATGCGAACAGGTCAGTTGGACGACAGGCCGATACGAGCCCTCGCTATCGGCTGGCCGCCGATAGGATCGAGTCAGTCATCAGCCGCGTCCGAATGGCTCCTGCTATTGGCTAATCGCTGATAGGAATCAAGACGCGCTTCCCTTAGCTCGGGAGCCGATGCAGGTGTAGGCAGATATCGATGAAGGATACAATGCCTCCTGGTGTAGCAGACGCGAGGCCCTGATCCATCGGCCGCAGAGCCGATAGAGACACAAGATGGAGATGGTAGCACGAGACCCATCGCCCGCCGTGATGATACCACTAGGACTGAATCTCGAAGATCGGACCTAACCAAGACAGTATAAGAACGAGGCCAATGACAATGGGACGGTGGATGCCCGATTTGTCATGCTAAAGTAAGGGCGAAGCAAACCCATCGGCTAGCTAAGCCAACAAGTGGATGTCTCTCTAGAGACAAGCGTGCATCGGCTGGAAGGCCTACACACTTAGAGTTGCGCTCAAAGGAAAGTCTCTGAAGACCTGGTACGTATCGGCTGAGGAGCCGATACGCTAGGCGTGATGCTCAATGTATAGATAACTTATCGGCTCACACTCCGATGAAAGGTCGTACTGAGACCTATAGGCCTAAAGTTCATTCTACCATCAACAGCCTTGTAGATTGAACCTAACCGATGCAGCACGAGACTAACGACGGCGGAGAGAGCTTGATAGACCCTGCACGGATGTGATGCGATACATCTTATCGGTCTAAGAGGTCGAAGCTAACCGATGCAGCCTTAGACGGAATGAGACATATCGAGATAGTGGCGAGACTTACCCATTCGCCATAGATCGGACCTAACTGATACAGCCCCGCGTAAGAGCCAGATCCCGCTAGTAGAAACCTAGATGAACTAGGGTGGCGATACACCGAGGTTGTATTGATCTGAGGATTGATCATTATATATTTCCAGGGGTTTATATTTATACCTTGGGTTTACAGAGTCCAACGTATTTACAACAACCATCAGATGTTATTTTTTAACAAAAATAAAGAAAAATATCTTTAAAAAAGTTAATTAACTAACTAAATCTTGCTATCCATATAAGATAAGATAGATTACCCTGTCGTAAAATATGGATCCTTCTTAAACTCGGTCTTATTTAGATAATCTACTATTCTGGGATCGAGTCTTTTCTTGTCTCAATCCAAATGGTTTATTCCCTGTAGCAATCGAGCACGTCTACACTTCAGTCGATCGTCTTTCCAATCTATTGCTGGGTATTAAATTTTCCTGTTATCACAGCCCTGCATGTATGCATAGGCTTTTGTTTCCTGTAGTACTTCATCATTGTCGGCACGGCCAATCATTTTACCATTGAACGGGCAAGGATGAATCATGATTCATAGACCGACCGACCGTAGACGCGCTTGCCTAATTGCTAGGTTGGTCAATTAATCAGTTTTATGATGTACTAGTAGGCACGTGTCTCTTTTTTAAAAGACGATATTGCCAACGTCTAAAATGTAAATTTTTGGAGTCGGCTACGAGTATGAAAAGTAGTTAGAAATAGTTAAAGAAATATTATGATTTATTAAAAAGAGAATATATGTGAAGAAATTAAATGAAAAATAGTTATAATTAGTTGAGATAGGAGATATACGGAGAAATAGCTTTATTTTATAATAAAGATGATGTAATAAAATAATTTCATTTTAAAATGGAGGGAGCAGCCGTCTAGAAGCACTGTCGCATAACACCATATTACTTGATATACAAACAAGAGGGCTACTACTGCATGGAATCTCATTGGAACGACTGAATAGTAAACATAGAACATAGGCACCATAACTATACCTCGGTACTAGATCTTATATCTATTGGTACTGACCTCTGGTATTCTTTACTAGACATGACATACATAATTACTTGGTGCCCTAACATGATGCAGTTGTGTAGTATTTTTGTACAAATAGCGGTTGAACAACTGTTAGTGCTCAAGGTACCAGCTCAAAAAATGTATGAAAAGGGCACAATTGTAAATCGCTAAGGATAGAATAACAATGATAAAAAAAAAGATTGGCAGATCAATTTTCTGCTGCCATGTCAACATGGCTTTGTCATTGAGCCGTCACAGTGAAAGAAGAGAGATTAGGCTGGGAAGAGGGCCAAGGGTTGACTAACCTTTTACATGCTGAGGATATTGGTGTTGTGTGGAGGGGAGACCTGAGCTGTGTAGAGAAGACAGCTAGATCTATCGTCATCGAACTGCTTGACTATTGCCATTGTCCTTAAACCTAGACCTTGACCCATTGCACAACTAGGGAGGGGTAGCTAGATCTATGGTGTCCTAGCTCGTGGAAGCCATATCCGGCCACTGTGAGCTCAAGAATAGTTAGATCTTGTGGCCTCTGAGGTGGTGGCGATTATATCTAGAGGGGAAGTGTTTGGCTAACACTTGGATAGGAAGGGAGATGGTCATGGACGCTTGGGAGGATAAGGTTAATGACACTTTGGAAGGGTGATGAGGACATCCCAGCAATCCGTAACCCAAGTGTATCGGTTACGCCAGCCGTGCCACTTACACCATCGGTTATGCCATAAGTTACACCAAGTCCAACTAAGGTTATACTTTAAGAGACAAGTGCAATACTGGTTACACCAAGCAAACCATGGATACACGTGCACAAGCCTATGAACGATCCGTTACACGCAGTCGTGCAAAGTTACTCCAATAAGAGATGCATACTTTCCTCTCTCGGTTACATATTTATATTGATGAGAATTATATACTGCCTAAATCGTGTACTCTTATGTTACTTAGGTTTACACAAGAGGCGACAATGTCAAGTTACATCGAGGATGTTGAGGGCTATGCCAAGAACACCAAGGCATCTACTCCCTAGGAGAATGGGTTACGCTCTAAGACCCAGTGTTACACAACAATTGCTCTAACTTCTAAAGCAAAACTGTACCATCTCCAAAAGAGATAGGGTCATAATATACATAGTTGGAAACTACTTCAAGTCTAGTTTCCAACGCAACTGATGACATATCATTTGGACTTCCGAGCTAGGAGTAATGGCCATTATCGTGAAGACTGCACAGAAGACCCCAAGACGCATGGGAATTAAAGACCATCTCGGGAGTGCTTCACTTGTTGGCCTTCCACCTTCTCAACATAGGGACTTCAGCTCATACTTATCTTAGAGACTTGTTACTACTATAAATATCTCTATGTACTGCTGTAAAAGATAATTTTTGATCATTTTAAATGAATACATAACCTATATAGTTTTGCAGTAGAGCTGCTGAGTGCCTTGCACACCCTTGTTGTTCCTTGTTCTTACTGGACTTGTGAAGAAATCCCTCTAGGGTCCCCTACTTCATGCTCTATGGTTTCCAGTACGGCTGCACCATTTTGTGTGGATTAGTCCCAGTTGGGTTATGTGGTCGTTCGGAGATCGAGTAGAAGTCTTCATGGCTTCGGTGTCTCTCTCCCCGTCGCTTGGTCACATCCAACCATGGTAGGTATAAAGGTAGTTATCCACTGTTGTTCGCAGCATGTTATCTTATGATTTCTAACCTATTGTCATGAAGATCGGGCCATCCTGAGGAGATTTCCATCGGTATCTTGTTGTTTATGATCTCCGACTCTTATCATGTGGTAATAAGAACTATCGTTATCACGGTAGGTTTTGTTATCACCTACTTATCTATCTATTCATTTACCATCTACTACTGCTTTTATGCATCACATATATTTGTTTCGCCATATCCTAAAGTCCACTAAAAAGCCACAAAAAAATCCTATAGCCGTTTCGTGGTATTGTTACTTTGTGTTCATTTCATTCATCTTGTTGCTAGTCACCATCTTTGTTCCTCCGCCATACTCCTGTTTAACTTTTATCCGCACTACTCATATGTCATTGTGTGTTTGCTGAAAAAAAATCTAAAAAAAAAGAGGGTGAAAAACATATCAAAAAAAAGAAGAAAGAAAAACAAAGAGGGTTGTACCTTTAACTTTTGGTGCACTGACAGCAGCATTTACACATCATTTGAATGGGTACACCATTTTGTTACAGTACCATAGCCTCCCTTGAACAGCCACCTATAGCTCCATAAAAAGCCGTAAACTGGACCTCTCATTTCGTAATCCTTTCGACCGCTTAATCACAGTTGTGTTGCACCACTTTGAGCACATTCATGGTCCTTGAGGACGAGCAAGAACTTGGGTAAGCAAGAGGTGAGATTGTGTGTTTCCACAAATTTACCTATTCCACTTTTTCTTGCAACTAGTCTAACATGGCAAGATCCAATTCTAGTGTTCATGGTAGGAACACGGAGATGAAGAACCCCCTGTTGCACAGACTAAGTTATGCAAAATGGCCAACTCACTCTTGGAGACGATGAAGAGGATGTTCAACGAACGTCTTCCAGCAGCGGGTGGTCGAGGTCCATAACATCAACATGAAGACAATCACCGTGAAGAATTTGGTGATGAAAATCCTGGTTTTGGTGCTGGATGTCATGGCCACGATGGCAATGGTCGTGGTGGTCATGGTGGAAGGCATCGTGCTGATTTTGATCAGCACGGTGGTGGACGGCGTGGTGAATTTGATTATCAGCATGGAGGAGGACATGGACGTGATCGTCATGTACATTTTGATGATGAAGATGAAGTTCATGATGAGTATGAGGAGGGATTTGATGATAATGAAAATCCTTTTGGTCACCATGGGCATTTTGGACAGCCATATGAACATCGTCGTGGTGCTGGTCATGATGGAAAAAATCATCGTGGTCGTCGTAATAGAGATGATCCAGATAGCATTGCTCGTGTAAAGTTAAGTGTCCAAAAATTTTCAGGGAAAGAAAATGCTAATGCTTATCTTGAATGGGAGGAGCAATGTGATTAGATTTTTAGAGTGCATAATCTTTCTGATCAGAGGAGTGTCAACCTCGCTTCTATTGAGTTTTTAGGTTAAGCTATCACATGGTGGAACCAAGTTAAAAAAAATCAATGTGTGTTGGGATGTGATCATATCAACACATGGGCTGAGATGAAGAGAGTGATGAAAAGACGCTTTCTGCCATCAAGCTATCAGCGTGACCTCCGCAATAGGTTACAAACATTGAGACAAGGATCAAAATCTGTTGATGACTACTTCAAGAAGATGGAGTTACTCTTGGTGAGATCTAGAATTAGAGAAGATGAAGAGTCAAAAATGGTAAGATTTTTGAATGGTCTGAATGAAGAAATTTCATGTTTTGTTGAGATGTTTCCATATCATAATTTATAAGACCTTATTGATCAAGCTATGCACACCGAGAGGAAAATTCAGCAAGAGGGACGAAGAAGGTCTTATGGGAGCCAATTAATTTCAGCCCCATGGCGTCGGCAGCAGCCCGGTACCTCTGTTGGTGGGGGAAGATCACATGGAGTTGCTGCTAGGCCTTCTCCATCCATTGGTGCAGCAAAGACAACAGTTTCTACTACTTCTTCACCTGCAATTCAGCAAGAACAGCGACGTCCTGCTGCAAGTACAGCAGCCCCTTCTGTTGCATCAGCTGCTGCTTCTTCTTCCCATACCCAAGGCATTGTTTGTCACAAGTGCCAAGGTTAAGGACATGTTGTTGCTCAATATCCTAGTCGAAGGACTATGATTATGAATGTGCAAGGTGAATGGAAATCTGAAAGCAAACTTGAGGAAGAAACTCCAATATATGATGAAGAAATTATGCAAGATGAAGGTGATGAAATTCAACCCGATGATGGAGACAATAATAGCTTCATTTCTCACCGAGTACTTAATGAGAATAATCAGCAGCACAATCTTTTTCACACCCGGGGCATGATCAAGAAGAAATTGTGTCGAATCATTGTTGACAATGACAACTGCAATAATATTACAAGTCAAGAATTAGTTGAAAGATTGGGACTGATACAGCGGCGCCACCCTTCTCCATACAAGATGCAATGGTTAAATGATTGTGGTGTGCTGCATGTAACAAACATTGTGACCATTCCCTTCTCCATTGGGCGGTATAATGATCATGTGGAGTGTGATGTGGTTCCAATAAAAGCATGCCAATTGCTGTTAGAAAGACCTTGGTTGTATGGCCGAGATGCTCAAATTTGCGGTCGTGCCAACAAGATTGTTCTCATGTACAAAGCAGAGTGCATCACTTTGCTTCCTTAGTCACCGGAGGAGATTGTGAGAGATGATCTGAAAAGAAAACAGCGAGCGAGAAAGAACCACTTGCGAGTGACCTACAAATATAGTGAAGGATTGTTTCCAAAGCCAAATAAAACTCCATAGCTGCAAAGAACCGAGCCAAAGGGAAAAGAGGGTTTAGTGCTGATGGCTAGGAAGGGGGATTTAAAAGAATTGAGTGAACCCAATGCTATGTTCTATGTACTCCTGTACAAGGACAATTTTCTTATCATTAACGACTTACCCTCTACTTTGCCTAGTTACTGTTTTTGATGTGTTATAGGAATATGAAGATGTGTTTCCTAAGGAAGTACCACCAGGGCTGCCACCAAAGAGAGGGATTGAACATCAAATTGATCTTGTTCCTGGTGCTCCACTTCCTAACTGTGCACCATATCGCACCAACCCAGAGGAAACAAAAGAAATTCAGCGCCAAGTGTAGGAGCTCATCAACAAAGGTTATGTAAAGAAAAGTCTATCACCTTGTGCTGTTCCTGTTCTTTTAGTTCCAAAAAAAGATGGCTCTTAGAGAATGTGTGTTGATTGCTGAGCCATTAATAACATCACCATAAGGTATAGACATCCTATACCTCGAACTTGATGATATGCTTGATGAGCTTAGCGGTGCTATCATTTTCATCAAAATTGATTTGACAAGTGGCTACCACTAAATCCGAATGAGAGAAGGAGGTGAATGGAAAATAGCCTTCAAAACCAAGTTTGGGCTATATGAATGGTTGGTAATGCCATTTGGTTTGACCAATGCACCTAGCATCTTCATCAGATTGACAAATCATGTGCTTAGAACTTTCATTAGTAAGTTTGTTGTTGTTTACTTTGATGATATCTTGATTTACAGCAAGTCTCTTGATGAACATGTTGAACATATAAAATGTGTGCTTGCTATTTTGAGGAAGGAATGCTTGTATGCTAACCTTGCTAAGTGCACCTTTTGCACCGACAAGGTTGTGTTTCTTGGTTTTGTTGTTTTAGCTCATGGCGTGGAGGTGGATGAGGAGAAGATCAAAGCTGTTTGTGAGTTGAAGCCTCCACAAAATGTGAGCCAAGTGCGAAGCTTCCTTGGACTTCCTGGCTTCTATTATCGGTTTGTGAAAGATTTTAGTTCTATTGTTGCCCCAATCAATGAGTTGACAAAGAAGGACATTTCATTCCAATGGGGAGAAGCACAAGAGAAGTCATTTGAAGAGCTGAAAAAAAAGTTGACATCAGCCCCACTGATTGCACTTCTAGATTTTGGTAAGACATTTGAGATTGAATGTAATGCAAGTGGTGTAGGGATTGGAGGCATGCTTATGTAAGAAGGAAGACCCATTGCATACATCAGCGAAAAGCTAAGTGGTCCAACTCTAAATTATTCAGTTTATGATAAAGAACTTTATGCTCTTGTGAGGAGTTTGGAAACTTGGCAACACTATCTATTGCCCAAAGAATTTGTGATACAGTTAGACCATGAATCTTTGAAACATTTAAAGGGCCAATTAAAACTAAACAAAAGACATGCCAAATAGAGTGAATTCATTGAGTCTTTTCCTTATATTGTCAAATACAAGAAAGGTAAGAAAAATGTTGTTGCAGATGCTTTATCTAGACGTCATGCTTTACTGTCCCAACTTGATGTTAAAATTCTTAGTTTGGAGAACATAAAAGATTTGTATGCTACTGATTCATTCTTTGCTGAACCATTTGCAAAATGTTGTGATGGCAAGGGATGGGAAAAGTTCCATTTACATGATGGATTTTTGTTTCGAGCTAACAAACTTTGCATTCTAGATTGCTATGTTCGTCTAATGCTTTTGCAAGAAGCTCATGCCAGAGGACTTATGGGCCACTTTGGTGCCAAGAAAACGGAGCAAGTGCTGGCTGATCATTTCTTTTGGCCAAAGATGCAGTGAGATGTGGAGAGACATGTTCTTCGCTGCATAACATGCCACAAAGCTATGTCACACTTGAATCCTCATGGTTTATACACCCCTTTGCCTATTCCTAGTGTTTCATGGGAAGATATTTCTATGGACTTTGTTCTTGGTTTACCTCGAACAAAGAGGGGGAGGGATTCAATCTTTGTTGTGGTTGACCATTTTAGCAAAATGGCACACTTTATTCCTTGTCAGAAGAGCAATGATGCTTCATACATTGCTGAATTGTTTTTCAGGAAAATTATACATCTACATGGAGTGCCACGTACCATTGTGTCTGATCGTGACACCAAGTTTTTGAGCTACTTCTGGAAGACCTTGTGGGGAAAACTTGGAATAATGCTGCTGTTCTCTACAACGTGTCATCCTCAAACTGATGGGCAAATCGAAGTTGTGAACTGCACGCTATCAACTTTGTTGCGAGCTGTCCTAAAGAAGAATATGAAATTGTGGGAAGAAAGCTTGCCTCATGTGGAATTTGCATACAATAGGATGGTACACTCAACCACAAAATTTTGTCCTTTCAAGATTGTCTATGGTTTCAAACCTACTACTCCCATCGATCTTTTGCCTTTACCTATGCAGGAACGTATGAACTTTGATGCAACCAAGCAAGTTGAATTTGTAAAGAAACTTCATGATCGAGCAAGAGAAAACATAGAGAAGATGACCAAGCTGTATGAGTAGCGTGCAAACAAAGGGCGCAAAAAGATGTTGTTTGAACCAGGAGACATGGTTTGGGTGCACCTACGTAAGGACCGCTTTCTTGAACAGCACAAGAGCAAGTTGCAGCCCTAAGCCGATGGTCCATTCAAAGTGCTTCGCAAGATTAATGACAATGCATATGAAATTGATCTTCCAAATACTTATGGTGTGAGTACAAGTTTCAACGTCGCCGATTTGTCTCCTTTCTTTGGATTGGAAGAGTTGAGGACAACTCCTTTTTAAGAGTGGGAAGATGATGAGAACATCTCAGCCATCCGTAACCCGAGTATATCGGTTACACCGGCTTTGTCACTTACACCATCGGTTACGCCATAAGTTACACCAAATCCAATTAAGGTTACACTTCAAGAGATAAGTGCAACATCGGTTACACGAAGCAAAGCCTTGGATACATGTGCTCAAGCCTATGAAGGACCTGTTACATACAACCGTGCAAAGTTAATCTAACAATAGGTGCATACTTTTCTCTCTCGGTTACACCTTTATATTAATGAGAATTATATACTATCTAAATCGTGTACTCTTGTGTTACTTAGGTTTACACAAGAGGTGATAATATCGGGTTACATCGAGGACGCTGAGGGTTACGCCAAGAACACAAAGGCAGCTGCTCTCGAGGAGAATTGGTTACGCGCCAAGACCGAGTGTTACACAACAACTACTCCAACTTCCAAGATAAAACTGTACCATCTCAGGAAGAGACGGGGGTCATAATATACATGGTTGGAAAGTGCTTCAAGTCTAGTTTTCAACGCAACTAACATTACATCATTTGGACTTTCGAGCTAGGAGTAATGGCCATTATCGTGAAGACTACGCAGAAGACCCCGAGATGCGCGCGAATTAAAGACCATCTCGGAAGTGTTTCACCTGTTCCTTCCACCTTCTCAACGTGGAGACTTCAGTTCATACTTATCTTAGAGTTTTGTTACTAGTATAAATACCTATATGTACTGCTGCAAAAGATAATTTTTGATCATTTTGAATGAACACATAACCTGTATGGTTTTGCAGCCGAGCTGCTAAGTGCCTTGCACACCCTTGTTGTTTCTTGTTCTTCCTAGACTTATGAAGAGATCCCTCTGGGGTCTCCTACTTCATTACTCTATGGTTTCCAGTACGGTTGCACCGTTTTGTGTGGATTAGTCCTGGTTTGTGGTTCTGCGGTCATTCGGAGATCGAGTCGAAGTCTTCGCAGTTTCGGTCTCTCTCCCCATCGCTTGGTCATGTCCAACCTTGGTAGGCATAAAGCTAGTTATCCTTCGCTGTTCGTAGTAAGTTATCTTGTGATTTTCAACCTATTGTCGTGATGATTGGGCCACCCCGAGGAGGTTTCCATCGGTATCTTGCTGTTGGTGATCTCCGACCCTTTTCAAAGGGAATATGTGTACAGCGAACCATGGAGGACATAGAGAGTGGTAAAGCTGATGCTTGGTCGGTGCCTATGGAGTTGGGAATGGTTGTTGTTGGTGGTGCTCAAGTGTTTTCAAGCTCCTTGGTGCAAGCTTGTTGTGCATGAGTCAAATAGACTCCTAACTCATTGGGGGAAGCGTTTTCTATCACCATGGCCATCAGCTAAGCAGATAGAGAAGGTTGATAAAGTAAATGTTAAGCTAGTGACATCATTAGGATAACATCTCTGTAATGCCAAAGAATAAACTGATTCATCGCATCTCTGAGATATGTTATTCCTTGAAACCCTGGTATGTCTATCTCATACAACCTATGCTCTGCCTTGACATTGATGACCTGTGCCCTAGCATAATTAGCTGGAATGGTTTGCAAGTGAAATTGTCAGCCGAGTCTCACCTTGCCTACCACAACATCCATTATTCTTCTAACCCTTCCCACCGGAATATGCAACCTGCATGGTGTATCTCCTTTTATGTCATCCACTAGATATTTCTGTGATTGTGCAGACCTGATCCGATCCTACACAAGGCTATGCTTGATGGGGTCAAAAACAGCCTATCCGGTTGTTGCAAAATTGTGTGCTTATTAGTAATAAGGTTAAGGAACTCCTCCATTACTTGTTCCCTAACAACCTCTCTGATGGCTTTCTTGTATTGGATGCGGGTTGTGTAGCTAGCCATGTCATTTTTAAACACACCTTTCAAGCTAAGCTTCAAAGAAATACCTCAGACACGACCAGAATACTTTGCGTTACCAAATGCATCAGTAAGCTGGCTGTACACCCTTTTGAGAGGGAATATACACCCAATATTTTTTTTCAATGACAACCTTCATTCACTTGGCTATCTCCTATAGCATGGGATCTTTGAATACCATTTGATCATCATAAAGTATTTCAAGGCTTTGGGCATATGCCCAATTCCTTCTTTGGTCATTATAGCCCTCATTGGAATGAGTTTTCCTTGGATTGCCAAGTCTTCTTTCTTCTTTCTCCATTTTGGGATTTTATATGCGTACCACAGCCCCCAATCCTTGGTGATGCATATATGCATTTCTCTTAGTGAATTCAAACATTTTTTTTATCTTCTCTAGGGCTTTTGCTGAGGCCTTTGTCGTGATGAACTCCTCCCATTGTGCTTTAGTGATGACCTTCCCAAAAGTTGCTATAGGGGAGTGCTCGCCACCAAATCTCGAGGGAAAAGGTCCGACCGGGGAGAGACGGCAGCTCGGTCACGCGAAGGCCTGAGAAATCTATTTAGCTCAAGTGCAGGTCCTTAAACTTCGAGGTTTGAGATCGTGCCAGTCAATTTGACCCTCCAATCGACAAGAAAAGAGAATGAGACCCGTGAGCCAGTCGGCCAGTGGGACTGTCTGCCTCTCCCTATCAGTTAGGTGCCGATAGAGAAGGCAGCGCTCGAGCATCAGTTGAATAGCCGATGGAGGCGTGAGAGATAGATACGTGTAATATACTAAAGGGCCTATCAGACAAAGAGCAGATGACGCTTCGTGACATCCGAAGCGCGTAGTGAGAGCCGATCTCTTGTGAAGCCACGTGGGCCAGCGACCACAATAACGGCACCGTTAGGACTAGCCTCGATAGATCAGATCGAATCGAGACAGTATGAGGCCGGGGACTAACTACACGGAGATGATGGAGGCTTAGACCGAACATGACGACGAGGTCAGCTGCCTACTAGCCGAACGTCTGATGCAGGCCTACACCTAAACCCATCGGACACTCGAGCCGATAGAGAATGAGACCCGCTAGATTTTAACGTCGACCATGTCAGCCGCGAGCCCGGTAAGATCGGACCGAATTGAGATAGTACCAGGAAGCGCCTAACATGTCCGGAACGACCTCTAGATGATCGATCGTTAGACGATACACGAGATAGATGTGAAAACCTACGTTGAGGATAACTCGTCGGCTACTCACTCCGATGAGACGATAGGCAGAGACATATAGGCCTATAGCTTAATCTGCCGCTGGCTGCCTGGTAAGTCGAACCTAACCGATGCAGCACGAGACGGACAATGGTAGAGAGAGATTGATAAACTAATAGACCTCACGTGGACATCATGCAGTTTACTCGATCTGACTAATAGGTTGAATCTGACCGATGTAGCCTTGGATAGAGCAAAATTTACTAGGATAGTGCCGGGATGTACCCCTTTGCCGGAGATCGAACTTAACCGATATAGCCCTGTATCGAGAGCTAGAACCCATTGGTAAAAACCTAGATAAACTAGGGTGGTGGTGCGCCAAAGTTGTATTGGATAGATCTATTGATATCTTATAAGCTCCTAGGGGGTCTATATTTATACCTTGGCATTACAGAGTCCAACACGTTTACAACAACCATCAGATGTTATTTCCTAACAAAGATAAAAGGAAAATATCTCTAAGGAATTGTAAAGCTACTCCAACTTGCTTAGCTTATGTAATACATTCTATACAAGCACCTGACCTACCGTTATCCTCATTACTCCTCTTTGGACCCGACTCTATCTGGATAACTTTTCGTCTTCAAACAAACCGATGTAATCTTCCACCAGTTTGATCGGCTCTTCTATAGTATCAATCGGCTTCACCCCACGAGCCGATCAGTATTTTCCATTAGTTGATCCTATTTACAGGCTGAATCAAATTCCGACGTTAACACATGCCCCCCAATTTCATAGTTTGTCAACATACTATGAAATTTCAAGCCGTTGGAAGTCTCTAGAAACCAGGCCGGCTTGTCATATCCTGTAGACAATAATTAATTGGCCCAGATTCCTACTTAGGTCACTTCGCCCCTATAAAATATCCCACCATTTGATCCTTCTTCTACACACGTCCTCACCATCAGAGCCCCTAACCTCAACGATCCTCAACGACTGAAGGTGAACCTCCGCAGATCGCTTCATCGACCACTGATCTTCTCCCCTTTTCTTTGCGCAATGGCGTCGACACACGCAGTCCCTGAGGTAAATTTTATCTGCTCTTTAGTCCCACATTTTAAACAAATCTCTCCCATCCTATCTTCTCAACTGTAGTCGGGTTCCTGTTTGCTGTAGGATCTCAAAGGTCAGATTGCCATCCTAGTTTTTGATCACCCCGGTTTCTTTTATCTTGGCCCTACGGGTAATGAAGATCCAATAGACTTCATAAATTCTGAAATAGAACGGATCCCATATAAAATTTCATCCATGACTATCACCGATTGGACCAATAGCTTCAGATCTTGGCCTAGTATACTCTTAGGATGGAGAAATTGGTACCTCAGGATTTTGGCTTCCAAAAAATCGTTCTAGGAAGACTCAGAAATCGGCCACTGTATCAATCTCTTTTGAGCTGATATGGAAAAGAATGAACCTTTACTTGTATCGGCCTTCTATTTCTGGTCAGATATACTTAACGCCTTCATGTTTGGACATGGACCAATGACTCCTACCTTCATGGATGTCGCCATGCTAACTTGCCTCAACACTACTCATTATGTAAATCCGTTCATCCTCCGATTCAAACCTATTCATCGGCTGAATACCAAAAACATCGGAGGGTCGACTAAATACATATCCTTACATAGTAAGACCTTCAGACCAGTTGATGAACGGGAACATGTTGCATTCCCAAACCTATGGCTAGAACAGTTTGTCTTTGGCGGTTCAACTACCAACATACAATGCTTGGTGGAGCTCCTAGCCAATCAACGCCACATTCCACTTAGGCAATATCTCCTTGGAGCCACCTATCAACTGCTTCATCAGGTGGCGAACAAACTATCGGTAGGTCAACCGGTCGGTCATATTGGTGGTTCTTGGTGGTTCATACAACTTTGGTTGAATATCTATACCTCTAGAGTCATCCCTAGGACCCCTTTTCCTTCTTTGACAATTTCGACTGATTACCTAGAACAAGGTGAGTCCAGCCAGTGCCGATGCATTTCTCTGGGTGAAGCCACATCGGCTCTTTCTGGAAGCAAAATGACCCACCTCGGACTCAGCCAGTGGTTCAAATGTTTTTACTATGGCTTTACCAAAGAAGTCACCATCTGGTTTGCGTATGAGGACGATTCATCTTTTGTGATGCCTTCTAGGTTTCACCCATTGAATGCACTAGCTGATGAAGAATCGAAGACTATATTCCTGTAATCTATAACCCCTAATCTTTTGCCAACTCAATTTTCGCTAGGCCGATCCTAACACCCGTCATAGAAGTTGTATCATCCTTCTGTCAGCGCTAGTCAGTTGGGTTTCGACCAGCTCTCAATTGGCTTATTCTTCATCGGCAAGCTTCAAGTTCGAGGAGAAGTGAATAGTGGCCTAGAGTATGATCGGCTAAGATTGATTGCAACATCTCTGTCCTTAGGGACCATCTCCACCTTTGAGCTCTGTATATCCAATAACAGACTTTTCGCTTGATGGTGGTTGGAGTAGGGAAGGCATTTGTTCAGTCTATTAGATGAACGTTATTGTGTCCACCTTAATCTTGACTACATCGAATCCGATGAAGAGTTAATCCTTCTCCTTACACTACCTATTCCATATCGTACTGAATCTTGACTATGTCACTCAATCTCCATGACCCCGTAGGCTAGTGATAAAGAAGCACCTATAACCAGCGTAAGTGATCGGCCGATTGTCTACCAACCTTCATCGGCCATGTCTATCCTTGGACAAGGTGCCCCATCTCCATCGGCTCTACTCTGAGTACCGTGAACGTCAGGGACGAAACGTAAGAAGCTGTTTACTCGGATGGTTCCTAAGAAACAAAAATCCAACGCTAATGTTGCAACAATAGAACCAGTTCCCCAAGGCCCTTCTCCTGTAACGATCCTAACTTCTTCATCCCCGTTGATACGCGTCAATGTTATTTCTTTTCTGCTATCTTCACATTTATCTTGACACCTCCGCTTTGCAGCCTAAACCATTGGCCCCTGAAACCCAACCGTTAGATACTGTTACAAGAACTGAGCCGATGGTTATCTCAGAAGTTATGGTATCCAATCCCCAAAATTTCTCGCGTCAAGCTGATACCAACATTGTTGTTCAGGCTGCTCCCACTGTATCCTAGCTACATTCACCCTACATGTTATTTCTGCCCTGGCTCATGATCCTCCTATTTACCAATGTTAATGTGTAGTCATTAGCTGACTTATTCACCTTCAACATCGGCAAATACATGGATTAGGACAAAGACTCAGCTACCAGTGTAGCAATCGAACCGTTTCTATCAGCCGATGTACGCGAGCAACTGGCAGATATCATCCATCGGCTGGACATCCCGATTGATTCGCTGGTAGAAGATTGTGGGCCGATCCTAGAAATACTAGCTGAGATTGAACACCTTCTGCCCAAAAAGCTGACCGACGTACTCGCACCTGTTGCCTACATGGAATTCCAAAGGACCTAGCTGATTACAACTAGACGACGTATAGCCGATCGCGTTGAACAGAGCAGTTTAGCCCAAAACGACCAGCTATCTGCCTAGACCAAAAAGAAGAAACTTGATGAGATAACAGTTGATCTACAATACACCAACACCAGGCTTGGCCTCTTGAAGAAACGAGAAGATCATTTGATGGCGGAACTTGACAAGGTGCATTACGACATTTAATCCACCAAATCCCGTCTTATCGGACTACCAAAATTAATCCAAGATCAAAAATCCAAGGTAATAGATAAAGTACATCAAACAGTTTGTTGGCATAGGAACTTGAAAATCATAACTGGATCCGATGAGGATGAAATTCGCACCATCAACGAAATAAACCAAATCCGCCTGCGCGCGATCGAGGCAATTAAGAAATTCCTAAAAAATCTTAGCGTTGAAAAACACAAAATGTCATCCTGTTGACCGCTTGTAATAAAGCTTGATCAATAAAATATGTATATATGTATATATATATTCCCTAAAAGCGATATCTTAACGATATCGGCTATCTATAACCGATATAACCATATCGGCTTCTGTATATTAGAAACCAGCCCCACCTTAGCTGATTTAAGCAAACAATATCATTAGGTAATATAACATCTATAGGCTTTTGTCTTGAAGAGAATTAAAAATCGGCCATACTTAACCGATTTAGGCATCTACACAAATGCTAGGATAATACTTCAAATAATTTCCGTTGAACGCTCTGGCAAACCTCTCCCCTTCAAGACTCTCTAGTATATAAGCATTACTAGGCACACATCGATTGATCCGATAGGGCTCTTCCTAATTAGTCGACCATTTTCCAAACTTATTATCCCTAGATCCAATTGGTAAAATTAATTTCCAAACGAGATCACCCTCAGAAAAAGATTTAATCATTGCCCTTTAATTATAATGCCTAGCAACCTTTGCTTTGTTTTTCTTGATCCTTTCAAACACCTCAAACCAACTGTGAGATAAATCATTAAGTTTATTGGTCATCAGGTTAAAATAATCATCAGCTATCAATTGATCTTGCAGAGACACCCTCCTAGAGCCGATGTTAACTTCCCACGGGAGAACTGCTTCATACCCATATACCAATTGATATGGCGGTACTCGAGTAGATCCATGGCATGCCATCCGATATGTCCATAGTGAATCATTTAATGTAACATGCCATCTCCACAGTTGTTCATTAATCTTACATTTGATCAACTTAATTAAACTCTTGTTGGAAGGTTTGTCTTGTCCATTAGCTTGTGCATAGTATGGTGATGAATTTAGCAACTTAACCCCCATACTGGCAGCAAACTTTTGAAACTATTCAGACACAAGGATAGAACCTTGATCGGTAGTAATCGTCTATGGAATATCAAACCGATATATAATATGTTCCTTAATAAACTCAATCGCATCCTTAGAAGTAACTTTCCTCAAAGGGATAGCCTCTACCCACTCTATGAAATAATCTGTTGCTGCCAATATGAACTTATGCTATTTACTTAATGAAGGATAAATCTGGCCGATCATGTCAATTTTCTAACCTCTTAATGGCCATGGCTTAATTATTGGATTCATAACTGACGCTGGAGCCTACTGCACATTTCCAAAGCTCTGACAGTGTTAGCATCTTTTGTAATATTTGAAGCAATCCTACAGGACAGTGGCGGGACTTACCCTTTCACCAAAGATCAAACTTGGATAGTGATGCACCGAAGTTGTATTGGATAAATTTGTTGATATCTTATAGGCTCCTAGGAGGTCTATGTTTAAACCCTAGCATTATAGAGTCTGATGCGTTTACAACAATCATCAGACGTTATTTCCTAACAAAGATAAAATAAAAATATCTCTAAGGAATTGTAATGCTACTACAACTTGCTTAGCTTACGTAATACATTCTATACAAACACCTGGCCTGCCGTTATTCTCATTACTCCTCTTTGAATCTATTCGTGTCGAAACCCGGCACGAGCACGCCGACGCCTGGGAGGTCTGCTTAGCTCTAGTGCAGGCCATTGGCCTCTCTCAGTGGCTCGAGGTACGTGAGCCAGGGTCCGTGGGTTTCGGTCGGCTCCGATGCGACGGTGCAGGTACGGGCGTGCCAGTCAATTTGACCCTGCAATTGACAAGGAGATGTGTAAAATGGGTCAGTCGGATGATAGGCCAATACGAGCTCTCGCTATCGGCTGGGGGCCGATAGGATCAGGTTGGTCATTAGCCGCGTCCGGATGGCTCCTGCTATCGACTGATCGCCGATAGGAATCAGTACGCTCTTCCATCGGCTGAGGAGCCGATGAGAGTGTAGGCAGGTGTCAACGAAGGATACGATGGCTTCAGGTATAGTGAAAGAGAGGCCCTGATTCATCGGCCGTAGAGCCGATGGAGGCACAAGAGTGTATTCAGAGAATAGCAAGGCACACGGGATCCCTCCTGGAAGTCGACGGAAGCTGTAGCGATCGTTCATCAGTTGGAAAGCCGATGAAAGCATTTGCGAAGTGGCAAGAAATCGTATAAAAGGGACCGGCTACAAAGTCGATGCCACTCTGGAGATGGCAGCATGAGACCCATCACCCACCATGACGACGCCGCTGGCATCGAATCTGAAAGATCGGACCTAACTGAGACTGTACGAGAACGAGGCCAATGGCGACGGGATGGTGGACGCCGGATTGGTAGTGCTGAAAGAAGAGCGAAGCGAACCCATCGGCTAGCTGAGCCGATAAGAGGATGACTCTTTGAAAACAGGCGTGCATCGGCTGGAAAGCCGATGCACTTGGCATGGCGCTCAAAGGAAAGTCTTTGAAGACTTGGTGCGTATCGAACCAAGGAGCCGATGTGCTCGACGTGTTGCTCAATATATAGATAACTCGTCGGCTAACACTCCGATGAAACGCCGTACAGAGACCTATAGGCCTAAAGCTTATTCTACTGTCGATAGTCTCGTAGGTCGAACCTAACCGATGCAGCACGAGACCAACAATAGCAGAGAGAACTTGATAGACCGATAGATACTGCATGGACATGATGCGATACATCCTATCGGCCTAAGAGGTTGAACCTAACCGATGTAGCCTTAGATAGAATGAGACATATCGAGATAGTGGCGGGACTTATCCCTTTATCGGAGATCAAACTTAACCAATGCAGCCTCGCGTCGAGAGCCAGACCCCACCGGTAAAGAGCTAGATGAACTAGGATGGCGATATGCCGAGATTGTATTGATCGAAGGATTGAAGATGCTTTACATATTTCCGTGGGGACTATATTTATACCATGGGTTTATAGAGTCCGATGCGTTTACAACAACCATCGGACGTTATTTTCTATAACTAACTAACTAAATCTTCCTATCCATATAAAATATGGTAGAATACCCTGCCATAAACCACGGCTTCTCCTGAAACTCAGTCTTATCTGGATAATCTTCTATTCTAGGACCGAGTCTTTCCTTGCCTCTATCCGATCGGCTTCTTCCCTAGGCTTTCCAATCTATCACTAGGCTTTTCAAATTTTGGCATTAACAAGATCCGACTCTATCTAGATAACTTTCCATCTTTAAACAAACCGATTCAATCTTCTACTACTAGTTTGATCGACTCTTTTACAATATCAATCGATTTCACCCACGAGCCAATCAGTATTTTTCATTGCCCGATCCTATTTACAGGCTGAATCAAATTCCAACGTTAACAGGGAGTGACCCTTTTTTCACGTACTTCATGTTCAAGTCTACGAATTTGATTCTTTTCCTTAGCTCCTTCCACATGTGGTTCTTAGTACTAGCTGGAAATTGGTCCCAATCTTTTGTTGTCATCAGGATGCCATCCCTAACTAGGCATCCACATTGGTTGTGGAATTTAGAGGATCAAGTGATTGTGTCTCCCGTTTTGGACCAATACTAGTGACAACGTAGGTCTTGTCTGTTAGCTTGTTTCTACTTTGCTGCCCAGTTTTCTGTTTGCCTAGACTCCTTCTGGTCATAGTGGAAACAATTGGTTGTGGCGCAGAGGACTCTATCACCTATTGCTCGACGGGACCTTCATGGATCCTTCTTCTTCTCAAGTGTAAACATGCAAAACAATTAAATAAGTACAAAAAAAACAACCTACAGAGAAAACTAGATGCATTTGAGAAACATACTACTGACCGATGGGGCGGGAGGTAATCACGTTATCAGCGGCTTTTCATCTCTGTGGCAGTGGTGGGAATTCCACAACCCCTCACTTCCATGAATGTCGTCATCACTGCTTGAGCTTGTTGTATGCCATTCAAGCAAGAATAATCACTCCTTTAGGTATTGCTCAGCTTGTTGTGTTTCTTCTACCCCTAGTTGAGCTCATTGCGTTTCTTCTGCCCCTTGTTGAGCTTGTTGCATTTCCATGGCCTTGTTCATCATAATCATAATTAATTTGATAACTGAAATATGTGTTTTGAAAATTATTTATATCCAACCATATAGAGATATATGAAATTATCCAAAACTACATTGCATATATAAGATTTAATTCATATGTAATATTCACAGGTAATATATACATCCATCAATTCACTCAGCCATACATCCATCCAACAAATTAAACTATAGATATGTCCATCCAATTATAAATAAAAAATTTAATCCCATCCATAAAAAATATAAATTATTTATACATACAACCAACAAAATTAAATATGTGGTAGCATCATTCGAGATGGGGTGCTCACTGGCATGGTAAAGGGGTGGCGAGGTTGGCGTCAGATGACTGGTGGATGGACAGCACAGGCCAGGAGAATCTTGGCGAGTGAAGATGTTCATTTGGAGAATCTTAAGGCTACCGATGATGGTGAAGGCTGGAGGAAATGGGCTCCAGCAAAAGCACAGGGTTTGGGCATCGTCATGGATGAGGCTAGCGCATGGTGTCTTAGATCTGGGAGGAGGTGCTGTCATTGATGGGGAGAGCTTAGGCACGGTTGGGACATGACGGCAGTGGGGACTTTGAAATTTTGGAACTGTGACAATGTGGAATGTTCTAGGGTTTGCACCGAGGACTTAGAAATTCCTGACTCCTGCACATCTACTATAATAGACCCACCTGTGAAAAAAAAAAGAATTTTGTAGACGAGGGCTTATGTGGATTGCCTGTGTAAAGTGTTTTTCGCTGCCAGGGACTTATGCGGCTTCCCTCAAAAAGGTCGTCCATACACTTACATCGGACTACGGAATTAGGTAAATTACAAAATCTAATAAAATCAGAAAAGCAATTATTTCACAACAGAAAATGTGCAAACTTGATTTGAAAAATAATTAATGCTTCAAACTCTTTTGATTATAAAACAATTCGTACAAAAATAAAACAATTTGCAATAGTAGAGGAAACATAATTAGGAAACGGACTAGACTAACAAAGACAAATATCGGTGAGTAATTAAATTACATCACATCACATTAGACAATATATATTAGCATTTCACAGTTTTATGTACGCCACTAATGTGCACGTAACGTGTTGCATCCACAAAACACACAACTATTTTCCGCTGGCACGTGTATAAATCTTTGTCATAAGTGATGTACATATTATAAAATTGGTAAAAATAGAGTATATAAGCTAAAACATAAATAATACTGTGACTAAAGACCCAATACTACAAAGATGGGCAGCCATAGACGTTGAAACATTCATGTCCATAAAACTCTTCATCTCGATTAAGGAAAATGAAAGCAAGGCTGAGTATCACCACCGTACTCAATAACCCGTAGCGAGGATAATGCAAGAATAAAGCATATAGGCCTATTTTTGCTCTAAACAACATTTTAGAGCATTTAAATAGTTAAAGTCATTTTAGTTAAAAGCGTGGTTGTATTTCTAAATCAAGTTATGAACCAAGCCACGCATCGGTGCGAACTTGCCTTACACCAAGCCAACTAGCTATTCAAATAGATTTAGTTTGCTTAGAGGTGTACACTTTGCTCACCAGACATGCCTCACTCTTGTGTCACCACGTACCACATATCACTAGGGTATATGAGTGAAAGTAATGACATAGCCTTTCACTTAGCCCAATCCTAAACAAAACAGTTAAGATAGACCCTTGTCTCCCGCTTGGTGACTTGGGTCAAACAAACGATCTTTGCCCCCTCGCATCTCGACACACATTGGTCTTCACTTGCCAAAGATTTTGTCAAACAAAGGAATTCATCTGCTCATATTCTTGTCCTTTTGTTTATGAATATTCTAAGCTATGAGTTAAACTATACCCATTAGATAGGTGGTTGTACAAAATATGATTTACAATGAAAGTCCAAAGACCAGTCCTTATAGTGACCGATGTGCTCCTAAAAAAACACACACCTTGTGCCCCACCGAAAACAAGTTTAGGAATTTTAAATGAGAGAACATGATGTCATGGCTAAACAACCACTATTTTAAAATTACCATAATTTAGAGTCATTCCCAAAGCTGAATTATTTAAAAACTACTAAAGGTTTATATTTTAAGCATAGTTCTGATGAGCAATACAAATAGAGTTCTCGCTAGCTGATATTTGTTACCTAGGGTTATCAAGGCATAAACTATACAAGTAATAAGGCTATAATAAATATGGGTAAGGCTAAGTAAACAGTTATATTTATGGTAATTTAATCAAGCAAGATGCAATAATTTAAATAAACATAGTTTTGTAAACATTGGGACAGCAATATAACAAAAAATAGAATGATTTGGCTTTCACTTCCAACGTCTTCAAGATCAATCACAAGGTAGAGTGGCTCCTTTAGATCAGCAGCATCTACACAACAAACATAAAATCAAAGGGCTATAATACAAAAGATAAGCACATAAAAAGCAGTAACAAAGTATATAAATAGGTTATACACATTTTAAGGAAAAAATAGCAATTTGAATGGGTCCATTTTGAGTTCAAATGGTCAAGATATGGCAATTTGAAGATTAAGTGCTGTTTGAATTCAATATTCTAAATTATTTGATTTACTTTTCTAAAGAAAAAAATGATTATTGCGTAACAGATGGGTGAAACCATGAGAACCAAATCCATGGGATCGGACCACACATAACAGCCACATAGTGCACCATGAGCCTAGTGCACTAAGGTGGCTCATTTGACTAGAGATGCTGACACACGGGCCAAACTGGTTAGCCATGAGGGTAGCTAACGGGAGGGCCCCAAGCGGCAGTGCCATGTGAGTGAGGCCAAAGGAGGGAAGTGTCCACGTCCCAATGGCTTTCACTAGTCACCATCAATGTGTAGGCGGTGTTGTGAATGGCGGAGGGAGGTGGAGCTTGGCATTGCGAGCTCAGTAGAATGGGTGACACAGTGAGTGAGCAACGGAGGTGATCGATGATGAGGAAGAAGTGGTGGAGTAGTTTGAGTTGGTTAGGAAGACGGATCTTCAGGGGTCACCAAGCTTAGGGAAGATGTGGCCGACATGCGGATGGGGACAACGAAGCCAAAAATGTCTTCACCAGACATTGAGGGGTCCTGACCATCGGCAAATGGAGGCCGGAGCATGGCGATGGTGGTGTCAAGTGGAGAGGATGTGGAATGATAGTGGTAAAGAGTTTTGGCGTTCACATGGTGCATGAAAGGGGGGCCAACAGGGTGGGAGATCGATGGCGTGGTGGCCGTCAATTCACATTGAATGTTGTGGCAGTTTAGGACAGGTTTACAGTTTGAATTGAAGAGAAATTAGAGCCTGGTTTACTCATTTTTAGAAGAAGTTTTGAAGAGGAGTGACAGGAGAGTAATTGTCATGCCTAGAAAAGCACCATTTCCCGAAACACAAGTGTATTAATCCCCATCCTAGAAAAAGTTACAATACACCACAATACAATTAATATAGAAGGCACATCTTTATTACATCAGTAATATTTATATTATTATAAAAGCACATAAGGCCTAACAAACAAAATAAAACAACAATGGAAAAGTGGGCCCATGGCTCCATCTTGGTGCTTAACTGGGGTATAAACCAAGACTCCACCTAGGACTTCTCCAAAACTTCTTTCTGATGATGGGAAATTAAGCAAAATTGAGTACTACCCATAGTGCTTAGTGAGCCATGCCTTGAAATTACTTATAGTGCAATAGGGAAGCAAGGGATTGACAAAATATGGTTTATTTTTGCGTAAAGTCAAAGTTGTAATATTTTAATATTTTAAAAGCATATTTTAAACACGGTCCTATACATAAACAATATTATCATGGCTGTGAACCCATGCATACTAGCTTTAATCCTAGGTTAACCACCTATATCAAGAATTCCATCCATTCCATTTAATTAGAGAAAGAACACTAACTTGGTACATTGCTAAGCTTGCCCATAATTGTGGACATGGTTACTCAAACAATTTTACTCTGATAGAAGTGTACATCCTTACCTACAAGACACAATACTTGACTTCATGTAAGCCGTGCATCATGTTACTAGAGGCACCCAAAAATCAAGATTGTTACAAGACTTTCCATACGGATTAACTCAACATAAAAGAACCTACTGAGGTTTCACTGCTTGCTAGTCCCCGACAAGGTAAAGGTTGCTAGATACCCTAGGGTGAGACAAGCTACCCCTTGTGCTAGGTCAAAGTTGGTCGCCCCTAGCCCTAGAACTATCATACCGATGACTTTTGTTTTGAGATGATTTGCACATTCAATCATGCCTTACCTATTAAACATCTGGTTGTATTATTATGCTTTGTTATAGAGGCCTAAAGACCAATCTTTATAGTGGGCAAGGAGCTTCCAACAAAACCACACTCCTTGTGCCCCACCAAAAATAGGTTTATAGGGTTTTGAATGAGATCCATCACTTCCTAGCTATACAAGCCATCATTGCATCATCTAAACCAATTTTAACTATTTGCCACACTCTAATTTGTAAAAGGGATTATGTGTTGGATCTAAGCATGGATAAGCCCCACCTAGAGCAACTATTGTGTCCGTCATATAGGGTGCCATACTAGTCATTTTTCAATTTTCCAAAGGTTCATAAGAGCATAGATAACAAATCAACAACATGACCATAAAACAAGGAGAATAGGAATATTAACTAAATAAACAATGGTGAATGTCGTATTTTAAAGCAATGCACATAAGAGTAAAACAACAAAATTTTCAAAACAATGGGATACAATATGTTCAAGGAATATGGTATTACTTTCCATACTAAAAGAAAAGGTCTTCTGATGACATGAGCTTTACTTTGGGATCCTTTAGAACAATAGTAACTACACGATACAAGAAAAACAAGGCTAAAACTCTAAGAAAAAGGCAACAACAATATGTAAAACACATAAATTGATTCATCACGATCTCACAAAAAAATAAAGACTTGAATAGGTTAATTTGGAATTTGTATGGCCAAGATATTTCCATTCGAAGTGTAACTACAATTTAAATGGAGATTTACAAATTATTGAATTATTTTTCTAAAGGAAAACCTATTTGTTGCATCAGCCCTATGAGAGAGAGGAGAGAGCTAAGCGATTTATATGTGGGCTCTACACAACAGCCTTTACAGCATGGTGACGATGGTGAGTGGAGGTCAAAGATGACTAATGGTGAGGTTGAACAATGAGGATTCACAGGTCGATGAGGACAATGATGTTTTGGTGGTCTTCGTTTAAGGAGGAGATGATACCAAGCTTCTCCTTTACTTTGTGGTGCCGAGTTTCACCTTGACATTGCAGTGTTGAGCTTCACCTTGACGTCATGATGCAAAGCCAAGCGAAGTCTTATGGGGCTCTAGTGAGGTGGGAGAGATGGCTAGAGAACTCAAGGCAGTGGAGAACCATGGCTTGACGGTGAAGAAGGTATTCTGATGATCTTTGGGTGCAGCTATGGGGTGGCTAGGGTAGAGCATGTGACAGTAGAGAGAGGAGATGGTGGCATGCCCAGGCGCTATCCCAGCGAGGAGAAAGCAGCCACTGGAGTTCACTAGGCATAGTAGAGAGAGGAGATGGTGCGATGAGATGGCCTGAGGCTGCGAAGCTCGAGCTGTGACAAGGAAAATGAAGGGGAGGATGGCACCGAGCTTTTATAGACCTAAGGGGAGGAGAAATTATGCTAAGTAGGTCAAACGATTCCATCAATGCTAGTTTGCTGGAGATGTAAGGGCTTTCCGATGAATTAGAGCACAAATTGAAGGGGTTTTAAGGGAGAATTGAATAGGGAGAGGAGTGGACTAATTTTCCCATTTAATTTTGGGAGAAAATGGCTGAGGGAGGTGAATTTGAGGTGGCATGGCGCTAGTGTTCCATGGGGAGAGAGGAAACTGGCTAGCTAGAGATTAGAGGTGACATAGATTGGGGGCCCTACCTGCTAGCGATGGCTAGGCGCACAGGTTGCAGGGCAACTATAGAGCGGCTAGCTATGATGCGCGTGCATTCAGGTGGATCAGCAAAGCTTATTTGGTGCACGGTTGTAGACACACGGGGTGAGGTAGCATGGGTTGGTTGAGGTGGCGACCTAAGATAGGCTAGTGGCCTAGTGTGGCAGGAACAGCAAAGAAGGAAAAGGGGGAGGTGGCAGGTCGAGAGAGAGAAAGATGGCTGGGTGGAATGGGTCGAGAGAGGTGGCCCATCCAAGAGGGGGAAAGAAGGGAGAGGACCAAAAAGAGGGGAAGAAGCCTAGGAAAAGGTGGGATCTTAGCCCGAAAATGGCCCAAGAGAGAAGATGGATTTATTTTAGCCTTTTCTTTTATAAAAACATTGATAATTGTTTTGTGGTATAAAAATACTTTTGTTCAAATTCTAGTATAAATTGGGGAATCATCTTAGAGCACGTAGGATTTAAGAAAAATACTCCAAGCCACGTTTGAGTTTTTCTTAGATGTATTTTAGAGTTTGAGATTTCCTTTAAGATTTTAAAAATTTCTAGAATTCCTTTTAAAAAGTTAATTTTAATTTAGGCTGAATTTGCCATAGCGTCATAGTAAAACCCCTTAATCAATTTAGAGAAATGGTGAATGAGGGATGTGAATCAGGGCATTGGCATGTTGGTAGGGCTGGCAAGTGCGTTTGGAGGATGGGGATGACAAACAGGAGGTGGAGAAGGAGGTGGCCCACAAGCAGCATAGAGGGCTAGAGCAGGACTAAGGGGGAAAGAGGGATGGGGTGAAATGGCTTGAGAGAGAATGGGTTTTATTTTAATTTTAATTTTATTAAAGCTTGTTGTTACTTAATAATTATTTAAATTACTCTAAAAATTCAAGTAAAAATTTGTTAAATATTTGGAGACATGAGGAATTCAACAACAATTCCAAGAAGCCTATTTGTGTTTACTCTTGGTCATTTTTAACTGTTATTGGCTTTTATTCATTTAAAATTTCTAAAAATGCATTTGAGAACAATTTGACTTATGGTGATTTAGCACTGCGACATAAGGCTTCATAGATTTGTCTAAATTTGCTTCTAGGAGCTCATTCTTGTTTGGAAGGTCCATGAAGAGTAGTATGTCATCGTACTGATTGTATTTTTCAACATCTTCCACATTGTCAACTTCTAATATTCTTTGTTTTTTGGATAAAGCGATGCCAATTCTCATTTGCAGGGGCGGTTACATGATAAACCTAAGTGACAAGCTCAGCGTGACAAGTACTGATGGGTCATCTTTGTGCCCTACAATGCCAATGTAAACTGTTCCCATGTTTCATCTATGAAATAACATTATGTGGTCTTTTCTCGTGTTATGTTCATTGCCATAATGCCAATGTGGTCTTTGTGGCCTACAATGCCAATGTAAACTTTTCCCATGTTACTTCAACGATGTTGTTCTGGGCTATGACTTTTTTGTCCTTTGCTTTGGCATAAAACATGTACGCATTAATGTTGTACTGCTTGCATGTGTTTGCTACACTTGATGGGCCACATGCCAACCTCATTATAATTACATCCTTTACCAATTCTCAGTATGGTAGGTTTTCATCATTTAGTTAAGCGGTGAAGTGACGCTTGTGCTCTTTTATGATCCAACCATTTGAGCATATGTGACTTTGACCTTTTATCTGCTTCAAGTGTTTTTAATGTAAGTGAAATGACCACGTCGACCATGCCAACTAGCAAGCCGACCATGCCAACAAACAACAGGCCACAACCAATTTAAGCTACACCAGCTCAAGTCTTTGATATACCAATTATACGTAGTCGAGCTAAGAAACTACAATAAGAGGTGAACGCGCTACTTTTTGAAAATCATTTTAATATTAATGAGAATTATATACAGCCTAAGTCATGCACAATGCTATTGCGTAGGTTCACCAAGAAGGATGATAAGAACACATCAAGAGTGGACTATAGAGAAGAATCACGCTCGAACCCATCCAGCATGATAGAACCGTCAGAAAGAATCAGTCATTACTTTTGATTTCTAAAAGCTATGAAGGCCCATGAGGACTTGATGGAAAGTGATAGCGTTCGAGCTATGAATCGTCCAAGGACACGCACACGTTCAACTATAAAATCACAACTGGAGGATACTCTCAACTCACAGCAGGATAAAAGAGGAGATAAACTCAACTCAAGATAAACTTTTTCATAATAATTCAACAAGTGAGTTTACATTCAGAAATTAGGCTTTATATAGCCATACAACTCAACTCTAGAAACTTCCTACTAATTAATAACTCCTTAACTATTTTTGCAAATATCAAAACACAATAAAAACAACATTAACTACTACTGCTAATTCCCAAATATAATTAAAACATAGAAAGACTCAAAAGACAAGTTCCAAGAAACTAAATGCTGGCTGGCTCCTCAGTAACCATGCTCACTTGACATGAGGTTTTGACCAAGAAGACTCTGGAATCTGGAGAAACTCAAAACATAAAAAAGATAGTCCATTTCATTATCTGATCACAGAAATTTAAATCACCCAAATCCGAGCCTTTATGAGAGAGTTATGCCCAAATTACTGGCCCAGTACGAATCTGTCCAGAGAGCTGCTGTTTCGTAAATTAATTGTAAATATGACTTGGGCCTGGTTCTTCAAGCTGAGAACTGGTCCATAACTTGCTTCCTTGATCATGATTGTTTATATGTAAACCTGCCATGACTTGATCGCCATCATTCTCCCCCGGTTGAAAAGAACTCGCCCACGAGTTCGGCTCATTTTCGCCATGATATGGAGAAAGATCCTTCACATTGAATGTGGATGAAACACCATAATCTCCGGGAAGCTCCACCTTGTAAGCATTGTCACCTATGCGCTGCAAGATTTTAAATGGTCCATCACCACGGTGCTTGAGCTTTGCATTGCGCCCAGGTGGAAATCTCTCCTTGCTCAAATGCACCCACACAAGATCACCTTCTTTGAAAATCACAGCCCTTCGGTGCTTGTTAGCTTGTCTTTCATACTTCTGATTTTGCTTCTCAATCCTCTTGCTGACTTGTTCATGCAATCCCTTGATTGCTTTAGCACGCTCATCTGCATCTCCACTATAGCTATGGCTGATTGGCAATGACACAAGATCAAGAGGAGTCTTCGGATTGCATCCATACACCACTTCAAAAGGGCTTTTACCTGTCATCTTGCTGCTGGACCTGTTGTAAGCGAATTCAGCTTGAGGTAGAACAAGGTCCCATTGGCGTATGTTATCACCCACCAAGCTTCTCAACAGATTGCCCAAACTCCGATTCACAATTTCAGTTTGGCCATCGGTTTGAGGATGATAGGCTGAACTAAACTGCAGCTTTGTACCCATCTTACGCCAAAGTGTTCTCCAAAAATGCCCAACAAACTTCGGGTCTCTGTCAGATGTTATGGTATTTGGAATGCCATGCAACTTCACTATCTCCTTGAAATAAAGATCAGCTATGTTAGTGGCATCCATCGTTTTTGCACAAGGAACAAAGTGTGCCATTTTAGAGAACCGATCAACCACCACCATGATTGAATCTTTGCTGCGTTGAGTTCGGGGCAATCCCATCACAAAGTCCATGCTCACATCTTCCCACGGTGCATTAGGAACAGGAAGGGGAGTGTAAAGTCCAGAATTTTGAGACTTTGTTTTTGCTAGATGGCAAGTTCTACATCTCAAAATGTAATGGTTCACATCCTTCATCATTTTAGGCCAATAGAAACGGTCTTGGAGTAATGCACTAGTTTTATCTCGTCCAAAATGACCACTTAACCCACCATCATGAACCTCTTTAATGATCTGCCACCTCAAAGAACAATTCGGTACGCACAAACGGTTGCCATAGAAAATATATCCATCATTCACCATAAATTCTTTATATGGACCTTTTGCACATTCAGCTTTTATCGTGCCAAAGAACTCATCATCAGAATACAACTCCTTGATCACTTCAAACCCAAGAACATTTACCTTCATTGTGGACAGCAAAGAATGCCTCCTACTTAAAGCATCTGCCACCTGATTTGAAGCACCACTTTTATGCTTGATGTGGAATGTGTAGCCTTGTAAAAATTCCACCCACCTTGCATGTCTCGGTTTGAGCTTGTGCTGCCCATTTATGAACTTCAGCGCCTCATGGTCGGAGTAGAGAATGAACTCCTTGGAAATGAGGTAGTGTCTCCAATGCCCAAGAGCTCGTACAATTGCATAGAACTCTTTGTCATATGTAGTGTAGTTCTTACGTGAATCTGAAAGCTTTTCACTAAAGAAGGCAATAGGTCGACCCTCTTGATTGAGAACCGCACCAATGCCTACACCAGATGCATCACATTCAAGCTCAAAAATATTCTCAAAGTTGGGCAAAGCAAGAATTGGGGCTGCTGTCATCTTCTCCTTGATGAGCTGAAAGTTCTTTTCAGCTTCCTTCGTCCATTTGAATACTCCTCCTTTCAAGCACTCGGTGATTGGAGAGACAAGAGTGCTGAAATCTCGAATGAACCGGCGATAGAATGAGGCCAGTCCATGAAAACTTCTCACATCATGAATGTTGGCTGGTGTTGGCCATGAAACAATTGCATCCACCTTAGAAGGATCAACATGAATACCTTCAGCTGAAACCACATAGCCTAAAAACACCAAGTTGCTGGTTAGGAACTCGCACTTCTTGAGGTTGATGTAGAGTTTCTGTTCAGCTAGCACTTCAAAGACTTGGTGAAGGTGCTCCAAATGCTCTTCTTTACCCGTGCTATACACGAGTATGTCATCAAAATAGACCACCACAAATCTGCCAATAAAAGACTTAAACACCAAATTCATTAGTCTCATAAAAGTACTAGGAGCATTAGAGAGTCCGAATGGCATCACCAACCATTCAAACAATCCATCACGGGTCTTAAATGCTGTCTTCCATTCATCACCAGGCCTCATACGAATCTGATGGTACCCACTTCTAAGATCAATCTTTGAAAACACACTAGCACCATGGAGCTGATCTAGCATGTCATCTAGACGAGGAATAGGGAAGCGATACTTGATAGTAATCTTGTTGACCGCTCTACTATCCACACACATGCGAAAAGAACCATCTTTCTTTGGCACAAGCAAGGCTGGAACTGCACAAGGACTCATGCTTTCACGCACCAAACCCTTTCTCATCAACTCATCTACTTGCCGCTGCAACTCGGCATTTTCTGTTGGGTTCATTCGGTATGCTGCTTTGTTTGGCAAAATTGCACCAGGAACAAAATCTATGCAGTGTTGCACACTCCTCATTGGAGGTAAACCTGCTGGAATTTCATCTGGAACAAGGTTCTGAAATTGTTCAAGTAAAGGTACCACTGGTCCGGGTATTAGAGGACTTCTGTCACCCTTAACTTCTTTCACCACCAATGCAAAGGCTATTTGGGATTCTTCAAAAATTTCAGTAAATTCAGATTTTGAGAGAATGAAATTGCTATCCTTGAGGGCTGGTTTAGATTTCATTTCCATTCTAGAAGGACCCAAAGTAATCTTAGCACCATTCAGCTCAAAAGAATAAGTGTTTTTAAAACCATCATGGTGTACCTTTCTATCAAACTGCCAAGGTCTCCCCAAAAGTAAATGACAAGCATCCATAGGAACTACATCACACCATACCTCATCTCGGTACTTCTCACCAATAGAAAAATTAACCAAACAACGTTGGTCAACTTGCACACATTTACCCTTTTCCAACCAAGAGAGTTTGTACGGTTTTGGGTGCTTTTCAGTTTTAAGCGGCAACTTTTGTACCATAATTTCAGAAACAACATTCTCACAACTCCCGCTATCAATGATAACATCGCATACCTTCCCATGAGAGGTGCATCGTGTATGGAAGATATTGTTACGGAGCCACACATCATCTTGAACGGGACTGGAATTCAGCACACGCCTAATCACCAACATCTCACCCGTATCTCCATAAATGACATCCTCCTCATCTGCTGCCTCATCAAACACGGGTGGAGAATCAAAATCTGTTTGCTCCTCTTCTAGGGGTTCTTTAATAATGGTAAATACCCGCTGGTTTGGGCACTCGGACATGATGTGACCGTACCCTTTGCACCGATAGCATTGAACAGCTTTAGGGGCTGGTTTAGAGGGTCCTGCGGTTGTGGTTTTTGCTGAAAATTTGGCCACTGCACTTGATGTTGGTTTGGCTGATTGCGTACTGCTCCCATGACTTGTTGGATGGCCTCGATTGAGAACTCGGCTACCACCAAAGCTCGCTGTTTTTCTGACTTCTTTCTCCTTGAGTTGCTTCTCAACTTTTGTGGCAAGTTTAAACACATCATGATAAGAGATAAAGGGCTGTAAAGTTACCACATCATGAATCTCCTTGCGAAGGCCACGAAGATATCGTGCAATGGTTTGTTCTTCGGGCTCAACAACGCCACATTTCAGCATGAGGTGATCAAGTTCTTCAGTGTAATCTGCCACAGTTTTATCACCTTGAACAAAGCCATGAAGTTGAAAAAAGGCCTCTTGCAAGTACCCTTCCGGCAGAAACTTCTTTCGTAACTCTTTCACCATCTTTTCCCATGTTCTGATTTTTTGCTTACCCTCACGGGCTCGCTTCATCTTCAACTGCTCCCACCAAATAGATGCATGCTTCTTTAATTTGATGGCAACAATCTTCACTTTCTCTCCCTCAGGGACATCTTGGTATTCAAAGACACGTTCAACCGTATTGAGCCAATCTATGAACTCATCGGGTTGTATGCGCCCTTCGTACACAGGAATATCCGCTTTTAGATCAAAAGCCCGTCGAAATTGCTGGTTCCTTCGGGTGTGATTTTGATGGAGAGCCTCTTCATCACTGGACACCAAGGTGTGGTTGTCGTGGAAGGGGTTGAACTCGGCATCATCGTCACCATAAGTTTCGCCATCTGAGCCACGATAGGAATCATCGCGGTTGTTCCCAGCAGCCTCCACGCACGCTAGACGCTCTTGGAGTTGTTGCACATTCTGCCTCAACTCGTTCAACTCAATATCTCGATCGGCTTGCTGGTTGCCTTTAGGAGGATTGACACGAGCACTACGTCGCACCATCCTTCGCCTGCTGCTCTGATACCAACTGATAGCGTTCGAGCTATGAATCGTCCAAGGACACGCACACGTTCAACTATAAAATCACAACTGGAGGATACTCTCAACTCACAGCAGGATAAAAGAGGAGATAAACTCAACTCAAGATAAAATTTTTCATAATAATTCAACAAGTGAGTTTACATTCAGAAATTAGGCTTTATATAGCCATACAACTCAACTCTAGAAACTTCCTACTAATTAATAACTCCTTAACTATTTTTGCAAATATCAAAACACAATAAAAACAACATTAACTACTACTGCTAATTTCCAAATATAATTAAAACATAGAAAGACTCAAAAGACAAGTTCCAAGAAACTAAATGCTGGCTGGCTCCTCAGTAACCACGCTCACTTGACACGAGGTTTTGACCAAGAAGACTCTGGAATCTGGAGAAACTCAAAACATAAAAAAGATAGTCCATTTCATTGTCTGATCACAGAAATTTAAATCACCCAAATCCGAGCCTTTATGAGAGAGTTATGCCCAAATTACTGGCCCAGTACGAATCTGTCCAGAGAGCTGCTGTTTCGTAAATTAATTGTAAATATGACTTGGGCCTGGTTCTTCAAGCTGAGAACTGGTCCATAACTTGCTTCCTTGATCATGATTGTTTATATGTAAACCTGCCATGACTTGATCGCCATCAGAAAACTTGTTAAGTCTCATTTTTAATGCCACTAGACCCGACCAGTTTGGAGTTTCCATTGTGACAGCCAACGTTTTAGTGCATAGTAGTCGGAGAGTCAATAGTCAGCCTGATGTTTAAGTTTCCGTGTAAAACTGTACCATTCTACAATACTTTATGGTAAATGCTACATATGGTGTGAAAGCTTATCAAGTTAGCTTTCCAATGTAGCCAACGACACATCATTTGGACTTTCCAAGGTGGAGTTATTGATAAAACACTAAAGACTGCGCAGAAGACTAACAACCACGTGGGAACAACTTAGAACTCATTTCGTGGAGGCCCTTTCACATAGTCTAACTTATCTTTTTAATTTCATATTTTCACCTATCTAGGAGGGATGCTCCTAGTATAAATACCCCATTGTCTCATGGCATTCGAAGACTTTTGATGATTGAAATACAGAACCACTTCTTCAGCTGTGTGCTAACAAATATTTAGAGAGTGATCTCTACCCCTTTGCTCTTATGATTTTGTTCGCAGGATTATAGATGTGGCGGCTTCATTTGCTCCCAATTGGTGCTCCTACTTACTTCAAGGTTCTCCTTGACTGATTGTAGGCTGTGTTGGTTGATTCTTTAAGAGTGTGGTTGGGTGAATCCTCGGTTTAGGTTGCTGGTTAAAGATGGTGGTTGGCTTTGAGTTTTATTTGCTAGGTTGTACTAATTATTGCTGCTTGCAGCACATTATTTGGCTATTCTACAGCTAGTTATCTGGTGATTCATCCTACATCATGAAGATCGAGACCCCGTGACGTATTAGTAGGGCTCAACTACCACGATCTATTGATGGAAATTGTAATGGGCTTCATGCAATGTTTTGTACTCCTTATGGATGAATCTTTTCTTTCCTTTAGCTCCCAGATAATTTCCCCTCAAGCTGATGTGGTGGTAAACCAACCACCTTGCCATTTTTAAGTAATCAATTCAACACTCAACAACATCTTTAGTAGTGTATCCCTCCAAGTGATCACGATTCTACACGTAGCCATTCAGAATGGACATAAACCACTTGTTCATCCACTTTTGATGTAAGTATAAATGGTCTAGTACTCTTATCCAAGTCACGATGTGAACCATGAGGTGTACCATCATACCTAAAAAGGATGGAGGAAAGCACATGTCAAGCTAGCATAAAATTTCATTGAAAAACAACTCAAGAGGCACCAATTCTTCAAGATCAATCACCTTCTTTGAAATTTCATTAAACAGGTAACACATCCTTGTGATGACCACCTTTACGTGTACTAATCCGATTGCCCTACTTGCAATAGAGCGAATAACATTAGCATTGCATTGTAGTCATGGGAGTTATAGTTTGATACTGACAAGTATCTAATGGAAACTAGTTTCTTGATGTTTGATGAGAAACCAGTGGGTACTCTCACCCCACATGAGCGCTTGAACATGGCCTCTTTATACTCAAGTGTCAATGTATAAATAGTGAGGGGATATACAATTTTCTTGTCGGTTGTTCCACAGGGTGAACCTTTTCGCTGATTTCAAAATTTACTATGTCATTACATGATTCCAATCCATCCTTCATTTTGCTTGGTATGTCCACTAACATACCAATAGTTCTATCAAACACATTCTTCTCGAGGTTTCAAATCAAAAGGATCCTCAATACATCTAAATGCATTCATAGACCTAGGTGAATGTGATAGATTTAGGTTCTTTGTTCAAAAGAGGGGATTTTGTTTAGTAGCTTGATGTTATAAGTGCTAGAGTTTTGGTGTGGTGCTCCATTTGAGTTGATTTGAAACTTGTGTGTGTTGTATTTTCCAAGTGATGATGAACAATCTGCTTTAGCATTGTTCTAGCTAGCTAAAACAGCAATAATGGATATTCTGAGATCAATGTGAGACTGGCTAACTTAATCAAGATCATGTGACATTGTGTTGATCAAACAATGATCCTGAATAGACCGGACACTCCGAGAGATGTCGAATTGTCCACCCAAGTTCAATGTCTATGATCATCATGAGCTAGGCAGTCCAAAGCACTATTGGATAACCTGGTTCACTATCTATCTAATAGCGATCGGACAAAGTATGCCAGATGGATTGCCTAGCATTGGCGTCAGACAATGTGCAATAGAAAATCTGAGTGATGTCAGATTGCCCAGCTCTTTAAAGCCCAACAGATTGTTTGTCACAGATGTCGGATTGTCTGACTCTACATAACTTCTGGCTATTATTTATAAAATTCACAAATGGCTAGTTTGCTCTGTTGGGGCTATAGATACCCTATCTCTAAGACTACTTGATGTCTTTGGGAACCCTTTATAACAAGTAAAATCAAATACAAGTCCAAGAGCTCATTTGAGCTTAAAATATTTCATCTTTCGTTAAGCTTAGTGCTTATTGTTGAGTCTCTAAGGTAGTTAACTACATCAAACTTTTCTTCTCAAAGAGCATTAATTTCAATATTAAGTTCACTCTCCTTGCGATGAGCTACTAGTTGGATTTCATCCCTCTCTCGATCCAAGCAATCTAATTGAGCAATATGGGGAAGGAGCTTGTGCAATAGAGTGGATTTCCTCTCAGATCATTTTGCGCTTTTCTGCAACAATAGGATGACTTCAGAAGGTACTTCCATGACTTAATGTTACATTGATATCCAATGTAGTAGTATGTCAGGAGCTACACAAAATAGTTGAACCTAGGTGCACCTTGGGATTATTTATAAGAATAGATAGCTTTTTTGAGTTACTAATTAAGTTGGTTTCTGATTTCATAGTAAGTCTGCAGCTATACCTATTAGGTGCACCTACGTACACTTGGACAAAATAGACTTACACAAACCATCAGTGACACTTTGACATTAGCTTCATAGAGGGCAGCTCTTTCTGCACTGTCTGCCACATCATCAACTCTATCAATTGAGCCATCAATCTTTTGCTAGGTGGCGTGAAGTGTTTCTTGTAGTTTATGAGCTAGAAGATGAATTTTTTTCTTCAATGATCTCTTAATCAACGAATTTTGTTGCTTTGGTAGTAGAAGATGGCGGAGGATAACTCAAAGCAGTTGGAGGTTCAATTTGGCTCAACTGGTGTGTCAGCTTATCTTTAGTTTGTGCCGACTAGGCACTTAGGACTTCTTTAAAGCCAGCCGTGTCACCTAGAAGAGGTTGGACAAGGATGTCAATAGTGACTTCTCCTGTGGTGGCACTAGACCACGTGGCTACTTTGGTGTCTCCGGCTACTTCCTAACTTTCTGTGAGTTCGGTTCATCGTGTGGAGGACTGGTAGCATGCTTCCAAGAAGATCAACTCAGGTGATTTGGATTGTTAGAGATGAATGCTAAGTGATCCTGTGAGACAACAAAGATGGAAAAATATAACACAAACCAACTAGGAAGAGGAATAAAGGATATATAGCTCACTCTAGAGGATTCTTAATGCTAAGAGCTCTCAGCCAGCCTTCATTATTGATTTCAATGGACGAAGCAAAATATTTGACCACCCTTTGTGAAAGTCTTCTCATTCCGATCAATCGGAAGATTTTTGCATAGGATCTTCTTTTCCAATGTAGTCGAAAGCAGAGTCGACTTGGAGCTTAGCGCATTGTATCCAGAGGAAGCAAAAGTTGATGGTGAGGCTAACACCACATAGCCCATCCTTTTGTAGGTTGGCCATGAGGCCAAGGAGTTGATTTACTCAGACCCTCTCATCTTTGGTTGGGAGAGAGGTCCAAGAGTCCATAACATAGGGTGCACGACCAATAAATGAAGCTAAATCACAACAACCACAACGACTTGAGGTTTGTATTTATTGGACTAAGACTTCAATTGAAACAAAGAACAAAAGAGATTGCAATGTGGTGGGATACCTACAAAGGCTTCACAAAGGGTGATGAAGATTAAGATTGGAAAAATTGAATTGGGGTTTAAATGGGTTAGATCAATTTGATAGAAGTCAAATAGACCCTAGAGAAAATTGCATAAACTACTCGGATGGGGACCACTCAAATGAGATACACTTGAGCTTGAACTACTCGGGCGGAGCATCATTTGGACATAGTTGTATTAGCTAGGTTAAAAGAAGAGGGAGCAGCTGAAGTGTGCAAAACTTAGGGGCTACTGTGGATAACATATATCATAGGTATCTTCATGGGAGACTTATTCGACTAAATAAAAAGGAGGTGGGACATACCATGTAATTAGAGATAGGATAGTCTTAGATATAATTATTCCTTGTATTGTATGGAACTGGATAGAATCCTATCTAGATACTTCCTTGTAACAACATATATAAGGTAACCTAAGTTGTTTCTTGCTAGGACACCTATTGTAACACTACATTATTCGGTTAGGAATCCTACCTTGTATCCGTGCCACCAAAAGAGTTCATTCCGTCTATAATATTTCTTGACTCCATAGCAAATTCCAAATTCAATGCATTGAAGTTTTTCCACTAGCTATCATCAGTAGGATGTTGAAGATTTCCATCCTTTTTGTGTTGTAGTTCAGCGTCCCTTGTGTTAAAAAAATAAACACTTCGCATGATCTTTTACTAGTAGGTACCATATCACCATGGCTTGAATTTTCCTGTTCGGAGTGTCTTCTTCAACAAGAGCATTGTCAATAATACTTTTCTTCTTGTTGTTCTTCTTTGCATTAGACAAACCATCGTTATCCCTCGACAACTATTAATCCATTTTGTAACAAATAGTGCTACAAGTTGAACAATAGTTGCTTCGCTACCTTCCGTAGCCCCTTGAAATTATCTAATCTTCTGACGGGCCCCATTAACACCTCTAGTTCAACTTGGTGTAACATCTACAACAAATAAAAATCATCATCATCACAACCATCATCATCGCCCGTCATAACATTGTCATCATCATCCACCACAACGACAAGAGATTCATCCTCTATAATATAATCATCTTCATCATCATGATTACCATGCTCTTCATCATGATAGCTTCTCCTAGATACAATTTTCTCAACGTGATGGGTTTAAGTGTTATAGTTCTAAATAAATCCATGCTTTACCAAGTGTGACCGAATTACATTTGGATCTTATCATATGATATGGTTCTAATAGTCAACACATTAATAATGTATATCCTATACTTACAGTTGTGTCTCGGAGGCATCAAGAAATTTTGATACTTATGAGAACTACAGAAATCTTATCGTATATATTGTACATCATGCCCTGTCCATTTATTAAAGCAACTGAAAATTGATAAAAAAAAAGGAGCATTTTTATTAGTTTAAACTGTATATTTTCATTAAAGCCAAAATAATTAATACACTGTATTAATATAAACATGTAATCTAGATTTAAAAATATTATTGCTTGGCATAAATGACATGATAAAATAACCTAGTTCTTAAAAATGGCATACCCTCTCCCCCCACTCTCTCTCTATAAACTAGATCTGGATTTCAGCTTGGTATGTATATACAAACTACCCATATAGGGCATTAGAAACATCAAGGTATATAAAAAAAAGGATTATAACACACAATTGTTGGCAGATTTGCAAGAAGGTTTAATTTGATTTGAGCCCTTATTAGCAAAACTATAATTTCTACTTCGAGGGCCTCAAGCTAAAAGTTTTCACTGAAGCAAGCCACAAATTTGGAGGAAAGTTCAAAAATATAGTAGGCACACACTACACTAACCTTAAAGAGAGTTAATTCCACCAAGAGATCCAGGAGTAAGCCCTTCCTCCTTCTATTTTTTCTTCTTTTTAGGTCTTATACCCTAGGTTTTGATGGAACCGTCTCGGGGTCTCGGGGAGGATGCTACTGGTATAAATTGATTATCATAGACGATGGCCCGCTAAGCTGTCCGCATGTGAAAATCATTATCACATGTGATAAATAATTTCATGTAAAAAAAGAAATACAAAGCAATATATACAGCATTGATGCAAAATTAGGTGCTAGATCTTTTGATAGGTTAGATTTGGTGACATGAAGATATTCACATTTGAAGCTTAGATCAGCTGATCATCACCTCACAACCACTACACCCGCACATCTTGTTATTATAGACCACATTTTCACACAATCAACCTCACTGTGAAGTTTTACTCCTACAATCAATCGGAAAAAGTCACAAGAACAAGGAAAACACAATCTAAATGATGGATTAATATGAAACACTTGAAGTTGGGGTTCCACAAAACAATATTCGAGTAGTTACTGGGCAAAACTACAAGGTGGCAGACCATTATAAACAAAACCCAAGCCCTAACGATGATAACCACATGTTATTTATAAGTTACAAGACATGGAAAGTTGACCATAACAAGACTCTATTGCATGGCCGAACAGACTCAGACGAAAGACGTGCATGGCTTGTTTTGACAACTCCAAGTAGCTCAGGTGAAATTTTGATGTAGAATTAGAACAATCTGAAAGTATTCATAAGCATTCCAACAAGTATTCATAGGCTAGGTCCATTTGAATAGAAATTGGTTTGCACTTGATGGTTCCTCTTCTACACTTGTTTTCATTTGCTCTTCTCCATGGTATTCCCCTATGTTCCTAATGACAATCAAATCATCACAAAGATTAAATAGTATGACATTCTTAGATATTGGTCTTGATGATTTTGAGGCTGGCAATGCCTTCACCTAATAATTAAGTCGAAGTGCATGAACACGAGTTATACGTCTTGCAATATTGGTTCATCTTATTTAGCTTGTGGCATGTTTATATCCAAGGCTGAGATGTTATGATTTTAACATACACATAGAAATACAGCATGCTTTAGCGCTAGCATGCCACATTTCAGTAAACTTCCACAACATACTTAGCGCTAGCATACACATAGATATACACATAGAATGCATACAAAAATGCATGCAATTTTTTCCTCGCACTTTGGCCGCCTCTCCAATACTAGATCTAGCCCTGCCGTGACCTGATTTGGGTGCTTGCCACAGCACTGTAAGATACGAGACTTTGCCCGGCGGTGGAGGACACTCCTACTATGGCGTGCAGAGTCATCTGTTGCCGCCCCTAGTGGGGTATCCTGCCCAACGGTTTCGGTCCTGCTGTGGCCAGCTCTAGTTGCCGCTGCAAGCTGCGGTAGGAAGAAGAGATGGACAGCACAAGGAGACAGAAAAGGATAAAGGCTGGCGCTTATACAGGTGGGAGCCTATAGAAATCTACTAAAAGTACTAACTACCTCCGCCTACAACTTATGGCTAACTAAGTCATTTTTTCTAGTAGTGATTAGAGAGATGGTGAGGAGGCAGAGAACGGTTTGTAATGGTTTCAAAAATAGACCCCTTCAAGATGAGGTCTCATCCCTAAGAGCTTATAATTATGAGCTTAGCTCCTTATCTATAATGGGTCGTACATAATAAGCAGTAATAGATAATGGTTCATTACAAAGAGCTGCCACAAGCCCTACATATGGCCAGTACTACATCTGTAAAAGGTTACATGTCTCATTACAGATATCATTGCATTACTAATGGGTGCTTCCTCTTACGGCTACTAAAAAATACAAATCACTAGCAACCAAATCAAGTTTTATGTGGTAGTGACCTATGACCAGAGAAAATGCACCCTTTTCTCTAGCAGCATCCAATCGCCTGTGTGAAACCATCTTTGCTGGCGGGTGACATAGCTCAGCCGCCAATGAAAATGGTCTTCACAGGTGGCTCTGTAACAATGACTGCCAGCAAAGTGGCTGTTTCATAGGCGGTCATACAACATGGCCTGCCTGTAAAGATATTTTCACATGAGAACAATATTACATTGCTGGCCATGTATGATGATTTGGTGCCAATTTTTGAATTTGAATTTTCCACCAATTTTGAATTAATTTTTAGGTTCATGTATTTTGTATATAGATTCAATGAAAAATTGAATGGGCAATAAATAAAAGAGGTTATCTTTATCGATCAAAGCCATGATTAATAATATATACAATATTAATTAAGATAAGCTATTAATTAATATATTTATACAATATTTATTTACAATGTCAAATATCTTATAACTCGATCCAAATGTACAAATCATATATTTTTCTTAAACTAGTCAATAAGACACTTGTATTTCTTGTCTGAGTGCAAAACCCTTTCTTTATCACAAAAAAAGTACCCTAGCTTGTGACAACACTTCTGATGGATGAAGTAGCACATGTCTCCGCATATATTTTCAATGGTTGTGTCATCCAACGTCCTTTTAGACTTTGGGAGTGTACAAAGCTGCTTCGAGAACAAGAAGAGCAAAGAAATTATTAGTAACTGAAAACTAGCAACTATAATGATCATATCATTGATGATTTACTTCTAGCTGCAGGGTTTGTGGAGTACCCACATTAACTCTAAGGTACTCACTGATATAATATCCACATAGGACGTTTCATTTGGGTTGCTTGTGACACTTTGTAAGATATAAATACAACATAAATTAGTTATAAGGATTAGCATGTAGAATTATAAGTAGTATATGTCGACCATTAATTACCGGCCCACTTATTGTAGCGCAACATCTGTTCACTTTTTATTCAACCGTTCTCTACCCTCTCGATAGTGAAGCTTGTAAGCGCTATCTAAGCAAATAAAGGGAGTTAGTCATACATATAATAGCATCCTGTGAATAATTCAAATTTGTATAGATCATTAATCTAAAATTCTAAGGAATTTTCTGTAGATACCTTCTTTTTTCTTGAGAGGGTCCATCACCACAACTTCACTATACTTTGGATACAAAAGAAAATAAATCCAATGGTCGCTACATAAAATACCATGAAATATTTTGTTAGTGGAGTGATGATTAAGTACAAGTCAAGTATGAACACGGTATCAAACTTACTCAAAGTTGTATAGGGTGACTATGCATCTTTTATCCGTCATAGAGTGTATTTTCCAACCTATGTATGCGGCCAACTACAACATCATATTATTGTGCTTTTTCGCTACGTTGGCATCACTCTCTATGGAAGACATGCTATTAACTCTGTAGATAGATTTTCATATCTAGTTTGAAGGTGTGATTTGGCTAGCTTGTTCAACATGGGTTTAGGAACCCAACAAGTTTGCCATCTTTTTCACTATGTCATAGTTCATCCCGTAGAATCAAGTTAATGAAATTAAGTTCAATATAATGTATAGGTAGTCTTAACAAGCAAAATGCAGCAGTTGTACACTTACAAGAACCACACGACAATAAAATTTTCAGCAAGCTTATCATGGCGATAAAGGGCACATGTATTCTTGAAATCTACATTGAATTGGTATGGCTCGGTCATGAAAACATCTGCTAGCACATCAATGCTAACTTCTCTAATCCCTTTCCAACTTGCAAGCATGTGCCATTCATGCCATCTTTGCAGCTACCACGGTCCCTCCAATAATTTCCTGAGGGGTAGGATTGGCTTTCAATTTTCAAAATTTTATGGCACATCATTGGAGGGTAGAAATCCATTTCATTGGCCAAGCTTATTTTCAACCCCTCTTCTTTTTGTTTATCATCATCAACCTTACTTTTTCCATGCCCTATGTCCCTTCGCCCTTGAATGATTGTACCATCTGCCTCTTTATTTGTGCATCTATTGATTTGTACTGGTGGGTTTTTATCTTCAGTGGAACTTCCACACCACCCTTTAGGATACCCACCTCAGAAATTTCTAGCTACGGATGCACCTCGACATTTTCTAGAGACAACTCACACTGTGGAGGAGCCATAGGTTCATCTGCATGTTCATAGGGATGTGCCGCAGCATTGTATGGTGGTGCCTCAAGTTGTGGAGGCACCTCAAGTTGATCTCCTTATTGGTGAGGAGGTGGCACAGGGTGCCTAGTTATAGGGTTGGTGATGGCAACGGTGGCAACATCAATGAAAGATTTGTCAATTCTTCTTGATCAAACAAGGCACGAGATGGCAACATTGGTCTCATTGGTGGAGGAACCGTTGATGTCCCAAGACAATATATGTTCTGTGCCACAATATTATCTAATTGTTAACGCCAAAATCTGGACGATTCGATGGCGCTAAAGCTGATCGGCTGAGAGGTCTGATGAAGGGTTTAATGCAGTCATCGGCTAATGGAGATACTGAGACAAAGCCAATGGAGAACTGTAGAAAAGCTGATTAGATTAGTAAAAGATTGGATCGGCTTGAAAACAGGAGATTGTCTAATCAGGATCAGGTCCGAGAAGCCCGAGGAAAGGAAGGAGAAGGATCGGCTTGACTAAAAAAAGGTCCGATAGCTACAGTAGATAAGCCGATTAGGTTGCAGCAAAGGAAGACTCAGTTACAAATTGAAAGATTATTCAGATGAAACAGGGTTTGCGGAAGAGCCGTGGACTCCACGGCAGGGTGCTTATTTTTGTAAATTATAACCTTACTCAATTAGGGAGGTTTAGTTGGTTAGTTAACTTCTTTAGGACTATTTTCCTTTGTTCTTACTAGGAAATAATGTCCGATGGTCGTAGATGCGTCGGACTCTATCTGTAAATCCAGGGTATAAATATAGACCCCCTGAAAACATGTAAGATATCTCTCGATCATATACAAATTCGGCACATCGCCACCCTAGTTCATCTAGGTTTTACCGGTGGGTTCTAGCTCTCGGCGCGGGGCTGCATCGATAAAGTCCGATCTCCGGCGAAGGGGTAAGTCCCACCACCATCCCGATATGTCCTGCTCTGTCTGAGGCTGCATCAGTTAGGTTCGACCTCTTAGGCTGATCGGATGTATCGCATCACGTCCGTGCTGGACCTATCAGCCCGTTAAACTCCCTTTGCCGTTGTCAATCTCGTGCTGCATCAGTTAAGTCCGACCTACGGGGCTGCCGATGGTAGATCGAGCTTCAAGCCTATAGCCTCCTGCACGGCGTATCATTGGAGTGCTAGCCGATGAGTTATCCATGCTCAATGCTTCACGCCCAGCGCATTGGCCCCTCGGCCGATACGCATCAGCCTTTAGATGCGTCCCACGACGCATAACGCCAAACGTATCGGTCCCCCAGCCGATACGCACCCGCCTTCAGAGAGGCGTCCTCTCATCAGCTCAACTAGCCAATGGGTTCGTTCCTATCCTTGCTACGGCATAGCCGATCCGGTGTCCTCTGTATCATCGCCGCTGGCCCCGGCCTCATACTATCTCGGTTAGGTCCGATCTTCAAGGCTCGGTGTTGATGGTACTGTCACAGCGGGCGATGGGTCTCGTGCTGTCATATCCGGAGCAGCATCGGCTTTGCAGCCCGTGCCTTCTTGCGTTAGTCATTGCCTAGGCTACATGCACACTCATCGGTTTTTCCAGCCGATGAATCACTGTTCGGCTGTCCGGAGGGATCCCGTGCATCTTGCCATCCTCTGAGCACACCCTGGTTCCTCCATCGGCTCTACGGTCGACCCCTCGTCGACACCTGTCCACATCGGATCTCCAGCCGATCGAACAACATCCCGGACCTATCGACAGCCAGTCGATAGTGAGCGTCTATATCGGACTCGCTCGTCTCACCTCCTTGTCAATTGTAGGGTCAAATTGACTGGCACGCCTGTGAACCTTGATGCTTAAGGACCTACACTGGAGATAAGCAGACCTCCCAGGCCTTCGCATGACCAAGCCGCCATCCCTCCCCGGTCGCGGGATTTTTTGGCGGCGAGCACTAGTCCACTGCATCTCTCAGGTATATGATACCTTGGGGATTGGAATGTCTACCCTGTACCTCATATGATTTTCATAACCCTTTTGGACCTCTACCTTATCATAGTCAACTTGAATATCGGTGTAGTGAAACCCATGACCTAGCATCACCCTGCCCATCACAACTTCAACTATGCTCCCTACCCTTCCAACCGGTACATGCAGTTAGCATGGTGTAACCTCATTTATATCATCGATTAAATATCTCATTCCAGACATAGATCCAGGGTAGCTTTAAGGCATGTTTTGGAAAGGTACACCCATTTTGTAATCCATCCTAATGATTTTGATTCATTCATCCTGCACCTATGTCCTTATGACTATCGCTATCTCTTGCTTGTATTGGACATTCTAATTATAGCTATCAGTGTCATTTTTGAAGGCTTCTTTCCAACTTGGCTTGGAGACTCCTCAAACATGGCATATGTGCTTTGAGTTGCCCAATAGGCATGACAGCCAGTCAATCTCCCTATCTGGTGTGAATATCCCACCCTTTTGCTTCATGGTGCTTAACTTTATCTAGTTGGCTACCTATAGTAGCTTTGGGTCTTTAAAAACTACATCGCCCTACTACATAAAAGATAGGGTTCTAAAATGCACCTAGTTCTTGCTTCATTTAGTGAACTGGTACATAGGTACTGGTTTATCTGTATTTCTTAATTCTATTGCCTCCTTCCTCCACCTCTTTAAAAGGTGGACATTTCCTTGCTTTGAATAGCACAAATGATAGGGATACGGGTTGCTCCTTGCAAGATCGGACATTTCATTCTCTTTTACTAATTCTTCTGTTGAGGTCCTATTCACCATGAACTCATCCCACTGGACATGTGTTATCTTCACATAATCTTTAAAAGGGGTTTTACCTTGCTTCATATAATATTTGTTTAGACTAGACTTCCAGCTGTGTCGATTACCCCTACTCAAATGACATTGTTTTAAGATATGTTATTTTTATCTTTTTCTTTGGTATAAAGCATGTAATAGTAATGCGATATGCTTGCCATAAGGTGTAAACATTTGATGGGCTAGATGCTAACCTTTTCATTGTTTTTTTCTCTATGGTTTTTCCATCCGATAGGTTTTGGTCGTTCAACCATTTGGTGAAGTGATGTTTGTTCTCTTTCATTATCCATGCTTCTGAGCGCCCAAAAATTTCTAGCTCTTATTTGGTTAAGGTGCTACTCTATGTATTGCTCCACTATCACTAGCTATTGCATAATACCTTTCACTTCTTTGTACTCACGGTCAATAATTCTTTTCTTTCCTTTTGTCTCCCTTGTAGATAATCTCCTCTCATATCGTGATACTAGTAAACTAATTGATTTCCTATCTTATAAGTAATCTATGTATCACTTCACAACTTCTTCCGTAGTGTATCCTTCTATCATCGAACCCTCAGGATAAGCTCGCTTCCATGCGTACCCTTTTAGAATGTATATATATTGCTCATTCGGCCACACTTAATGTAAGTATAATAGACCAAGTGCAATTATCTATGGTATGATGTGAACCATAAGATGTACCATCATATAAAAAAATACATGGGAAAACACATCTCTAGCTATCACCTAGTCTCCATCACAAATGTATGAGGAGAACCTAACCCTTAAGAATCACTTACCTTCTATGAAATGGTATTTAAAAAGTAACATAATCATCACATGGTAGTCCTAATAATTATGGCTGGGCAGCGACAGATATTTTATCAAGACTAGTCGCTTAATGTTCGATGAGAAATATGTTGGTACTCTCACCCCATGTAGACTTTTGCACAATGCCTTTTTCTTCTCTTCTTTCAAGGTGAAACTAGTAGGGGGAAGGTAGGTTTTGCCATTGACAAAGTCCACGGGATGATGTTCTTCCCTTACATTCATATCAACCATGTCATTATGTGACTTTATCCTATCCATTGTCTTACTTGGTATGTCTAGTAAGATCTCAATGGAGCTATCGAATACATTCTTATCTAGATGCTTGATGGCATGACAAATCTCCAAATCCTTCTAGTATTGGAAGTAATTAAACAAGATGGAACGCTTCTTGAATGGCATGGCGGATTCATCCATGTTTTCTTTTGCTTTATTCCTTTCTTCGGTATCTTTCTAAAAATGACCTTGATGTTCTTTGTCACTCCGAACACCCATTTGCCATCACGAGAAGTTGGTGCAGCATTAGTTTCATGATCTATCTTTAAGAACCATCATGCTTCATATGCACTAGCTTTTTTTATTTAGGAAGGTACTTGTATATCGTTCCATCCAAGCATATAATGTATCATGGGATAGTCATTGATGGTAAAAAAATTGCTCCAAGTGTGAAGTATCGTTCTAAGAATTCATCCCACACTCGAAACCTATTATTTCATAGATCCTTCACATCCTCCATCAATAGTTCAAGAAACACATCTATATCGATACTAGGTTGTTTGGAGCCTTGCATAAAGATGTACAATAAAATGTATTTTCTTTTGATGGAGCCATTTTGGAAGGTTGTATATGGTTAGGAGAACTAAATAAGTGCTATATGAGTCACTCAAGTCACCAAAACGGTTCATGCAATATATACTCAGTGCGAACCTAACATTTCTTGGATCCTTTGCAAATTGTGGGTGCATTGCGTTGAAATTTTTCCACTATTGAGCATAGCCTAGATGACAAAGCTTCCCATCCTTCTTGTACTTTTAATGACACCAACACATAAGTTCAATGTCCCTACGTTTAGAGAACAAATGCTTTAGACGATCTTTGGATGGCAAGTACCACATCATGAGTAGACAAATCTTCCTATTGTTTTGCTCAATTGAAGAAGAGTTTTCATATTGACCAACATCATCCTACTCTCGAGACTAGTTACCAATGTTGTACCGACTAGCTTTGCATGTTGGGAACTTATCCAACATTCAGTAGTCTTTGAAGGGAACGGTGTAGGCTATGATAGTATAAAACAAAATATTTTCTACCACGCACACTAGGACATCATACGAAGTAGGGTTTATAAACTTATGATTGACTCCACAATGACCTTAGCATGGCCATACACTTTCATAATCCATTATATCAAGGGGCCCAGAGATATCTCTCCGATATGAGGAACAAATTATATCTTGATCACTCACATCTCACAATATATTCTATAACAAACCCGAAGACTACTTTTATGACTACCTGTTCACGCTGAACCTCGCAAAGACAAATCAGACCGGGTGGAGACGACGGAGGTCCAATACGATGTGAACGCGTGAATACGCCGATGCCTAGGAGGTCTACTTAGTTCTAGTGCAAGTCCTTTATGTCATTGGTTCACTCGTGTGCACTCCCGATAGTCCCATTGGGTGTGCAAAAAAATATGTTCACGCCGAAACTCACAGGGACCGATCACATTGAGCGGAGTTGATGGAGGTCCGATCCGATGCAAATGCGCAAACACACCGAAGCCTGGGAGATCTGCTGCACTCCAGTACTAGTCCTTTGGCTTTGTTAGATGGCGTACGCTCCTAATTGTCCATCGGTTTTGTTGATTGGTTTGAGAGTGCACCGAGATCCTTTAGCTTCGTTGTCCCTTCATCGGCATGATGGAGATGTAGGTGTGCCAGTCAATTTTGCCTTGCGATTGATAAGGTGATAAGGAGAATAGGTCAGTCAAACAATGGGTCGAGCTCTTACTATAGCTACCGATAGGGTTGAGATAGTCATCGGCTGCGTCTGACGCACTCCTACTAATGGCTAGTTGCCGATAGGGATTGAAGCACTCTTCCATCGCCTGGGAAGCCAATGAAGGTGTAAGCAGATGGTGACGCAGAGAATGAAAGATATATCGGCTATAGAGCCATTGGCACTCTAGATATAATGAGAGCATGACACTAGTCCATCGGTTGTAAAGCCGATGAATGCATAAAAGAATATTCAAAGAATATGATAACGATTCCATCGGCTGCAAAGTTGATGGTACTCTAGAATAGGCTATTGAAAGAATAGCACATGGGATCCTCCTATTGGCTGGTTGCTGATAGAGGCTATAGCGCTCGTTCATCAGCTAGAAAGCCAATGAAGGCATATGTAGATTAGTGAGAAATAATATAAAAGATCCATCGGTTGCAAAACCGATGGTAGCCAATGGCGCTCTAAATAGAATGTATGATGAATAGGAACGAGTGAGACCCGATCTCTTGAAAGTACGATACCAAGTGACCATCGTGATGGTACTATTACAATCAGCCTCGATAGATCTAACTGAACTGAGATAGTATGAGACTGAGGCTAATGGTAATAAGACGGTGGACGCTAGATCAGATGTACGAACGGGATGAATAGGCGAACCCATCGGCTAGCTGAGTCGATAAGATTAATTCTCTAAAGATATATCTATATCAGTTGAAGATATATTGGGCGTAAGGATCAAAGAAAATCACTTAAGATATATGTATATTGGCTGTGGAGATGATACACTAGGTTTGATGCTCGATGTGTGGATAACTCATCGACTAGCTTTTCCAATAAATTGCCGAGTAAAGATCTATTGTCTTATGACTCAATCTACTATCTGCAGTCTTGTAGGTCGAACTTAACTGATGCAGTATAAGACTGATGATGAAAAAAGAAGCTTAATAAGCCGATAGATCCCACGTGAATGTGAATTAGTATATTCGATCGGACCTAACCGATGCAACCTTAGATAGAGTGAATACTCCAGGATAATGGTGGGACTTACCCTTCGCTGGAGTTTAGACCTAACTGATATAGCCCCGCGTCGAGAGCCAGAACCGCTAGTAAAAACCTAGATAAACTAGGGTGGCGATGCGCTGAGATTGTATTTGATCGAGAGATGAATTACAAGCTTCGAGAGGGTCTATATTTATACCATAGAATTACAAGAGTCAGACGTGGTTACAACAACAAGCGATATTATTTCATAAAAATATAAACAGAAAATATCTCAAAAAAAGTTAACAAAACTAAACCTGGCTACCTTTACAAGATATCTCCTATATAGATAAAGTACCCTACCGTCACGGCTCCTCCTCAGATTTGGTCCCATCTAAATAATTTTCTATTTTTAACTGAACCGAATCCTTTCTCAATCCGTCTAATCAATTCTTTCCCTGTATCAATTGGACTCTTCCTAATAGGTTGATCGACTCTCCAATCTATCCATGATGCTTACCAAATTTTAGTGCAAACACTATCCTGTTATAGTGTAATGTTTGGCAGTCTCAAAATAAACTACTACGTTTGTTGGGAACCATAATGATCTTATGTCTAAGAACTCCATATAAACACTACTTAAGATTAACTGATGATACATAAAATCTCTACAGTATTTTATACCGGATCTATCCAACATGTGTTCATTAACATATGTTCATACTATCGATTTGTTATCTCCATATTATGATCTATGAGACATAATCATCAATCAATATATATATTGATCTTACAACCATATTTGTTACTTATATGATATATGATCGGTAATTATTTAGAAATAGCAGCATCTGACATTTGGAGTCTTGTGAATAAGTCACGTACTTATTAGCCAATATTGATAATGTCTATTCTATGAAAAAAATATCATAAACATAGTATATGATATATACAACATTTTCATATTGCCTCTAGGGCATATCACTAACATTTTTTACACTATAGGATGTAGTGGTTGATACAAGCATGTATCCTTTTCACACCCAACGATAATAGATAGATAAGCATCTTCGCTTGACATTTGTTAGTTAGTAGGGAGTTAGGGTTCAGTAACAACCTCTATAAGACACCCAACAAATCATTAAAGCTATTGTTGAACCAACCGTTTTTGGGCTTGAATCTCATAAGTCAAAGCACTAAATGCAACACTATGAACTCCTTGTCACAACCCTTTAACTCATCATATATAAGTTACTTTGCTACCTTCTATAACTTCTCAAAATTATCTAAACTTCTGGTTCCGTTTCTCATAGCTTCTCCTCTAAAAAGAAATCATTGTCATGAGAGGCAACAGTATCATTAATAATGACATGATTATCATCATCCATCATAACATTATTTGATTCATCTACTATAACACAACGACTCCCATATATCAAGTCATCTTCACGATGATCCTCTTGGGGTGCAGCATCTTCAATGCTGGTTCTCTCAGATACATTTCCATCACTATGATAATATCAAGTTGTGTAGTTCTTAATAAATCCACAAGTCACCAAGTGTTATTTGATTACATATAGACAACTTCATACATTTTCGTTTTGTTAGTAATACATGGACAATGGATTTCCTTGATCTTGTTACTCACAGCATACATGTACCTTGGCAACATCAATGAATTTAGAAACTCAATATCTGACGTATGAAATCTTGGCATACCATACATCCATAACATGGCCATGTTCAAATTCAATCAAAATTTTATTAACCTAGTCATCATCGACGGATGAGTAAAGACCATTGCTCATTGTATAAAAATTTCAAGCCGAATTAAGCTCTAAGTTGACAATCAAAAATTCTAGACCAAGGCTACATTTAAGAACACAATGAATGCAAGCTATTAAATTGAAAACACAAATTTTAGAAATAAACTAGATAAATAAGGTAGGAGAACAAGGATCTAACCTTACATACCAAAATTCACAAAAATGTTGTAAGTTAAAATTATTTTCCTATATTGTTTTAGAGAGAGTAACCATAGAATCCAGCTAACAGTCGAGAGCATGCTGAAGGTGTAGATACACTGCTGGTCACTTAGGATGCCCGCATGCTCATAATACGGCGACGTTGCCACCCCCACCCCCGGCTGAACTTACCGTCCCTGTTACCACTATGTTCAACGTATAAATATTCACCCGTTATAGAGGAGGAACGGCTCTAGCTCAGCCGTAACAAATTACCGGTTATAGATGACGGGTTATGTAGTAGTGGGGGGTGTTCCAGTTGTTTGGGTAAGAAAAGAACCAGCCGGCAGAGAAATAAATGTGGTAACAAAAATTCAGTACGCACGCATGCATGATAAAATAGGAATCAATTATCTTCCTTATCAAGCTCAACATACTTCATATATTTGAACCCATTTACCTGTGTCCCGTACTTTCGGTGCATATGATGTGCCATCTATCCGCTTTGATACCTCAGAGTGCGTATGTGATAATGTGCCTGTCTAGATCTAGGTGGTACCTAGCTACGCATGTGTTCCTGTTGTACCCTTTTATAAGATCAAGGACGTTTTGCAAACGAGCAAAGAATATGAATCAGTTAATCAAAATTAACTACTTGGACTTCCCGGCCGAATGTAACAATTTTAAATTACAATGGTCTTGATGCCTAGCGTATCACTTATATGAACTTCTGTTTAGTTATAAACTTATATTGAAATATAAACCCCATGCACATTGTTGAGCCGCATCGTGAGCCGCATGCATGCATGTCGACCATTGTAGCTAAATTTGAGGTTACTGGCCGTGACTAGCACACCCAAAACTGCACATGGAAGAAGGGCAATTTCGACGAGGCATGTATGCATGAAAGAGATTATGGACTAAATTAACCTGTCCTTGCTCTGCCATATCAAACTATATATATATCGCGCTGAAACCCGGCACAAACACGTTAACACCGTAAAAGTCTACTTAGCTGGTCGGATTCTCTCCGTGGGTCGAGCTACGTGTGCTAGGCATCATGGGTTCACGTCAGCTCCGATGCAACGGTTCAGATGCGGGCGTGTCAGTCAGTTTAATCCTTGACCCTGCAATTGACAAGGAGGTGAGATAAACATGTCAATCAAACGATGGGCCGAAACAAGCCCTCACTATTAGCTGGCTACCGATAGGATCGAGTCAGTCACCAGCCGCGTCCGAATGGATCCTGCTATCGGCTAGTCGCCGATAGGAATCAGGACGCCTTCCATCGTCTGCAGAGCCGATATAGGCGTAGGCGAATGTTGACGAAGGATATGACGTCTTCGGGTGTAGCAAACGCGAGGCCCTTATCTATCAGCCACAGAGCCGATGGGGGCACATGATGGAGATGGCAGCACGATACCTGTCGCTCACCGTGACGATGCCGCTGGTACCGAATCTCGAAGATCGGACCTAACCGAGACAGTATGAGAATGAGGCCAATGATAATGGGACGATGGACGCCAGATCGATTGTGCTGAAGCAAGGACGAAGCGAACCCATAGGCTAGCTGAGCCGATGAGAGGACGTTACTCTGAAGACAAGCGTGCATTGGCTGGAAAGCCGACACACGCTTGGCGTGGCCATTAAAGGAAAGTCTCTGTAGACCTGGTACGCATCAGTCGAGGAGCTGATACGCTAGGCGTAACGCTCAACGTATAGTTAACTCATCGGCTAACACTCTGATGAAACGTCATACAGAGACCTATAGGCCTAAAGCTCATTCTACCGTTGGCTGCCTCATAGGTCGAACCTAACCGATGCAGCACGAGACCGACGACGACGGAGAAAACTTGATAGACCGATACATACTACACGAACGTGATGCGATACATCCTATCGATATAAGAGATCGAACCTAACCGATGCAGTCTTAGACGGAACGAGACATATCGAGATAGTGGCGGGACTTACCCTTTTGCCGGAGATCAGACCTAACCGATGCAGCCCGCGTCAAGAGCTAGACCCCACCGATAGAAACCTAGATAAACTAGGGTGACGATGCGTTTAGGTTGTATTGATCGAAAGATTGATCGTTATATATTTTCAGGGGGTCTTGCGTTTATAACAAACATCAGACGTTATTTCCTAACAAAGATAAAAAAAATATCTCTAGAGAAATTAACTAACTAATAAATCTTTCTATCCATATAATATAGGATAGACCAGCTGTCGTGAACTACGACTCCTTCTCAAACTCGGTCTTATCTTGATAGTCTTTTATTCTGAGATCGAGTCTTTCTGCAGTGATCGGATACATCTTTAATCTATCTATCTTTTTCAATTTATTATCGGGCTATCTTTTTAACTTTAACAATATATACATATGGCGTCTATTCTGCACCTGGGTATAGCCTTCCAACCGCGCTACACTTACTCTCACGAGTACGTCACGTGTACAATCGTAGCAGTCGTAACTATCATAATTTAAGGCTTCCATGGTAATGATTGGATGTGATTTATGTATGTTAATTTTTGCCATGTATGTTAATAATTAGAATTGATTTACGCATGCTAATTAATGGTTAGACAAGATTTATGTACGATAAAAATTACCATGCATTGTAATTTTTGGACGTGATTTATATATGGTAATTTTTGCCATGCATGGTAATAACTGAACGTGATTTATGTATGATAATTTTTACCATGCAACAAAATACCTATAGTAATTATTCTTGAAAAAAGTAATTATTCTCAAAATTGTACCTAGTTTTTTTATGTAACAACAATAATTGATTTTTTTCAAACAATGGTAACTATTGTACCTATGTCCATATCTTCGTAACAAAGAAGTATGTTTGTAATACCGTTAGAATCCTAATTATCTTAAATTTATCGAAAAAATTACGATAGTAACAACTGAGTAAGAAAATCTTTAAATCCATATTATCAAAAACACATATTGCTTCCCCGGTCATATCGTAACAAATCACATATAAAATCGTAACTATACATGAAAAAACAAAACAAGAAAAAAACTGGAGGTTGACCAGCGGAGCTTGGTCCGGCCACGACGCCTCCACCGCCACCGTTGGTACTGGAGTCTTGGTGCATCGGTGGTGGAGCTACGGATGACCAAACCTCGTCGATCGGCGGGCTGCACGATGGCGAGTACGACGGCTGGAGTCTCGCCGCCTTGACGGGGACCAACCATAGTGGCGTGTGGTTAACGTTGCTGGCACTCAAGCTAGGAGTGGGAGATGTGACAAGCGCTCTCGGGGATGGATCCGAACAGCGACGTGGTTGGGCGAGGACGAGGCCAACCACCAAATCCGAACGCCACCATCTCGCGCACAGGAGCGCGGCGTGCGGACGAGTGAGCCCGTCGTCCTCGGTGGCTTGGAGACGGTGGCTCTCTGTGTTCCACAGACAACATTGCTCCCTTGACTGCTGCCTGCCCTCACGCAAATCTTTGATCAATTATCATCGTCTAGAATCCAATGGCCAGATCAAGTAGAACCGTGGCCAGCTGAACCCCTCCCAACGGCAAGAATGAATTAGGAGCTCGAACCAAGAAAAGGCGCTGCGGAAGGCGAGGAGAATACCGCCGGCCGCGTGCAGGTGCATGGAAAGGAGCCAGCAGCCCGGTCGCCACCCATCCGCCTCTGCCTGGTCCTGGACAACATGCAGAACTCAACACACCATCTGCACCCAAAAAAAAAAGAAATCACTAGAACAGCAAAAGATTCAGGCACATGGAAAAAACAAAACTTTCTAACCAATCCATGGAAGATGCAAATAGGAGCTCAACTGGTCACCGCTTCGTGCACAAATCCGATGGGGGATGTCGCTTGAGGAACCGCTGCCGGCCAGACCTCGAGGTGGTTTCCTGACCTCGTCACACGGTAACGACGAGATGAGAGGGGAGAGGTACGACGAGGGTGAAAGGGGAGCCGGCGGCTGGCCGACGCCCTCGGAGCGGTAGCGGCGCACCTGGCCAGAAACGAGTTCGACGGGGAGGACGAGGAGTGAATGAAACGTGGTCCATAATTAACGTCAAATCCGTAATCAATTCCGGAATAAATGTCCACCGGAGTTAACTCCGCCTCTTTCTACTGATAAAAAGATATCAATAACTAATTTCCATTATTTCCCTTTAATTACGTATGTATACTAGGTGGATTCATGTGTGGTCGCTGCCCGACCTGATCTGCCACGGCTGGCTCGTTCAAACAACCCGGATGGAAAGACTATAAAGGTTGCACCTGGGTGTAAATTAGATTATATATATATATATATATCCATAAAGACCAAGATGTGCTTATCAGAGCGGTGCAATGCATGCATGCATGCCGCATGTACGAGTGACATTTTGGAGCCGGCGGCCTTGTTGGAGCAACATATACTTTGATCCTTAATCAGTTGATGTGTGTTGGTCTTCCAGACCATCATGACACCTTGCCATGAATGCCTGTCTGCCATGCACGCACTGATATATGGCTATACCAGGGCGGATTCAGCGAACTGAAAACTCGAGTATTGTAACAACGTGCGTGCAATCATGAGGCCCGGATCGATGCACAGTTCTACTGCATGCACAACTGTTAATGATATGATGAGGGTGGAATTTTTAGCGAGACACGATCACACTATGACACGATAGTCGATGAAAACAACGGATCACAAACTTCATCTATCTCGAAATTTAGCAATTTTAGCATGCAACATTTATTATAAAATATACTCGCTCTTTTTATTTTATATTATTAGTCGTTTTAATTTTTTAAAGTTATTTTTTACTAAGTTTATAAAAAGTATAGTAATATTTTTAATGCAAATATAAGTATTATAATATATTCAATCTTATATTTAATAAAACTAATCTAAATGTTATTATATTTTCTTATTAATTTAATTAAATATAAAAAATTGACTTTGAAAAACTCCACCTATTTTTTCATCTCATTAAATCAGAAATATTTTTTATTTAATTTTTTAGCTAATTCACATCTCAATAAATCATAATTATTCTTTATTTAATTTTACTTAGTCTATGCAAGAAACCAAGAAATTAATATATTTTACAACAAAGCGCGAATAGTGATATATGTGAATGGACAGATCAATGGATTTGTGATGCGATATTTATGTTTATGGAATACAAAACGCCAAACACTCTCTTTGTTGATTACTCCCCCTTCATATTTCATGTTCAATGTAAAAATGAGTCAAAAATTTTAAAATTATTGATTAACTTACGTCCACGCACAGTCACAGGCATCGTTGTTAATCTCATAGAAAATTATTTGACCATATATTTTTATTTTGAATAAACATGTCCGATATTTTCAAACTTAAATACTCTCTGACGTTAGCTATCCTAACAATTAATATTTAGTTATTGAAGCATTTAAATAAAAATTATATCCTATATGATGATTGGGCCAGCATTATAGCATTGCGTGTTTTCCTGTCATTGAGCAAGGCTACTAATCTAAAAATAGCAAATATATATTTCAAACTGATTATTTTTTAAAAAGATTGCTACCTTCATATAAGAAAACAATGAGTGTGCCGGAAGCACGTTTGGAGACATTGCCTTTTATGAAGGCCAGAAACGACACGTGCATTATTTACTGAAAAATACAACTTTTTATGCAAAGGTGTTCTTGAAACATCTATTTGCTATGAAAAAATTGTTCTTTAAACATCTACTCATTAAACATGTGAGAAAATTTTTATTTTTCAATCAAATGAAAATATCATTCTTTTACTACCTCAAACCCACTCATTGTTACCAGCACTGGCCTCGAACTTGTTCACAGCCGCATTTCCGAGTAATCCCAATGCCATAGCCACTACTAATCCCTTGCAAAGCCAAACATGCCGTCGGTGTGCAAACATCACTGCACCGACACTTACCGCCGGCCAGTTTTCTGGCCTGCGATTTTTGCCATAGCTCACAAAGGCTCTTGCCACCGCCGCCCATGTTGTCTCCCTCCTTCGGCAAGCGTGGGGTGGGATGCCACTGACACCACCACAACGCTGCAGTCCCTCTCTACTGCACCAATACCCCACCACTGGTCAGCCATGCCAAAGAGTAGGCGGCCTCATACTGGATTGCCGCGCTTCTCATATGGGGTCACTGTCACTCCATTGAGCCAACACACTGTTGTAGGGGACGAGGACCCTGTTCGCCTCCGGCATGACCTTGGCCTACCTTGCTGTAGCATTCCCCGTCATCGATGGTCACCGAGAGAAACGGGGAGCAACTACGAACGTCGCCACACCCAGTCACCACTGTAGCAACATCTGCCCATTCCAACAATAGCATTCACAGATGCGGTTGTCATCCCGTCACTAACGACCAAGCCCGAGTGGTGGGGAGAGAAGCTGCCAACGCTGCCACAACCAAGGAGCCCCGCAGCAGACACCAAGTGACACCAACAGAGGAGTACATGGCGAGGAAGGGAGCTGCCACAATCGACACCACACCCTAGCACTGCTGCAGAAGCTCCTTTCCATCCCCACAGCCCCCACCAGTGCCTTCACCATCATCCTAATGTCAGTTGCCAGAGGAGGGGATTTCATTTTGGGTCCACTCGCGTTGCTGCCACCTCCACTATCATCCCGACGCTGGCAGCCGGTCAAGAAAAGGAGCTACCACTAACGCTGCCTACTCGGTCGGCGCTGCAGCTACCTCTCTGTACCACCGTGCCCACTGCCGCTGGATTTGGATCTAGGAGCGCTTGATCCAGACATCCCCGTTGCCACCATCACTCCCATGACCACCGTCGAGCGCTGCTTAAGCCTCCACCACGTGCTGGCTCCTCTTCCGTTCCGCTAACCACCGGCCTCTCTTTGGACACCTCGAAACTGCGCAGCTCAATCTCCGTCTTCTCTCTCGCTTTGGTACCTTGAACGCCGCCACCATCCTTGTAGCTCCTGACTTTGTTGGCGGCAGCTCTCACTGCGACGAGGCAGGAGAGGGGAGGGAGGGTGCGGTAGTAGCGGTCGCTATTTTGTTTTTGACCAAGTCGCTTATGGGGGCTCATAGCGACAAGGACCCTGCTACTTATTCTATTTTTACTTAAATATTGTATATCTAATTTGTAGATGATTGTAAAATAATATATAGTGATGCAGCCTATGTTGTTAGATTATTTTATAATTTCTGATGATAATTTGGATAATATGCAAATAGCAGGAGTATGCATGTTGCTTAGATAAAAAAATATTTTGCATGTTAATATTATTTGCAACTGAAGTTAATATTATTTTTAGATATTGTAGATCTCTCATTTAGCTATGCACACATGTTTTTTTAAAATGGCGTATTATGATAAAATAGGTAGAGAAGAGGAAGGGAACAGGGATGCGGCTTCTCTGTTCCGATCTGTATCATGTACCATCTAGCGAGCATCCATTTGTCTTCTGAAAGTGGGTGTTTGCGATCTACTTCCTTAGTTCTCCTTTGGTCCTGATAAAAGAACAACAGAAAGAAAAATTTCACGCCCTGGCAATGATAATCTCCTTGGCAATCCTCATGCCACAATTATAACATGAATTTGTGGTAATTCCGGGCCCCACGGAGGAAGTGATAATCCTAGCTTTTGGTATTAACTTAAAGCCTCATAGCGAGATGTTGTTTTCTCTTCGCGCTGATAGCTTCTGGGAAGTGCATATATTTAGCACTTGAATTATGCGACGGCCTGTTCAATTGAATCGATTAGGAAGATAATAAAAAACTCCTGGAGCGTAAAAGCATAATGACCTGAGCTTTGCATCGGCCGTTCCGCAGCGATCGCAAAGAATTATCGCCGTGACTGGGCCGTGGGCTTGGAGGATAGCGGGAGAAGATTAATGTAATTGCCTAAAATAATGCAAAGATGAATCTAACTGTGTAATCTGTTTTCTTTTATTTAGTATTTCTAGAATTCTCCTTAATTTATGAAGCTGATCGACACGTGGTGGCCTAGCAATATCCAAATGATATCTCATGCACCAGGAGATTAAAATGAATTAATAAAATCTACTAATGTTGTGATAATATGATAGTGCATTTCAAAGCAAATTTATCTGTACTAGTCCCTCCTTCTCATGTTATTATTAAAATTTCTTCTCACAATATGGTTGCTTCTTCACAAGTCACTTCTTATTTAATTTTGAGTAAAATACATAGGCGATTTTGAAACTTATACACAGATATCATCCAAGACCGTAAAATTAATCATTGTAGCGCACTCTCGATTGTCTCATCGGGCATGTCAAAAATTTGTTCACGCCGAAACTCGCGAATACGCCGAGGCCTAGGAGATCTGCTTTGCTGTAATACAGTTCTTTTAGCTTTGTCGGATGGCGTGCACTCCCAATCGTCCTTTGGTTTCATTAATTAGTTTGAGAGCGCGCCGAGGTCCTTTAGCTTTATTGTCCCTTCATTAGGATGGTGGAGATGTAGGTGTGTCAGTCAATTTGACCATATAAAAAACCTAGATAAATTAGGATAGCGATGCGCTGAAGATGTATTTGATTGAGAAATAAATTACAAGTTTCTGGGGAATCTGTATTTATACCCTAGAGTTGCAAGAGTCTGATGCAGTTGCAAGAGTCTGATGCAGTTACAAGTTAAAAAGACTAACTAAACCTGACTATTTTTATAAGATATCTCTTATACAGGTAAAGTACACTGTCGTGCTTCCATAACATCTTCTTATATTCGATCCTATTTGGATAATTTTCTATTGTTAACTAAATCAAATCCTTTCTCGATTTGTTTGACTAGCACTTTCCCTGTATCAATCGGACTCTTCCCACTAGGCTGATCGGCTCTCTAATCTATCTATGGGGCTTACCAAATTTTGGTGCAAACAACCTAATACCCAAAGAAAAATAGCAGCAACGGTGAACTATAGCTCCAACTTCACTAGCACGCTAAATTTGTAGGGCTCCTCCTAGGACTTCTCCTTTACTTTCTTTTAAAGATTGGAGTTGACCAAAAGTGAGTTATACCCATGGTACTCGGTAAGTCGGACATGCACAACAATGCATAGGGAGAACAAGAAAGTGCCATAATAGGGTTCATTTTGTGTAAAGCCATAGATGCAGATAGTTTATTAGTTTAAAGTAGTTGTATAAACATGATCCTAATCTAAGTCAGTATTGTAACATCTGTAAACTCGCATAACTGTGATCCTGCCTTAAACCTTAATATTCCATAAGATTATAGCAATGGGATCTGTCCTCTAAAATTTTAGAAAGTGGGGACCAACTTGGAGTAACATTGCTCCGTTTGGCCATAACTAAGAGGGGCGGCTATTACAATAGATTTAATCTGAACAGAGGTGTACACTTGACCCATAAGGCATGGTCTCCTTACCATGTCAGCCATGCATCACGATACCCAAAGGTACTCCATGCCAAGACCTATCATATAATCCACCCCAAAACAGAGGCACCTCCTAAGGTATTATCCCATGGGTAACCCATAGTGGAACTCACTCAAGACACTCGCCCCCTAGTGAGCTGCGACAATATTTCAGGTCCCTAGGATGAGACTGGCCTTACTGCATGTATAGATTGGTCCCTAAGGACCCATGCCCTAGCTCCAAAGGCCTTATGCCTTGTGACGGAATCAGACTTCTGGTCAAGTCCTCTATTTGACTTGTGGTTTTACAAAAAAGTTTTTGCAATAGATATTCGAGAGAATCCCAAAACAAGTTCTTATTTTCACAAAGAAAGCATCATTTCTCCCATCTAGTATCTAGTCAAGTTTTATTTGTTACCAATTTATCCCATAGCACAAAGTAGCTAAGTTGATTCAAAGCAAAGCTAAGCATGAGTCTAAAGAGACTAGTTATTTCAACATATCGGGTATATAACAAGACATTTTATTTGCCTAAGGTTCACATGGATATGGAGTACAATATCAAAGATATGGTCATAACAAGAAGCAAAAGAACAATAACACCTAAATAAACCATTTTGAGTGGTATAATTTATAAAACAATGCAATAGTAGTAAAACAAAATAATTTTAACTATAGTGGGATTGAACATGCTCTAGGGATTGATATAACTTAACTTACTAAATGACATGATCTTCTGATAACTTGACCTTCATTTCTAAGATCATCTGAACGACTATGATTAAGCGAGGCACATAAAACGAGGATATACCTTAAACAAGATCTAGAAATAGTACATCAAAAGCACATAAATAGATTCATTATGATTTAAGGGTTTAGGGTTTAGAGTTAGGGTTTAGGATTTAGGGTTTAAGGTAAATTAGTTGAACTAGTTGATTGGGAGTTCGTATGACCGAGGTATGGCCATCTAAACTTTGTATGTTATTTAAACGGTGATTTCTAAATTATTGAATTATTTTTCAATTAAAAAAATATTTATTGTGATAGCAAGGAGAGTCTCGGGTAAGGCTGGTACATGGTCACCACACGGAAAGAGAAGATGGCCAGCGTCGGTGGCATGGGATCTGAGGCTCGCTGGCACATGGCAGCACAACAAACTTTGGCAAACACACTGGGAGGAAGAGTGGAGGACAGTGAGCTCACAAGTGAGACCGTGGTGATGAGAGGAGATTGGAGACAAGTGGCGGTGAGCTCTAGGCATCAAATACCTTTGTCTTGAAGGTGAGGGTAGAGCTTTGATGTTTGTGCATGACAATGAATCGAGGCGTATGAAGATCTTAATGTTGTGGTGCTAAGGGATTTGTTGGCATGTCTAGATGGTGCTCTAGCGAGGCAATGGTGACTACTAGAGGAAGAAGATGGTAGCGTCTCCATGGGACAATGTCATGGACGGGGCTCTGGTGACGGGGCTCTGGTTGCCTTCAGGATTGGAGCAAGACATTCCGAGGTAGAGTATAGAGCCACAAAGTTAAGAGAGGTGGCAGCGTGCTCCTATAGCATCTGGAAAGATGGAAAGGGGTAGTCGGAGGCGATGGGTGGTGGCAAAAAGAAAGGATGACAAGGGGAGGATGCATGAGGTCAAGGTAGCTTGATATCATGGAAAAAGGAGAGGGAGAGGAGGAAGACGATGACAATTTATAGGCGAGGAGGAATAGGAATGGTGTTGGTGGACACGACAGCTGGCATAAGTGGCGGATGGAACAGGTGGAGGTAGATCCTAGCGAATATGACAATTTAGAACGAAATTGGAGGGAGAAAAATAGAGAGATTTAGGGTTGGGGAAGCAATGGGGATTTATTCTCCTAAATCATTTTTGGATTATAAGGTGCGATTGGCTTAGATTTGATGGTGGAGTGCCTAGGGTTTCACATGAGAGTAATGGGTGATGGCTAGAGGCTCTACCCATCAGTGGTGGTTGGCACATAGCCATGCTGCCACATGAGAATGCATACTCAAGGAGCGGCATGGGCCCACATAGGTGAGCTAGGCTGAGCTGGCTGGCACTGCCATGCGGGGGGATGTAGATGCGAGCATGGGCGTGGCCTCAAAACGAGCTAGGCCATGGGAGGAGGCGATGGGGCAAGGTGGCACGGAGGAGGAGGCTGTGGCCTAAACCCTAGGCTTACTAGGAGAAAGATATGGAAAGAAAAGGGAGAGATAAGAAGAGGGAGAGGAAAGAGAAATAGTGTGAAAAAAAGAGGAAAATAGGCCAACTTTTGGCCAAGGAAGAAGATTGTTTTTAGTTTTCCTTTTAATAAAACTCTAAAATTGGTTTTTATTGCTTAAAATCACTTAGAGTATTCTCGTCATTTAACTAAAATTGAGAGAACAATTTAAAGGCATGAGAATTTAAGAAAAATACTTCAAGCCATATTTGAATTTTTGTTTTAATGTTTCAGATTTTCTTTTGGCTTTTAATAAATTATATAATTTCATGTTACTAGTGATTTTTAATTTGGGATGAATTTCTAGGCGTTACAAACAATCCGATGCTTGGTAGAGGTCGGATAAAGTGTGATGGTTGGTTTATCCGGTAGCGATGCCACAATTTGATTTGAGTCGAATTATTCGGCTCTTTATAAGATAATGGCTAATTAATCGGTGACAGTTGGAAAAGTGTAAAAGATAAAAAATCCAATACAGTGCCGAGCTATCCAACTCTATTGGCTGGTTTCACACATGATTACAAATATCTAGTTGCCTCGATTTAGTCTCTTAAACCTCCTGTGTCTTTTAGAACCTAGCTGGTGTAACCTAGTAAAATTTTAAGAGTCCAATTGTGTTTAATTTACTTTATACTTTCTCAAGCTTAATGCTTCATTTGAATTCTCATGTAGCATAGTGCTTTTAAGTAAGGAGCCTCTTACTCCATACAGGATTTGTAGAGATTGCCGATCTCCGACAATTTACTAAATACTTGCTTGTATTTTTTCACTTCGTTTACTTGCTTCTTTTTCCTGTAGAAATAGTAGAATTGCTAAAAAATATATAGATTGTAAAACTTGGGTGCACAGATACTTAAGCTACTTTAATGTTTGATAAGCTTTAATTTAACCGTCTTTATTAGGATTTTATTAACCCCTCTCTATCCCATCTTTGAATCTACAGCATGCACTATTAATTTTTAATGGATGATTTAGGAATACAAAATAACGTGAACAAAATCTGCCAACAAAATTTGCCTTTAGAAAATTGTTTCCATCCAAAGTCTCTAAACCTGTGGATCTCTTCATGATAATTACGCATGCTCGTTCGCCCAGTGCCCAGTTGTTCGTGCTTGCGGCATTGTGCCCCAGACCGATTCGCACTAATTCCCAATTCCCTGTTGGTGCGTGTGTTCTGCAGCTCCAAATTAACTCTATAATTTTCCTCTATGCATCGATTGGTATCGGTATATTGTCAGGAAAAATGGGTATCTAACAATCCTCAAGTACGGAGGTCTCTACGTACGATTATCATCGGTATGTACGATCGTAGGGTACTAATTACTCGGTTGTCTGGAATAATCCTGTTTGGAGACTTGATTTTTCAAAACAATTGCTTATGTGAGCCCCGTTAGATACCAGCACAAACCACAAACCGCATGGATTCAATATCTGATAGCACAAGCAGATCAACGAACGCTCCATCGCTTAGCCAATCTCATTGACTTTACGCGGACGAAACAGTGAGTCAAACAGACATACTATTAAACGGATTTCGAAGACACAGCAAATCATTTATCAACAACAACAGCAACATTAAAACCTTTTAATCATAATACAATTAACATAGCATAAAAATAAAGTCTAATAGAAACCACATATCAACTTAAAAATAATAAATAATGGTTTTACATACACTCCTATTTAATAACAAAACTTTAAAAATATTTTAATATTTTTAATCTCTTTTTATTGTCTCCTCCTATATTAAATTTTATTTTTTTCTGTCTTCTCGTATTATTATCACGTCTTAGAATTCCACTATAGGTGTCTCTATAGATCTCTATTGAATATATATCCAACATCTCAATCAGAATTGAACAAACCTATCACATATAACATCGTTTTAAATCCGATCCATTCTTATATGGCCATAATCCAACACAATATATGTATCTATCTAACACTTAACTGTTAAATATATTAATATTTTATAGGCCAACATTATATACCATATAATATCATAGGTCTAATTGATATTCTATGAACTTACCTTTTAGCTTCTAAATACCTTTTTATTATAAAGAATGTCCAATGTTTTCATCATTTTATCCACTCTATTTTGATTTTGTGGCTAATATCTTCATCAATTTATCCATCTCTATGTAACATCAGTCCCAAATAGAGAAATGTATTCTTCTCGGGCACTACTTGCCTCTTTAAACTAACATTTTCTATCATTTCCTATCTCAACTATCTCAACTATAGTAGTACTGAAGTCACATCTCATATATTCAGTTTTAGTTCTACTAAGCCTAAAACCTTTTGACTGTAGAGTCTGCCGCCACAACTCCAACCTAATATTTACTCCCGCTCGATTTTTATCGATTAGCACTACATCATTAGTAAAAAACATACAACAAGTGATATCCCTTGTATGTCCATTGTGACCTCATCCACGACCATATAAAAAGATAAGGGCTCAAAGATGACTCTTAGACAACCCTATTTTAGTCAGAAGGTTATATGTATCTCTATCATTTATTTGAGCCATAGTCACAATTGTTGTACATATTCTTAATGAGAGCAAGAAACTTTGTTAAAATTTTATACTATCCAAAGCTTACCATATAACATTTCTTAGTATTTTATCACAAGCCTTCTTAAAGTCAATAAAAATCATGTGTAGGTCCTTCTTCTGTTCATAACATGTCTTATTAAGAAAATTGTTTTTGTAGTTGACCTTCTATGCATAAAACCAAATTGGTTCATGGAGATCCATATCATTCCTCTCAAATGATGCTCAATAACTCTCTCCCACAACTTCATAAATATAGCTCACCAACTTAATTCCTTGATATTTAGTACAATATTGTAGATTGGTACCAATATAGTTCTCTTCCACTCCTCAGTCATTTTGTTCAACAAAAAAATATGGTTAAATAGCTTGGTTAGCCATACTATAACTAAATCTCTGTGACATTTTTCACACTCTATTAGGATACCATTAGGGCCCATCATCTTACCCTCTTCATCCTTTTGAATGTTTCTCTAACCTAAGATTCTTGTATTCTTCGTACAAAGCGGCTATTGGTGTCATCAAAATAGTCATCCAACTAAAATTTTATGTTCTCATTGTTACCATTAAAAAATTAAAAAAAAACACTTACTATCTATATTTGATATCATTCTTCTTCACTAAGAGCTGCTCTCTCTCATTCTTAATGTACTTAACTTGGTTGAGGTTTCTTATTTTTCTCTCCCGATCACTAGCCATCCTATAGATGTTCTTCTCTCCTTACTTCATACTCAATTATCGATAGAGATCCTCATAAGCATGTCCCTTTCTCTCACTCACAGCTTTTTTTAGACATCTTCACTACCTTATACTTCTCTATGTTTTCTATGTTGTCCAAACTCCTGTCATGGTACAAGAGCATATAACATTATTTCTTTTGCTTAATAGACCTTTAGACTTTCTCGTTTCACCACCAAATATCTTTAGGTTCACATCTACTCCCTCTAGTCACTCCAAACACCTCTAAAGCCACCTTCCAAACACAGGTTGCCATCTTTTTCCATATGTTATTTGCGTCATCTTCTTCATTCCATGAGCTCTCTTTTATAACTCTTTCCTTGAAAACAACTGACATTTCTCTTTTTAATTTTTACTACTTTGTCCTTATAATCTTTGCTTGTTTATTCATATGGGCACGCACCTGAAATCAAAACTCGGATACCTTATAATCCAAACATGTTGAGAAACAACTCAATCTCCCGATATTACCTTATAATCCAAACATGTACGTTTGTATAGATAATGTCAATATAGCTAGAGTGTTGTTCACTACTAAAGATTACTAAATGTGATTGTCTCTTCCTAAAGAAAGTGTTTGCTAATAACATGTCAAAAGCTATAGTAAAGTCAAGGACCTCCTATCCCTCCTAATTCCTTCTATCATACCTAAAACTTCCATGTGTTTCCTTAAAACCTGAAGTTGTAGACCCAATATGATCATTAAGGGCCCCTCCTATTAAAAATTTCTCACCAATAGGTACACATCTAACCATGTCATCTTAGTCTTCATAAAACTATCTCTTAGCATTCTCATTATGGCCTACTTGGGGGGCATATGCACTAATTACGTTCAAGACCATATCACTAAAGATAAGCTTGACAAAGATGATCCTATCCTCATGCCTTCTCACTTCCACCACATCATTCTTGAGGCTATTATAAGTCAAAACTTTTACTCCATTTCTATTGAAAGTTATCTCTGAGTACCAAAGCTTAAAGCCAGTATTTTCTAACTTCTTCGCTTTGTGACCCTTCCATTTAGTCTCTTGAACGCATAAGATATTTGGACATCTTCTAATTGTTGTATGAACTAACTTTCATAAATTACCTATAAGGACCCTACATTCCAACCACCTAAATGGATCCTAGTTGGCTCGACTAGTTTCCTTAGCCTTTGTACTTGTCGAGTCAGATGTAAAGACCCTTGTTCACAAACAATGCGAAGTTGAATAATCATTTAAAGTCAATACCATGCTATTCCTAAGTTAGACCATATTAGAGACGCGAACCTAGACACAAACAATACCACAAAGAATCAATGCAAATACACAACTCTATAAAATATAGTACAAAATCAAGCAACAACAGAAAAGGTTCTCTTTTTTTCTTTTTTTCACTTTTGTTTTTTTATTTTTTGGCTCATTTTTTTCTCTTTTTGTGCGGCTTTTCTCTTCAATTTTTCAGCTTTCTGCCTTTTCTTTTTTATGGATTTTTTCAGTAGAAAGACTTCAACGTGACATAACAATGACTCAAATATAAAAATAAAAATCACTTGGACTCAAATACAAAAGTGGAAAACAAAATTTAGATCATTACAAAAATATAATGATTCCATTTTCTCTACCGGTTCTCAAATCCTACAGTGAAAATTTTCGATCAAGGTCTTTATCCAAACTCAGACATGGAAAATAACGTTGACCAGAGGACTCAACTTGTGGGAGAGGCACAACAACGAGAGGGTGGGGTCTCCCACTCAGCCTCGACGTTGAGCAATGAAGAGATGGACCCAGCTTGACCTTTTGACGTAATAGAGGGGACTCCGACTTGGCATGAGATGAAGTGGAGGGACATGGACATGGTCTTCACGTGGATGTGGAGTCGAAGAAATTAGTCAGGTAAGATCAAAACAAAATCAAGGCTTCCTTAAACATGGCCTCAAAAACACAAACCAATCCAAACTTCTCTCCTTCCCCAAACAGAAACCAATCTACTTGTACTTTTTTCCTCACATGCAAACAAGAAGCAATGCAAAGCACCAAACCCTAGATGCAACTCCAAAACCAACCGATAGAAACTTCTGAAAGCACAAAAAAGGAACACTCGTGGTGAGGCAATTCCATTTTTGAAGGTCGTGGCATCAACAAAGACTATGGTGATAACGATGGTGGTACTAGACATAGCAAGGACTCGAAACATTAAATGACTAGACAATAAGACTAGCAACTTGACACGAATGGAATAGAAAACACAAGAATGAAAAATCTAAAAACAACAATGCAGTGGATCAATTATGGATAGGTAATGGATGAAATATTTCTCGTTATGGGTATATAAAACTCACTGAGCAACGAAACTCTAATACCACTTGATATTCACATAACTCCACAACCACTTGATGTGAGGAGGGATAGCCTGATCTTTCGATGAGTTAAAAATAATTGTGATTTAAGAGAAATGTTAATGATCTGACTACAACACTATGAGATGTTATTGTGTTGCGTTTTAGTGATTCATACACCTCTTCATGGCTTGTTGATCTTGCCATTACAGATTAACCTTATACTTACAAGCAAATAAAAAAACAAGGTAGAACAAGATAAAAGCAATCTAAATTACATCTAAGAATTAAAGTTCACAATAAGTTGAAACACTCGATAAGGCAGGGTTTCAAAGACAAGTAACTAGGCGGTCTAACCGACAAACATAGATACAAGGTAAAGTCACAGTATGGCAAATCTTTAATCTAACAAAATCCAATAAACCCTAAAGGGATAGTAAGCTATTTAAGGATATGGGAGAATGACTAAGGAGGTCTTAGAATTGTGCTCCACCAAGTTAAGCCACACCAAATGTGGACCCTACTTGGGCTTAGATCCTAGATGAAGTTACTAGTCCAAAGATAGGTGGCGCAACAGCATGTTTCTTCAATTATAGATGATTGTGATGAAATTGTGAGATGAGACTGATATGTTGGAAAGAGGACTTCGAAAGTTTTCCATCATGTACATATGGGTCCAAAATAAAGCTCATGTGCAAATATGATGGCTGCATTAATTCAGCTCTATATCTGAAGACCAAATTGAATTCTAGAACTTGATCTCTATGTCTTCTTGGTGATATATGATGTGAGCAATGAATGTATTCACACGTGCTATGGTCACATCACTATGAAAGAAAGATTTCATAGTGGCATCTACTTTATTTGTGAAAGCAGCACAAAGTGATACATCTATGATACAAGCAACACGTTCTTCTTAGATAGCAGGGGATACATTATCGGACTTGGGAGTTACCTATCGGACTTAGGAATTATCTCTTTTATAACAATGATTCGAGGTTGTGGGATGTTTGTTTTAGAAACACCTTGGCGAGTCTTGGTGTAGCATGCAAGCATAGCCTTCTCCATGGCCTCCTTCTGCTCCTTGATCTCTTATCGCTTAGTCAAGTCCTTCATCAATAGTGATATGATGTTACTTTCATCAATTTCCTCATCCTTCATCCGGATGTTGATGAAGATTTTGTCAATAGAGTCACCAAAAATCTTATTAACACTTTTTTTTATCAAGTCGCCAACATGACAGAGATTCACTTAAAGGTTTGTGGTGTTATGGAGTTACCAAATATATTGATTTTAAGAAGCTACTGACCAAGATGAGTTTAGATATTAAAACCGGCTAGTGAAGCCAATTCTAATAGATTTGGGGTAAACACCCATCTTATTGGTGGAACAAAAGGTTTAAGGGGCAAGCTTACAAATCAATTCACACTCTCATAGCGAGTATAAACGGCTTATAACTCAAACCAATGAAGATGACTGTAGGGATAAAACTAGAGTAAAAAGTAGATGTAGAGTTAAAAGAATGATTTGATGGCTAATTGTATTGATTGTTGGCCTTGTTGCCCATTGAAATCGCTACACTGTTATAAAGGGACTGTACATGTGTTTCCAATGTCTTTCCATGTTCCAGTAAGGTTAAAGGTCAGTTAGAACTCAAGAACCCATGCATAACAAGAAAACATAAAAAGGTCAATTAGACCATTGGTATGCTACAGTCAGAACGCCCCGGCCTCCTATGCGTAGGCAGACTGGCCTTCTGCGGCCATATGTCATAATTTTGCCTTAGTGCCAAAATTAGGCAACATAAACTAATCTCAAACAGCTCAAACCATTAACGATAAAGGGTGGAATGTGCATACATTTTTGTCAACTAATATATACATATCATGTTAAGTAGCAAGTATTTGACCACTAATAATAATTGATTAAATAAAACATTATTCTGGTCGGCCATGCTTTCAAATATATATGTAGTGGCTATCTTTTGCTCAAAAGTAGCAATTATAGCTATTTTTTTTGGTTTTTGTATAAATATGATGTAATGAGGACATCAACACTATCGATACATCCACTCATGGTCCAATTACCCACGCTCGTGCACGTTAACTTAACTATCAGGTGAGTTCATTCTTGAGTTTACGTTTTTCCTCTTTATACCCTAGAGATGTGTGCACTCTTGGTTTACTCAGGAATGATGGAGAGGATCCAATGGGGAGATGATTAGCACAGGGTGGATTCGGACTACATGATAGTACCAAATTCTGACGACCGCCACGACTTTATGCGAACTTCGATTTGAGCTTGTAAGTACTTATTGGAAGGGTTATCAAGTCTACATTCAAATGGATCCAGCCTCATGTCAATATTTATTCTGGAACGGCCGTAATTGTTATTTTTCTACCGAGTGTTGTTTTGTCCACGGTGCTGCGTCACCTCTTTTGGGCCTAATGGGCCGTGTATCAAGTTAGACCCATTAGGGGTGCGTCTTAGGGTTGAGCACGATCCCAGCACCCCTGTGGTTGTCTTCCCTCTTCTTAAACCTTCAGTCGCCACCAAGAACAGTGGGTTTTGTTGATTAGAGTTAGCGTCTTGCTAATTGCACACAGCGCGTGTGTTGGCTAGACCACCCGTCTGTTTGTCTCCGGAACCCTGCCGTATTGTGAATTCAGAGTGAATCTTTTATCTCAATATCTAGTAATTTCAGTGCTTATTTTACTTGTTCTTCGAAATTAGGCATATAATATACCCACGGACATCTACATAAAAAATTGCATCCGTTTCTCCCCCATTTCACTGGGTTTGGCAAATTTAAAATCACCAAATTCCGCTTGCAAAATTCTGTTTTCATGACGAGAAGCTTCGGGACCCCTTTGGATAGAACTTTGAAAAATTCCACATGCCTTGTATTTTGTCTGTTTGAGCTAAGAATATTTGTGGTTGGTTCTAGTGTGCTCCTGGTTGTGAAAAAAATAAAAAAAAGTCGCATCTATCTCCTCAGCACTAGAGAGAGAAAAACAAAAAAAAGAGACCGACTTGTGAGAACCTTCCTTCCATCTAGTCCCTGTAGTCTCCACCTTCTTATTATCATGTATGTTTGGGTTTATGTCTTGTGGCGTCCTTTGTGGTTAGGCTCATGTCTCTATTTCGTCTAAGCTAGGACCAGCACGGTACCGACCTTAAATGATTACTCAACTTGCTTTGACTAACGTGGTTTCTAGTACTTCCTTGTGCATTACTTTTAGCCCTCCTATAGCTCCATACATATGACTACAGCTTGATAGGCCTTGTTGCTACGGCACCGATACACCACGTTCCACGGTTGCAGACTTGTCGGTTGTCATCACCCCTTCTGTGAGCATGGTAAGAACTGGTAAGAGCTTGTGAGATAAGTTGAGAGTGAGCGCCTTTCAGTTGCCACACCCTAATAGTTGTAGGGATTAATTCTTGTCAACTGTTTTCGTTGTTGTTTTGTTATATTAACCATGGCAGGCTCGGAGGAAGAAGATGATGCATCCCATTCTCCACGCACCAAGCTCATCATACAACATTTTGCAAGGCAAGTAAAGCGGCACACAGAAGGACTTGATGCAGATTTGCAGGTGACGAATGACAAGATTGGGCAACTGGAGACCACACAGATCGATGCCATAACCAATCTTATAGGGTTGGAGGCATCGGTTGCGTGTATTGACACCCGTCTTGCTACACTTGTGAGGCATTTTGATGACCACAATGCTAGGGGCCGTGATCGGCATAATGAAGACGACAGTGATGGTGAGGACAACTTCAATGATGACTATACCGCTGACGCTGAACAGGATGACCACAACGCTCGTGTTCGTCGTCAGCTACGTAACAACCATAGAGGCTTGGGAGGACACCGCCAACGAGAGGTACACAATAATGAAGATGCTTTTACTAAAATCAAATTTAAGATACCCTCTTTTGATGGAAAATATGACCCTGATGCATACATTACATGGGAGATTGCTGTTGATCAAAAATTTGCATATCATGAATTCCCTGAGAACACAAGAGTTAGAGCTGCTACTAGTGAGTTCACTGATTTTGCCTCTCTGTGGTGGATAGAACATGGCAAGAAAAATCCTAATAACATGCCATAGACTTGGGATGCCTTAAAATGGGTCATGCGAGCTAGATTTGTTCCTTCTTACTATGCACATGATTTGTTAAATAAGTTACAACAATTGAGACAGGGTGCTAAAAGTGTAGAGGAATATTATCAGAAATTACAAATGGGCTTGCTTCGCTGTAATTTAGAAGAGTCTGAGGATGCTGCTATGGCTAGATTTTTGGGTAGTCTAAACCGTGAGATTTATGACATTGTGGACTACAAATATTACACTAATATGACTCGATTGTTTCATCTTGCTTGCAAAGCTGAAAGGGAAGTGTAGGGATGACGTGCTAGTGCCAAGACTAATTTTTCTATAGGAAAATCGATATCATGGCTGCCCCGCACGATTTCTACTCCTTCACCATCTTTCACACCCCGGCGGTCGGCACCTTCTCCATCCAGCGACAAGCCACGTATTCTAACTGCTAGTGCAGCGACTAAGACAGCCTAGCCAGCCGCAAGTGATTCTTCTATTGTATCCAGTGGTAGAACAAGAGATGTTTAATGTCACTATTGCAAGGGCTATGGGCATGTCCAGCGTGACTGTCCTAGCAAGCGTGTTTTGGTAGTCACAAAAAAATTGGGATGCCCAAAACCACCCTCCCATGAAACTAAAAGTAGGGGAACCCAATCCACTCCCAAGAGTATGGATCAGCCCGTGATGTCGCTCCCTTCATCTTCTTTGATCCTTGGCACCATCAATCTGCTGCACTCTTTGGCTCTGGCTTTGGCCCCGCCGCTCCATGCCTCATCTCTAGCCACTGGTGCTACTACACCACAACCTACCTAATCTAGCTGAAGGCGCCTCTCCCATCCTCATCTCTAGCCACATGCCAATGGGCCAGATTTGGTCAAAGGCATCGCTCCCGTCCATCCTTGTGCGTCTCCTATCTTCCCCTCCACTTGGTGGCTTTGCTCCGCTCTGCTTGTCCAATGTGAGCTGTCCACCATTCCTGATGCCTTTGCTAGCTAGAGGCGGCGGCCGTGGCCCAAATCGGCCAATTCCTTCAATCTAAGAGCATCACTAACAAACTCTTAATATGGCTTCTAATCCTAAAATTTTGGGTTTTTGGTAAAAAAACTGGTTCCAATAGTATTCCTAAATATCAAAGAATTGGAGCCCCCTTCTCTATTCTTTTTACTCTTCACTTATGGAGAAGAGGCTATACTCCCAATCCATTGTACGGGAGATAGAGAGAATGAAGAGTGGAGGTCAATCGCCATGTGGGACACAAACAGATTGACATGTGGAGGTGGGAATGAGTGATTTTTATTTATGTTTTTATTAGGTGTTTAGGGTAAATCCACGTTTTCTTATTAGAAGATAATTTTTGTTATGTATTGGAAAGAGGAACTTATCCCACATCTAAAATTTTGGTGGGAAATCCCCAAAAGAGAATTTTAGAAATAGATTTTTAGGTAACTGTTGGTGATAGTCTAAGATTAATATTTACAATAAAAGGAATACGACGCAGGGAATTTATTGATGTGTAGAGAGATACTGGGATAGACTTTTGTATTGGGATAATCCAAAATATAAATATAGTGAGGGTGCTTGGGGAGCTCTTACAGTGCCCTAAGAGAAGAAATGGGCAACTAGCGCTACTGTTCAAGCTAACTACGTGCCAACCATGCATGCATTTCGATTGGCTGCCAGTTCCAAATTGATCATGAATACTAGATCACTTGCTTAGTTACCTCATTTCTTAAGTTACGTGATACACTCCATCACATTTGTACTACTAAAAACCACAATCGTCCGTCCTCCGCTCTTCTTCACATTGCACATAGCACTCACTACCCAAAAAAAGCCAAAAAAAACAAATGATTCATTAAAATAATCTTCTATGAGCCTATGTTATATGGGCTCATCGTAAATTTATGAAAATATTACTAAGTACTAAGTTAAGCTTGGAGTTTACTTCCAAGAACCTGCTTTCCTGGCTACTTAAAAAGAGATGATAATATGATACCATTCAAGTCTCCTTTTGGTCACACAGTGATTCCTAGATGGCCTACACTGAGTGACAAGAATTCAGATCCCATTTCTTGGATTGGATTTATCCCAGGTCCTGATAGAGGTTAAGAGCAGACAAACACTTTGACAACAAAAGCCTATAATCAAATGTGGGGGGGGCGGGGGGGGGGGGGGGGGTGGATGTGGGGGTGGGGGGGTGAGGGAAATGAGGATAAGGAGGAGTATGAAAAGGATAGCCTAAGATAATCCATTCGCCATTGATGCTGCAAACGGAGGACTAGAAACTGCCAATGATCCTCCCACCATGTCCATCAGGGCAATGATCCAGGGAAGATAGGTCAGGTGCAGTGAGCCCTGCAGGTCCGAGAGCCAAGGAGGGGACCCATCGATTTTCCTGCGTGCACAACAGAGAAACGAGGCAGCGCCGGTGCCTCTCACGTCATGGAGGAGGAGGTCGGTGGCGTGGTTAGCCGAGCGACGACGAGGAAGACGGCACGAGGCTGCGTGCACGACCGAGGAACGAAGCAGGGCCGTCGCTCTCTCGTGCCGATGGAGGAGGAAGGCCAACACCATCGCCCATCACGTGACGGGGAGGACAGCGGCGCAAGGGGCTGCGCTGGAGAAAAAAATTTGTCTCGCTGGAGAAACTTCTGTTCCCCGTGGGTTAGGATGGATTGGAAGGAGAATTTTCCCCACTCTCGTCCAGCGGAATGCGCATACGGTCCACGAGGGGAAATTGAGCCCAGTCAAGATGACACGTGGATTTCAGCCTAGTTCTATCCTAACCTGGCCTAATAGAACAAAGCCTAAGGCCGAAAGTTTCCTCCTCAAGTGTCTAGCAGTTACCGCCTGTACATTTTGATCGATCCCGTCGATCTGTTGATGATCGGGCTGGTAATTCCAAGGACCACACTTGCACGTGTCTCCGTCTTCGATCCACATGTAGCAAGTATATAATGTAAATGGTGTGTGTGAATGGGCCAACAACCGATCAGTATATATAAGGAAAACGTCAAAGTGTAAACCACAGCTTAGGTAGAAAATTGAGAACTTACATAAAAGTTCTCAAATATCTCACCTATAGAAGTTGTTATTATATATAGATGACCATCCAAAATTCATACAACTTCCATTGTAAGATATATATAGAATTAACAAAATGGTGAATAAAAATATCTATATATTTTTTATTTTCTCTGTTATTAATTTCATATCTTACCAATGAAGTTGATTTTTCTGTTAAAATTTTGTTTGAACTTTTACGAAGTGGTTTGAATACCTATATACATATGTACTTGAAGATATGCGAATGATGGGATTTCCTATGTGATAAAATATGAAATTAAATATTTATGTTTTTCTAAACAAAAATATTTAAGTTTCACTGGTCAATGACTCCTGTCATTATATATATAGGTAGCAGTTTGTTATTTGCGTCTACTCTAAAACCTACTACGCCACAAGTTTTTGGATATGGTTCTGGCTACAGTACTACACGGTAAATGCGAATATGCAGCACTCGATAGATTTGTCTTTTATGGCTAATCTCATCTCTTCTCCTTTTAACGTACAATGCGCTTATAGCTAGCGAAGTATCGATTCCTCGTCCAAGATTTGATTTGGTTCGATCTTTAGAAAAACTTGAGCATATTGCCTTTATATCACGTAAAAGATGATTTAACGAATTGGAATAAGTTAAGCACATAAAGGACAGAATATGTATACTGTGTTTTCTAGAAGCTATATAGGGAGAGAGAGCGAAAAAATAGGGAGAGAGAGAGCATCCCGTTGAATCCATATGTTTCGTTGATGTTAATTACGATTGTTTGACACTGTAAACTCTAATTAACGCTTTTAGCCGTCAGTTTTAGATTGTTTGTATGAACTGATTAGCTTGTGTACGCTCTTTCGCTCCACACGACATATCTACGGTACATGACGTTACATCTTGGGTATACACGCTTTGCTAAATGCTACCATGTGTGCATTTACTACCGCTAAGATTAAATTATAGAAAATTATAAGCATCCAAGCTAAGTGTAAGACTTGAATACTGGTTATCCTAACCAAATAAAATATGGTAATCTGGTTTAATCCAATCACTTAAGATTATTTTCATTTTGACAATTTTGGTTTTTGGTAAACGTTGCAAACGGAAATTCTGATATCGATCGGGCTGGAGACTAATCCAAAACCTGGACTCGTTGTGTGCACAAGTGTTTAAAGCACGTTACTTTCCTATCTCCTTCATGCCAAAGGAAAATCAGGAATGTCATATGCATGGCGTAGTACTTTAAAATGTGTGAGTTTACTGAAGGAGGGAGTGATTTGGAGGGTTGGGAATGGCGCAACAATATAAGAATTTGGGAGGACCCATGGTTCCCAAGGGTGTTACGGAAGCTTATTTCCAACTGTGGACGATCCCCACTCCAAATGGTTGTAGAGCTAATTAGTCCACTAGATAGACAATAGAATGTGGAGCTAATTAAACAAACATTCCATGATGACATTCGCGAGATCCTTATAATCCCAATAGGCGAGGGTACGGAGGGGTTATCGTAAGATCGACTATTGTACACACTAGGCATGAATGATGATAAAAGTTAAATATAAAATTTAACAAATCTTTCTAATCATAAAATCTGAAATACCATATTTTTATAATAGCACCGTCACTAAGTAGTCGTAGATTTGTATCTCCAATTTTGTTGAATCTTGATATATTAATGAAATAAAATTAATGATGAAAGGTTCATGGATATTAATTAAACTATGCAAGATCTAAAAATAATTAAGCAACCAAACATAAACTTTAATAACACTAGAAAAATACATAGGTAAATTTAAAATAAAAAAAAACTAACCCAAAAATCAGAGAAAAAAAATCAATCGATCCCTAATCATGCGCAAAAGTTAACACGAAGATAGATTAACTACCACATTAATCTACTAAAAATTTCACCTTTATTATTATCAAGATTGTGATTATAAGATGCTTGTCCAAATCACCCAAAATATTTCTCCACGAAATTTCTAAAACACTATATTATAACTCTAATCTATTATCTAATTTATTCACCTCTTAAAATCTTCTTAAAAAAATAAAAATGTTTTTTCCCATTTCGTTTTGGGCTGTGCAACCAGGCTTCATTAGCACCACCGGACTAGCTCGCTTCACTTTCCGTTTGCTTCGCTATCCCACTACATTATGGTCTGCTCACACTCATCAATCCACCGTGCCATCAGCCTGCTCATGCTCGCTAGTCTGCTATAACATCTCTAGCCCACACCATCGGCTTGCACCACTCATACCAACCCACGCATTAGCCCCTGCTACACTAATCTATAATAATAAAAAATATTTTTTAATATAGATTCTCACAAACACAACATTTATCACACTTTGTCATAATAATTTTAATATAAATTAATTATACAATACTAATTTTAACATAAATAAATTTTATTAATTTTAATATAGATTAATTTTTTATCACATTTGATTTTTACAGTTATTCTGTCAGCTTACAAAGTGGCAATTGCTTCTAGGGCAAAAAAAGAAGGCGACAAAAGCTAACCATAGGTTTTTTCCATGGAAAAAGATATGGAATACAAATGTTCCAAATAAGATTATTTTCTTCACTGGCGAATGGCTCGTCATAGTCTCTCCGTCAGGCTGAATATACCGTCGAGGCATTGATCTTGACACTTTGTGCTCTGTGTGTCACCGGTTGAACGAAGATGGAGGGCATGCATTTTTGAAATGCAATAGAGTAAGATCAGCGTGGATGCTGGCTAGAATGGAGGAAGAAGGGATGAAGCTGGAATCAAGAACATCTGCAAAAGAAAATCTTCGGCTAATCTGGGGCATGCAAGTCGATATGAAACAAGTGCACTGCTTTGTTCTTCTATGGGTGTTGAGGTCTGACCGGAATAAGGAAAAATGAAAATGACGGAGTTCATAAAGCAGAGGAGATGTAGCACTACTGAATAAAAACACGTTAGAGTTTGCTGCATGTTTTGCACGATCAATGAGGCCTCCGGTGCAGAGACAGACGAAATGGGAAGCATCAGAGGGCGACTAGATGAAGACAAATTCTGATGCTGATTTCTCTTCGACGTTAGGCGATGGTGGTTGGGTCTTTATTGGTTTGTGTTCGGCGACGTTAGGCAGGAAAGCTAGCTAATTTGAGACAATGCTCTGCAAGCAGAGACATTGGCCTTCCTGGAAGCAATTAGAGGAGCAAATCACCTAGTAGCACAAAAGATTGTGTTCGAGACTCACGCAACGAACCTACCAACAAGACTACAAGGTCCTGACTATGATTTACCTGACATTGGGGTGATTATTATTGAGGCAAAGAGTCTATTGTGTACTAGTTATTCTATTGTTGTTATTAGATGTTGCCCTCGCACTTCTAATATTGCAGCCCACAAACTTGCAAAATTTGGTGCTGCTTCGGGTCATCATCTGTACTTTTGGTGACAGATGCTCCTGAGTTTGTAAACGTTCTGGTAGCAAGAGATTATGCTGTGTACACTGTTAATGGAATGCTATATACCAATAAAAAAGAACTCGATTCATTTTTCAGACATATTTATACATACACCTTTGCTATTCCTTAGGCAAACAAAAACCAAAAATTTACAAAATAATCTACTCAAGATATGTTGAGATGTTCGTTAAAATAGACATTATCATTATTAATTAATGAGCATATGACTTATTCTCTTAATGCCAAATATTTATATTTCTAAATGACTTCTGATTATATATCATATAAAGTCAAATATAATTATAAAATTAACATATTTATTAATAAATGATCACATCTCATGGATTATGGTATAGCCATATCAAATTGATAATATAAATATATACTAGTGAATAGACTTGCTATAAAATACTTTACATGTATAGAATACTTAGACTAGTTTATTTTAAGACTATCAAATAATATCAAATAATACTCAGATAATTATAAAAGTCTTCAAGTGCTATGAAATAAATAGTAAGATGTGAGTGATTAAGATAGAATTTACCCCTCTGTTCACGCCGGATCCCGACGCAAGCACACTGACACCTGAAAGGTCTGCATAGCTCCAATGCAGGTTGGTCGGCTTCTCTCCGTGGCTCAAGGTGCGCGCACTGGGGGCCGTGGAGTTCAGTCGGGTCTAGCACGACGGTGCCGGTGTGGGCGTACCAGTCAATTTGACCCTACAATTGATAAGGAGATGAGCCAAACGAGTCAGTCGGAGGACAGGCCGATATGAGCGCTCGCTATCGGCTGGCTACCGATAGGATCGGGTTAGTCATCGGCCGCGTCCGAATGGCTCTTGCTATCGGCTGATATCCGATAGGGGACAGAGCGCCCTTCCATCGGCTGGGGTAGCCGATGAGGGCATGGATAGGTGTCGACAAGGGATATGATGACTCTAGGCGTATCGAAAGCAAGGCACTGATCCATCGGCCGTAGAGCCGATGGAGGCATAGGATGGAGAAAGCAGCACGAGACCCATCGCCTGCCGTGATGATGCCGCTGGCACCGAATCTCAAAGATTTGATCTAACTGAGACAGTACGAGAACATGGCCAAAGGCGACGGGACGGTGGACGCCGGATCGGACGTGCTGAAGCAAGGGCGAAGCGAACCTATCAGCTAACTAAGCCGATGAGAGGACGTCTCTCTAAAGACAGGCTCGCATCGGCTGGAAGGCCGACGTGCTTGGCGTGGCGTTCAAGGGAAAGTCTCTAAAGACCTAGCCCATATCGGCCGAGGAGCCGATACGTAGGGCGTGATGCTCTACGTACAGATAACTCATCGGCTAGCACTCCGATGAAATGCCATACAGAGACCTATATGCGTAAATCTCATTCTACCGTCGGCTGCCTCATAGGTCGAACCTAACCGATACAACACGAGACCGATGATGGCGGAGAGAGCTTGATAGACCGATAGATACTGTATGGACGTGCTGCGATACATCCTATCGGCCTAAAAGGTCGAACCTAACCGATGCAGTTTAGACAGAACGAGATATATCGAGATAGTGGCGGGACTTACCTCTTCACCGGAGATCGGACCTAACCGATGCAGCCCAGCGTCGAGAGCCAGACCCCACTGGTAGTAACCTAGATAAACTAGGGTGGCGATGCACCGAGGTTGTATGGATCGAAGGACTGATTCTTTTACATGGGTCTGTATTTATACCCTAGGTTTACAGAGTCCGACACGTTTTCAGCAATTATGGGACGTTATCTCTTTACATAGATAAAAGAAAATATCTCTAAGGTAATTACTTAAACTAACTAAACCTTCCTAATTAGATAAGCTACGATTTACAAAAGATAAAATACCTTGCCATGGGTGCCACGGCTCCTCCGCAAACTAGGTCTTATCTGGATAGTTTTCTATTTCAGGACTGAGTATTCCATTGCTTTAATCCGATCGGCTTCTTCCCTATAGTGATCGGACACCTCTTCAGCCGATCGGCTTTTTTCAATCCATCATCGGGCTATCCAAATTTTGATGCTAACACCCTCTTGTGAGAAATATTTTTGGGCCCCTTGATATAATGTATTATGTAAGTGCATGGTCATGCTAAGGTGATTGAGGAGTCAATCACGAGTTTATAATCCATTATTAGATCGAGAGAGTGATTGAGCTATTAAGAGGATGATGCAACTCTTGCCTTGAGCTCGATTGATATCGTTAGGTAAAGAGATTCATATATGAGAATATTATAGGTTTAGCCAATATGATTTTTACGTATACTTTGAGGGTTCATGTGAAGGATTGATGATAGCATGGGTTGATGAGATCAATCGGCAAGTAGGGATTAGATAAGGCATGGATCATAGCACTACTAACGTCCTTGAGAGTATCTTGGGCCAGCATAAGGTTGTTATGCCGAATACTAGTAAATTATGGATCTATAGCCTAGGCTCATTGGAACTAGTAACGTTCTTAAAAGTGTCTTGAACCAGTATAAAGTTGTTTTGTCGAAAACTAGTAGGTTATAGATCGGATCAATGAAACTATTAGTATCGTTGAGATTATCTCGAATTAGCATAAGATTGTTATGCTGAATAGTAGTAGATTGTGGATCTGATTATTTTTCCGTAGCGAATTCACATATTGGATATATGAATTTCCTAGGGTGATTAGGGCCCTACCCTAAACCCCGCAAGACCGCTATACATAACCCCTTACATAGTGTCTGAGGTTTACATCATTAGATAGAATATAATTTTACATCTAACTTATTTTTTAGAGAATGATGTGAAAAGTATGGCCTATAGCTTATTTGAAATGTATGAGATGTATGTGATGCATGTAACATTCATAATGGGCTACGTGCCATAATTATTTCAGCTACAATTAGTTGTCTCCATTGTATTTAACAACCTGTGTGTCCATAGTTTTTGAATCTATCTTCGTAATTTTCAATTTCTAGATATTATAGTTAGTAGCCTACACTAGAAGTTACAAGTTTTGAAGCATGGTGATAGTTCGCGTCGGAACATAGTGCGAGCACGCCGATACCTAGGAGGTTTGCTTAGCTCTAGTGCAGGCCGGTCAGCTTCTCTCCATGGCTTGAGGTACACGCGCCGAGGGCCATGGATTCACGTCGGCTCTAGCGCGATGGTGTGGGTGCGGGCGTACTAGTCAATTTGACCCTGCAATTGACAAGGAGGTGAGGCAAACAGGCCAGTCGAATGACGGGCCAATACAAGCTCTAGCTCAACTAGTTGCTGATAGGATTGAGTTAGTCATCGGTCGCGTTCGGATGGCTCCTGCTATCGGCTGGTCACCAATAGGAATTAGGGCGCTCTTCCATCGGCTGGGGATCCGATCTAGGTGTATGTGGGTGAAGGATATGATGGCTCCGGATGTAGCGAACGTGAGGCCCTGATCTATCGGCCGTAGAGCCGATGGAGACACAGGAGTATACTTAGAGAATAGCAAGGTGTTCGGGATCCCTCGACGGAAGCTATGGCGGTCGTTCATCGGCTGGAAAGCCGATGAAGGCATATGCGACCTGGCAAGGATTCGCATAAATGGGACTGGCGGCAAATCTGATGCCGCTCTGGAGATGGCAGCACGAAACCCGTCGCCCGCCGTGATGACGTCGCTGGCACCGAATCTCAAAGATCGGATCTAATCGAGATAGTAAAAGAATGAGGTCAATGGAGAAAGGACGGTGGACGCCAGATCAGTTGTGCTAAAGTAAGGGCGAAGCAAACCCATCGGCTAGCTGAGCCGATGAGAGGACGTCTCTATAAAGACAGACGCGCATCAGCTGGAAAGCCAATGCGCTTGGTGTGGCGCTCAAAGGAAAGTCTCTGAAGACTTGTGTGTATTGGCCGAGGAGCCAATACGGTAGACATGTTGCTCAACATATAGATAACTCATCAGCTAACACTCCGATAAAATACCGTACAGAGATCTATAGGCCTAAAGCTCATTCTACCATCGATAGCCCTGTAGGTCAAACCTAACCGATGTAGCACGAGACCGATGACGACAGAGGGAGCTTGATAGACCGATAGATACTACATGGACGTGATGCGATACATCCTATCGGCCTAAGAGGTCAAATCTAACCGAGCAGCATTAGACAGAGCGAGACATATGGAGATGGTGGCCGGACATACCCTTCGCCGTAGATCGGACGCAACTGATGCAACCCTACGTCGAGAGCCATACCCCGCCGAAAAAAACTTAGATGAACTAAGGTGGCGATGCGCTAAGGTTGTATTGATCTGAGGATTGATCATTACATATTTTTAGGGGGTCTATATTTATACCCTAGGTTTACAGAGTCGGACGCGTTTACAACAATCATCGGACGTTATTTCCTAACAAAAATAAAGAAAAATATCTCTAAGGAAGTTAACTAACTAACTAAATCCTCCTATCCATATAAGATAGGATAGACTACTCTGCTGTGAACCACGGCTCCTCCTCAAACTCAGTCTCATTCGGATAATCTTCTATTCTGGGACCAAGTCTTTCCTTGCCTCAATCCGATCGGCTTCTTCCTTGTAGCAATCGAACACTTCTGCACTTCAGCCGATCGTCTTTCTAATCTATCGCTGGGCTTTGCAAATTTTGGCGTTAACAGTGACCCAAAGGAAAGATGTGAAGGATGATGATCATCTATATGGGATAGAGATCACCATTCTTTTGGGCCATACTATTTCACAATTGAATATGTTCATTTGTGATATTTTCTATCTTATTTTTATGTAATGATATTTGTAAATTATTGCTATGGTAGGATAGAGTCCCTCATAATAAAAAATAGGTGTTTATGTCCTTCCATATGTTGCACCTAAAGAGAATGATCACCTTATAGTAGGCCACCAAAGTAGAGTACAGTTGGTTATCATCCGTACTTGTGGTAGCTGTCAAACATCTACATGTGATAGCATTTGGTTTTAACAAGGTTACTAAAATAGTTTTGGACCTTAGAGCATAGGTTTGGTCTGGGGCATATTAATGCCACCCAACAAACAAGAATCATATAGAGATGTGATTAGAAAAGTGTTGCTTATCCATACCACTAGTTTTCAAGCCGTAATGTCAAAGCTTGTAGGAATAAGTAAGATGAGGATCTTGACCCACTATATCACTTAGAGTGAGTGTTGTTGCAAAACACATAGTGGTAGTCTTTTGTTAAATAGTTTAATGAAAGATGTACATAAACGTAGTGCTAAACTTTGCATATTTTTATGTTGTAGATCATGTCAACTAACAATGTAGCCAATTCTTATAATTTGCGATCTATTCTTGAGAAAGAAAAGCTAGATGGAATAAATTTAATGGATTGTTATCACAACTTAAGAATTGTTCTCAAGCAAGAGCACATGGAGTATGTTCTTGAGACTCCATTTCCCAGTAACTTGCCTGATAATGCTACTACGACTGCACAGACTACACAGAGAACTCATGAGAAACATACAAATGATTCCCTTGATGTGAGCTGTCTTATGCTTGCTACAATGTCCTCTGAGCTTTGGAAGCAATATGAGAACACAAATATCTGTAATATAATTATGGGGTTATGTGGTATATTTGAGAACCAAGCATGGGCTGAGAGGTTCAACAGTTCAAACTCCTTGTTTGCGTGGACGCTTGAAGAAGGGAATTCCGTCAGCCCTCATGTGATTATGATGATTTGCTATATTGAGTCTAGAAAAACTTGGTTTTTTTCTAGCTAAGAGTTGGCTACTAGTCTGATTCTCCATTCGCTCCCTTTGAGCTTTGAGCCATTTATATTTAACTATCACGTGAACAATATGGATAGAATCTTGACTAAGTTGTATGGGATGCTAAAATCTACCGAGAACAACATAAAGAAAAACACCAATCATATGATGATGATGCAAAATGGCAAGGGCAAGCCCAATATCAAGAAAATCATAGTCAAGAGAAAGCTGACTCCCGATCAGATCACGAGCAACTCCTAGGTTGCTAAGCAAGATAAGAAGACACTACTCCTAATACAGCTTGCTTTAACAACAAGAAATCAAAATACTAGAAGAGGAACTGTCCAAAGTACATGGAGGATCTTAAGAAGAAGGGAAGTACGACTTCTGCTTCAGGTGTAAATGTTATAGAGATCAATCTTGCTAGTTCATCTATTAATTTTTGGGTATTTGATACTAGATTAGTTGATCACATATGCAAATCGTTGCAAGGGCTAATTAGAAGTAAAAGTTTGAGAAGAAGCAAAATGGATCTTCCCATCTACAATGGAGCAAACGTTGCTATGGGGGTTGTTAGCACCATGTCAATATCTTTACCTTTAGGATTAGTTTTGAAATTAAGTAACTATTGTTGTATTCCATCTTTATGTAGGAACGTTATTTCTGCTTCTTGTTTGTAAGAAAAAGGTTATGACTTTAGATCTGTGGACAATGGTTGTTTTCTTTATTTTAAAGATATGTTCTATTGTCATACTCTATTGGTGAATGGGTTATACGTTCTAAATCTTGAAGTGACACCGGTCTATAATATTAATACAAAGAGGCAACGTCCTAATGATTTAAATCCCACATTCATACGGCATTGTTGTTTGGGCTACATAAATGAGAAATGCATGGAGAGGCTCTATAGAGATGATCTTCTATACTCATTTGATTTTAAATCATTTTAGACATGCAAATCTTGTTTACTTGGCAAGATGACAAGGACACCTTTCACTAGTCTAGGTGAAGGAGCAAATGAATTATTGGCACTCATGCGTACTGATGTGTGTGAACCAATGAGCTCTATAGCCAGAAGTTGTTTTCAATACTTCATAACTTTTACTGATGACTTTAGTAGATATTGTATATCTACCTAACGAAACATAAGTCTGAATCCTTTGAAAAGTTCTAGTAATTCCAAAATAAAATACAAAATCATTTACAAAAATCAATCAAGTTTGTACGAACCGATCGTGGAGGCGAGTATATGAGCTACGAGTTTGGCAATCATCTAAATGATTATAGAATTGTTCCAAAGTTGACTCCATCAGGTAGACCACAATCGAATGGGGTATATGAATGGAGAAATCACATCTTATTAGATATGTGTTAACACCAAAATTTGGAAAGCCAGCGATAGATTGAAAAGACGATCGGCTTAACTGAAGAAGTATCTGATCGCTACAGGGAAGAAGCCGATCGGATGGAAGCAAGGAAAGATCCGGTCCTAGAATAGGAGACTTTCTAGATAAGACCGACTTTGAGCAGGAACCGTGGTTCACGGTAGGGTATTCTATCGTATCTTATATGGATAGGAAGATTTAGTTAGTTTGGTTAACTTCCTTAAAGATATTTTCCTTTATCTTTGTTAGAAAATAATGTCTGCTGGTTGCTGTAAATACGTCAGACTATGTAAACCCAGGGTATAAATATAGACCCCCTGAAAACATATAACACATCCTTCGATCAATACAACTTCGGAGTATTGCCACCCTAGTCTATCTAGGTTTTTACCAGCGGGGTCTAGCTCTCGACGCGGAGCTGCATCGGTTAGGTCTGATCTCCGATGAAGGGGTAAGTCCCGCCACTATCTCGATATGTCTCGTTCTCGATATTTCACTCACAAGAGGGTGTTAACGCCAAAATTTGGACAACCCGATGATGGATTGGAAAAAGTCGATCGGCTGAAGAGGTGTCCGATCGCTATAGGGAAAAAGCCAATCGGATTAAAGCAATGGAAAACTCAGTTATAAAATAGAAGACTATCCAAATAAGACCGAGTTTTCAAAGGAGCCGTGGAACCCACGGTAGGGTATTTTATCTTTTGTAAATCGTAGCTTATCTAATTAGAAAGGTTTAGTTAGTTTAGGTAACTACCATAGAGATATTTTCTTTTATCTATGTAAAGAGATAACGTCCGATAGTTGCTGAAAACGCGTCGGACTCTGTAAACCCAGGGTATAAATATAGACCCTTGGAGACATGTAAAAGGATCAATCCTTCGATCAATACAACCTCGGTGCATCGCCACCCTAGTTTATCTAGGTTTCTACCAGCGGGGTCTGGCTCTCAACGCGGAGCTGCATCGGTTAGGTCCGATCTCCGGCGAAGGGGTAAGTCCCGCCACTATCTCGATATGTCTCATTTTATCTACGGCTGCATCACTTAGGTTCAACCTCTTAGGTCGATAGGATATATCGCATCATGTCCGTGTAGAATCTATCGGTCTATCAAGCTCTCTCCACCATCGTCGGTCTCGTGCTGCATCGGTTAGGTTTGACTTACGATGCAGTTGATGGTATAATGAGCTTTAGGCCTATAGGTCTCTGTACGACATTTCATCGGAATGCTAGCCGATGAGTTATCTATACGTGAAGCGTCACGCCCAGCGTATCAGCTCTTGGGCCGATACGCGCCAGGTCTTCAGAGACTTTCCCTTGAGCACCACGCCAAGCGCGTCGGCCTTCCAGCCGATGCGCGCTTGTCTTCAAAGATACGTCCTCTCATCAGCTTAACTAGCCGATGGGTTCGTTTCGCCCTTCCTTCAGCACAACTGATCCGGCGTCCACCATCCCGTTGTCATTAGCCTTGGTCTCGTACTGTCTCGGTTAGGTCCGATCTTCGAGATTCGGCACTAGCGGCGTTGTCACGGTGGATGATAGGTCTCGTGCTACCATATCTGGAGCGGCATCGGCTTTGCAACTGGTGTCTTTTATACAATTTCTTGCTAGTTTGCATATGCTTTCATCGGCTTTCCAGCTGACAAACGATCGCTACAGCTTCTGTCAACTACCAAGAGGTATCCCGTGCACCTTTCTATTCTTTGAATACACTTTGGTGCCTCCATCGACACTGCGGTCGATGGTTGAGGATCTCAATTTCGCTAGACTCGGAGCCATCATATCCTTCATCGACATCCACCTACACTTCATCGGCTACCCAGTCGATGAAAGAGCGTCCTGATTTCTATCGGCTATCAGTCGATAGCAGGAGCCATTCGGACACGGCCAATGACTAACTCGATCTTATTGGTAGCTAGCCGATAGCGAGGGCTCGTATTGGCCCGTCATCCGACTGACCTGTTTGCCTCACCTCATTGTCAATTACAGGGTCAAATTGATTGGCACGCTGTTAAAGCCAAAATTTAGAAAGCCCAGCAAATAGATTGGAAAGACGATCGGGTAAAGCTTAGAGGTGTCCGATTGCTACAGGAAAGAAGCTGATCGGATTGAGGCAAGGAAAGTCTTGGTCCTAGAATAGAAGATTATTCAGATAAGACCGAGTTTGAGGTGGAGTCGTGGTTCATGGTAGGGTATTATATCATATCTTATACGGATAGGAAGATTTAGTTAGTTAGTTAACATCCTTAGAGATATTTTCCTTCATCTTTGTTAGGAAATAACGTTCGATGATTATTTTAAACACGTTGGATTCTGTAAACCCAGGGTTTAAATATAGACCCCTAGAAACATGTAATCATCAATCCTTCGATCAATACAACCTAGTTTATCTAGGTTTTTACCGGCGGGGTCTGGCTCTCAACGCGGGGCTGCATCGGTTAAGTTCGATCCTAGAAAAGGGGTAAGTCCCGCCATTATCTTGATATGTCTTGTTCTGTCTAAGGCTGCATCGATTAGGTTCGACCTCTTAGGCCGATAGGATGTATCGCATTATATCCGTGCAGGGTCTATCGATCTAGCAAGCTCTCTCCACCATTGTCGGTCTCGTGCTGCATCAGTTAGGTTCGACCTATGAGGCTGCCGATGGTGGAATGAGCTTTAGGCCTATAGGTCTCTATACGGCGTTTCATCGGAGTGTTAGCCGATGAGTTATCCATACGATGAGCATCACGCCTAGCATATCGATTCTTTGGCCGATATGCACCAGATCTTCAGATACTTCCCTTCGAGCGCCATACCAAGTGCATCGGCCTTCCAGTCAATGTGCGCCTATCAACAAAGAGACATCCTCTCATCGGCGTAGCTAGCCGATGGGTTCGCTTTGCCCTTCCTTAGCATGTCCGATCCAACGTCCACCATTCTGTCACCTTTGGCCTCGGTCTCGTACTGTCTCGGTTAGATCCAATCTTTGAGATTTGGTGACAGTGGCGTCGTCACAGCGGGCGACGGGTCTCGTGCTGTCATATCTGGAGCAGCATCGGTTTTGCAGCCCATGCCTTTTATACGATTCCTTGCTAGTTCACATATGCCTTCATTGGCTTTCCAGCCGATGAACGAACGCGACAGGTTTCGTCGACTACTAGGAAGGATCCCGCATGCCTTGCTAATCTCTATGTATAATCCTATGCCTCCATCGGCTTTGTAGCCGATAGATCAGGGCTTCGCATCTACTACAACCAAAGGCGTCATGTCCTTCGTTGACATTTGCTTACGGCTACATTGGCTCCCCAGCAGATGGAGGGGCATGCTGATTCCTATCGGTGACCAGCCGATAATAGGAGCCATTCAGACGCGGGCGATGACCAACTCGATCCTATCGGTAGCCAGCCAATAGCGAGGGCTCGTATCGGCCCGTCGTTCAACTAACCCGTTTGCCTCACCTCCTTGTTAATTGCAGAGTCAAATTAACTGGCATGCCCACGCCCGCACCGTCACGCTGGAGCCGACATGAACCCATGGCCCCCGGTGCACATACCTCGAGCCAAGGAGAGAAGCCGACTGGCCTACACTGGAGCTAAGCAGACCTCCCAGACGTCGGTGTGCTCGTGCCGGGTTCCGGCGCAAACACACGCTCGCACCCGCACTGCCGTGCCGAAGGCGACCGAAACCCACGGCCCTCGGTGCGCGTACCTCGAGCCAAGGAGAGAAGCCGACCGACCTGCACTGGAGCTAAGCAGACCTCCTAGATGGTTGACGTGTTCACGTTGGGTTTCGGTGCGAACATTATGGTGCGATCTCTCATGAGCCAATGTGATCTTCCATTATCCTTCTAGGGATACAATCTTGAAATAGTTACATTCACATTAAACAAGATTCCATCTAAGTTAGTAGAAAAGACACCATATGATATGTAAATGGGACAATGTCCTAGCTTGTCTTTTCTTAAGATTTAGAGATGTGAGGCTTATGTAAAACCTTTACAATCTGATAAGGTCACTCCCAAGTATAATAAATACTTCTTTATCGTGTATCCTAAGGAGATAAAAGGATAGTACTTCTATAATCAAGTAGAAAGCAAAGTGTTTGTCATCCGATATTGTATTTTGTTAGATAAAGAGCTTCTCTCAAGAAATAATAGTGGGATAACAGTGCAACTCGAATAAATTTGAGAAACACCTAAAAATTTTTCGATGCCTACACAACCACAGTAGGTTGAACAAAATGTTGAAGAACCTGTTGTAGACACACCGGCACCACGTAGGTTAGAGAGGTCACATCGTGCACCTGAGAAGTACATGTTCTTGACTACTCAATAAAGAGACATTGTTGTTAGACAACAATAAGCCTAAGATCTATGAAGAAGCGATGGTGGGACTAGACTCTAAGAAATGGCTTGAAGCCATGTGATCCAAAATTGAATCCATGCACAGTAATCAAGTTTGACACTTGGTTGATCTCCCTGATGGTGTTAAGACCATTGAGTGCAAATGGATTTTCAAGAAAAGGATAGATATGGATGGATATTGTCATATCTGTAAGGCATGATTTGTGGCTAAAGGTTTCAAACAAATTCAAGGTGTTCATTATGATGAAACTTTTTACCCATCACAATGCTAAAGTCTATTCAGATAATTCTAGCAATTGCCGCATATTTTGACTATGAGATATTATGGTAAATAGATGTCAAAACAACTTTTCTTAATTGAAATCTGAGTGAGGATGTGTATATGGCACAACCCATGGTTTTTGTCGATTCAAAATCAGCTAGAAAGATATGCGAGCTACAAAAATCCATTTATGGATTAAAGTAGACATCTTAGTGTTAGAATATTCATTTTGATGAAGTAATCATTGGGTTTTTTTCATCAAGAATGAAAAAGAGTCTTGTGTATATAAGAAGGCTAGTGGGAGCACACTTATACTTCTGGTTTTATATGTAGATGACATATTATTAGTTGGAAATGATATTTCTGTGCTCCAATCTATTAAGTCTTTATTAAAAAGTAGTTTCTCTATGAAGGACTTAGGAGAGGCAACATACATTCTGGACATCAAGATTTATATAGATCAAGAAGGCTACTTGGATTTTGCCAAGATACATACATTGACAAGGTGTTGAAAAGATTCAACATGTAGGACCCTAAGAAACGTTTCCTACCTTTGTCACATGGTATAAATCATAGCAAGAGTCAGTGTCCTAATACACCTGATGAGCAGGATAAGATGAATATGATTCCATATGCTTCGGCTATTGGGTCGATTATGTATGACATGCTTTATACATGTCCAAATGTCTTGTATGCAGTGCTATGAGTAGAAACCAATTAGATTCAAGTGAAGGTCACCGTATTGCTACAAAGAACAACTTAAAGAACTTGAGAAAAACTAAAGATGTATTCCTAATATATAGAGGTGAGGAAGAGCTAGTTGTAAATGGTTACACCGATGCTAGCTTCCAAACTAACAAAGACGATTTTTTATCACTATCAGGATTTCTATTCTATCTAAATAGTGGTGCGGTGAGTTAGAAGAGTTCTAAGTAGGATACAGTTGTTGATTCTACAATAGAAGCCGAGTACATTGTAGCTTCTGAAGTTGCTAAAGAGGCTGCTTGAATCAACAAATTTTTTCTGAACTTTGTGTGGTGATTGGTGCCTTTAGTCCAATGGACATGTACTATGATAATAGTGGGGCTATTGCACAAGACAAAGAGTTTAGATCGCACTAGAAGTCCAAGTGCATTCTACGGTGTTTTCACCTCATCCATGAAATAGTGGAGAGAGGCGATATAAAGATATACAAAGTAAAAACGGATTTGTACGTTGTAGATCCGTTGACAAAGTTGCTTCCCTAACTAGAGAATGAGGCCCATGCTAGGGAAATGGGTATTAGATATGTACATGATTGACTCTAGTGCAAGTGGGAAACTGTTAGTGATATGGTCTAGAGGCAATATGGAGATGTTGTAAATATCACATACTATGTTTATGATATGTTGAGTTGTTCCTTGAAATAGACATTATCATATTCATCAATAAATATGTGACTTATTCATGAGACTTCTAATGATAGATGTTGCTATTTCTAAATGATCTCTAATCATATATCATATGAGAAACAAATATGATTGTAATATCAACATATATATTGATTGATGATCATGTCTCATGGATCATAGTTTAGAGATTCCAAATAAATAATATGGAGATATGCTAGTGAACATATGTTGGATAGACCAACTATGAGATACTAAAAGATTTTGTGTATCATCAGTTAATCTCAAGTAGTGTTTATATGGGGTCTTAGATTTGATCATCATGGTTTCCAACATATGTAGTAGCTTATTTTGAGACTATCAAACACTACTTTGTAATAGGGTAGTCATAGAAATTGTCTTTGAATTTGTTATGAAATATGTAGTGAGATATGAGTGATCAAGATAAAAATTTTCCCTCCTGTGGAAGAGATATCTTTGCACCCCTCAACGTAATAGATTATAGAAGTGCATGGCCATGCCAAGGTGATTGAGGAGTCAATCACGAGTTTATAATCCATCACTGGATCGAAAGAGTGATTGAGTTATCAAGAGGATAACGCAAGTCTCATCTTGAACTCAATTGATATTGTTAGGTAAAGGGATTCATACGTGAGAACATTACAGGATCAGTTGATATGATGTTTACATATACTTTAGGCTTAATATGCCTTGTTAGAGACCGCTATTAACAGGGTGATCAGAAAGGTGTTTTCAGGTTGCAACCTAATATACGTGAACCTATAGGGTCACATGTTTAATGGGCCGGAATGCTTATTTGAATGTGATTCGAATAAGGGCTCACTTCTTATAAAGACCTAAGTAAACTCCTATTGGACTACGATTCCCTATGCCCAAGTGGAGAAGCCTATATACAGAGAGGCAAGGAGGTCGAGGATAGATATCTCTATTCACCTTGAGAAAAAACAATAGTCACTACATCTCGAGCCAAACACTAGCTGCTTGCGAGTGCTAGTGTTAACGCCTAAATTTGGTAAGCCCATGGATAGATTGGAAAGATGATCGGTTTAGCAAAGAAAAGTCCGATTGCTATAGGGAAAAAGCTAATTGAACGAAGTGAGGAAGGATTTGGCCCAATTATAGAAGACTATCCGAATGAGGCCGAGTCTGGAAAGGAACCGTGGAACTCACAAGGTAATTTTTCTATGTAAAGCATATCTTATATTGATAAGAATGTTTAGTTACTTTAGTTAACTTTATTAGAGATATCTTCCTTTTATATTATTTAGGAAATAACGTCCGATGGTTGTTGTAACCGCGTCAGACTCTATAATGCCAGGGTATAAATATAGACCTCCTGGAAGCCTAAAAATCAACATATCAATCCAATAAACCTTCGGCGCATCGCCACCCTAGATTGTCTAGGTTTTTACCGGTGGGTTCTCGCTCTCGACGCGGGGCTGCATCCGTTAAGTTTGATCTTTGGCAAAGGGGTAAGTCCCGTCCCTATCCCCGTATATCTTGCTCTATCTAAGGCTACATCAGTTAGGTTCAACCTCTTAGTCGGATCGAGCGTACTTCATCACGTTCGCACAAGGCACGCCGGTGTGTCGGTCTCCCTCCTTCGTCCATGGTCTCGTGCTGCATTGGTTAGGTTTAACCTACGAGATTGGTGGTAGTGGTTCGAGCCGGTGCCCCGGTGAGTCTTCACGTAGCGTTTCTTCGAAGTGAGTAGTAGACAAGCTATCCTCAACGAAGGCCCCACATCCATCTCGCGTATCGTCTAACAATCAATCCTTTAGGGGTCGATCCAGACACATCATACGCTTCCTAGTACTATCTCGGTTCAATCCGATCTTCCAGGTCTCACATCTAACGTGGCCGGTGCTGAGATCTAGCGGGTCTCGTTCCCCGTCGACTTTGAGTGACCAACAGGTTTAGGTGTAGGCCTACGTCGGACGTTAGGTCGGTAGGTAGCCGATGATCTTGCCTCTTTCCTTTCTCGTCATCACGTTCGTTCTAAGCCTTCGTCGTCTCCGTGTCATTAGTCCCTAGCCTCATACTATCTCGGTTCGGTCCGATCTATCAAGGCTGATCCTAATGACGCCGTTATCAGTTCATTTTTGAGCGTCATTGGTTCTTTGGCCGATAGGTCCTTTAATTCATTCCACGCGTCTATCTCTCACACCTCCATTCTCTGTTCAGCCGATGCTCGAGCGCTACAGCTTCCGTCGGCAACCATGAGTGATCTCGTGTGCTATGTTATTCTTTGAATACCCTTTGGTGCCCCCATCGGCTCTACGGCTAATGGATCAGGATCTCACTTTTGCTACACCTGGAGCCATCACATCTTTCATCGACATCTGCCTACGCCCTCATCGGCTCTCCAGCCGATGGAAGAGTATCCCAATCCATATCGGCGACCAGCCGATAGCAGGAACCATCTGGACACAACCGATGACCAACTCGATCCTATCGGTGGCCAGCCGATAGCGAGAGCTCGTATCGGTCCATCGTCTGACTAACCCGTTTGCCTCATCTCCTTATCAATTGCAGGGTCGAATTGACTGGCATGCTCTCGAACCTCGAAGCTTAAGGACATGCACTAGAGCTAAGCAGATCTCCCAAGCTTTCGCGTGATCGAGCCACAGTCTCTCCCCGATCGGACCTCCGCTCAGCCCAGTAGGACCTTCCGCCGCGAGGTTTGGCAGCGAGCAGCTAGTACACCCATAATCGGCATTCCAATCCTGTACGTGTGGATACTGGTGAAGGCGCTACTTGTTACGGTGTTGATTGGCATCGGGATCGCACTGATCTACTACTTTGTCTAATATCTCGACACGCGCGTGGTTGGATTGGCTTCACCAACCCTGCTTCCAATGTACTGCTCGTCTAGTCGTAATGGTCCATAATCCATCCTTCGCATGATCTCCTAGTGTGCGCGATAGATAAATTTTGTTTTATACTATCGTAGCCTATGCCTACTCATATATCTACTCCCATCATCTTCTTTGGTAGTAAGGTCTCCTCTGGAGAAAGGCATCGATGATGGTCATGGTGCACCGGATTAAAGTTCAAGGTTGGGATGTCAGAGCATTTAGGAGAGGAAGAGTGGGGTTTCTCCTAGGCTTAGAGAGATGATCAAGACCGTAGCAATCCGATTGTGGTTAGTGGTCATGTCAGGGTGTTGAAGCGGTGGTAGTGCCGCCTCGCCAGAGTTATTAGGAGGCAGGGATGACGGTAGTGGATTTGGTTGCTTGAGATATACAAGTTAGAGGTGAGATAGGGTGAGAAAAATGGTGTTGGACTTGAGGAAGAAGATAAGAGTGGTGATATGAATCTGATGAAGATAAGGGAAAAAGAGGGTGTGAGGTGGTGGGGAAAATCTTACTTGAGTGCTTAGGAGGCAGTGGATCTGCGCCAGCTGCCAAACATGGAAGAGGAGAGGTGGGGCATAAGAATCCGACGAAGATGAGGTTAGGATGCATAGGGAGAGAGAGAGGGAGGAGGGAGCTCCTGTGACGAACCCAACCAGGGGATGATGAGGCGGACGGTTGTGGCATGCAAAAGGGGTGAGGATAGTATGGCTGCAGCCGCAATGGATCAATTACGGAGGTTATTAGGGAGTAGGTTAGGGTTGTAGATATGGCAGGAATAGCAATTTTAGCTGTTAGAAAAATTTTGCGATGCTCTAGACATTTTTAGTTAACTGATGAAAAGCATACTCCTCACTTTAATTTTGTCGGGGAATCGTCTGACGACATGCATCCTGGGAAGTAATTATTAACTGCCTACCATTCATGTCATCTTAGAGCTAACTTAACATCAACCCTAACTAGTGTTTTGCATGATGTAGCTATATAACTACCGATCGTAGCTAGTGTTGCTACTGTACGTCCTAAATACATCCATAAAGTTAACACGACTCGACAAGAAACTAAATAGTCAATACTCAATTCCACATTTACATTTATAATTAATCAATCAATCAATTCAATTGAGTGGTTACGTTCGGTTCGTCTCTGGAAAAGTAATTAAGGTATAACTTCACATGTGCAAGTCTGGTGTGGTATTAATTTAGTAGTTCTATATGCATCGCTCATGTATGGCATTTGGCGTAAGTCTGGACAACTTTTTATACAGAACACATAAAACAAACTTCAACAAATTTGCACGTATCCAACTCTTGCGTGTGGGTACCATACTTGTATATTTATATGTAGAAGTTAGGCATGCAGTAGGTGAAAGTCGTCACTACTATTCATCAACATTAATTTGTCACAAAGCAACTACTTTATCGCTGTAAAAAAATGAGTGAATTACGGTTTCGACCATCTTTTACTACCAATGTTTTTTTAATACCATCCTTTACCAAAACTTTTTACTGTAGACTAGGTAATTTTACCTTTATGTAATTTTAGACCAACCCAACTCATAAGTTCATCCACATCCCACTCATAAATTTACCTTTATGTCATTGTAGTTCATTAGTGTGTGAGACACGGTGTATTTGGCTTTATTGATGTACTTGAAATGAGATTTAGTGCTGATACAAAGTGCAACATAGTTAATTTATCTTGTCCATGGTGAAAAGTTTGGATAAAGGGTGGTCCAAGGTAACAGTTTGGTGATAAAAGGTGGCCCAAACTGTAATTTAGTTTGACTATTAATTATTTTTATAATTTATTATAAAACAAGTAACAGCTTATAAAAATATTTTTAAATATAAATCTAATGATATCACATGCGTACATTAATTAAAGATATATATTGCTTATTATTAGTTAAATGTTATGAATGTTGACTTTAAAGAAAAAAATGTCTTATATTTCATACCGATGAAGTATTTCATATATTTATTATTTTTGAGATAATAAGAAAAATCCTGGACTTTGCTTACACAGAACGTAGGGCGAACTTATTATATAGTTTGCAGTATATTCGTCTCCAGCACAAAGCAAAGAGAAAACATATCTTCATTATACATACATCCGAAGGTCATGCTTTCTCATTAAGCCGAAGATCGAGTCTCGATCAATAACAAAGTATACTGTCGACGACGGCCGGCCACTAACCAGTGTTCGATTGATGAGCGCGTGAGCTAGCAAGCTAGTGACAGTCAATTTCCCCGGTTTATACAATGAACCGTGCGCGGTCTTAGAAAGCTAGACATGACCCACAAGAAAAAAAAAAGGAAAGGACCAACATGTGCATTACATACCCGATCGAAAGATATCTCACTCTGAGTGGTAATAATTATTTGTGGGGGGCAGCTGGCAAATTAAAGCTAGTGAATTTTTACACCACGCAGTACATGTATTTGGCCAGAAAAAGGCAGAGTTTCGTCATAAAGCATGCATGCATCCATATGCCCCTGCCTGACTGGTCGATTATTCCTTTGCTGCCGTGTTGGTTGACACGCCTTTGTTGCTCGTCGAATTGGACAAGTGTTAGCCCGATCGTGAACGGAATGATCTAGCTACGTTATTCCCGATCGATCGATCACACATATGCACTAGCTGCTGCCGGGTTGCCTGGTTCATTTTGTTGTCCTCTTTAGACATGGAATCACTTGGAAGAAATAAATCGATCGATCAATCGATATGCAGCGGTTGATATGGACAATCCCGTGGCAGATTTGAGTGCATGTTGGCAATATATTTCAAAGCTCTCTCGCATGCATGCCATTGTGCCAATAGGTAGACTACGCATGAACGAATATACATTGTTTGAACCGACCATTTGTCAAATTAAGATGTAGTTATTTGTGGTTCCTAGGGAATGTACATGTACATTGCATGCAGATTATTGCACGGCCACTTGTGATTCTGTGATTGTTAACTGATCAAATTATATGGATCGTCAGAATATCATAGGCATGTACGTATTTGAGGTAGCTTTGGAGCTGGAGTTGATGTGTGTGATAGAGGTGTTAAACAGTGAAAGTACATGACTTTCCGACTGGACACGTGACGACGTGTGAAAGACTGAACAGACCAATCGAGTGGAACAACGTGGGACCAATAAAGAATCAATCATCGTGTTCATGCGACGTACGTAAGTAGATTGCGTGCGACGTACGTGAGTATAGATACGTCCATTTGTGCAGAAAAAGGTGATAGGTTGCGGGAAGTCAACAATAATACTGAAACACGAGACAGGGAACATGCATATGCAACATGCAGGAAAGACCTTTTGCCATCACGCAAGTAGATGGTCCTGTGTTGCTGCAGCTTGACCTAGGGTTTTTTTCTTGCTGCTGATCTCACTTGCCGACACCGTTAGTACCTAAAAACAGTTAGAGATTTACAGTTAATCTCTAACCATTCATTCTATATAAGCCATTACTGATATTCATTCATTGATCATAGACTATTAGAGATCAGCACACTAGCACCTCAAGTCTACGGTCATACCTAATCCATCGCTTAAGCTTATTTAGATCGCTCTACTATTTTCTCTTCTCTCGTATCTCGTCACGAGTTCCCACAGATAGCACCATCCACTGACGTCAGCTACTCAAAGACCGCAGTTGCCAATTGCATACAGTGCTCCTCTCTAGATCCGCCACCAACAGCCACACCTTGTACCATCGGTGCCAACACGGCGCTCCTTTCTAGATCTGCCATCAACGGTGGCTCCTTGTTGACCGCCATGGCTGACTATGGCATCCTCATCGACTACTGCTGCTGACATCCTCTATCCCTCTTTCCATCTCTCCCAACAAGCCGAAAGCTCTCCCTCCATAGATGCTACATCCCTCTCCACTCCTCTATGGTCACTAAGATCAAAGGCAATCGGATTTAGTAGCCCCAAGGTCAGGGTGCCTACCGAGCTTAAGGACATTGGATCCGGCCACCCCCACCTCAGTGACTGCTAGATTTGGCTACCCTAACTCTAGTGATGACGTCAAGCACTGTAAGGCAATGACATCATCAGAGTTCAAATTTCTGTGCGTGTGCAGGTTGCTGCTTTCTTTTCAAGAGTTCAAATTTCTGTTGTTGCGTGTGCAGGTTCCTGCTTTCTTTTCTCACGTCCTTGACTGCTTGACTGCATGAAGGCATATTTTTGGATTACTCGACGTAGCGGCGACTTGTGAGACCATCCAGAAGCTATTCAAATGGGCAGAGGTGACACATTTTTTTGGTGGGATTTGTCCTCCTGCTTTGTGAATTGAGATATATACATTCTGCATTGTGAATTGAGATCTATCCAATGTGTGTAGGCTGAAAAGTTCAAGGAGAAATTGAGAACATATTTAGAGGTGACGACGGTAAGCATCATCATATGCAAAAGAAGTTCAGTTTTCTAAGGGAATGTTTATTCAGTTATAACTCAATCATATGTATAGACTACCTTGCCATGAACACTGGTTACACATACCTAAGTTGCATGTAATTTTGCATAGTAAAAATCTTTATCGTTTGTTTTGAGCTCTGAATTTAGTGCTGACTATTGTTAACGCCAAAATTTACAAAGCCCACGGAAAGATTGAAAAAAAGATCAGCTTGAAAAAATAAGAGTTCGGTTGCTATTGGGAGGAAGCCGATCGAACGAAGTAGGAGAAGATTCGGTTCAAGATTAGAAGGTTATCCAAATGAGACCGAGTTGAAGGAGGAGCCTGGGATTCACGATAGGGTATTCTATCTGTCTAAATCGTATCTTATATGGATAGGAAGATCTAGTTAGTTTAGTTAATTTCCTTAGAGATATTTTCCTTTATCTTTATTAGGAAATAACTTTCAATGGTTGTTGTAAACATGTCGGAATTTATAAACCCAAGGTATAAATATAGACCCCTGAAACATGTAAAAATCATCATTCGATCAATATAATTTCGACGCATCGCTACCCTAGTCTATCTAGATTTTTACCAGAGGGGTCTGGCTCTCGACGCTGCATCGGTTAATTTTGATCTCCGGTAAAGGGGTAAGTCCCACCACTATCTTGATATGTCTCGCTCTATCTAAGGCTGCATGGTTAGGTTCGACCTCGTAGACTGATCGGATGTATGGCATCATGTTCGTGTAGGATCTATGGGTCTATCAAGCTCTCTCCGCCGTCGTCAGTCTCGTGTTGTATCGGTTAGGTTTAACCTATGAGGCTGCCGATGGTAGATTGAGCTTTATGCCTATAGGTCTCTATATGACATTTCATCGAAGTGTTAGCCGATGAGTTATCTATACGTTGAGCAACACGCTCAACGTATCAGCTTTTCAGCCGATACGCACTAGTATTCAGAGACTTTCCTTGAGTGCCACGCCAAGCACATCGTCCTCTCATCGGCTCAGCTAGCCGATGGGTTCGCTTCACCCTTACTTCAGCACAACTGATCCAGCATCTGCTATCCCATTGCCGTTAGCCTCGGTCTCATACTATCTCGGTTAGGTCCAATCTTCGAGATTCGGTGCTAGTAGCATTGTCACGGTAGGCATCAAGTCTCGTGCTGCCATCTTCAGAGCAGCATCGGCTTTGCAGCCGGTGCCTTTTATATGATTCCTTTCTAGTTCACATATGCCTTCATTGGCTAGAAAGCCGATGAACGACTGCTACCGCTTCCATCGACTATCAGGAGAGATCCCGCGCGCTTTGCTATTCTCTGAATACACTCTGATGTCTCTATCGACTCTGCGACCGATGGATCAGAATCTTGCTTTCACCACACCTAAAGCCATCATATCCTTCATCGACATCTGCCTATATCTTCATCGGCTCCCCAACTGATGGAAGAGTGTTCTGATTCCTATCGGCGATCAACCGATAGCAGGAGACAATCGGGCGTGCCGATGACCAACTCGATCCTATCAGCAGCTAGCCGATAGCGAGGGCTCATATCGGCTTGTCGTTCGACTGACCTTTTCGTCTCACCTCCTTGTCAATTGGAGAGTCAAATTGACTAATACGCCTATACCCGCACCGTCGCGCTAGAGCCGAGCGAAACCTATGGCCCCCGGCGCGCATACCTCGAACCACAGAGAAAAGTCGACTGGTCTGCACTGAAGATAAGCAGACCTCCCAGGCGTCGGCGTGTTCGCGTTGGGCGCGCGAGATTCTGGCGCGAACAACTATTGATGTTTGGACTATTTTTAAGTTGACTATATTCCATATACATTGTTTGAAGTTATAATGCATTTGTAACATACTTAATTTGTCTGGTTAGATATATAGCACAAAGAATATATCAGTTCTTAGATAGCATGGAGAATAAATCAGTGTTGAAAGGGTCTATACATTCTTAGATAGCTATCATTTTGTAAGATCAAGCTATTGATTAGTTATGCGTTTCAAAGATGCCATGCATAAAAGAAGGGTCTATCATTACGTGGTCACTATTTCAGCTCTTGGAAAGGAACCACCTGGTCTATATATATATATATATATATATATATATATATATATATATATATTTCCCAGGAAAGTGTATGTTCATTAAATTGTAATGTGGATATATATTATTTTGTAATCAACTTAAATATCAACAAACTCGTATTATCACATGTTACGGATATATGGAAGTAGTAGACTTAGTAGAAAGTTGCAGGTGTTATTACGAGCAGTCCTAGTCCTAAAAGGGATAATGAGAAGTGCAGGAACTCTGCTTCGATGATAAGTTTATTGCTTCAAAACGTACTAATTTTTATGGTCACTATAGGTGGGATTTAATTGTTTCATGCATATGTTTTCATATTTTGTTCTTTGATTTCACAAAAAACCTATGAAGGTTCTTTTTATTTAATGTTTTCCCTAATTCAGTTGGTTATATGTACTATCAACCCATTGTTTACACTTGACATTGACGATCTGGATTTTCAGCAAACAAGGAAGGCAGTGCAGTCACTTGTTTTCTCCCAGCAGGTGGCAGGAGGAGCTCGGCCGGCGTGGGCTTTGCATGCGTGACTGGGCTGAGAGAGAGAAGGATGCTGAGCGGCCTAGCCAGAGCGAATGGAGAGGACGGAACAGGCCAACACAGGCAGGAGGGAAAAAGGAAGAGGGAGAGGGAGAGGAAGAGAGATGAGCCGAAAAATGGCTCAGGAGAGAAGACTATTTTTAGGTTTGTTTTTTATAAAAACTCTAACAAATGTTTTGTCACTTTAAATAGTAAAAAATTAGTCATATTTAGGTATTAGAAATTTATTAAAAATACCCACAAGCCCATTTGAGTTTAATATTTGTGATTTTTAATCGTTGGGGGCTTTTTAGCTTTTAAATTTTTAGAAAATACATTAAATAATGATTTAAAAATTAAAATAAATTTTAGGGCATTATACAGGGCCATTACAGATAACTACTTAGCGGATACGCCCTGCAGCCTCTCATCTTGAACATGCTCTAATTCAACCTATTAGGGATAATGTCATTTTGGACTAGGCACTTCCGAATGGGTTATGGATGCCTATCACAAAATCAAAATACCAAACGATAAATAGTGTAAAAAACATTGTTCTTTTAGGAATTTCAACATCTTTAGTTTTTGCTCTAAGACAAAGTTGATTCACTCTTTATCATGAGGCAAATCAAGAACTAAAAGAGTTGGAAGAAGAAAAGAAAATCACACTAGAAGAATCTAGAAGGCAGGGAGCAGTACCCAGAATTTAAATTGCGATACAAAATTCAAATATAGAATCTAAATTACAGAATTAAATTTGAAAGACAAAATTGATTCCAAAATAAACACTATTTAATAAAATTCTCATAGGAATTTCTCTTTCTTCTCACATGAATTCCCTCTCTTCTTACTCTCAAAACATCCATCAATCATCTTTCTAGAACTACCTCAAAATGTGTTCAAAGGTGCCTCCTCTTGCATATGCCTCTACTTTTATCGGCTAGTTAACGATAGGGACTGAAGCACTCGTCCATCGGCTAGAATGCGTAGGCAGATGGCAATAGAGGAAATGAAAAACACATTGGCTATAGAGCCGATGACGCTCTGAAATAAAGTAATCAATAGACATTATATGGGCTGGTTGCTAATAGAGGCTATAATACTCTTTCATCGGTTTTGCTCTAGAATAAAGTAGTTGATAGGCACTATGCGAACTACTGCTATTGGCTGGTTACCAATAGAGGCCGTAGCACTCTTTCATTGGCTAAAAAATTGATGAAGGCATAAACAGATAACGAGGAGTCAGATAAAGGAACCATTAGCTATAGAGCCGATGGCGTTTTGGAATACTATTAACGCCAATGGGAAAACACAAATCGGCTAGTGGGTGAAGCCAATTGACATTGTAGAAAAGCTAATCAAACTGGTGGAAGATTAGATCGGTTTGTTTAAAGATAGAAAGTTATCTAGATGGAGTCGGGTCCAAAGAGGAGTAATGAGGATAACGACAATTCAGGTGTTTGTATAATGTATTATGTAAGCTAAACAAGTTTGAGTAGTTTTAACATTGCTTAGAGATATTTTCCATTTATATTTTTAGGAGATAACGTCCAATAGTTGATGCAACCACGTCGGACTCTGTAATTTCATCGTATAAATATAGACACCTTGAAAACTTGTAAAGGACATCAACAGATCTATCCAATACAACTTTGGCGCATCGCTACCCTTGTTCATCTAGATTTTCACCAGCGTATTCTGGCTCTCGACACGGGGCTGCATCGGTCAAGTTCGATCTTCGGTGAAGGGGTAAGTCGCGCCACTCTCCCAGTATGTCTCACTATGTGTAAGGCTGCATTAGTTAGTTTCGATCTCTTAGTCAGATCGAGTGTACCACATCACATCCGTGCAGGATCTATCAGTCTATCAGCTCTCTCTATCATTGTCAGTCTCGTGCTGCATCGGTTAGGTTTGACCTACGAGGCTGCCGATGATAGATCGAGCTATAGGTCTATAGGTCTCTGTACGGTGTTTCATCGGAGTGTTAGCCGATGAGTTATCTATGCCACAGGCACCACGCCCAGCGTATCAGCTCCTTGGTGCATTAAGTGTAGGTGTAGGCCTATGTAGGACGTTTGGCCGGTAGGTAGCCGATGGTATCTCCTCTTTCCTCCCTCGTCGTCACGTTCGGCCTAAGCTTCCACCGTCTCTGTGGTGTTAGCTCCCAACCTCATACTGTCTCGGTTCGGTCCGATCTATCGAGGCTATTCTTAATGGCACCGTCACCATGGTCACTGGCCCACGTGGCTTCGCGGGGGATCGGCTCTTGCTCCGCACTTTGGATGCCGAGTAGCGTCATCGGCTCTTTGGCCAATAGGTCCACTAGTATATTACACGCGTCTATCTCTCACGTCTCCATCGACTATTCAGCCAATGCTCGAGCGCTGCCTTATCTATTGGCACCTAGCCGATAGGGAGAGCCAGACAGGCCCATTGGCCAACCGGCTCACGGGTCTAATCCTCTCTCCTTGTCAATTACAGGGTCAAATTGGCTAGCACACCCTTGATACCTTGAACCTTAAGGACCTGTACGGGAGCTAAGTAGACCTCTCAATCCTTCGCGTGACCGAGCCACCGCCTCTTCCCGGTCGGACCTCTCCCCGCGAGATTCGGTGGCGAGCACTCTCTTTGGCACGCCCAATGCAACCATCTGAAGATTTCATTCATCGGCTATGAGACTGTACAATCGTTTGATTAGAAGTCGGACAACTGCAACATAATGACGGGTAAAGAGATTAATACAGACAACATGATTCCAGTAACAATAAAAATTTGACTGAAGATCAAAGGTACCAGGTGAAGCAAAATACAACTAATTTTCAAAAACTCTGTCTAGAATCTTTCGGTATGACCAGACAAGGGCCGATTTAGAAATCCGAACTGCCAAAACCAATTTTTGTAGCAGAATCGAACCATTCACCACCTGTTAGTCCTTAGAAGCCATTGCAAGAGATGGTTAATGAAGCTATTCACCAGGCACTCATCAACCAATCAGGTGTGCTACTGAATACTTTGCACAATTTGATCAAGAAAACGGTAGATGGATCAATTGCTCGGGAACCTGATCAAGGGCCAGTGTATTTGCCAATAAAAACAGAAGGGACATATCATTAAATATATTTCCACTAGTACAAGATCAAACTAAGGGGAACACGATGATATGATGCCAGGATATCATCAGATGACTTACTACGGGGGATATCGGCAAGAATATCTAGGTGGTAATAATGATATGACCAATTATCAAGGAGATCATTATAGACCATGTCAAGTGCCAACTTCGCTTCCACATTACCAAAGAGAGAACCTAAGGGAGGAAGATTGGTCTGCTAGGGTTGCAGAAGTGGTTAGGGAGTGGTTCACACCTAAGGAACAAACTTTTATGTATCAACACCCTTATCCGAAGTGGTTCGACAGAGTTCGGCTGTCACACCGATACAGGATTCCAGATTTCTCTAAATTCTTAGGGCAAGATAGTGCATTTACAGTGATACACATCAGCTAATTCTTGGCCCAATGTGGGGAAGCATCGGCTGAGGAAGCCCTAAGAGTCTATTTCTTTCATTGTCTCTCTCTGGATCGGCCTTCACCTGGTTTTCTTCATTGCCTCCAAACTCAATTAGGCGATGGGCTGATCTAGAAAAGTAGTTCCATAAATATTTCTTTGCTGGGATTCAAGAAATGAGACTGTCAGATTTGATATCAGTTAAACAGAGGCATGATGAGTTAGTTCTAGAGTTCATCCAATGGTTCTAGGATATTAGAAGCCGATGTTATAGTCTTATTCTGAGTGATGGGCAATTAGCTGACTTGGTCTTCCAAGGGTTGCTGGCTCCAATCAGGGAATGCTTCTCTTCTCAATAATTTGAGAGCCTGGCACATCTTCTTCAAAGGGTATCGGCTCATGAAAGCCGATTCACTGAAACCTAGAAAGAGAGATTCCATCGGAAGGCTGCTTAGTTACAGGTTTACGCATCGGACTCAGATGATGAGGGATCCGATGTAGAAGTGGGTTGGCAAAGTGGTCTAGGAATAGAAAACCTATATCATGTCCCTGGATAAAAAATACTGATAAGGAAGAAAGATACAATTTTGATACCAACAAAGCCGATAAGATATTCGATCTTCTTCTTCAAGAAAAATAGATTCAACTGCCACCAAACCATATACTACAATCAGCTAAAGAACTCAAAAAGAGGAAATATTGTAAGTGGCACAACTCAATATCTCACCACAAAAATGAATGCAAAGTTTTTTGGCAACAATTGCAATCGGCTGTTGAACAAGGGGGAATTAAGTTTGAAGATAAAAAGGCGATGAAGGTCGATGGGCATCCTGTGAACATGGTGTTTGTAGGATCTTTAAGAGATCGGTTCAATGAAGGGAGACATTGGAGGAAATCAAATGTCACCTCATTGGATTTAATCAAGAAATATTCCAGAGTACAAGATGAAGAACGACGAGCCGTAGCGCACAAGGAAAGGTATAATCCACATTGGGGTTGCCTATTTTTTCAGTATTGCTAGGATCAAGACATGAGGTTGCCATCAATAGAAGATTGTCCTGAATGTAATACCCTAGGGTCGCAGTACATTGAGTAGAGCAGGATGTCGTATGAATGGCCACCTATCAAACAGGCATCAGTACATAGCCAATTAGGGCTGATCAATGAAGACTATAGTCAAAAGTTTGCTGATGATAGGGAATTACATAAAGGACAATACAATACAAATGCTTAGTGGTGTCCATCCAAAATCTTCACAAAAAATTAGAAGAGAAAGGCACAAAGGTTGCGACACAAAGAGCAGCATAAAAGGCAACGTCAAGACCATGAGGAAGTCGATTGAAGTCGAAAGACTAAAAGCATATGGCGCGTGAAGCAAAAAGATGATGATGCTAGCACATTGGTTCCAACCAACATGGTGTTCTTCTTGCCTTTAGAGTATAAAGTGTGTGCATCTGATGAAGTGGATCAAGAAGAAATTTTTGCTCAATTGACATTGAAACCTAACCAAGCCATATTTGATAAGCCTAAAGAATCTAAGCATTGGCACTTAAAACCGCTATATATCAAAGCATATGTGGATGGGAAGCTGATGACGAAGATGCTAGTTGATAAAGGTGCGGATGTCAACCTGATGCCATATGCTACATATCGCAAGTTGGGAAAGACTGCTAAAGGCCTAATCAAAACAAACATAGTGTTGAAAGACTTCGGAGGAAATCCATCGGAGACAAAAGGAGTGCTAAATGTGGAGTTAACAGTCGGAAGCAAGACATTGCCCGCCACATTTTTTGTTATCGATGGTAAAGGATCATATAGTCTACTTCTCAACATGGATTGAATTCACGCCAACAATTGTAATCCTTCCACAATGCATCAAAGCCTCATACAATGGAAAGAGGATCTAGTTGAGGAGATTACAACAGATCAGTCGACCAGTGTTACAGTAATCGATATGCCAATCTGGAAAGCTGATGGGTTTGATTGCTTGTCTGGGAAAGCATGGGATGGAGAATTCCTTGAGCTAACCAATAAGGGGATAAAGTCAGTTCAGTAAGTTGGCTCGGAACTATTACTCTAATGGGAACCATAGAAGATTTTGAAGAAAAATTAGGGCAAGGATTTACGTCGGCCAATGAGTTGGAGAAAGTTGATATAGGACTAGGAGATAGACCAAGCCAACGTATATTAGTAGAAATTTAAGTTCTGAATTCTGAGAAGAGTTAATAAAATTATTAAAGAAATTTTGGGAATGTTTCGCTTGGGATTACCATGAGATGCCAGGTTTGAGCCGATCGATTGTTGAATATCGGGTTCCTATTAAACCAGGATATCGGCCATTCAAGGAGCCATAGAGAAAGGTTCAAAGTAGAGCTACATGATGAAATCAAGGGAAATATCACAAAATTATATGATGCAAACTTCATCAGACCATGTCGATATGCTAAATGGGTATCTAATATCGTCCCGGTGGAGATAAAGAACGGGAAGCTGAGGATATGCATCGACTACCGGAATTTAAATAGAGCGACCCCTAAAGATGAGTATTCGATACCAATGGCAGATCTATTAATTGATGTAGCATCGGGACAAAAGATCATTAGCTTTATAGACGGTAATGCAGGTTACAATCAGATTTTTATAGCGAAAGAAGATATCCACAAGATTGCGTTTAGGTGTCCTGGAGCTATTGACTTGTACAAGTTAGTAGTCATGACTTTTGGTTTGAATAATGTCGGTGCAACTTATTAAAGAGCCATGAATTATATATTCCATGGTCTTATTGGCTTGCTGGTGGAGATATATATTGATGATGTGGCAGTAAAATCCAAGGGTATTGAAGACCATATAGCCGATCTACAAAAAGTACTAGAGAGAATGAAGAAATATGGTCTCAAGCTAAATCCTCATAAATGTGCTTTTGGTATATCGGCTGGGGAATTCTTAGGCTTTATGGTGCATGAGAGAGATATCGAAGTTAGTTAATGAAGCATCAGAGCTATCCAAACTACCGAGCGACCAAACAACAAAACAAAGTTACAGTCTTTGATCGGTAAGCTCAACTTTGTAAGGAGGTTTATTTTAAATTTATCAGAGAGAATTGAGTCCTTTACTCCTTTATTGAAGTTGCGAGCTATTCAAGAGTTCGTTTGGGGCATCGAACAACAAAAAGCATTTGATCATATCAAAGAATACCTGAATTCTCCACCAGTATTGATTCCGTCGCAAAAAGGGGTACCGTTCAAGTTATATCTGTCAACCAATGAGAGGTTTATCAGGTCAGTGCTTGTGCAGGAATTTGAATCAAAAGAACGGGTGGTTTCTATCTGAGCCGATGACTTCTAGATGCTGAGACCAGATATCCTGTGGTGGAAAAGTTATGCCTATGTTTATACTTCTCGTGTACAAAGTTAAGGCATTATCTTCTATCGGCTGAGTGCATAGTACTTTGCAAAGTCGATGTGATTAAATATATGCTATCAGCTCTAGTCCTGAGAGGATGGATTGGTAAATGTATATTTGCTCTAATGCAGTTCGATCTTAGGTATGAATCGTCTAAGGTGATCAAAGGATAAGTGGTGGCCGATTTTATTGTACAACATAGGGGAGTCCAAGAGGATTTTGTGAAGCCGATTCCATGGACACTATTCTTTGATAGGTCTATTTGCAAGCATGAATCTGGTATCGGCTTGGTGATTATATCGCTTCTGGGGGCAAGCTTTGAGTTTGCTTTTACAATCAAGCCTTATAGTACTAATAACCAAGTAGAGTATGAAGTAGTGCTCAAAGCTCTTCAGCTGCTGAGGGAAATCAGAGCCGATACAGTAGAGGTCATTGGAGATTCTTTGTTGGTGATCAGACAACTATGTAGGGAGTATGAGTGCAAGGATGAAGTTTTGAGATCGTATTATGAAGAATATCAAATTTTATTAAAAAGTTTCAAGATGATATCGTTGGATCATATTCCTATAGAGTAGAATTTGGAGGCCAATGATCTTGCTCAGATTGCTTCGGGATATCGGCTAGATAGGAAGGTGGAAGTTGAGATAGTTGATATTGAAAATCATATTGAGGCCGATGATTGGAGACAAGAAATTATTCAATATTTGCAAAATCCGTCACAATTGATTTCTAAGAAATTTTAGTATAAATCTATTAAATATATATTACTTGATGAAGAACTATACTATCGGGCTATTGATGGGGTTCTGTTAAGATGCTTGGGTGCTGAGGAAGCTGCAATAGTAATGAGTGAAGTACACAAAGGCGTTTGCAGAGTCCATCAATTGGCTCACAACATGAGACGGTTGATGAGGAGAGCTAGATACTTTTGGTCGATAATGCTGCAGAATTGCTTCAAATATTACAAAGGATGCCAAGATTGTCAAAGGTTTGGGAATATGCAGCGAGCTCCAGCGTCAGCTATGAATCCAATAATTAAGTTATGGCCGTTTAGAGGTTGGGGGAATCGACATGATTGACCAGATATATCCTTCATTAAGTAAAGGGTATAAGTTTGTACTGGCGGCAACGGATTATTTCACAAAGTGGGCAGAGGCTATCCCTTTGAAGAAAGTTACTTCTAAAGACGTGATTGAGTTTATCAAGGAACATATTATATATTAGTTTTGTATTCCACAGACGATTACTACTGATCAAGGTTCTATCTTTGTATCTGAAGAGTTTCAAAAGTTTGCTGCCAGTATGGGGTTAAGTTGCTAAATTCATCACCATACAATGCTCAAGCGAACGGACAAGCCGAAGCTTCCAACAAGAATTTAATTAAGTTGATCAAACACAAGATTGATGAACAATCATGGAGATGTCACGTTACATTAAATGATTCACTATGGGCCTATCGGATGGCATGCCATGGATCTACTCGAGTACTGCCGTATCAACTGGTATATGGGCATGAAGCAATTCTCCCGTGGGAAGTTAACATCGGCTCTAGGAGGGTGACTCTGCAAGATCAATTGACAGCCAATGATTATTACAACCTGATAACCAATGAACTTAATGATTTAGCTTAGAGTCAGTTAGGGGCGTTTGGTTGCTAGGCAATATAATAAGAGGGCGATGATTAAATCTTTTTCTGAAGGAGATCTCATTTGAAATTGATTTTACCAATTGGATCTAGAGTTAATAAGTTTGAAAAATGGTCACCTAATTGAGAAGGGCCCTATCAGATCAATCGGTGTGTGCGTGGTAATGTTTATATACTAGAGAGTCTTGAAGGGGAGAGATTTGCCAGTGCACTCAATGGAAAATATTTGAAGAAGTATTATCCTAGTGTTTGGAGAGACACCTAAATTGGTTCAGTATGGCCAATTTTTAATTCTCTTCAAGATAGAAAAGCCTAAAGATGTTATATCAGCTAATGATCATGTTTGCTTCAATTGGCTAAGGTGTGGTCGATTTCTAATACACATAAGTCGATATGGCTATTTCGGTTACGGATAGCCGATATCGTTAAGATATTGCCTTTAGGGAATATATATATATACAGATTTGATTGATCAAGCTAATCAAGTTTTATTACAAGCGGTCCATGTTCAGGATGACATTTTTTCAAGGCTAAGATTTTACAAGCATTTCTTGATTGCCTCGATCATGCGCAGGTGGATTTGGTCTATTTCATTGATGACGCGGATGTCGTCCTCATTAGATCCAGGGATGGTCTTTAAGTTCCTATGCTGATGAACTGTTTGATATACTTTATCTGCTACTTTGGCCTCTTGATTTTTGATTGATTTTGGTAGTCCGATAAGATGGGATTCGGTGGATTCGATATTGCAACACACCTTGTCAAGTTCCGCCATAAAATTGGCTTCTCGCTTCTTCAAGAGCCTAAGCTTGGTGTTGGTGTATTGTAGGTCAGCTATCATCTCATCAAGTTTCTTCTTTTCAGTCTGGGCGGACAGCCAATCATTTTGGGCCAAATTACTCTACTCAACCTGATCGGCTATACGTCGTCTCCTTGAGATCAGCTAGGTCCTTTGGAATTCAAGTAGGCAGCAGGTGTAAGTTTGTCGGTTAGCTTTTTGGGCAGAAGGTGTTCAATCTCAACCAATCTTCCTCGGATTGGCCCGCAATCTTCCACCAGTGAGTCAATCGGGATATCTAGCCGATGTATGATATCTGATAGTTGCTTGTGTACATCGGCTGGTAGAAACAGTTCAATTGTTGCACTAGTAGCTGAGTCCTTATTTGAATCCAAGTATTTGCCGATGTTAAAGAAGAACAGGTTGGCTAATGACTGCACATTAATATCGGTAAATAGATCATGAGCCAAGGTAGAAATAACATGTAGGGTGAACGTATCTAGGATACAGCGGGAGCAGCTTGAACAATAATGTTTGTATCAATCTGATGAGAGGAGATTTGGAGATTGGATACCATAACTTCTGAGGTGACCATCGGCTCAGTTCTTGTAATAGTATCTAATGGTTGGGTTGCAGGAGCCGATGGTTCAAGCTGGAAAGTAGAGGTGTCAAAATAAATATGAAGATAGTAGAAAAGAAATAACATTGACACATACCAATGGCTTTGGGGAACTAGTGCTATTGTTAAAACATCGGCGTTGAATTTTTGTCTCTTGGGAACCGTTCGAGTAATCAGCTTGTTACGTTTTGTCCCTGATGTTTGCGGTACTCGGAGTAGAGCCGATGGAGATGGGGCACCTTGTCCAAAGAAGGACATGGCCGATGGAGGTTGGTAGACAATAAGCCGACCACTTGCGCTGGTTACAAGTGCTTCTTTATCACCAGCCTACGGGGTCATGGAGATTAAGAGACACAGTTTAGATTCAATACGATGTGGAAAAGGTAGTGTAAGGAGAAGGATTAGCTCTTCATCGGATTCAACGTAGTCAAGGTTAAGGCGCACACAATAATGTTCAGCTAATAGACTGAACAAATGCCTTCCCCACTCCAACCACCATCGAGCCAAACATTTGGTATTGAATATGTAGGGCTCAAAGGTGGAGATGGTCCCCAAGAACAGAGATGTTGCAATTGATCGTAGCCAATCATACTCCAGGCAGTTATTTACTTCTCCTCGGACCTGGAACTTGCCGATGAAGAATAAGCCAATTGGGAGCTAGCCGAAACCCAACTGACGAGCACAAACAGAAGGATGATGGAACTCATACGATGGGTGTTGGGATCGGCCCAGCAAAAATCCAGTTGGCAGAAGATTGGGGCTTATGGACAATAGCAATATGGTCTTCGATTCTTCATTGGCTAGTGCATTCAATGGATGAAATCTAGATGGCATTTTGAAATATGAATTGTCCTCATACACAAACAAGATGGTGACTTCTTTGGTAAAGCCGTGGTAAAAACATTTCAACCACTGGCTGGGTCCGAGAGGGGTCATTTTGCTTCTAGAAAGAGCCGATGCGGCTTCACTCAGAGAAATACATCGGCATCGGCTGGATTCACCTTCTTCTGGGTAATTAGTTAGAAATATCAGAGAAGGAAAAGGGATCCTGGAGATAACTCTGGAGGTATACATGTTCAACCAAAGTTGTATGAACCACCAAGGACCACCAATATGACCAACTAGTTGACCTGCCGATAGTTTGTTCGCCACCTGATGAAGCAGTTGATAGGTGGCTTTAAGAAGATATTGCCCTAGTGGAATTTGGCGTTGATTGGCCAGGAGCTCTACCAAGCATTGCACGTTGGTAGTTGGACTGAGAGTTGAACGGCCAAAGACAAACCATTCTAGCCACAAGTTTAGGAACGCAACATGTTCTCGATCAACGACTGGTCCGAAAGTCTTACTGTGCAAAGATATTCAGTCCACCCTCCGATGTTTTTGGTGTTCAGCTGATGAGTGGGTTTGAATCGGAGTATAAACGGATTTACATAATGAGTAGTGTTGAGGCAGGTCAACATGGTGACATCCATCAAGGTGAGAGTCATTGGTCTATGTCCAAACATGAAGGCGTTAAGGATATCTGACCAAAAATAGGAAGCCATTGCGAGCAAAGGTTTATTCTTTTCCATATCGGCTAAAGAGAGATTGATACAGTGGTCGATTTTCAAGTCTTCCCAGAATAGTTTTTTGGAAACCGAAACCCTGAGGTACCAATTTCTCCATCCTATGAGCCTATTAGGCCAAGATCTAAAACTGTTGGCCCAATCGGTGATGGTCATGGATGAATTTTTATATGCGATCCATTCTGTTTCAGAATTTATGAAATCAATTGGATCTTCGTCACACTTAAGGGCAAGATAAAAGAAACTAGGCGATCAAAAATGGGGATGGCAATCTGACTTTTGAGATACTATAGCAAACAAGAACCCAACTACACATGAGAAGATGGGAAGAGAGAGATTTGTGTAAAGTGTGGGACGGAAGAGCAGATGAAAGTTACCTCAAGTACTACGTTTGTTGACACCATTGGGCGAAGAAAAGGGGATAAGATCGGTGGTCGATAAAGCGATCTGCGGAGGTTCGCCTTCAGTCGTTGGGGCTGGTCGAGGTTGGGGGCTCCGATGGTGAGGAAGTGTGTGGAAGAAGGATGAAATGATGAGATACTTTAATAGGGGTGAGGTGACCTATGCTGGAATCTAGGCCGATTAATTATCGTTTATAGGCTATGACGAGCTATCCCTGTTTGTGGAGACTTCCAATGACTTAAAATTTCATAATCTGTTGACAAACTCTAAAATTAGGAGGCATGTGTTAACGCCAAAATTTTATTTAGCCTATAAACAAGATCGGCCAATGGGAAAACACTAATCAGCTCGTGGGGTGAAACCTTCCTATATAAGATACTATTTACATAGATATAATATCCTACCGTCAGTGCTATGGCTCCTCCTCAGACTCTATCTCATCAGGATAATCTTCTATTCTTGGACTGAATCTCTCCTTGGTTCATCCGATCGGCTTTCTCCCTGTAGCAACCGGACACTTCTTTTACTTCAGCTGATCTTTTTTCCAACCTTTCCCTAGGCTTTGCAAATTTTGGCATTAACAGAAAGTAATCCAAATGGAACCGAGTCCAAAGTGGAATAGTGAGGGTAACGGCAACTTGGGTGTCTATATAGAATGTATTACATAGGCTAAGCAAGTTTGGGTTGTTTTATAATTTCTTAGCGATTAGTTTCCTTTTATATTCATAGGAAATAACGTTCGGTGGTTGTAACCACGTCAAACTCTATAATCTTAGGGTATAAATATAGACCCCTGGAAGCTTGTAAAAAGGGAATAGATCAATCTAATAAACCTTCGGTGCATCACCACCCTAGCTCATCTAGGTTTTTCTTGGCAGGTTTTTGCTCTCGAAGCAGGGTTGCATCGGTTAAGTTGAATTTTCGGTGAATGGGTAAGTATTGCCACTATCCTAGTATGCTTTGCTCTGTCTAAGGCTGCATCAGTTAGGTTCGACCTCTTAGTCAGATTGAGCATACCGCATCATGTCTGTGTGAGGCTCGCAAGCACGTCAGTCTCCCTCCTCCATCCATGGTTTCGTGCTGCATTGGTTAGGTTCAACCTACGAGATTGGCAGCAATGGATCGAATCGGCGCCCTAGCAGGTCTTCACGTGGCATCTCGTTGGAGTAAGTAGCTGATGAGTTATCAGCACCGCTAGCCTCATATATCCATCTTGCATATTGTCTAACGATTAATCCACTAGAGATCGATCTGGTCACATCAGATATGGCTTGGTACTATCTCGGTTCAGTCCGATCTACTAGGACTTGTGTTTGATGGTGCCACTATCAAAATCTAGGGGATTTCATTCCCCATCGGCTCAAATAGCCAATTGGTTTAGGTGCAGACCTGTGTCGGACGTTTGACCGGTAGGTAGCTTATACCTCACATTTTTCCTCCCTCGTCGTTAAGTTCGGTCTAAGCCTCCACCATCTCCGTACCGTTAGCCCTGGCCTCATACTATCTCGATTTGGTCCAATCTATCGAGGTTTGTCCTAACGTTGCCATTACCATGGTCGCTGGTCCTTGTGGCTTCGTGGGAGATTGGGCCCCGCTCCGTGCTTCAGATGCTGCGGAGCGTCATTGGCTCTTTGACTGATAAGTCCTCTACTCTATTCCACACGTGTATTTCTCAGGCCTCCATTAGCTGTTCAACCGATGCTCGAGCGCTTCCTTTCCTATCAGCACCTAGCCGATGGGGTGAGCCACATAGGCCCACCGGCTGACCAGCTGGTGAATCTCATCCTCTCTCCATGTCAATTGTAAGGTCAAAATAACTAGTACGCCCTAGGACCTAGAATATTATGAACCTGCACTGGAGCTAAGCAGATCTCTGAGGCCTTCGTGATACCAAGCCACCGTCTTTCCTCGATCAGATCTCCATTCGGCTCAGTCGGACCCCCCCTCCCCACTAGATTTGGTGGCGAGTAGGCAGGAATCCATAAAAAATGAAGGGCTTGCTGAATGTGAAATTAATAGTTGGAAGCAAGACATTGCTCACACATCCTTCATCATTGATGGAAAGGAATCATATAGTCTACTCCTTTGCAGGGACTAGATTCATGCCAACTCTTGTATTTCTTTCACAATGCATCAGAGCCTCATATAGTGACAAGGAGATTATGTTGAGGTTATTCCAGCCGATCAGTCGACCAACATTGCAGTAACTGATCTGCTAATCTAGGAAGCCGATGGGGTTGATTGCATGTCCGGGAAAATATGGGATGAAGATTTCCTTGATGTAACCAGGAAGGGAATAAAGTTGATCCAGCAAGTCGGCTTGGAACTATTGCTCTAATGGGCACCATTGAAGATTTTGAAGGAAAATTAGGGCAAGGATTTTTGTTAGCCAATTATTTGGACGAAATTGATTTAGGACTATGAGATATACCATAGCCAACATATATTAGTAAAAATTTATATACCGAGTTCTGAGAAGAGTTAATTAAATTGTTGAATGAATTTTGGGAAGGTTTTGCCTAGGATTACCATGAAATGGAAGGTTTAAGCCGAACGATTATTTGGAGATGACAGATTATCCAATATTTGCAAAATCTATCACAATTAACTTCTAGAAAACTTGAGTATAAGTTTACTAAATATGTATTACTTAATGAGGACTTGTATTTTTGGACCATTGATGGAGTTTTATTAAGATGCTTGGATACAGAAGTGGCTACAATAGTTATGAGCAAAGTACACAAAAGCTTTTGCGGAGCTCATCAATCAACTCACAAGATGAGATGGCTGATGACAAGAGTTGGGTATTTTTGGCCGACAACACTAGAGGATTGCTTAAGGTACTACAAAGGATGCGAAGACAGTCAAAAGTTTGGGAATTTATAGCAAACCCCAGCATTTGCTATGAACCTAATAATCAAGTCGTGGCCATTTAGAGGTTGGGGAATCAACATGATCAACCAGATTTGTCCTTTATCAACCAAAGGGTATAAGTTCATATTGGCATCGATAGATTATTTTACAAAGTGGGTAGAGGCTATCCCTTTGAATAAAGTTACCTCTAAGGACGTGATTGTGTCATCGAGGAATATATTATCTATCAGTTTGGTATTCCACAAACAATTACCACTGATTAGGGTTCTATCCAAGTGTCCGATGAGTTTCAATAGTTTACTGCTAGTATGGGGATTAAGTTATTAAATTTGTCACCATATTATGCTCAAGCCAATGGACAAGCTGAAGCTTACAACAAGAGTTTAATCAAGCTGGTCAAGCGCAAGATTGATGAATAACCGTGAAGGTGGCACGTTACATTAGTCAATCCATTATGGGCCTATCAGATAACATGCCATGGATCTACTCAGATACCACCATATCAGCTGATATATGGGCATGAAGCAGTTCTGCCGTGAGAAATTAACATTGGCTCTAGGAGTATATCTCTGTAGGATCAACTAACAGCCGATGACTATTATAAGATGATGGCAAACAAACTTGATTATTTGACTCCGAATAGGCTAAGGGTGCTTGAGAGGATCAAGGAGAACAAAACTAAGGTCACTAGGCATTACAACAAAAATGGTGATGATTACTCCTTTGGAAATTGATTTTGCTGATTGGGTCTTGAGATAAGAAGTTTAGAAAATGGTTACCTAACTAGGAAGGGCCCTGTTAGATCTATCACTATGTGTCTAGTAATGCTTATATACTATAAAGTCTTGAAGGGGAGAAGTTTTCCAAAGCGCTCAATGGAAAGTATCTGAAGAAGTATTATCCTAGCGTTTGGGTTGAGGCCTAAATCGGCTAAGTACAGCCGATTTCTAATTCTCATAAAGACAAAAAGTCGATAGTGTTCTATTGGCTAATGGTATTATTTACCTAAATCGGCTAAGTGTGGCTAATTTCTAATATTTCTTCAAGACAAAAGCCAATATGGTTATATCGGCTACAGATAGCTAATATTATTGGATATCACCTTTAGGAAATACAAGTAAAAAATCAACAGAGCTAATCAAATTGTATTACAAGCATGTTTTGAAGTGGCATCATGGATTTTTAGGCCAATAAGCTGCTTGATGTACTTTTTCTTCTACTTTGGCCTCTTGATGTTAGATTGATTATGGCAACCGATAAGATGGGATTCTGTGAATTAAATGTCATGTAGCACCTTATTGAGTTTTGCCATCAAATCGACTTCTTGTTTCTTTAGTTGGCCTAGCTTGGACTGGGTGTCTTATGAGTCAGCTATCATTTCATTAAGTTTTTTGTTCTCTGTCTGGGCAGATAGCCGATTGTTTTGAGCAAAGTCTTTTTGTTTGGCACTATCAGCCATACGTCGCATAGTCGTGATCTGCCCGGTCTTATGGAATTCTAAATAAGTAGTAGGTGTTAGTACATCGGTGAGTTCTTTGGGTAGAATATGTTCAATCTCAGTAAGTCTTCCCTAGATCGGTCCATAGTCTTCCACCAATGAGCTAAACAAAATTTCTAGCCGATGCCTAATATCTAATAATTGCTCACTTACATCGGCTGGTAGAAATGGTTCAATCACTATACTGGTAGTTGTGTCTTCACCCGTCTCCAAGTATTTGCCAGTGTTCAAGGAGAATAAATCAGCTAGTAACTACACATTAACATCGGTAAGTAGGAGAATCATGAGTCAAGATAGCAATCAAAATATGGGGTGAGCGTACCTGAGACATAGCAGGAGTAGCATAAACAGAAACATTAGTATCAACTTTATGAGAGGTAGTTTCAGGAGCATAGCCATGTGGAGGTAACATGGACTACTTGAGTATTTTCCATTTGGGGACCGGCTGATGTTGAAGACGTTATAACTTTTGGAGCAACAATCAGCTTAGTACTTGTAGCGGTCTATGGCAACTGGATTTTAGGAGCCGATGGTTCAAGCTGCAAAAGAAAGACATCAGGAGAAGTATGAAGACGACAAAATAGAAATTAAATCAGCACATACTAATGAGGATGAAGGAGCCAATGTCGAAGTAGGAAGAGATCCTTGGGAAATCAGTATCGTGATTATGACATTGGCGTTGGATTTTTATTTCTTGGAAGTTGTTCAAGTATCCAATTTCTTGTGTTTGGTCCGCAATGGTCATAGTATCCGAAGTAGAGCCGATGGAGATGGAGCACCATGTCTAAGCTGGGGCTCGGCCAATGGAGGTCGATAAATAATGGGCCAGCCGCTTGCACTTATTGTAGGCGCTTCCTTATCACTAGCCTGTAGGGTCATGGAGGTTAAATGATGTATTCAAGATGAAATGTCGTACAGAAAAAAGAGTATGGAGAAGAATTACTTCTTTATTAGATTCGACATAGTCGGGATTAAGGTGCAAGCAATAGTGTTCAGCCGATGAACTAAGCGAAGAGTCTGGTGTTGCATATACATGGCTTGAAGGTGGTGATGGTCCTCAAGGATAAAGATCTGGCTATCATCATTAGCTGACCATACTCCAAGCCGCTATTTACACCTCCTCGGACTTGGAGCTTGCCAATGAATAATAAGCTGATTGGGAGCTGGCTGAAACCCAACTGATGGCCACTAAACCCAACTGATGGCCACTAAAGGATGGATAATAAAACTCGTATGATGGGTGTTGGGATTGACCTAATGAGAATTCAATCTGTAGAAGATTGGGAGTTATGGCTGACAGAAATATTTCTTCGATTATTCATTGCTTAGAGCATTGAGAGGGAGAAATCTGAAAGGCATCTTAATTGATGAAGTGTACTCGTACACAAACTAGAGGGTGGCATCCTCAGTAAAGCCATAAAAGCATTTGAACCATTGGCTAAGTCCAAGAGAGATCATTATGCTTCGAGAAATAGCCGATGCGACTTCACCCAGTGAGATACATCGATGTCGGCTAGCTATACTTTCCTCTAAATGATCGACCAAAAAAGTCAAAGAGCAGAAGGGAGTCCTAGGGATGACTTTGGAAGTGTAGATGTTCAATCATATTTATATGAACCATTAAGGACTGCCAATGTGACCGATTGGTTGGTCAGCCAATAGATTATTTGCCACTTGATGAAGCAGTTGATAGTTGGCTCCAAGAAGATTTTGCCCCAACGGGTTCTGGTGCTAATGGGCCAAGTACTCTACTAAGCATTGCATATTGGTACTCGGGCCAATGGTTGAACCGCCATAGAAGAACTGCTCTAACCACAGATTCAAGAATGCAAGATGCTCCTAGTCATCAACTAGTTCGAAGGCCTTACTGTGCAAATATATATATTTAGTCCACACTCCAATATTTTTTGTGTTTAGTTGATGAGTGGGCTTGAATCGGAGGATGGATGGATTTATGTAATGTGTCATGTTAAGGCAAGTCAACATAATTGCATCCATCAAGGTGGGAGTCATTGGCCCATGTCCAAACATAAAAGCATTGAGGGTATCTAACCAAAAGTAGGAGGCCGATGCGAGCAAAGGCTCATTCCTTTCCATATGGGCTAGGAAAAGGTTGATACAATGACCAATTTCCAAGTCTTCCCAAGTTGATTTTTTGGAAACTCATACTGTGAGGTACCAATTCCTCCATCCCGGGAGTTTACTAGGCCAAGATCTAAAGTTATTGGTCCAATCAATGATTGTCATGAGCGAGTTTTTATAGGGGATCCGTTCTATTTCAGAATTGATAAAGTTTGTTGGATCCTCACTACCCATAGGGCCTAAATTGAAGAAACCCGATTGGTCAGCAAATGGAATCACTATCTGACTTTTGAGATTCTACAGTAAACGGCGGGATGGACCAAATATGTCTAGAATGTAGAGCAAAGGAGCAGATAAAAGCTTACCTCAATGACTGCGTTTGTTGATGCCATCGCGCGAGGGAAAAGGAGAAGAAGATCGGTGATTGATGGAGCAATCTGCTGAGATTCATCTTTGGTCATTGGAGCTCGTCGAGGTTTTGGGGGCTCTGGTGAAGAAGAGGCAAGAAAAAGAAGGATGAAGGGACATAATGATTTATAGAGGCATGATGATCTAGTGGGAGTCTAGGCCGATTAGGTACTATTTACAGGCTGTAGTGGGCTATCTTAATTTGCAGGGAATTCCAGCAGCTCGAAATTTTGAAGTCCGCTAACAAACTCTAAAATTGGGGGTATGTGTTAATGCTAGAATTAGGTTAAGCTACAAACGGGATAGGTTGATGAAAGGAAGACTGATCGGCTCATAGAGGGAAGCCGATTGACACATTGAGAGAGTCAATCGGACAGGTTGAGGAATGATTCGGTCTGGTTGAAGACAAAATGATATCTAGATAGGACTGAGTCTAAGTAGGAATCGTGAGAACTACGGTAGGGTGCTTTATCTATATAGAATATATTATATAAGCTAAGCAAGTTTAGTTGACTTTACAGCTTCTTATATATTAGTTTCCTTATATGTTTAGGAAATATTATCTAGGGTTGTCTGTAATCTTGTCAGACTCTTGTAAATCCGAGGAATAAATTTTACCCATGAAACCTATCAAAGGAATCAATAGATAATACAATACAACTTTGGCTCAACGCCATCCTAGCTTGACTAGGTTTTACTCCGGCGAGTTCTAGGTCTCGACGCGAGGCAACATCTATTAAGTTTGATCTACAACAAAAGAGTAAGTCCCACCATTATCATGATTCATTTTGCTTTGTTGAAGGCTATATCGGTTAGGTCCAACCTCTTCACCTAATCAAGCGTACCACATCACGTTCGCGCGAGGCGCCTCGGTACATTGGTCTCCCATCACCGTCCTCGGTATCATGCTGCATCGGTTAGGTTTGACCTATAAGATCGGTGAAGTTGGATCGATCTGTTGGCTTGACGGGTTCTCATGCGGCGTTTTGTCAGACTGAGTAGCCGATGAGTTATCTTTATCATGTGCCTCATATTTGTTTTATATATCAACAATTAATCCGCTAGTGATTGATCTGGTCACATTAGATTCAGCCTGATACTATCTCGGTTAGATCTGATCTATCAGGTTCGTGTATAAGACCTAATGGATTTCGTTCCCTATCGGCCTAGATAGCCGATGAGGATAGATATAAGCCCACGTCAGACATTCGGCCAATAAGAAACTGATGATCTAGTCCCTTCCTCTGTTGTCATTACATTCGATTTAGCCTCTATTGTCTCTATACTGTTAGTCATGGTCTCATATTGTCACGGTTTGGTTTGATCTATCGAGGCTAGTCCTAACACTACTGTTATGGTGGTCGCTGGTTCTCGTGATTTCGTGGGGGATCAGGTCTCGCTCTGCGCTTTCATCGCCTTCACTCTCTAGAGCATCATCGGCTCTTTGGTCAATAAGCCTTTTATTTTATTCCATGCATCTATCGCCTACACCTTTATCGGCTTTTCAGTCGATGCTCGAGCGCTACCATTCCTATCAGCACCCAGCCGATAGGGTGAGCCATATCAGCCCACCGGCCGATTCGCTCACGAATCTCATCCTCGGTCTCCTTGTCATCTGTAGAGTCAAATTGGCTGGCACGCCCTCGAAACTCGAAGACTAAGGACTTATACTAGAGCTAAGTAGATCTCTTAAGCCTTCGCCTGACTAGGGCGCTATCTCCCTCCATCAAACCTTCGCTGGCCCGTTCATAGCCTCGCCTAGCCCAATCAGCCTTCACAAGATTTGGTGACCAACAATAGTACATCTAGTACTTTCGATCCAACCAATTTGTCATCATAAATATATAAACCAACACATGGCTTTACAATCCTACCTTGATGGAAATATTGGCAACCTAAATCAATGTCTTAAATTTTGATTTTTGGAAATTAAAAGCAAAGAACTTTGCAAGGGTTAATCTTGAGAGAGTAAAAAATTAGGACAAAGTGATAGGAGAAGTAAAAGAAGTAAAATGCAAAAGCGTCCCCTATATACTTAACTCCCCTTTTCATCAAGATATAAAATAAATTTTGATTTTCAGTGAAGGCAACTTTGCTTTAATTTTTATCTCTCCCCTTTGACAATAGTGACATCAAAAATAAGCAAAAATGCATTCAAAGACATCTAACTTGCATATTTTTAGTTGATTAGAGCTTTGTGAGTTATCTAAAGGCATCGATATGTAAATATATATCACACATATAAAAGTAGGTACTAGAACCTAACTAAAATATGCTAAAAAAAGTATGATATGATATGTAGAGGAAGTTTGTATCACAAGCAAGAAAAAAGCTTCTAACTTCATTAGCATGTTAAAGTTCATAAGCCATTACTATAAGTAGATCAAAACTAAGCAATCAAGCTCATAAACATGATGTGTCTACTCAATCAAAACAATGAACTCATGTAATTGGTGTTAATGTCAAGTTCAAGGAAGCATCAATGCATAGCACATCATAGCAATTTTAAGCTCACTTTCATTTTTTATTTCTTTTTCAAGTTTTTAACACATGTAGATGCTACTCTTGGTCATATCTTCAGCCTATAACATTGTCCTCATCAAATGTTGTCGCCTAAGTCTTAATCAAGACATACATCTAGACTTCCTGTTAGAGGCAATCTGTGTACTTACTTTGAAACCACTCATACGTAACTCAAACAAATATGAATGAAGGTATCCATAAAAAATATAAGCAAAAGTAGCACGATTGATACAAAGATTAAACATGAAAGAATGAGCATTTCGAATGCATATACCATAATTGTTGCAAAGAGTAAACATGCATGCACAAGAGAAAGATATTAAAAAAGAGCTATCTACTAGATCCACTTACATATTGATTATGTTCAAATTGATTTCGATTTAAGCAAGTTTCAATGTGCTTCATAAAAATGGCAAGATCATACAAACTACTCAAAAGCATATAAGCTAGATAGTAGATCAAACTAAGATAAAAGTAACATATGCCTAATGAATAAGAGATAACAAGCAAAACTCTTAATTTATCATAGAATATATTACAATGTAGAAAGGAATCATAATGCACTATGGTACAAATGAAAAAAGAGAACTCTCCCTCAACACAAGCCATAGGGGTGAATGGCCCTTAACTCACACCTTAGTGTTTCAAAATGAAGACAATCAAGAAGTTTTGTGAAAATGTCCACATGCTGACCATCTGATTCAACAAATTCTAGCACAATATTGCCTTTCTCAGCAATGTCTCATTTAAAATAATATCAAATTTCAATGTGCTTGGTCCTTGAATGTTGAACTGAATTCTTTGCAATGTTAATGCCACTAGTACTATCACAAAACAAAGGAACACCAAAAAAATACAAGCCATAATCTTTCAATGTAGAAACCATCCAAAGAACTTGACTACAAGAGCTTGTTGCTCCAACATACTTAGCCTCAACTATTGATTGAGCAATTGAGGACTTTTTGTGAGAAGACCAAGAGACTATAGAAGAATCCAATATATAACAATTGACATAAGTACTCTTGCGATCAATCTTACACCCAATAAAATCAACATCGGAAAAAGGATGAATAAAAAAAGTGGAAGAGCAAGACTGCAAATACCGTATTCAATGGTAGACTTGATGTAGTGGAGAATGCACTTGATTGCTCAACGATGTGAGCTCCGGGATGCCTAAAATCTTGCACATAGGCACACGAAAAAGTGAATGTCTGGACTTGATGCAGTCAAGTAGAGGAGGAAGCTAATCATACTCTAGTACTCATGTTGATCAACCGTCTCACCATACTCATCAAGGCCTAGTGTTGAGGTAGTGGCCATGTGAGTGGCGATCGGCTTGTAGTCATTTATTTCAAATTTGGCTATAAGATCTTTGGAGTGTTTTGTCAGATGAATGAAGATGTCTTCCTTGGTTTGCTTGATTTGAATACCATAGAAGAAGGTCAATTCATCCATCATGGTCATGCTAAATTGCCTGCTTGTTGTCTGTGAAAACTTGGCCACAAGAATAACAGAGGAGCATCCAAAAATGATTCCAACAACATAAATTTGAACGTGAAGAAAATCAATGATATCTCTAAGAATGAAAAGAGTTTTATCCACCTTTCTCATTTCAAAACCACTTTAAATCAAAAACGTTTTTAGCCTTGCATAACAAGCACAAGGAGCTTGTTTCAACTCATACAAGGCTTTTTCATGTTTAAACCTCTTCTTCTATAACAACATTCAAAAAGGCATTTTTTACATTCATTTGAATGAATTTGAAACTTTTGGAAGTAGCAAAATCCAAAAGAATTTGAAAAGCTTCTGATTTAGCAACTGATGCAAAAGTTTCTTCAAAATCCAAGCCCTCAACTTGGGTCAAACAAGTGATAGAGTGGCTAGTCCTACCTCTCTTTCTATCTCTCACATTCTTGTAGGCCTTGGAAAACTTTTGAGTGAAAAGAGCAAAATTATCTTTCGGGATATCTAGTTGCTCCTTAGACATTGAGTGTAGAGTGACTAGTGAAAAACCACCACACACAAGAGCTGACTGAGTAGCAAAAGTGCTAGAAGATGGGTCAACTACCAAACCCACCGAGTTCTTGAGGCCTTTTCAATGAAGAATGTCCATCTCGTGATTTTTTTAGCTTTGAGTAAATCTTGTCCATAGTAAGGTCACTTAAAGGCGCACTCTCTATAATAGATGTAGCTTTGATTTCTCAAACATCACAATCAAGAAAATTAAAAACATGGTAGGCTTTCTTATTATCTATGAGTATCTTGCTAACCAATATCAAATTGGAAACAATATTGTCAAAATGCTTGAAATAATCAGCAATAGATTCTCCAATGTGCATCTCAAACTTCTGGTACTATTTCTAGAATTGGTTTTGGTGTACCAATTTGATATTAGTAGTATCTTCATGGAAGTTACACAAGGTTATCCAAATTTCATGGGCAGACATTAGGTGTTGTACATGGTTGAACTAACTATGTCCTAACCCAGCAATCAATGCATTTCGTGCACTAAAATTAGCATTAACCTCCTCGAGATTTGCATGGATGATGGCCACATCATTGGTATAGTGTAAGGCATTGTCACCTTTGTCTACACTTTATACCCTAACGACAGGTATGCCTCCATTAGAGCCTTCCAATAAACCAAATTTCCACCATCAAAAATAGGCAGTTCTATAGAGTATCTCTCCATAGCAAGGTTCATTGCCATAGTTAGATTACAACAAACTTAACTAGGCTCTCATACCAATAGAAAGACCAGAACGCGCTATAAGTGGGGTGAATATAGAGAAACTCACTTTGTCTCCAAAATAGCTACAAAAGCATCACACATGTTAATAAAATCTTAGTTGTTAAAAAGCTAGATCAAAATAACAATCAATGATCAACCTAGAGGATATAGCTATATGCAAGCTAAATCTCTTGGTGGACTCTCATGAATTATAAGCATCATTCAGTTAATGGCTCTTGAACCCTATTATGAGTCATGGATGCCTATCACAAGATCCAAACACCTCTCATAAGATCCAAATACAAAATGACAATTTGTACAAAAGATCATGCGCTTTTAGGGATTTCAACCTCTTGGGTTTTTCTCTAATGTTACATACAAGTTGATTCCCTATTCATCACAAGGTAAATCGAGTACCAAAAGAGTTGAAGAGAGAAGAGAAACTCACACCACAAGCATGTAGAAAGATGGGAGCAATACCCAAAATTTAAATTGCAATGCAGAATTTAAATGCAAAATTTAAATTGTAGAATTAAATTGGAATGATAAATTTGATTCCAAAATAAACACTATTTCAATTATTGAATAATGTTTACAAACCTTTTACAAAACTTACAAAATTCCCTCAAGAATTTCTTCTCATCTCACTCTCAAAACATCTCTCAATTCTCTCTTTAAAACTTTCTCAAAATATGTTCCAAGGTGCAAAGCCTCTCCTTGCCGATGCATCTCCTTTCATAGGCCAAATATGGCTACAAAATTCCCTCAAGAATTTCTTCTCATCTCACTCTCAAAACATCTCTCAATTCTCTCTTTAAAACTTTCTCAAAATATGTTCCAAGGTGCAAAGCCTCTCCTTGCCGATGCATCTCCTTTCATAAGCCAAATATGGCTAGGAAATCCAAAATGCCTCTAAGGCGAAACCCTAGCTCACATGAAATCACTGTCGTAGATCGGATCCTTAGAACTGAAGAGAACCACCTCAAATTGTGCCATGTAGTCATCCATACAAAGGGCTACAAAGTCGACTGCTAGCTGCAAAGGATCCCAGCCACCTGGTTGCGTACGTCACCCACGCCTATCTCGCATCAAGATGAGTCAAGGAGGGATCCCATGTAGCCGCCAGCTCGTGCATGCAACCGCGCCCACGCGACATTGCCAGGCCCCATTATCCACTCCTCTATCTCAAGAGCCAATCAGCGCCAACACCTAGTCATCGTCGATCCATGCCTTTACCTACGTGCCAAATCTAGAGTCGCCATATCGCCACATCGATCCTGCATTTGCGTCACCCCAGTGCGAGTTTAGGCATGCCCGTGAGCCTTTGAGCTAGGCCACCATGCTGATGCACCTTGCTGAGCCGGCTCTGAGGCTACTGTTGCTCTCTCTTGGGCCAATGTAAGGAGGAAGAGGAGGTCAGCTAGACTAGCCCTTTCTCTCTCTCTTTTCCTTTTTCTTTTCTTAGTCCATTTTGCCAGTAAAATGCAATGATGTCTCCATGAGGCATTTGTCTGCTGTGTATACTTGCATCTCACCTTGTCATTTGACAACCTTGACTATGCTAGACCCCAACTCTCGTGGATTTTGCTCTTAGTCCATTGTTGACCAAGGTTGACTAAGTACCTACACACATAGACCAAACAAATCATAGGGCACAGATGACCACACTTCGAGCACTTCCGACATATGACAATTTTATAACACTAATATATAAACTAACACATGGTTTTACTCCACTGGGATACCTTGCTCAATTCCACCACTGATCCGAACAGGTGTGGCAAGGAGAAGATCTCCATGGAGACAGCCATTGCTCCAAGCAGCGATGGCCGGCCTCGATCTGCTTCAGTTGGTGGCCATGTTATGTCCTCTCATCAGATCCACAACATTGCAGGTCAACACTGCCTTCTCTTCTATTTTCTTGTGATTTTCAGCTGATGAGAAATTTATGGAGGGAAATTTGTGTGAAATGATTTGGGGATTTTTTTCATGTTACATAGTATATGTCATTATGTGCATGTATAGAGCTGCATCTATTTCACTCTCTCTATCTCTCTACATGAATGTTCACAAGCAAACAAAATGCTAGTGTGTGCATCAAATTTTATAACCAATTTTTTTCTTACCACAGAAGACAATCCTAGGACAAGTCTTCAGATTTCAGGGCAAGGAGGCCTTTGCATTGCTAACTAGTTCAGAGAAGCAAGCATCGTTGTTCAGGTTCGGCTTTTTTTGCTGTGTGAACAATCTTGGTGTATATGTTTGGTAGTATAGTTAAAAATTCTTATGTATAACTCCTAATTTTCCCAAAATCAAGTGCCTACATTTCTCAGGTACCACATATTGCTTTCAAATTTACAGTATGTGGGTGCATCATAAGAATGTGGTAATTAAATCTATCTCTAATGAATGTTTTGAAACCATCACCAAGCTTCTATGACTTTTGTATTGCTAAAGAGTACATATTCCTTACCCCTGGTATCACTAGTTCTTCAATATGTAGGAAATACACCAAGCACTCTAATGAAACTGTTACGTGATGAACTCACCAAGCGGTCAATCCACGATTTCCCTACTTATGGAAATCTCAATGGATGGAGAGCTATGATTAGTCTATAGTAAACATTTTATTTTTCTGTTTTACAAAAATATCATATTTTCTTACATAAATATCGTTTGATTTAATTTCTTAATGCAGGATATGAGAATGACATACTCCAAAAAGATTCTTATTTGACTGTTGCTCCAACTAATAAGAACAGAAAATTTCGTGATGTGGTAATAGAAATTTTCATATCATGCTTATTTCCTAAGTTACTTCCTTGCTTACTTCCTAATTTAAGCTTTTTGCTTTATAGAACATGTAGATTGCCAAATTGGAAGCTAAGGAGAATTTTGTTCTACATCTTTATGCTGTGATGAAACCTGGTGAGAAAAATGACCATTGCAATCTTAGTAGTGTTTACAACCAGTAGCAAACTGGCCCGGAAATTCCTTGTATGTTCTCTCTGTTGTGTTCTTTAATACAAGTTGCTCATATAAATAATAAATAATGTCTATTTTTCTAGGATGATGAAAATAGCTAAACATGAGGTAATCTCATTAATGATATGGAAATGTAAATTAAGAACATGTGTTTATTATAATGGTTGGAAATTTACTTGATTTTCTTTTTGGCAGTCATATTTTGCTAATATTTTGCACAAACTCACTGAAAAAATGGATATACCTGTGAGAATATATGCAACCTAAAGTCTTGATTTTGGATATAAAGAGATCATGTCTACAGTGCTTGATTCACATTAGCTTTATTTTTTGTACGTATGCTGCCTTGAAATGGATAATTTGTTCACTTTATGGAATAATTAGTAGTGAATCAATGATTGATGTATATTATATTTATTTGCTGTTAAAATGTATATAAAATTCTCTCCTTTTTTCTGTTGTGTGTAATCGGAGAGTCAATAGAGAAAAGCAGTAGAGGTTACTTAGCTCTGCAAACTCTACTTATTGTATATATGAGTGAGCTATGTTATTTGCATTCAAATTGTGAGCACTTCAAATTGTTGCTTGCTTTTTATGTAGGAACAATTGGTTCATCCCTTGGTGGTTTCCAGTAGGATGGTTGCATTGCCTCCAAGCATGATGGGAGTGGTTCACAAAATGGTGGCACCGGCATTGACTTTGCTTCAGGAGGACCTTCCTAATCTTTTGGTTTAGTACATGCAAAATTAATGACTTTTTGCTAAGTTAGAACTGATGTGGTACTTATGACTTTTGCTAAGGTAGAACTGGTATGAAACTATTTTCTTTTGCCAAGGTAGAACTGATATAGAAGTCATGACTTTTGATGTAAATGCCCTGACTAGGATAAGTTTGATGCATTATGGACATATATGGAACCATCGAACTTTTCATTATGAAATATTATGTCTGCTATCTCTTCTAGTTTGTGATGTTGCAATATTGGTGTTGGTCTGTTCGATGTGTGGTTGTATTAATTTTGGTATATGAATCACATGATTTTGATATTTTGAACGTGAAATTCAGTGGTCCTGTGTAGGCACATTAAATAGCAGCATTTAGTTTTTACCTATAGGTCAAAAGCACGGGGATTTTATAACAAGGCTGTCGGTCTTAATTTTCCTATCTGTTTCCTTGACAATACAACATCAAACAAATGGTGTCATGGAATTCCTGGGAAGGAATTTTCTTGTCGCTTATCTCTGTCAATGACCCGTCATGGAACATTTTCCATTCGGTGACCCATCATACATTTTTCATTTTGTACATCATTATATTCCAATTAGGTATTCCGTGGTCCATGTCAAGAACAATTTTTCTATCAGTATTTTGATTTTCCCTGACGGTTTTTGGCTGTTCTGAAAGACAGTATCTCGTAGTGTGTTATGAACTTTGATCTCAACTATCAATATTTTGATTTTCCCTGAAGATTTTTAGCTGTTGTGAAAGACTATCTCGTAGTGTGTTATGAACTTTGATCTCAACTATCAGTATTTTGATTTTCCCTGACGGTTTTTGGCTGTTGTGAAAGACAGAATCTCGTCGTGTGTTATGAACTTTGATCTCAACTATCAGTATTTTGATTTTCCCTTACGATTTTTGGCTGGTGTGAAAGACATAGTTTCTCGTAGTGTGTTATGAACATTGATCTCAACTACGGTGATTCCCAAAACTTTGTGCACTAGCACTTGTATGTTCATTCCCAACTTTTGATATTGCTAGTTGCCGAATCTTGCGGGGAGTCCGATCGAGCTAGATGAAGGTCCGATTGGGGAAGATGATGCCTTGGTCATGTGAAAGCCTGAGAGATCTACTTAGCTACAATGCAGGTGCTTAATCTTCGAGATTTGAGGGCGTGCCAGTCAATTGGACTCTGTAATTGATAAGGAGACAGAATGAGATCTGCGAGCTAATCAGTCAATGTGCCAATCTGGTTCACCCGATCGATTGAGTGCCAATGGGAAAGTAACGCTCGAGCATCGACTAAAAAGCCGATGAAGACGTAGGCAATAAACACGTGTAGTAAAGTAGAGGACTTATCAGTCAAACAGCCGATGATGCTCTGTAGGATGAAAGCAGCTAAAGCAAGGAGCAAGGCCTGATCCCCCACGAAGCCACGGGGACCAGCGACCACTGTAACGGTACCAATAGGACCAGCCTTGATATATCAGACCGAACTAAGACAGTATGAGACCAAGACTAACGACATAGAGACAAAGAAGGCTAAATAGAACGTAGCAATGAGAGAGAAAAGGGCGAGGTCATCAGCTTCCTACCAGCCAAACGTCCGATGAAATCCTATACCTGAACTCATCGGCTATCTAAGCTAATGTGGAATGAAACCCTCTGAATCACCACGCCAGCCCCATAGAACGCAAGCTTGAGAGATCAGACCTAATCGAAATAGTATCAAGCCAAATCAAACATGACCGGATCGATCGCCTGCCAATTAATCATTGAGTGATACGCGAAGCAGATACGAGCCTAGCATTAAGGATAACTCATTGGTTATTCACTCCAACGAAACGCCACATAAACACTCGCTAGAGCAACTCCTTGAACCACCACCGATCTCATAAGTCAAACTTAATCGATGCAGCACGATACCGGGGACGAAAGAGGGAGAACAATGTACCAATGAGTCTCACGCGGACGTGATGCGGTATGCCTAGTCAGGCTAAGAGGTCAAATCTAACTAATGCAGCCTTAAAAAGAGCAAAACGAACCTTAATAATGGTAGGACTTAACCCTTCGCCAGAGATCGAATTTAACTAATGCAACCCTACGTCGGGAGCCAAAATCCGCAAGGAAGAAACCTAGACAAGCTAGGGTGGCGATGTGCCAAAGTTGTATTGTATTGATCTATTGATTATTTAAAAGCTTACAGGGGGTCTATATTTATACCCTAGGATTACAAAAGTCTAACACGGTTACAACAATCGTTGGACATGAACATAAAAGGAAACTAATCTTTAAGAAGTTGAAAAGCTAACTGACTTGCCTAGTTTACATAACATATTCTATACTAATAAACACCCTGTCATGGTTGTCATGACTCCTCCTCAGATTCGGTCCCATCTGGATAGTACTCCGTCTTCACACATACCAAATCCGTCCTCAACCACTCTGATTGGCTCTTCAACAGTGTCAATCAGCTTCTCCCTATGAGTCAATCAGTCTTTCCTCCATCAGACGATTCCATTTGTAGGCTGAACAAATTTTGTCGTTAACATATGTCACCCAATTTCGGTGTTTGTTAATAGACTTTGAAATTCCAACCCATTGGAATTCTTCGCAAACCAAGACAACCCATTATAGCCCACCAACGACAACTAACCAGCTTAGATTCCTGCATATGTCATCCTGCCTCTATAAAGCATCCCGCTTCTTCATCCTTCTTCCACACACCTTATCATCAAAGCCCCCAAAATCTTGGGGAACTCCAATGACTGAAGAATTCCTCGCAAACCAAGATGGCCCATTATAGCTGACTAACAACAACTAACCGACCTAGATTCCTGCATAGGTCATCCTGCCCCTATAAAGCATTCTGCTTCTTCATCCTTCTTCACCACGCCTCCTTATCATCAGAACCCCTGTAGATAGCTTCATCAACCACCTATTTTCCCTTCCTTCGTCCTCACACGATGGCGTTAACACACGCAGTTCCTGAGGTAATTTTTCATATATTCCCTTATTCTACATTTTATAAAAATTCAACCCATCCTGTTTTTTCACCTGTTTTTTCATCAGGTTCTTGTTTACTATAGAATCTCAAAGGTCAAATTGCCATTCCAGTTACTGACCATCTAGGTTACTTCTATCTAGGTCCTATGGGTAGTGAGGATTCAATAGAATTTATAAATTCTACAATAGAACAGGTCCCTTACAAAAACTCACCCATGACTATCAATGATTGGACTAGCAGCTTTAGATCATGGCCTAGTAGACTCCCAGGATAGAAAAACTGGTACCTCAGGGTTTTGACTTCCAAAAAGTCAAATCAGTCACTGTATCAACCTATCTTTGGCCGATATGATGAAGAATGAGCCTTCACTTACATCAGCCTCTTATTTCTGGTCAGAGACCCTTAACGCCTTCATGTTTGGACATGGGTCGATGACTCCCATCTTGATGAACATCATCATGTTGACCTGCCTCAACACCACTCACTATATAAATTCATCCATCCTCCGATTCAAACACACTCATCGACTGAATACCAAAAATATCAGATGATGGACCAAATACATATCCACGCACAATAAGACTTTCGGACTAGTTGACGACCAGGAGCATGTTGCTTTTCTAAACCTGTGGTTGGAGCGGTTTGACTTCGGTGGTTCAACCCTTGGCCAAACTACCAATATACAATGCTTGGCGGAGTGCTCGGCTAATCAGCATCAGATTCCACTGTGGTAGTATCTCCTCGGATCCACTTATCAGCTCTTAATCAAGTGGTGAACAAGTTATTGGCCGGTCAACCAGTCGGTCACATTGGTGGTCCCTGGTGGTTCATACAACTTTGGTTGAACCTCTATACTTATAGGGTCATCCCTAAGACCCCTTTTCCTTCTCTTACTTTTCTAGTCGATCATTCAAAAGAAAATGAAGCCAGCTAATGCTAATGTACATCTCTGGGTGAAGCCGCATTTGCTTTCTCTGGAAGCAAAATGACCCCCTCAGGCTTAGCTAGTGGTTCAAATGTTTATACTATAGCTTTACCAAGGAGTCCACCCTCTAGTTTGTGTATGAGGATGCTTCATCATACGAGATGCCTTCCAGGTTTCACCCACTCAATGCATTAGCTAATAAAGAATCGAAGACAATATTCTTGTCAGCTATAACTCCTAATCTTTTGTCAATTGGATTTTCATTGGGCTGATCCCAACATCCATCGTATGAGTTCTATCATCCATTCATGAGTGCTTGTTAGTTGGGCTTCGGCCAACTCCCCATCGGATTATTCTTCTTTGGCAAACTCTAAGCCCGAGAAGAAGTAAATAGTGGCTTGGAGTATAATTGGCTAAGGATGATAGCTCAAGCTCTTTCCCTGCGGACCATCACCACCTTTGAGCCTGTATATCCAACACCAGAATCTTCGCTCAATGGTGGTCGAAGTGGAGAAGGTATTTATTCAGTTCATTGGCTGAACATTATTGTTTACGCCTTAATCCCGACTATGTCGAATCCAATGAATAGGTAATCATTCCCCTTACTCTATCTTCCATACTATGTTTAATCTTGAATATGTTACATAATTTCCATGATTCTGCAGGTTGGTGACAAAGAAGCACCTACAACAAGCATAAGCGGCTGCCCGATTGTCTACCAACCTCCATCGGCCAAGTCCTACCTTGGACAGGGTGCACCATATCCATTGACTCTACTCCGAGTACCACGAATGTCAGGCACTAAACACAAGAAGCTAGCCACTTGGATAGTTCCCAAAAAGCAAAAATCCAACGTTGATGCCACCATCACGGTACTGATACCCTAGGGATCTTCTACAGCTTTGACATCAGCTCCACCACCCTTGCTGGTATGTGCTAATCTCATCTCTTTTTTATCATATTGATACTTCCCCTGATATCTTTGTTCTGTAGCTTGAAACATCGGCTACCGAAACTCAGCCTCCAGAGACCGCTACAAGCACTAAGTCAATGATTGCTCTAAAAGTTCCAACACCCTCAACAGCTGTAGATCCCTAGCAAGAAACACACAAGTAGTCTGCGCTGCTCCCGCCTTAGTTATCGGCCATACTTCCACATCTCATCAAGCTGATACCGACATCGTTGTTCCTATCAGTCCCATTGTGTCTTAGGTACATGCACTCCACATCTTCACTTCTGTTTTGACTCATAATTCTTCTCACCTATGCCAATTTGCAATCATTGGCCGACCTACTCTCCTTTGACATCGACAATTACTTGGAGACGGATGAATACACAACTACCAGTGCAGCGATCACACCTTTTCTACCAGCCGATGTACATGATCAATTATTAGACATCATGCATTGGCTAGATATCCCAATCAACTCACTAGTAGAAGATTGCAAACCGATTAAAGGAAGACTCGCTGAGATTGAACACCTCTTGCTGGAAGAACTTACTGATGTACTCACACCTACTGCTTACTTAGAGTTCCACAAGACCCAGCTAATGACAACCAGGCAACACATAGCCAATTGTGCTGAACAAAATAGTTTAGTGCAAAATGATTGGCTATCTACCCAGACTGAGAAGAAGAAGCTTGACAAAATGGCAGCTAACTCATGGAATACCAACTCCAAGGTAGGCCAACAAAAGAAACGGGAAGCCAATTTGATGGAGGAACTCAAAAAATATGATTGTAACCTGCATTCCCTCCATGAAGCTAATAATCTTGTGACCCGATGCTGCATCAATTAACAGATCTACCATCAGCATCAGATATTCATCTTTAGGGTAGCCTTGTTCAAATCCCAAAAGTCAATGCATATCTCTAGCTTTCCATTCTTCTTCTCTACTAAGATGATGTTGGATATCCACTTAGCATATCGGTATAGTCTAACGAAGTTTGCATCATACAGCCTCGTAATCTCCACCTTGATTGCATCATGCACCTCAGCTTTGAACCTTCTCTATGGCTGCTTGAATGGCCGATATCCTGGTTTGATAGGAAGCCAATGTTCAACAATCAATTAACTTAAACCTTGCATCTCATGGTAATCCCAGGCAAAACATTTCCAAAATTCCTTCAACAAATTTATTAACTCTTCCCGAAACTCAATACATAAATTTTTACTGATATACGTCGGCCTTGGTCTATCTCCTAATCCTATCAAATTCCTCCAACTCATCAGCCGACGTAAATTCTTGCCCTAATTTCCCTTCAAAATTGTCTATGGTGCCCATTACAGCAATAGTTTTGAGCCAACTTGCTAGATCAGCTTTATTCCCTTGCTGGTTACATCAAGAAAATCTCCATCCCATACTTTCCTTGATAGGAAATCAATCGCATCAACTTCCAAGATTGGCAGATCGATTACCCCAACATTGGTCGACTGTTTGTCTAGAATCATCTCAACTTGATCTCCTTGCCATTGTATGAGGCTCTGATGCATTATGAAAGGAATACAACAGTTGGCATTAATCTAGTCCCTGTCGAAAGTAGACTATATGATCTCTTACCATCGATGACAAAGAACATGGTGGGCAATATCTTACTTCCAACTGTTAACTCCACGTTTAGCACACCCTTCGTCTCCAATGGATTCCCACCAAAGTCTTTTAAAACCATATTTATTTTGATCAGATCTTTTGCAGTTTTCCCCAGTTTATGATACGTAGCATACGGCATCAAGTTGATAGTTGCACCTCTGTCAACTAGCATCTTCATCATTAGCTTCCCATCTACATACTATTTGATGTACAAAGGTTTCAAGTGCAGATGCTTTGACTCTTCAGGCTTGTCAAATATAACTTGATCAGGTTGTAGCGTCAATTGAGCAAATACCTTTTCTTTGTTTTCCTCATCAGAAGAAAGCGCTTTATACTCTAGAGGCAATAAAAACACCGTGTTGGTTGGAGATGATGTGTCGATCTTATCATCTTTATGCTCGATGCGCTAGATGTGTCTAGTCTTCTAACTCCAATTGGTTTTTTCATGGTCCCATCATTGTTTCTTGTGCTGCTCCCTATGCCACAATCTTTGTGTCCACCTTTTCTAATTCTTCATGAATAATCTAGACGAACACCATTGGGATTCGGAATTGAATTGTTCTTCATACAACTCCTTGTCATCAGCTATCTTTTGACTAAGGTTTTCATTGATTGGCCCTAATCGGCTATATACTGATGCTCGCTTGATAGGTGGCCGATCATATGAAACTCTCTTCTACTCGATGCATTGCAATCTTAGCTTGTTGCACTTATGACAATCTTCAATCAATGGTAACCTCACGTCTTGATCCTAGTAATATTGAAAGAACGAACAACCCCAATGTGGATTATACTTCTCCTTTCGCGCCATGGCTCGCCGTTCTTCATCCTATCATCTAGAATATTTCTCAACCAGGTCCGATCAGGTGACTTTTGATTTTCTCCAATGTCTCCCCTCGTTGGCCCAATTTCTTGAAGACCTCACACACACCATCTTCATCGGCTTTTTATCCTCAAATTTAATTCTCCCTTGCTCAACAGTCAATTGCAACTATTGTTGAAAAACTCTGTACTCATTGGTATGATGAGATATTGAATTGTGCCACTTGCAATATTTCTTATTTCTAAGTTCTTTGGTTGACGGTAGTACATGGTTTGGCAAAAGCTGAATCTACTTCTCTTGAAGTAGGAGATCGAAGATCTTATCGGATATATTGGTATTAAAGTCATATCTCTCCTCCTTGCTAATACTCTTCAACTAGGGACATGATATAGATTACCTATTCCTAGTCCACTTTGCCAAACCAACTTCTACATTGGATCATTCATTATCTGAGTCCCATGCATAAACCTACAGCTAAGCAGCCTTCCGATCAAATATCTCCTTCTTGGCTTCAACGAATCAGCTTTCATGAGCTGATACCTTCCACAGAAGATGTAATAAGATCTCGAACTCTTGAGATAAAAATCGTTCCCTGATAGGAGCCAGCAACCCATCAAAGGCTAAATCAGCTAACTATCTATCTCTCAAAATAAGAGTGTAACATCAGCTTTTGATATCCCGAAAACATTGGATGTATTTCGAAATTGACTCATCGGGTCTCTGTCTAACTGATGTTAAATATGTTGGTCTCATCTCATGAATCCAAGCAAAGAAATATTTGTGAAATTACTTCTCTAGATTGGCCCATCCCCAAATTGAATTGGAAGGTAATGAAGAGAATCATCCAATGGCCAATCTAGAGAGGGACAGTGGAATAAAACGGACTCTCAGGGCCTCCTTGGTCGATGCCTTCCCACATTGGGCTAGGAATCGGCTAATAACATTTGATGGTTGTTAGGAAATAACGTCCGATGGTTGTTGTAAACACATTGGACTTTATAAACCCAAGGTATAAATATAAACCCCCTGGAAACATGTAAAAATCATCCTTCGATCAATACAACTTCGACGGATCACCACCCTAGTCTATCTAGGTTTTTACCGATGAGTTCTAGCTCTCAACGTGGGGCTACATCGGTTAACTTCGATCTTCGGTGAAGGGGCAAGTCCCCCAATATCCTGACAAATCTCGCTCTGTTTAAGGCTGCATCGGTTAGATTCAACCTTTTAGACCGATCGGATGTATCGCATCATGTTCGTGCAGGATCTATCAAACTATCAAGTTCTCTCCACCATCGTCGGTCTCGTGTTGCATCGGGTAGATTTGACCTACAAGGCTGTCGACGGTAGATTGAGCTTTAGGCCTATAGGTCTCTATACAGCGTTTAATCAGAGTGTTAGCCGGTGAGTTATCTACATATTTAGCAACATGCCCCGCGTATCAGCTTCTCGGTTGATATGCACTAGTCTTCAAAGACTTCCCTTGAGCGCCACACCAAGCACACCGACCTTCCAACCGATGCGTGCTTGTCTTCAGAGAGATGTTCTCTCATTGGCTCAGCTAACCGATGGGTTCGCTTCGCCCTTACTTCAGCACAACCGATCTAGCGTCTACCGTCCCGTTGCCATTGGCCTCGATCTCGTACTGTCTCGGTTAGGTCCGATCTTCGAGATTCAATGATACACCTCGATATCCCAATCTTCACGACCTAGGATCAATCACCAGATAACTAGCTTCGAAGAAGCCGAGATAACTTGCTGCAAGCAGTGATAACTAGTGCAACCTGACGAATAAAACTCAAAGCCAACCACCATCTCAATACGGCAACCTGAATCGAGGATTCGCCCAACCACACTCTCAAAGAAACCAACCAACACAGCCTACAATCAATCGAGGAGACCTCGAAGGGAGTAGGAGCACCAATTGGGAGCGAATGAAGCCGCCGCTTCTGTAATTCCTGCGAAGGAAGTCACAAGAGCAAAGGGGTAGAGATCAACTCTCAGGGGTTTGCTAGCACACAGCTGAACAAAGTGGTCTATATTCTCAATATCATAATCTATGATTACAATGAGTCTAGGGGGTATTTATACTAGCAACAACCCTGCTAGGTAGGTGGAAACTCGAAAAGAAAATAACTAGTTCGACTATGTGAAAAGACCTCTTCAGAATGAGCTCCTGGAGAGTTTCCGTGTGGTTGTTAGTCTTCTGCGCAATCTTCATTGTTTTAGCAATAACTCCACCTAAGAAAGTCCAAATAATGCACGGTTTGTTGCGTTGGCTAGGAAAGTCCAAATGATGCATGGTTTGTTGTGTTAGATTCTTGACTTGACACCCTTTCCAACCATGTATGCCATGCACCACATAATATTATAGAATGGTACAATTTAATACATGAACTTTAGCATCAGGCTAGCTGTTGACCTTCCAAGCAGTATACACTAAACAGTGGTCTGTGCCCAAATGGTAGCTCCAAACTGGTCGGGGCTAGACTCATTGGAAACTAGACTTGAAGAGCTTTCCAAAACGTGCTCATAGACCACCATAGCTTCTGCGAATCAAAATTTATGACTATTTCTTCTAGACGGTTCTGCAGAGCTAAACTAGTTTGAGTGTAGTTCGTGGTCGACAACTGGTCTGAAGTGGTCTGCAGCTGGTCGGAAGTCATCTCCTTGTGTGTTCATGTCTTCCTCCTTAGTGAACCTAACCATTAATATTAATGTACACAATTTAGGTAGTTTATAATTCTCATTAATATTAAAATGAATCTCACAAAGTAGCGCGTGCACCTCTTGTTATAGCTTCTTTGCTCGACTACGTGTAATTGGTCCATCAATTACTTGGACTGGTGTTGATGTAGGTGAGACCTGAGTTGGTGTAGCTTGAGTTGAGGGTTGTGACATCTTGCTTGATGGCGTGGTCATATCATTTGGTGTTATCGGCATCGTCATGGCGGGCAACAGGTCTCGTGATGCCATTTTCGAAGCGGCATCAACTTTGCAACCGGTCACTTTTATACGATTTCTTGCTAGTTCGCATATACGTTCGTCAGCTTTCCAGCCGATGAACGACTACTACATGCTTCCGTCGACTACCAGGAATGATTCCACGTGCTTTGTTATTCTCTGAATACACTCCGGTGTCTCCATTGACTCTACGGCCGGTGGATCAGGATCATGCTTTCACTACACCCAAAGCCATCATTTCCTTTGTCGACATCCGCCTATGCCTTTATCCACTCTCCAGCCGATGGAAGAGTGTCCTAATTCCTATTGGCGATCAGCCAATAGCAGGAGCCATTCGAACGCGACCGATGACCAAGTCGATCCTATCGGCAGCCAGCCGATAATGAGGGCTCATATCAGCCCGTCGTCCGACTCACCTTTCTGCCTTACCTCCTTGTCAATTGCAGGGTCAAATTGACTGGCACACCCGCACCCACACCGTCGCGTCGGAGCCGAGCGAACCCTATGGCCCCCACGCGCGTACCTCGAGCCACGGAGAGAAGCCGACCGGCCAGCACTAGAGCAAAGCAGACCTCCCAGGCGTCAGCGTGTTTGTGCTGGGCGCGTGAGATTCTGGCATAAATAGGTTGATATTGTCTAGGATGATCTCCTAGATGATTGCTTGAATCAAGATTGCCACATGGGTACTCCTACCAATATCCTCCTTAGTAAGCCATCTGATGATATCCTGGCATCGTATCATTGCATTGCCCCTAATCTGATCTTATACTGGTGGAAACATAGTTGCTAATACGTCCCTCCTAGATCCATAAGTAATCTATGGTTGCTCTGTGTTCATCAGCAAATACACTAGACCTTGATCAGGCTCTCGAGCAATCAATCCGTCCAATGTCTTCTTGATCAGATTGTGTAAAGTATTCACTAGCACTCCCAATTGGTTGATGAGTGCATGGTGAATAGCTTCCTTGACCATCTCCTACAATAACTTCTAAGGACTCATAGGCGGCGAATGGCTAGATTCTTCCACCAAAACATGCTTTGGCATTTGGGACTTCTGAATCAGCCCTTGTCTAGTCATACTAAAGGACTCCAAACAGAGCTTTTAAAAATTAGCGGTGTTCTGCTTTATCTATTGCCTTTAATCTTTAGTCAAGTCATCCATTATCACTGGAATTATGTTTTCTGAGTTTATCATTATTCTCGCCATTGATTTGAAGTTGTATTGTCCCACTAGGCATGCCAAAGATCATGCTAGTCGCTGAATCTCATAGGGAGTGTGACTAGACTGGACGGAGGTTCAAACGAGGAAGACAACGCCCTGGTCAAACAAAGGCCTGGGAGATCTACTTAGCTCCAGTATAGGTCCTTAATCTTCGAGGTTCGAGAGTGTGCTAGTCAATTTGACACTACAATTGACAATGAGACAAGACGAGATTTGTGAGCCAATCGGGCGGTGGGCTGATCCGGCTCACCCGATCAGTTGAGTGCCGATGGGAAAGGTAGTACTCGAGTATCGGCTAAAAAGTCGATGAAGACGTAGGCGATAGACACATGTAGTAAAGTAGAGGGCTTATCAGCCAAGAAGCATATGATGCTCCGTAAGATGAAAGCAGCTAAAGCACAGAGAGAGGACCAATCCCCCACGAAGCCATGGGGACCAGCGACCACCTCGATAGATCGGACTAAACTAAGACAGTATGAGACCAGGATTAACATCATAGAGACAACGAAGGCTAGATCGAAAGTGTCAACTGAACATCTGATGCAAGCCTATACCTAAACTCATTGACTATGTAAGCTGATGAGGAACGTAACCCTCCAAATCTCAACGCCAGCCCCATCATACGCGAGCCTAAGAGATCAGACCTAGCAGAGATAATATCAAGCCAAATCCGACATGACTGAATTTATCGCCTGTGGATTAGTCATCGAGCGATATGCGAAGTAGATACGAGGCTAGCATTAAGGATAACTCGTTGGCTACTCACTCTGACAAAATGCCATGTGAACACCTGCCAGAGCAACAACTTGAACCACCACCACCAATCTCGTAGGTTCAACCTAACCAATGCAGCATGATACTAGGGGTGAAGGAGGGAATCCGATGTACCGATGAGCCTCACGCGGACATGATGCGGTACACATGGTCAGGCTAAGAGGTCGGACCTAACCTATGCAGCCTTAGATAGAACAAAACAAACCATAATAACATCAGAACTTACCCCTTCATCGAAGATTAAACTTAACCGATGCAGCCCCCCGTCGAGATCCAGAACCCATCGAGATAAAACCTAGTCAAGCTAGGGTGACGATGCGCAAAAGTTGTATTGTATTGATCTATTGATTATTTACAAGCTTCCAGTGGTATGTATTTATACCCTGGGACTACAAGAGTCCAATGTAGTTACAACAATCATCGGATATTATTTTCTACAAACATAAAAGGAAACTAATCTCTTTGAAGTTGTAAAGTTAACTAAACTTGCCTAGTTTACGTAACATATTCTATACTGATAAACACCCTGTCATGGTTCTCATGACTCCTCCTCAGACTCGGTCCCATTTGGATAGTCCTCCATCTTCATATGAATCCGCCCTCAACCCATCTAATCGGCTCTTCTATAGTGTCAATCAACTTCTCTCTATGAGTCGATCAATCTTTCCTTCATCGGCTGATCCCATTTGTAGGCTGCACAAATTCTGGAGTTAACAGATATCCTACATGTACCACTCTTTCTCTTTCAATTCAACACCTTTGATTTACATCGAGAATCCTCACACTGAACATCTATCTAATATAAATGGATGAGTGTACAACATAATACGCACAATGTGTAGGGTAGGCGTAGTCTACGTTAACATAAAATAAAAATTTTCTACTGAGCACACCAGTACATCATGTGAAGGAAAGATCATGAACCGTTACCACAATTCGCATAGTGCAGCAAAAGCAGGATTGGAGAAGACGATCCAACCACGCATGCATTGAGGTGGTAGATGAAGTAGTCGATCACCGCAATCCCACTGCCAATCAATACCACAACACCATTGACAAAGCAGCTTCCCTAGCCAAAGCATGAGGCTCATGTTAAGGCAATGGGTCATAGATACCTACATGATTGATTCTAGTGCAAGTGGGAGTCTATTAGTGACATGCCATAAAGGCAATATGGAGATGACATACTATATTTATGATATATTAATTTGTTTGTTCAAATAGGCATTGTTATTATTGATCAATGAGTATGTGACTTACTCATGAGACTCGTAATGTAAGATGTTGCTATTTCTAAATAATCCTTAATCATATATCATATAAGGAACAAATATGATTGTAAGATCAGCATATATATTGATTGATGATTATGTCTCATGGATCATAGTATCGAGATACGAAATCGATAATATAGACATATGTTAGTGAAAATTTGTACATGAACCTACAAGGTCACATGTTTTAACTGGTTGGAATGCTTATTAGAATTGTATTCGGATAAGGGCTCAATTCGGATGGAGATCCAAGTAGACTCCTATTAGGTCATGGTCCCCTAGACCCAAGTAAGGAACCCTATATAAAGTAAGGCAGGAAGGTCAAAATTAGATACATCTATTCATCTCGAGTAAAACCCTAGCTGCCACGTCCCAAGCCAAACCCTAACCGCTTGCGAGTGCTAGTACACCCTTAATTGGCATTTCAACCCTGAACGTGTGGATACCGGTGAAGGCACTGCTTGTTGCGACGTTGATCGGCATCAGGATCATGACGATAGACTAGGGGTTAGTCATTGATCTACGTCATCTACCACCTCAACATGCGTGTAGTTCGAACAACTTCTTGAATCCTACTTCCGTTGCACTGCGCATCTCATGATAACGGTCCATTATCCCTTCTTCACATGTTGTCCTAGTATGCACAGTAGAAATTTTTTTGTTTTATGCTATCATAGCCTATGCCTTCCCCTCTATCGTACACATCTCATATCGTGTATTTTCTACTGATTTAGATAGAACCCTGTTTAATATGAACATAGTTATTTCAAGAACGTATCCCCATAAAGACAATGAAAGATCACTTAGGCTCATCATTGACTGTACTATATCTAATAAGGTGTGATTTCTCTATTCAGATACCCCATTCCACAGAGATTTACCTGATGGAGTCAACTATACAACAATTCTACAATACTTCAGATGACTGCAACTAATGGTTCAAATACTAGCCTCCACGATCAGATTATAGAAAATTAATTATGTTTTTCTAAATGATTTTGTACTTAATTTTGGAATTCCTTGAACTTTTTAAAGGATTCAAACTTATGCTTCATTAGGTAGTGTTTGCACGAACACGCCAACCACCTAGGAGGTCTGCTTAGCTCTAGTGCAGGCCGGTCGGCTTCTCTTCGAGGCTCGAGGTACGCGCACCAGGGGCCATGGGTTTCGGTCGCCTCCGGTGTAACTGTGTGGGTACGGGCGTGCCAGTCAATTTGACCCTGCAATTGACAAGAAGGTTAGGCAAATGGGTCAGTCGGACGACAGGCCAATATGAGCCCTCGCTATCGGCTGGCTACCGATAGGATCAAGTTAGTCATCGGCCACGTCCGGATGGCTCCTGCTATTGGCTGTTAGCCGATAGAAAACAAGACGCTCTTCCATCGGCTAGGGAGCCGATATAGGTGGATGTCAATGAAGGATATGATGGCTCCGGGTGTAGCAAACGTGAGACCCTGATCCATCGGCCATAGAGCCAATGGACGCACAGGATTGTATTTAGAGAATAGCGAAGCACACAGAATCTAGTCAATGAAACCTATCGCAGTCGTTCATCGGCTAGAAAGCTGATGAAAGCATATGCGAGCTGGCAAGGAATCGTATAAAAGGGACCGGCTGCAAAGCCGATGCCACTCTGGATATGGCAGCACGAGACCTGTCGCCTGCTGTGATGACACCGCTAGCGCTGAATCTCATAGATCGGACCTAACCGAGACAGTAAGAGACCAAGGCCAACGGCAACAGGATGGTGGATGCCGAATCGGATGTGATGAAGTAAGGGTGAAGTGAACCCATCGGCTAATTGAACCGATGAGAGGACGTTTCTCTGAAGACAGGCACGCAACGGCTAGAAGGCCGATGCGCTTGGCGTGGCGCTCAAGGAAAGTCTCTGAAGATTGGTGCGTATCGGCCGAGGAGTCGATACGCTAGGCGTGATGCTCCACGTATACATAACTCATCGGCTAACACTCTGATGAAACGCCGTACAGATACCTATAGGCCTAAAGCTTTTTCTACCATCGGCAGCCTCGTAGGTCGAAACTAACCAATGTAGCACGAGACCGATGACGACGGAGAAAGCTTGATAGACCAATAGATCCTACATGACCATGATGTGATACATCCAATCGGCCTAAAAGGTCAAACCTAACCGATGCAACCTTAGATAGAGCGAGACATATCGAGATAGTGGCGGCACTTACCCCTTCGCTGAAGATCGAACTTAACCAATGCAACCCCACGTCGAGAGCCAGACCCCGCCGGTAAAAACCTTGATGAATTAAGGTGGCGATGCACCGAGGTTGTATTGATCGAAGGATCATTTACATGTTTCCAGGGGGTCTATATTTATACCCTGAGTTTACAAAGTCCGACGCGTTTATAACAACCATCGGACGTTATTTCCTAACAAAGATAAAGGAAAATATCTCTAAGAAAGTTAACCAAACTAACAAAATCTTCCTATCCATATAAAATACGATAGAATACCCTACCGTGAATCACGGCTCCTCCTCAAACTCGGTCCCATTTGGATAACCTTCTTATCTTGAACCGAATCTTTCCATGTTTCATTCAATCGGCTTCCTCCCTGTGGCAACCGGACTCTTATTTACTTAAGCCGATATTTTTTTCAATCCTTTCGTGGGCTTTCCAAATTTTGGTGTTAACACATGCCCCTCAATTTTGAAGTTTGAAGGGTCATACTCATATCTACTAAAGTCATCAGTAAAAGTTACGAAGAATTGAAAACCACATCTTGTTGTTAAACTCATTGGTCCACATACGTCAATATGTATGAGTGCAAATAAGTCACTTGCCCTTTCACCTTGACCAGTGAAAGGTACTCTTGTCATCTTGTCAATTAAACAAGATTCACATGTCTTAAATAATTCAAAATCAAATGGTGTAGAAGACTATGTCTATGAAGTCTCTTCATGCATTTCTCATTTATGTGTCCTAAGTGACAATGCCATATAAACGTAGGATTCAAATCATTAGGACGTTGCATCTTTGTATTAATGTTAGAGACCGGTGTCTCTTCAAGATTTAGAACATATAACACATTTACCAATCGAGTATGACAAAAGAACATATGTTTAAAATAAAGGGAACAACCATTATCCACAAATCTAAAGTCATAACCTTTTTCTTGGAAACAAAAAGCAGAAATAACGTTTCTAAAAAGATATGAAACATAGTTATAATTATTTAATTCCAAAACTAATCCTAACAGTAAAGAAAATGGCATGGTGTCAACACCCATCATAGCAACTCTTGCTCCATTGCCAATGCGATGATCCACTTCTCTCCTTCTCAAACTTCTACTTCTTATTAGCCCCTTCAACGATTTGCATATGTAAGCAACTGATCCGGTATCAAATACACAAAAATTAGTAGATAAAGTAGCAAAATTGATCTCTATAACATTTATACCTAAAGTAGAAGTTGCACTTTGCTTCTTCTTGAGATCCTCCAAGTACTTTGAATAGTTCCTCTTCCAATATCCTAATCCCTTGTAGTAAAAGCAAGCTACATTACGAGCAGTGTCCTTCTTGTCTCGCTTGGCGGCCTAGGAGTTGCTTGTGATCTAATCAGGAGTCAACTTTCTCTTGACCATAATTTTCTTGATATTAGACTTGCCCTTACCTTTCTGCATCATCACCACATAATTGATACTTTTCTAATGCTGTCATCAACAGATTTTAGCATACCATGCAACTTAACCAATGTCCTATCCATATTGTTTATGTAATAGTTTAATACAAATAGCTCAAAACTCAAAGGGAGCAACTGGAGAAGCACAACTATAGCAAACTCTTAGCTAAGGAGAAAACCAAGTTTTTCCAAACTCTCAAATATAGCCAATCATCTTAATGACATGAGGGCTGACGAGATTCCCTTCCACAAGCCTACACGCAAACATGGACTTTGAAGTGTTGAACCTCTCAGCCCTTGCTTTGTTCTCAAACGTACCATATAACCCCACAATTATATTATAGACATCTATATTGTCATATTGTTTCTGAAGCTCAGAGGACATTATGGCAAGCATGAGATAGCTCATATCAAGATAATCATTTGTGTGCTTCCTATGAGCTCTCTATGCAACCGCAGTAGCATTATCAAGCAAGTTTTGGGTAAAGGAGTCTCAAGAACATACTCTTTGCGCTCTTGCTTGATAACAATTATCAACTTACGATACCAATCCATAAAATTTGTTCATTTTATCTTTTCTTTCTCAAGAATAGATTGCAAATTAAAAGAATCGGTTGTGGAGTTTGCTGACATGATCTCCAACATAAGAATATGCAAAATTTAGCACTATATTTATATACATCTTTTATTAAACTATATAACAAAAGACTCTCACTATGTGTTTTACAACAAAACAATCTCTAAGTGACATAGTGGGTCAAGATTCTCATTTTACTAATTCCTAATGAGTTTTGGTATCATGGCTAGAAAACTAATGACATAGATAAACAACACTTTGCTAATTACATCCCTATACGATTCTTGTTTGTTGGGTGGTATCGCCATCCCTCGGCCCCAACCTGTGTCTCAAGATTCAAAACTATTTTGATAACCTTGTTAAGTAAACCAAATGCTTCCACATGTAGATGTCTGATATTTATCCTACATACTGATGATAACCAACTATAACCTACTTTGATAGACCTACTATACGGTGATCATTCTCATTAGGTACAACATATAGAAAGGCACAAACACCTAATTTTTACTATAAGTGACTCTATCGTACCATAGCAATATTTTACAAATATCATTGTATAAAAGTAAGATAAAAATATCATAGATAAACACATTCAACTGTGAAATAGTATGGCCCAAAAGAATATTGATCTTCATCTCCATGTAAATGATATCCATCCTCCACATCTCTCCTTTGGGTCACCATGTTTAAAAACTTGTAACTTCTAGTCTACACTACTACCTATAATAGCTAGAAATTAAATATTATAGAGATAGATTTAAACATTATGGTCGATTTGCATGTCATTAAATATAGTAGAGACAACTAACAGTAACTAAAATAATCATGGCATGTAAGTCACGAACAAATGTTACATGTATTATATACATCTCATACATTCCAAATAAGCTATAAGACTATACTATTCACATCATTCTCTATAAAAATAAATTAGGCATAGAATCGCATTCTACCTAACGATGTAAACCCAACACGATATACAAGAGGGTTCACATGGCATAACTTATGAAATTCATAAATCCAATCTATGAAATTGCTGTGGAAAAACTATACAGCATAACCACCTTATGCCAATCCAAAACACTCTTAAGGATTCTAGTTTTTCCACTAGCCCAAGTCAATCAGATCCACAATCTACTACCTATTCAACATAACAACTTTATGCCGATGCAAGACAATCTCAAAGATACTAGAAATTTCACTGATTTGATCTATAACCTACTAATACTTGGCATAACAACCTTATGCCAGTCCAAGACACTCTTAGCGACATTAGTAGTTCCAATGATCCGAGGCTATAGATCCATAAGCTATTAGTACTCAACATAACGACCTTATGTCAATTCAAGACACTCTCAAAGACGCTAGTAGTGCTATGATCTGTGCCTCATCTAATCTCTATTCACCGATTGATCTTATCAACCAGTGCTACCATCGATTCATCACATAAACCGACTATCTAGACTGTAATAAATCCAATCTATTACTATCACACACCAACATATACAATGATTCAAATCGCAAACTATGCAAAATAGCTCTAAAACCACTATAGGAGTATACGTTGGCTATAATAGTATAAAATAAAAATTTTCTACTGCACACACCAGGACATCATGTGAAGGAGAGATTATGGACCATTACCATGAAAGACGCGGTGTAGTAGAAGTAGGGTTGAAGAAGCGAATTCAACCACGCAAGTGTTGAAGTAATAGATGAAGTCTTTCTACTCCAAATTACTTTTTCTAACCCTTCACTCTTTCAAGTCATCTCGTACCATCTCTATCATTAAAACACACCGAGATGAAGTTGCAAAATTCACCTCCATGTAACAATGGGGAGACTTGTTTTGTTTAAATCTAAATTATGACTCATTTCAAATGTACAAATCATCTTTGAAGCAAACAACTTTAGGGATCTAAATTGTTATTCCTTCACTATATCAACATAAATCTCCTATTTCATTTCACCAAGCAAATTGATAATATATTTATGCTCTTGCCGAACATTGTATCTACTAAAGCAATTTGATCAATCTATTTGGTCCATCTAAGAACATCTCTTATCAATAACTCATCAATTTAGGGTGTGTGCTAAACATAACAACTTTCTATCCTCGAACTTAACATGTGCACCTACATAAGGTTATACAAATCTACCACCATAATGCACACGAGCAACTATATCCATCTACATCACATAGAAAAATTCAAAGAAAATATTACCAACCAAATAAAAATAACAACATATAAACAACATGCCAAATGAAGTTAAACAAATCAACCAAAATATAAAAGTAAATAGAGTTAATTACTACATATAGTAATTAGTCATCAATATTATCTTCTATACACTGCAACATCATTTACCTAAACCATGTGGACAACTACTAAATAAATCAAGCAATGCAATACAAATTTTGGATAAATTTAAATTCTAGGTTTCACTTCCATCTCAAAAATAAAAAAACTGAAAAAGAACATATGAAACGGAGGAGTATACCTTAGTTGTCAATTTAAAAAATAATCGAAAAATAACGCTTCAATCTAAGGTAGATTTTATGGGGATGAGAGAGTTTATCCCCTCTTTTCGGTTGCGGCTGTGAGGGAGAGGGGAGGGGGAGAAGTATAATACGTAAACGTTCGGGAGTCACTGCGGCGCTTGAATCGGAAAACGCCGCGTGGTCGGAGCTTCGGACGCATGAAGTGGTAAGATGCGATGCTTCACCAAGCCACATGGCCCTCACAGGTCACGGCCCACACGAGTGTGCAACATTTCTGTCTAAACTTTTTTTCGCAATTTTTTTATATTTATTTGTAGAAAATTTGTACAACAAATGTTACTACATATAATATTTACATGTATAAAGTTTACATGTATAAAATTTCTTTGTATAAAGTTTGTGCATATAAAATCTCAACGTATAAACTATATAGACCAACAAGTTGCTCAATGGGCTTGAAAACAAGTGGACTTGATGTCAAACGGGCTGAATACATACAATTTAAATATTTCTACATATAAAGTTTGTACAAAGTTCTATGTATAAAGTTTGTATGCATATTTTTTTCACTTTTTTGGATAAGCACATTGGGAACGGAAGGCTCTAAAAGCATGTGCACATGGGCTTGGCTTGTGATGTTGGGCTGAAGAGTGGCTGCTAAGCAGGCTGAACATGCCTAAAAAACGCTGGCTGCAGTCGGTAGACGCACGTTACGGCGGAACGTGTTCGCGCGGACGTGGGGAGCGCGAAGCCTCGCGTGATAGACCTCCCCAGGGAGGGGGAGGTAGGGAGGGGCGCCAGGTTGAGGCGGTTATACGGCTAGTAATATTTCGTGATATACGGTGGTAGCTAGTTTGATATTAAGATTTTGACGCCAAGATGTTAGATCTCTACATTATTGCCGAAAAGATATCAATTTCTAGAATTTGTTTTTATACGGGTATTTTTATAAAAAAAGTTTTAAAAGTTAAAATATAAAAAATTCACGAAGACATGTAATTCTTTATTTTAAATGTGAGAGGAGAATTAGACTTGTTTGTTTCTTTATAAATATAATCTAAATGTAATGTCTCGGGTAAGTTGATTTAAGTAAAAACCAATTGTGATTTTTATTTTCTCATATTTTTTATGATTTTTCTAATTTAGGGGAGAAGATTTTCAATGAGTATTTCAATAACATGCCAAGGGTGAAATTGTGCTTCACGTCACATATATTTAGGTCACCTTTGTTTTTTTATTACGTACTTATGTATATGCAAGTACGGGAGTGGAGGGAGGTTTTTCTCAAAATATTTAGGATTTTTTTATCTAGAGAGAAGATTTTTAATGTGTATTTCAATATCATGTAAAGGATAAAATTTTTGGAAGTACGTACGTACGTTGCAAGCAAAAAGAGCGGACAGGCTAAAATAGTGCTTTATGTGACATTTTTAGCTCACCTTTCTTTTTATTTCTTTCGCAGTAGGTATGCAAGTACGGAACTGGAGGAAGGTTTTTCAGAATATTTATGATATTTTTCTAATTTAGGAGAGAGGATTTTTAATGAGTATTTCTATAAGGATATTTTTTTAGGACTAAAAAATATGTCAACTGTAATTGCGATATAATTATATTATAATTATAATATAACTAATATATAATTATAATATAAAATAGGTATAAGAAAGTGGTAAACGATAAACCTCATGATCGAGTATGGCTTTTCTTTTTTTTCTACCATGCACGAATCTCAAAGGAAATTGAATAGTCAGCACGTATCTCAAACAACGTCTAACGGTAAAAAAAAAGTTCAAGATTCCCTTTTTTTTGCAGTACGTACACACGTACGCAAAGCGCAGGAGAGGAGGGGGGTCATTTTTTTCTTTTGGTACGTACGTACGCAAGCACAGACAGATTAGTTGGCGGTATTTGTTTTTTTACAAATCCATCTGTTTGTTGGAAGGTGATTTTGTTTTCTAAGATCTAATAGTTATAAATAATGGTCCATATGTTTTAAGTTAAAATAGGAAGTCAGATGTTTTATTTTTAAAAAAATTAGAGATGTGACAGGTGATAACATATCAGCGCTTTAAAGGATATTTACTAAACTTTTATTATATAATGATAATAATAGGTAATATAGATGTACAGCCACACAGTGAATCACGGGGCTTTCTACATGAACTATATTTTTCAAATTTTACAAAATGAAATTTTAGGGTTAAAAGTCAGTGCTAAATAGTTGATCATCTATAATAATATAAAAGGTAACAGTTCGTTTCTTTCTACATCCACCCAAAAAATATACACAGATCTTTCCTAACCGTCAGATCTCTCAATCTAACGTCCCACATGTGGAGTTGGATCAGCCCAATTAACGCTGCAATTAGCAACAGCACTCTTTTTGGGTCTGGATCGATCTCCTCCATCGCATCGCTCCCCCGCCTGCCATCACCGCACACCCCCTCCCCACTCCGCTCTCCCCCGCAACCCCCTCCCATCCCGTCCCCTCCCTAGCCCACCGCGCCCTCCGCCGCCGACTCGGCTCCCAGGTGACCAGGTCGTCGCCGCCGCCGCCTCCTTACCCTCCACCCGTCGTCGTTGTCACCACCAGTCCTTCACGCCCTCGACTCCGCTCGCCGCCCTCCACAACCCCTCCGCCACCGGCCCTCAACTCCGCGCGGCGCCACCGGCCGTCCCTCAGTGCACCACACCTCCCGCCTACCGCCGCTGGCCCTCAAATCCGCCTGCAACTGCCGCCGTCAGACCCCCAACGCGGGCCCAGATCGCAACCTCCCCCAAATTGTGCCCACATAGAACACGTCTGACTCTGTACGAGCCCATTGGTCGTGCCACGATCTAGCCATTGGCTGCCTCGCTGTTGCACGCCGTCATCACGCGGTGGTCTCGTTGGGCCTCCCATGGACGCGAAGGCGGGCTCGCCACCCCTGCCGCCTTTCTATTCCGTGATTCCTTCGCCTCTGTCGCAATCTGGAGCGTTCAGACGACAGAAACAGCAAATTTGGTGTCTAATCTCCCTTTCTCGGGCTCACTTTTTATGCTTTTATTACCACATCCTGCTGTTCGTAGGTGCTAATGTGAGAGCTTCCATATAATTTAGTTATTTTTATTTGCAGCTCTGGTATTATTGACATTTGTTAGCAACGGAGATTATGAACTTATTATGACGCGCATTGCATTGGGTCTCAAATGTTAATCACGCAGTTTGCAAAAAAGTTGTTAAATCATGCTTCAACTAACGAATGTGGATTTTTGTTAAGGTTTACCTGTGAAAAAAATATTTGACCTATCTGAGTGCAGATTTACTTAATAATACAAGCAATGTGCTGTCAAATTATTCTATCAGTTTTTATTATTTCTTATTGCTCGAGGTAATTTATATTAATCATATGCTTTCACAGAAGCAAGACAATCTGAATTTTTTTGGTTAACAGAGGCCATGTACTGAATGTATGATCCAACAATATGTATCTCTGTCGATGTTAGAAAATATAATCTGGTATGATTAAATGGAATGTTCAAAGCAACCCATGCATGCAACTAGCGATTCAGGTATACTATGAAGAAAAAAATGTTTGTTCATATTTGTGATATCTTTTTGGTACAGGAGTTAGAATACGTAACTTGGGTATGGAAGCTGCCTAATTATTTTAGTCTCCTGTTACATTACCTTTATCTGCATATATGATTAATATGCAATAGCGAGACTTGTTTGCTATTTTCCTGTACTTAAGGCATGAGTAATTGAACCAATGAACTTTGCCCTCTAATAGGTTGTTCTTGAGGTGTTGGAATTATAATTATAACATTTACATTTGATTTTACACAGGATTAGCCCAGATTCAATATGGAATGGTAGCTATAAGACATATGATTCTTTTATGGCCTATGAGCAAGTTTCTGCATGAGTGCAGGTATTCTCAGCTTTCCTATCTCAACATTAGAATAAATAAATTCCTTGCATGATCATACAAACAATGATTCAAAATCTTACAAACCAATGTGAATTCTCTTTATATCTGCAGCATTTCAAGTGTGCCTTTCAGTGTGCCTCAATGCAATGTATCTGAAACACAACTACCTTCCTATTCATTCGCTAAACCTACAATCAATAAGTATATTACTCTGGTCATCGTTTTATTTGTTATATCATAGTGTGCAAATTTCATAGTGGCTTCAAGAGGCATAACATGTGTGTAACGTGAACTCTTGTAGGTGTTCACTACAACTCAATCAAAATAATCTATGGAGTACTTCTCTTCACTTCTTAAGTATTGCAGCAAACTTTTTATTGGCTTTTATGTTTTCTATCTATGTCACTGGAAGTTGCTAGAGTTGCAACTTTTATCACCTATTTCAGTATTGGAATTTTATTTAGTACTGTTCAGTAAGAAATTTTTAGAAGTTCGATGCATAGCTGCAGAGCTGGCATCCATGGTGGCGTGTGCAACATTCCAATTGTGAACGCCAAGCAAACACTTACAATGTAGTTGTAATTGATTTAATTCCTTCAATTGAAGCTTAGAATAATAGATTTAATTCATTCAATTTAAGCTTACAATAGCAAACCTTTTTTTACTGAACTCATGGAAAAAAATTTAGATATTATGCTTCCTGTCTATTTATCAGCTGTGATTTACAGGGTCTTCATTATGAGATTTCCCTTGAACGTTAAGAGTGACTGTTATTTACAAATGAATATATCCCATGTTTAATGAAATATGGAGTGCATGTACAAGATAGGACAATGCAACTATTCTGGAATATGACCAATATGCTCCATAAATACCTGATTAGGATGCTAGCTGCAAAATTCAAATTGCTAATTTAGACAAGGATCAGTTTATTCTTTCTGCTTATATATGCATGTCTGGGGTAGTAATAGATCACTATGCTAATTTCAAAACTCTGTTCGAGATACTGCATCAACTGAAAATCCCAGAGTTGATCTTTACTACTTCATGTAAGTCACTGTCTTGTAATATAGATCGCTATCCTAAAATCTACGATGTGATCTTTATAACTTTCATCTAACAGATCACTGTGCTCAAATACTCATGCAGATTACTGTTCATGTTAGGATGTGATCTTTACAACTTCATATTGAATTCGTATTACACCATATATACAAACTATCTGAATTAACAATGGACATGGAATGCCTGTACTTATAAAATCTAGATTATTGCGTGGGCTTGGAGGAATGTACTCAGTGGGTAAACAGGCTCTTCCAATGTTTCTGAATTCATTGAATGAATTTGCCTTACAGTTACATCCTTATGGTATTTGCAAGTTGTGCTTCTTTCCTTTTTTTCCTGCTTTTTAAATATATATTGAAAAAACATGCAAGAATATTGAAAGAAGTGAGTTGCACGTGCATGATTACTGTAAATAAAAAGACACACTGAAAGCACCCAGAAGGCGAAAACTGCACCAAGAAAAATAAAGAAGAGAAATATGGCCTTTGGCCCATATACCCTTTATTTGGCAGGCCGTGGCCCGTAGCCCGTGGGTGGAGCACTGAAGCTCGCTGGCCAAGGGGGTGCACGCGCGTGTTCGCGGACCTTACTTCACTCTGCGCGGATTTGGATTCTCCATGAACCACGTCCACGTTACCACGCACAACAGGTTTGCCCCGTTGTCTCAAAAAAAAAAGGTTTTCCCCGTGATACAGAGGCGAACGATATAATACCATCTTTCCTTGTTTAACTGGCTAGCATCACTGCGGAAAGTTCCTTCGATTAAATTAAGTCTGCTTTACCAAAATGTAGACCAGATTCAATTTGCATGACACATTTATCAGCTGACGAACGAATTAACGAATGACCTGTTCTCGCCTCCGTCGGAACAGGTGCACGCCTACGAGGCCACGGCATTTAGCTGTAGGTTCTTTAGGTTGTGTATAAACACTTGTGTACATTCCATTAAGAAAAACAGTTGTGTACATTCTTAGTATTTATATTACAAAACCTCAAAACAGCATAACTCTTCAAAGAGTGTCCAATCATCAAATCCAGCTGGGCTGCGGCAGCTCAAAAGATACAACATGGCACCTTCATATCGATTACAAGGTGCAGGGCCCACTCCTAGAGTGGTGAAATAAAAGCTCATAACAGGAAGACAGGGATGAATAAAAAGAATGAAGGCATTGCTTATGTTAGTTGCATGGGAGATATGAGGTGAATGAAATAGAAGAGTTTTCAAGAACAAGGAAATGAGCGAGAGGCAAATAATATCTAGATTTATGGAAGAAATCAATCTATGAAAAATTTGTGGAGCCAAAAATTTAGCGAGGTTAGTGCATTAATCCTAACATCAGTGGCTTGGTGCGGCAGTGAGTTGTATTTGCGTTTTCCTCTTAGGCTACCTACTGAAAGTCATGTACAAATTTGCTTTACCTTCTTAACAGAACACCAGCTTTGCTGGCTTCATTTCGAAAAAAAAATCTTAGTATTTATTTAAAAATAGGTAAAACAGGAGGAGACCAATGTTTGATGTAATTGTTGCATTAAGCCCATGGTTTTCGAGATGCTGTAAGTTACATCCGCAACCGTGACCATGGCCTAGCTTAATTATATTTACACATTCGTCATAGTCCAGAATTCCAAGCTAATCCATCCTAGATTATACAGGCTTGTTTAATCTGCAGCGAGGCAGGACAGGAAGGAAGAAGACACCAGCGACAACGAGGCCCACATCATATCCACTAGCCAGCTCCTCTCTGTGGTACACGCGGCTCCACACTAAGCTTCCCTTCCGCGCCACAAACGGTACCCACCGCACACGCTCGGGCGTAATTATCATACAAGCCATACACCGCGCGTGAACGCCGTCGCAACCGCGCGCTGTGTACCCTCCTAGGCACAGCTCATGGACAACGTGTGGCCATGGCTGGCCGGTCTCCCTCCTCCTCCCGGCGTGGCCCGGGAGCCGTCGTCGCAGACCGTCGTAGCCCTCGCCGCCTCCCCTGACGGCTCCACGTCCATTGTCCTGCAGGCTGACTGCGTCGCGTCGGCTGAAGACGACGACAGCGACGAGGGAGAGATGATGCTGGTAGATTTCTCCGTCGCCTTGAATGGTACCAACGGCGCGGCGCGCGTGCTGTGGAAGTCGGGGCGATTTGCGGCCGCCTCCAGTGTCGCGTTGCGGCGGCAGCTACTGGCGAGGCTCCTCGACGAGGTGATCGCGCTCTCGCCGTTCATCCCTTGCTTGAGCGGAAACCTCGGCGGTGCACCGGAATCAAAGTTGGACGAGGAGGTCGTCATCAGCGTCGTCGAGATGGCCGACAGAGATGGCTCTGCGGGCTCTGACACCGCCGCTTCCTTCTTCTCGCTGGTTCTGCTTCTGCGCCTCTTCTGGCTATGCGCTCGCGAGGCACCCGCGGACGCCGGGTTTCTCTTCTTCCAGGCTCTTGGCGTCGACATCGAGCGCGCTCTCGGCGACTACCGGCCGGCGCTAGGCCTGTTCCTGCGCTCCGTTGGCCCGGACGTGGAGGAGCAGTTCATGCGGTCGCTCGGCTACATGCTCGCCAAGCTGTGCTTGCTGCGGGAGATGCAAGCGGAGTCGGCGACCAGACATGCGCCGCTGCAGCCGGAAATCCAGCAACGCGTGCTCCCCGTGGCGTGCCTGTCATACGCCACCGAGGTGCACGGGCTGTGGGTTCTGAAAGGCTACGCGCCGGTGCTTGCCATGCCCCGCGTCACCGGCGCGGCATCGACGCCCATCACGGCGCAGCCGCATGAGGTACCGGAGGAGCCAGCGCTGCGGTACGGTCTGGTGCACCAGCAACTGGAGGTCGTGGCGCAGCTGGAGTATGCCGTGCGCGCGCGCGACAGGAAGTTCATGACCGTCGGCATGCGCGTCGACAACGTCCGAGTACGCGTGGTGCGGCTTGGGTTCCGGAAGGACGACGCGGGCGCCGGTGGCGAGGACGTCGACGACGACGCCATGGACGGCGAGCGCCATTTCCCGTCTCGTCTGCGCCTCTGGGTCGGCCCTCGGTTCGGCGCGTCGTACGCCACCGGCCCGAGCCTCGGCCGGTCGACAGGGAACCCGGTGCAGGACGTCGAGATGACGCGCACCGTCAAGGGCGCCTTCGCCGGCGCCACCAAACTATCCAACACCGCCAACGGCGGCGTCACTCCGAAGGTCAAGGCCAAGATGCGCTCGTCCGCCCGGACACGCAACCGGAGCTGGCGGTGGGAGCAAGAGGCAGAGGGCAGCGCCGGCGTGTTTGAGGGCGTGCTGTGCGATCCGGTTACCGGCACGGAGATCTCGGAGTGGCGCGCCGGTAATAATGGTCGCTTCGGGGCAGCGGCCGACCCGCGCAACGGCATGCGGCGGCGGTACGGCGGACCGAGCAGGGCATTCAGCAAGATGCGTGGGCTGGTGGTGGCCGGCGACGAGCTGCCGGAAGAGGTGACGTGGAGGGTGGGGAGGGAAGCCGAGGGGAGGACGGTGCCGTGGCGCGTGGGGCTCAAGGCCTGGGTGAGCTACCTGCCCAACGAGGTGAGGAGCCGCCACTTCGAGACGAGGTGCGTCGAGTGGGCACACGAGGTCGATCTGCCCCTGGTCGTTCATGGCGACGAGATGTAAAAAAATCACTCTTTTTTTAAAGTAAAAATGTTTTACATGTAGCAAAAGACATACGGCCAATAACGTTTTAATGAAAAAAGAATAAAGAGTGATAGGACGTATCCTAACTACTTTTAAATAGTAAAAAAATAGTTTAAAAGACACAAAAATTTTAACAAATAAGATAATTAATTTTAAAAGTGTAACATTGCGCATAATATCTCTTTTATGCTAATATTACATATTAAAATTATTGTTAGCCGAAAGACATGAAGTATAGTGTTTGATAAAAAAAATTGTTATCAAATATTTTATTATTTTAACAACATCAAAGTACTAAATAAAACATGTTTTTATGGGTCTAAGTACTCTAAACTAATTACCAAAAATATTTTTTTATTTTGGAAAGGGTGGATATTGAAAGCAAACAAGAAACATTACCATGCAAAACTAGCAATATAACAATAAAAAAACAGGGTTGAATTGTATCTTCTCTACAATGTAAAAACAATATTGCTCATCTTCCTTCAGCTTCGGATTTTTTTAGCAAGATTATTTTTCGGTAGGATTACTTTTCTAAAAAAAGTTGAAACCTTTTAACATTCATAGGATACTCATACGAATCTAATGTGTTATATATGCAGAGAAAAAACTATCACTTCTATATAGTAAAAACAATTATTTTTATTTAATAGTTTAACCATAGCAAACTAGTAACTACCTTATTGGGAATTAATTAACACTGTAATAAACAGTAGTAGTTCATATCGATTGGTTCTTGTATATATGAATTTGAACAGGTAAAATGGGAGGTTGATGCTCGATCCATCTAGCAGTGTCTTTCACCTAGTTTAGAGTGTTGCAGCGTCTGCATGAACTCATCTATACCAGTGCAGAACTTGTGCTGCCATGGGACACGGACTATTCATATGTACGGTAGCCCGATAGTTTACTACTTACTTATCTTAATGTTTTTCTTTTTTTTAAAAAAAATCTAGTAGTATGCAAATCGTTCCGCCCCTAACCCAACACCAGACGCTCCCTCATGGTAGGCAGCAAGCTATAGCTGTCCACCAGTGTTTTACAAAGCAACCAGGTTCAAGAAACTGCCGTGGTAACCACGGTAACCGGACTTGCGGTATCGGTAACCAGCAGGTTGGTTTGGATCAAATTTATGTGAATTCAATTTTTTTTGAAAAATAGTGAAAAAAATTTAGAAAAATTCATGCTAGTAGTTCTTGATTTGTATAGCACTCTGAACAAAGAAATTTTTTAAAAATTAATGTAGATAACATCAAATTCTATATAAAAATTAATAAAACAATTGGATATCCATCGTCTTTGTCCACCCAGCTCACACAGACATGTTCCCCATACTCAAAGCTCCCCCAACTCACTTAGACGGGGGCAGTGCCAGTGCCAGATTCGCAAGATAAAAGCGACAGAAACTGTGTAGTTTTCTTGGTGAAAACAGGTAGCAACTGTCAATTAAGAAGCACTCGAGATAATCCCCTATCCTACCATGGTAACCTCATGGTTTGATCTTGGCACCACATGGCAGGGTGCGGTTTTCATGGCCTATAGTAGCAGTGGCGCGCATGCTTAGACAACGATTACCACTTCAAACCACATGGTAACTATCTCAAACTACACAATAAATCCTCAAGATGGCACAGTTAGTTAATTTTAAATTGTGATATAGCTCAATTTGATTTATTATAGGCCATTAGTTTAGTTTAGAATGTGGTATGACTGTATTTTCAGTGTGCTATGTTCTTTGATATTGAGGTTTTCAGTTTATTTGCAATGAAAAAACTAGTGGTTGATAAATTTTAGGTATGGCCATAATTTTTGGTCATGTGATCTTCCTGTTATTTAGGGTATTAGTTTATTTACATCAACGTTAATATGTAAATTGTTGTTGTGCATATGATTTGGTCATTTGTTAATAGATCGTCCTTCTGTTCAATGCAAAGAATAGATAGTGGATAGAGAGAGCCCTGCATGGGAGCATGGAGAACTGGGTCATGGATTTTGTTGCAAGTACTGTCACCAAAGAAAGAAAGTGGCTGGGGCTACAATATTCAAAATGCACTTGGCGAATAAGAGAAGGTAGTCAAATTTTACACTTTAGTGGATGTTTGGGATTACTTTTGACGCAAGTTGAATAGAATAAGACACAAAGGAGAGGAGCATTAGGCTGAAAGGGTGAGGCAAGAGGATGCAGCTAAGCAAATATATTACAACCTTACATGAAGTGCCAATGAGGAAGAATATGCAGGTGGCAATGGCCACATCACATTGAGAGGTAGATTTCAGGAGGGGTATTAAGGAATGAGGTAATACATATGAGAATGTGGGGGTAGTGGAGCTAGAGCCTCACAACCCCAAATACGGTCACGAGGTAGAAGTAACCTAATTTCCAATATGCTATTAGATATTACAATTTAGATGGTTCTTAGGCTCTTGTGCAGCCAAGGATCGATACTGGGTGATGGTCAAAGAAGGAGAAATAAGCAAAGGAGGCCATTGGCGAGGCTTGGGCAAGCTTCTACTACACCTTAGACCTCACTGCAAGACAGGCGGACAATCCTTACTTCGTCAATGCTATTAGAGAGACACAAAAGTAGGACATGTCACAATTATTTACTTCAAATTTGTTTTACTATAATTTGACTCATATAACTTACATGATGATATATTTGTTACAAGTAAAGGCATATCTTCCCTAACTGGTCAGGATATTAATGGCAAGTATCCTGACTATACTTTGATAAGCAATTTGAGAGGTTCAAGGAGGTTTGGCCAACATATGGTGTAATATTAATGTGCGATTCATAGACTGGACCTACTAGGATAGCGGTGATAAATTTCTTGATATATTGCAATTGAATAATGTTCTTTCACAAGTTAATTGATGCCCTGTAGATAGCTAGGATTCAAACTTTCTATTGAAAGTGATATGCTACATCCTATAGTTGAACTACACATTTTATGATTCTACTAGTGCATGCTCTCTTAGCTATGTTTTTGACTTTTAATTTCTAAATGCAACAGACAAGGAAGGTTGTGCATAACATAGGCCCTCAACACTTCATGCAGATTATTACTGATAATGAGTCTAATTATAAGAAGGCATGCTTGTTGCTGAGGTAGGAGTATACTCATATTGTGTGACAACCATGTGTGGCTCACACAATTAACTTGATGTTGAAAAGGTAGGAAAATTGGCTGACCATGCAACTATTCTTCAAAGTGCAAAAAAGATATCTTAGTGGTTGTACAATTGCACCAAGTTGCATGCTATGATGAAGGAAGCTATAGGTAGGAAATTGGTTAAGTGAAATGTCACATGGTTTGGTATAAATTACATGTTCCTTTATAGCTTCCTTAAGAAGCGGTCATATTTTTTGTAGTGGGTAGTGTCCTCTAAGTTTCAACAAAGCAAGGTCAGTTTGATAGTGGAAGGTACATAAGCTCACTCAAGCCTTACTAGCATGTCTTGGTGGGAGAACTTGGACGTAGTGGTGCAATCAATGCAACCAATATACTCATTCCTTCTATTTACTGATGTGGACAAAATCTCTAACTTGAGAGAGGTTCTATTCTAATATCAATTGTTGAAATGGAGGACGATAGTTTGTTCGGGCAGGATAGAGCCAAGTTTGATGATTACATGACAATTATTGATAGAAGGATGCACGACCTCATGTACGAAATCCTCATCAATGCCATTACATTTCTATTTTTTATGAGTTTCACTTGCATATATGATCAAACTACTTATATCCATTTATGTCTTTTGTAGTTACTACTTTAAACCCAAAGACGCACTACATGTATAGTGCATCTAAATATGTCTTCCTTGACATACTCATGGTGTTTGAGTGGATGGTGGATGTTGACATGGCCGCTGAGGCATTGGTGGAGATCGAGCACTATCAGAGAAAGTTAGAGGAATTCAAGAAGCAACTTGCAAGAAAGATGGCAATGGATAACAAAACTTCCCTTGGTATGTATGCAACTAACCCAACTCTATAATGTGTTTAGGAATGACATGTTCATGAAATGACATTATGCTCTTATCATGCAATGCAATGATGGTCCATGTTTGGTTTGGACACTTCGACTTTAAGGAAGCTTGTGTTGTGCATTGTTGGACAATGTTGTTAATCTAGTGGATGTGAGCGCAACTAGAGTACATTTGTATTGATCCATACGAAGGTCTGCAATAGGCTGACATACAAGAAACACTACAAGCTTGTCTATGTAACTGCAACATTTGCCTTCGAATTCAGCAAGTAATAGGACACTTTAGGAAGGAAGGTGATCCTCTTCAAAGGCTTACGGACCTTATATTTTATGAAAGCAACAATCAGATCAAAGCTTGGATGGACAATGCTACATCAAAATACTACACCTAAACTAGATAAGGACTTTGGTGACAGTGTGCCCTTGGCTTCCCACCTAGTAGTTGACCAAGTGGATCTATTGGACTTACACAGGATGACAGAGGCTTCTAGCATTGTTGAGTGGGCAGATACACATGTAGGCAACACTCACATCAGAAAAAGAAAGACTCGGTGGGAGCCAAAACAGCAAAGGCCAAAAATGGAAAGAGGTCAATATGGTCACCAAGTGTCTGTAGCAACAACAATACTAAGGAAGCCCAACATGCCAAGAGTCCATCGACAATAGCTCCAAAATAGAAACAGATGATGGTGATGGAGACAATGGTGATGGAGGTGGATAAGGTTGGACAATGACTCCTTCTAGAGGTCACACACCATAGTCACAAGGCCAAGGCCCTATACAATTCATCGATATGACGTAGTTTCACTTATAATATTGCTTATAACCTACGATGCTTCATATGTACACATTGTTGTTGTCTGAATTATAGGTGAGATTGACTTCACTCATGCCACTCAAGACCAGGACCCATGGTGCTCCAAGCTCACAGCAAACTACTTGGACAAAGAAAGGTCAGCAACAATAATGGCATCCTCACACCTAGCAGGACAGCTATAGCTCATTTAGTTCCTCTAGCATTGATGACGGTGGTTATCCAAGGTATGTATATAATTGTCCAGATACTTCGGATTATCATCCTATGACATGGGTGTATGAGTGGCAACAAACGGAATGGTATGCTCGGCTATATGCCTAGTGGCAATCAACAACTTCATGGATGGGCTAGAGTTGGTAGGATTACAAGGTCATATTGCTACAAGCATAAGGATTGATGTTCACGTCTATGGAGAAGTACAACATGGTATTTCAGTAGAGGAACTATTGGACTCTATGCCATTTCAATGTGTGCCTCTATCTCTATTCATGGTGTTCATGTAATGGACAATATTTGATTGTATTGTTTATGATTGTATCATGGACACTATTATATATGAACATTATATTATCCCATATCCATGAATTTCAAGGGTCAATTGTGATGTATATTGTTTGGTCAATTGAGAAATTGTGATTTATAATCGTTTGAATGTCCAACATTTAGCGAATATCATGCATAATCTTTATATTTAACAATTAATATTACATGTACCGTACACATTATAGTATTTATTTACAATTTTTCCCTAATTTTCTTAGCCATTTTAGCATATTTTTCCCTTTCAATCTTTCCTCGGTTCAACAAGCCATGGTATTAACACCAAACTGCGTGGTAACTGTGACAATCCATGCAGTTACCACCATGAAACCATGACAAAACTATATCCACTAAGCAATTTAAATTCAACTTTTTGGAATGTGAATTTGTCGCGGTTTTTGTGGTAACCACCATGTTGCTGGGGGCGGCAACTGTAGTAAGGTGAACACTGGTACCAACTACATGCATATAATTATCATCAATGAGTTTGCTTGCGATAAATGTTAGCACCACCACACTAATGGCATCACTCTAACCTTACATGCTTAAAGCCCTTTAAAATGGAGGGTTGACAAAACATGAAAATAGAAAATTGTAGGATTTTCATAAGAATACATGTGTAAAATATAGAATTAAAAAACATAGGAAAAATACAAAAATATCTGTTTGAATAGACTGCATGAAATGCATACAAATTAGAATAGCGAGATAGATCCAAAGGAAAGCTTTTATGAGATTAGAGCTTTTATGGTATAAGGCATTCCATATAAATTTTATATGATTCAATCCTTTGTTTCAAATGGCTACAAAATTGCTATTTTTTTATTAAAATCAAAGGAGGCCTTAATGCATACAAAGAGGTAAAGACATTATTAATCAATCCTGGCATGCAGACAATATGTAAGAATCCAAATAACAAAAAAAAATTGTTTTCCTAGTTTTTAAATTCCTTCCTCATAGAAAATGAGACATAGCAGGCTACTTTGTAAAAAGCACCTTGTTTATATACATTAGTTCAAAAAGCCCTCCCACCACAAGTTTTTTATCTGAAACGACCCTCGTCCTCTTAAAATACAATTCGAAGGAAGGCAGTATTTTAAACATGAAAAAACATGGGTGTTTTCACAAAATAGCTATCCCTCATAGCCTCACCTCATCTGATTAGGACATCAGTCCTATGGATAAGCACACATAACCTCTTTAACATGTTTATGAAGATGAACCAATGATCCATGGTCTAATAACTCACGCATATTCGTGTCAACTTTACCATCACGTCAATGTGTTTCTATTTGTGTAGAAATGTTTCAAAGAATGATATATTATTTAGTACTTGTTATTATTATCTAATAGTCCTTAGGAACCAAAGAAGAACACCATGGAGAAGATCATATTAGGACAAGTGTAAAAGAGGAGATATCAAGTGCAAGTTAATTTTTGTTTGTGGGTTTAGGCCCCATGATAGCATCAACATCAAATAATCCTAGCTACTGATCTGGGTGGTTGCTTAGGACCCATGAGTACTTATTAAATAGCTTATGGACTCTACTTCTAGATGATTTTGGTCACACGTCAAAAATTCCTCATGAGCTATTCATAATTGCCAAAATAAGCCATGTAACTCATCCAGTCTGAGTTAGTTTTGGGTATTTGACCTTGTAATTGTGTCATGGGTCATGCCCAAGGAAGAATGCCTTTTCTAGGTCATACTCCAACCCTAGGACATCCTAACTCATATATATTTAGTAGCCATGGCTATTTGAGTCGGGTTTTACTTAGATTATTCTATCACTTGCAATTTCATCACTAGTTCGGTTTGTGGAACCCCAACTTGTGAGATTCATCTATATTCATAACATATTTAGATTGCTTCTTCTACTCTCTTGCTTGTATTATTGATTTGATTACTAGAGATAGCCCTCTTCAAGTGGTCAATTGCGTTTTTGCATACTTGATAACCAACAGAGCTATGGTGCATCAATTGCGAGGGGATCGATTGTTCTGGTCAAAGCCTTTGGATGATCAACATCAAGTTCTCCAAAATTTACTTATCCATACCTTTTGGATGATTAGAACTATTGTTCACCACCCTCCTCCCCCATTAAACCCATACCATTCATGCATAGGTGCCACATCTCATGCCATCGCTAGCACCGGCTATTGCTCTTGCTCCCTCATGCCACCATCGTCATCATTCCTCCACCTATGGACCCTCATAGCATGCAACGGCGCTAGCCAGCACCTCTTCTCCTTATGAGCTAGCCAACGGTGATGCCCCTACTTGAAGGAGGAGGTAGAGGAGCCATTAAGGATTAGGCTGTTGTTTCTGCTTGCAACACCCTAAGCACACGCTTGCGTGATCAAAAGGAGGAGATGCACATTAGGTAGGGGTTGTCTAGCTCTAGATCTAGGTAGATCTAGCGACAAGGGCTAGGCCAGGCATTCTCCAAGGATGACTTAGCGATGGACTAGAGGAGAGGTGGTAATCTGGCAAAAAGGAAGAATGGAATGGATGGCCACTATCAATTGGGAGGAGAGTTGGGGTCGATGAGTGGGGCAATTATGAGAGGGAGGAGGGGGTTTCATCAAGCTATGTTCTATGTTTTGTTGCCTCTAACCCATTTTCCCTCCTCCAACATGCCCCATAGCTAGCTCCCTCACCATCCTTCATGTGCCATTGTTTTTCATCGTTCTCCTACTTTTCCCCCATTGTCACATGATGTCACCACCCTTTGTCTGAACCTCCTCTTTTCAACACTCCACCTTGTAGATCGTGCCCTTCCTATCTTAACCGATGTGCCAAATATTCTCCTCTAAACTAGTAGCAAGGTGTGTTGGTGCACGGCACCTTGCTCTTTTGCTACTATTGCCACTCTATGCTCACTCTATTGCTCAAACCAGCTGATGGAAGCATTACCTAATTCATGGAGAAGATGGATCTAGAAGGATGTGGTTGTGGTCATAGCTAGATGCATTACTGGAGCCTAGAGGCAATGTTGCTCTAGATCATCGATCTCCATGTTCATCATATTAGTGCTAGCAACACCAATCTCTTATAGTGTGTCATCGATGAGGAGAGTTGTATTTATAAGGTGCTTATGTAATTACCAACTTTTAAGTAGTGAGATGCAACATTGCTACTACAACAATGTCATCGTCTCTAGTGACTGGATGGTAGGGTAGGCAACTTTTCTTCTATTTTATTTCACTTAGGTTAGCAATGCTATCCTACTGATGTGTTAGTCGTCTACTAGGATGCTCATGCTACACAGTGGTCAGCAGTGGCACCATGCAATATTATGCTAAGGACAACATACCAATGGGACTCAGTGTATACCAAGTTCTCATACCAAACTTCCTTTCCTTGTTAGCTCTTTAGTATGATATTTAGAGAGATGTAGTTTGTGTTCAATGAAGGGGTTCCTCTTGAAGGTAAGTGGTATTTGGACTCAATTGTAAATGAATGTGCTCAACTCTGACATCTACATCAAGACATGATGAGTGATCAACATGATGCATATGAGGTATGTGCACTTCCTTATTTTGAAGAAAATTATGATCCTCATGCACATATTGAATAAGAGCTGGCAGCAAATAAAGAATTTGAAAAGCATGACTTTTGTAAGAAACAAAAGTTATGCAACCCTAGTCTTCTAATTAAAAATGCTTTATATCATTTGAAACATTTTTGTAGGTATGATAAAATACCTCAATCTATAATCTAAAATGATATTTGAGAGATGTTTATGTTCCTATGTATTATAATAATGTTCTGCTCAACAAACTACAATGTTTACAATTAACAAAAGTGTCACATCATACTATTGTGATTGTCATATTTATTTATTTGGTTGTGGTTTAGATTAATTTAAAAAGGCCACAAAAATGAGTTTCTTATGTGGGCTTATGCTTGTGCATAAAACTTATGATGCTCACTCCCATTTGTTAAAACTTACTTGCAAAGCTGAAAGCTAAATTAAGGACATGACAGAGCAATAATCTATGTTTGTGCCACCTATTGCTAACAATTTGCAGGCAGTGAAAAATCACCAAAAGCAGGAGAGCAAGAATTACATATGTCCACTTTTCATGCTATCATAAAGTGGAATCATTGCTAAAATTTCTTTATCACAAGTTTATTTTCCTATTGCTTCTTGTGATAAAAGAAGATTTATTTGATTATGCATTTTCACTTATATCCATACCACAACTCATAAAAGAATATGCTATACACTGATTTTTAGCATATTATTTACATTGCTAATGGGGATGAGTACCTTAAATTGTTTTCTTCTTTATATACTCTAGACTATGTTCAATTTGATGATCTTTGTGTGCTTCATAATTTAGGATAGATTATTTGCTTGAACTAATGTGTCATATTCTATAAATGTTATTTTCCATATCTTTAGCACACAAAGTGATATGTAAGTTTACATGGTATAGAGTTTATATCTAAAACCACTAATGGCTATCCAATAAAATAACAAGCTAGAGAATTTTATTATTACTAGTCTGTTATCTTGAGTCTCTCTAGTTTTAATTTAAAGAAACATGTTGGTTTTAAAAGAAGAGGTGTGTCGATATTTGTTATCAACAATAATAAAACGGAGACTATACGTTGTACCTAAAGCTTGATGGTGGAAAAAGAAACAAGCATTTATATAGGTTCAGTCTCTCGATAAAAGATAATACACTAGTCTTGTATTGGTAGATTGCAGTTCTCTGTGGGTTATGGTTGTTCTTGCTCTTATTTGTCAGTTTTATATTAGTTTAGGGGTATGTTTACATGGTAGATGATAAACACATCTCTTCCTTAATACAAATATGCCACAAGCTAAACAAAATAAACCAAAAATGCAATAACTGATAACTTGTGCATGTGCACATCAACTTAATCAAAGGGTGAATGTGTTCCTATGTTTATATGCAAATATATATAAGAATGACATACTATTTAATCATTGTAATAATTTTGTTGTCATTAGGAACTTAGTTAAATACTATGGAGAGCATATAAGCACAAGTGTAGAAGAGAAGGATCAACTACAAACCAATTTCTATTCGTAGGTCCGAGCCTTATAACAACACTAATTTCAAACGGATCTAGTTGCTGATTTAAAAGGCTTGTTGGGGCCATAGGTAAGATGGTTTTTGTCCTATGTAAAAATTCCAACTGAGCTACTTGAAATCATTAAAACAAGCTATAGAGGCTTGGGTCTTATAATGTTCTATTCGATCGGCCCTTAGTCGACTTTTTATTAATGGTAACTTGAAAATAGTTAGTTGTTGTCATCATTAGGGTTTATATTTTACTTGGATCATTCTATCACTTTATAATTTTGCTGCTAGATTGGTTTATGAAACCTAATTTCATGTGCTTAATTATTTATATATAATTCATAATGTGTTTTGTATTTTTTTAATTTTTTTTATTATTTGCAGTAACAAAATCTTTATGGCGAAGTTGATTACATGAAAGTGTAGTCGATAACGACTAGATGTATTAGTATAGCAGTGTTCATGCCAGATCTCGGTGCGAGCATGCTGACGCCTAGGAGTTCTGCTTAGCTTCAGTACAGGCCGGTTAGCTTCTCTCCGTGGCTTGAGGTATGCGTGGCGGGACCCGTGGGTTCACGTCGGTTCCAGCGGGGCGGTGCGAGTGTGGGCGTGCTAGATAATTTGACCCTACAAGTGACAAGGAGGTGAGGCAAACGGGTCAGTCGGATGACGGGCCGATATGAGCGCTCGCTATCGATTGGTTGCCGATAGGATCGAGTTAGTCATCGGCAGCGTCCGGATGGCTCCTGCTATCGGCTAGTCGCCGATAGGAATCAGGACACCCTTCCATTGGCTAGGGAGCCGATGTAGGCGTAGGCAGATGTCGACCAAGGATACGATGCCTCTAGGTGTAGCAGACATGAGGCTCTGATCCATCGGCTATAGAATCGATGGAGGCACAGGATGGAGATGGCAGGACAAGACCTGTCGCCTGCAGTGACGACGCCGCTAGCACCGAATCTTAAAGATCGGACCTAACTGAGATAGTACGATACCGAGGCCAAAGGCGACGGGACGGTGGACGCCGGATCGAACGTGCTGAAGTAAGGACGAAGCGAACCCATCGGCTAGCTGAGCCGATAAGAGGACGCCTCTCTAAAGACAGGCGCACATCGGCTAGAAAGCTGACACGCTTGGCGTGACATTCAAAGGAAAGTCTCTGAAGACCTGGTGCGTATGGGCCGAGGAGCCGATATGCTGGGCGTGACGCTCAACGTATAGATAACTCATTGGCTAACACTCTGATAAAACGCCATACGAAGACCTATAGGCCTAAAGCTCATTCCACCGTCAGCTGCTTCATAGGTCAAACCTAACCGATATAGCACAAGACTGACGACGGTGAAGAAAGCTTGATAGACCGATAGATACTGCATGGATGTGATGCGATACATCCTATTGGCCTAAGAGGTCAAACCTAACTGATACAGCCTTAGACAGAATAAGACATATCGAAATAGTGGCGGGACTTACCCCTTCACTGGAGATCGGACCTAACCGATCTAGCCCCGTGTAGAGAGCTAAACCCCGCCGGTAGAAACCTAGATAAACTAGGGTGGCGATGTGCTAAGGTTGTATTGATTGAAGGATTGATCATTACATATTTTCAGGAGGTCTATATTTATACCCTCGGTTTACAAAGTCCGACGCATTTACAACAACCATCGGACAATATTTCCTAACAAAGATAAAGGAAAATATCTGTAAGGAAGTTAACTAACTAACTAAATTTTCTTATCCATATAAGATAGGATAGAATACCCTGCCGTGAACCATGGCTCCTTCTTAAACTCGGTATTATCTGGATAATCTTCTATTCTGGGACCGAGTCTTTTCTTGCATCAATCCGATCGGCTTCTTCCCTGTAGCAATTGGACACTTCTACGCTTCAGCTGATCATCTTTCCAATCTATCACTGGGCTTTTCAAATTTTGGCGTTAACACATGCCCCCCAATTTTGAAGTATGAAGGCTCATGCTTCGAAATTCTCTTCCTCAGGCCTCCAACGCTTCGACATCTCCTCTTTTCCTGATAATTGGCTCTCATAATCCGATACCACATATATCAGATGTGCTAAACTATTGAACTCTTGGAAATAAAATTTCCACCTGATGCGACTCGACAATCCTTAAAAGACTAAATCAGCTAACTGTTCATCGCTCAGAATAAGACTATAACATTAGCCTCTGATATCTTGAAAACGTTGAATGTACTCTAGAACTGACTCATTAGGCCTCTGTCTAACCGATGTCAAATCTGACAGTCCCATTTCTTGAATCCCAGCAAAGAAATATTTATAGAATTACTGCTCTAGATCGACCCATCATTTAATCGAGTTCAGTGGTAACGAAGAAAACCATGCAAAAGCTGATCTAGAGAGGGACAATGGAAAGAAACGGAATCTGAGAGCTTCCTCAGCCGATGCTTCTCCACACTGTGCTAAGAATCAGCTGATGTGCTCTATTGAAGATATATTGTCTTGCTCTGAGAATTTGGAGAAATCTAGTATCATGTATCGACAAGACAATGGAACTCTATCAAACCATTCTGGATACGGATGTCGATACATAACTGTTTGATCTTTGGGCTTGATATCAAATTGCTCTTTCACTGTGTCCACAATTCTGGTTAACCAATCCTTCTCCCTTAGAATATCTCTCTGATCATGTAGAGGTAGATAGGGTACTCGATTCTGCCTGCGATACTCTCCACAATAATTACCCTGAAAGAATTCTGAGGGTACCTCCTGCCGTTGCCCCCCGAATCGATCTTATGTTGGTGGATACATGTTTGCCGATAGCTCCCTCTTGTTTTGCTAAGTTTCCTGAGATAACTTCGTCTCTATTGGCAAAGGTACATGATCTTGATTAGGCTCTTGAGCTGATGATTCTTGTATCATCTTCTTGATCAAACTATGTAGTGTATCCATCATACTCCCGATGGATTACTGAATGCTTGATAAAATACTTCGTTTAACATCTCTTGCAACAGCTTAGGAGAATTCAAACGTGATGAATGGCCTAATTTCTTCATCAAAATACATTTTGGTAACTGCACTTTTTGAATCGGTCCTTGTTTAGTCATACTAAAGGATTCCAAATAGAGTTTCTGAAAGTTGTCCATATTCTACTCTATATGCTGCCTCTGGTCTTCATTCAGATCCTCCATGGTAATTGAAACTATAATATCCTCATTGGCTTCTTCTTCAAACGAATATGCCATAAAATCAACCTTTTCTTTAGACATATTGACAATAAGATGTCCCCGGGTTGATGAGTAAAAATTTTGACTTCTAATCAGGCAATTGTACAGTCCCGCTGGTTGATGAATGATCTTCAAGTTTTTCCGGCTGATGAATGAAATCCCATCCAATCGGCTGATGAATGAAGATTCCTACCCCACCGGCCGATGAATGAAGTATGACTCCAATCAACCGATGAATGAAATCTTCGGTCCCACCGGACGTGCCAAATAATATGTTCGCACCGGATCCCGGCGTGAGCACGCCGACGCCTGGGAGGTCTGCTTAGCTCCAGTGCAGGCTGGTTGGCTTCTCTCCATGGCTCGAGCTACGCGTGCCGGGGCCCATGGGTTCACATCGGTTCTGGTGCGACGGTGCCGGTGCGGGCATACCAGTCAATTTGACCCTGTAATTGACAAGGAGGTGAGGCAAATGGGTTAGTCGAACGATGGGCCGATACAAGCGCTCGCTATTGGCTGGCTGCCGATAGGATCGAGTTAGTCATTGGTCACGTTCGGATGGCTCCTGCTATCGGCTGGTTGCCGATAGGAATCAGGGCGTCCTTCCATCGGCTCGAGAGCCGATGTAGCATAGGCGGATGTCGACGAAGGATACGATGCCTTCGAATGTAGCAGACGCGAGGCCTTGATCCATGGCTGCAGAGCCAATGGAGGCACAGTATGGAGATGGCAGCATGAGACTCATCGCCCGTAGTGATGACGCCGCTGGCACCAAATCTCAAAGATCGGATCTAACTGAGACAGTACGAGATCGAGGCCAAAGGTGATGGGACGGTGGACGCTGGATCGGACGTGCTGAAGTAAGTACGAAGCGAACCCATCGGCTAGTTAAGCCGATGAGAGGACGTCTCTCTAGAGACAGGCGCGCATCGGTTGGAAAGTCGACGCGCTTGGCGTGACGCTCAAAGAAAAGTGTCTAAAGACCTGGTACATATCGGCCGAGGAGCCGATACGTTAGGCGTGATGCCGAACGTATAGATAACTCGTCGGCTAACACTCTGATGAAATGCCGTATGGAGACCTATAGGCCTAAAACTCATTCCATCGTCGGCTGCCTCGTAGGTCAAATCTAACCGATGCAGCACAAGACCGACGACGGTGGAGAAAGCTTGATAGACTGATAGATACTGCATCGATGTGATGCGATACATCTTATCGCCCTAAGAGGTTGAACCTAACCGATGCAACTTTAGACCGAACGAGACATCGAGATAGTGGCAGGACTTATCCCTTTATCGGAGATCAGATCTAACCGATACAGCTCCGGGTCGAGAGCCAGACCTTGTCGGTAGAAACCTAGATGAACTAAGGTGGCGATGTGCCGAGATTGTATTGATCGAATGATTGATTATTACATATTTTTAGGGGTCTATATTTATACCCACGGTTTACAGAGTCCGACACGTTTATAACAACCATCGAACGTTATTTCCTAACAAAGATAAAGGAAAATATATCTTTAAAGAAGTTAACTAACTAACTAAATCTTTCTATCCGATATGATAAAATATCCTGTCATGAACTACGACTCCTACTCAAACTCGGCATTATCTGGATAATCTTTTATTCTGGACCGAGTCTTTCCTTATCTTAATTTAATCGGCTTCTTGCCTGTACCAATCGAACACTTCTACGATTTAGTCGATCGTCTTTCTAATCTATCGCTGGGTTTTTCAAATTTTAACGTTAACAAACGGTTGCAAGGTGATAATCGGCTCATTGGAAGTCTTAAAACGTAAATGATTTCACATTATCAAATCCAACCTATAGATGGGATACCTATTTTTATATCAGTAGCTAGCCGAATACAACTTAAGTTTTCAGTCTGCACCAGGAAGTATTATTATCCTTTCCTGAATTTACAACTAACTGATAGTTTAATAGAACGACCAAACAACTTCATTTGTACCCACTATCCAGGATAGAATTAGACTGGATGGGTCATTCGGGCCATGTACAGGCAACAAAACAAACCATTGTTCTGTTTGCGCATGCTTGTAAATTAACGATTGACGACGGCACCACAAATCGTGATATGGAAATACCTATTAAATACACACATGTATTTAAAATTCATACACCCATATATATAAATCATAAGTCTAAAAACATCAATCTAATGAGTTCTGAATATGTCCGGCATATAAATCTGTACTGGTGACGTAGTGATTATACTGCTGCATAATCTCATTTGAATTTCTATATGTCCTGTGACATATAAAAGTTTTCTAGCTGGTTTATTCTTGCAAAATTCATGAAAAAGGAGTTATTTCAAAATGTTTCATAAATGGCTATTGAGAAAAAAAATCTAAATTACTACCTGTCTTCTTTAGTCTTGAAAATATAAATTATGATGTAGTGAAAATGACCAAATTAATCTTTATTAATAGAAAAATAGTATTCATAAATAACGATGGATGGTTAGGAAAATAGTATTGGTAGTAGTGGATGGGTCGGTAAGGATTGGTTAAGCAATAAAACTCATCGACTTATAGAGTGAGACAATTAATAATAAAAAAGCTTATTTTAGAAAAAAATAAAGGCTAAAAATAGACTTATTTTGTGACGAGGGTGGAGAATTCTGATACGAAAACCCGGGCCGAACAGGCAAAAGAAACAGCACTCTGGCTGTCGTTGTTGAGTGATCGGGTGGCGTGATCGAGTCTGTACGGCGACACGTCTTCGCGGCCGCAGCCGCGCAAAAACTTTCTGGGCAGCGCCGCAAGAAAGCCGCAGGCTCCCCCACCATCGCCACCTCCCCCTCCTCTACCCTCTTCTCCTCCCCTTTCCTTCAAACTCCACAATCCCCTGCTCCCCCATTCCCAACCGACTCCGAGCCCTACTCTCCCGTCCTCCGCGCTCGCCGTCCCTCCAATGGCGTCTCCGGGCGCCTCCTCCTTCGCTGCCGCGCTCATCTCGGAGGACTTCCCGTGGGTGCATCCCCTTCGCTCCTTTTGTCTACTTGTACTGTATCCTGCTCGCGCTCGTGTGCTGAGTTGGGATTTTGACCTGCTCGTTTTGGTGTTGGTGGTGGTGGTGGCTGCGCAGGTGGAGAGTGAGGAGGAGACGGGGGTGGCCCTGGACAAGTACCGCGAGGTATTCGACCTCGCGCAGCGCGGTGCCCTCGTCTTCCGCGACGGCCGCTTCGATATGGTAACTAGTTAGCTGAGCGTCTGCCCTCTTCCTCATGCCCGAATTTCGTTCGTGCTGCCAGTGTAGCCCACTAGTTCCATCATATCGCTGAATGCTAAGATTTTTTTTTCTGAACTAGCATGGGAAAGGAAATACTGTGTTTGTACAAAATGTACCTTCCAGCTATTAGAATTTTACCTTCATATTTGGTGTTCTCTGATCATGTCCAATATTCTATAGCGGATGGTTCAATAGAAGTAATGAGTCATCTCTTTAGAAAACTGGTAATATGCCCGTGTGTTGCAATGGGTCAGGCTCATACGATTGGAGATGGGGTGGGAAGGTGGATTGAGGATACAGAACTGGATCCTGGGGTGGTTGTGTGCGGAAGGAGTGGCCGGACAGGATTGGCGGTGGCGTGCGGTGGGAGGAGGAGATGGAAGGAGGACAACTTTGCTTTTACAATAGTAGAGATTTGTTGTTTTGGTTTGAACATCCTATTGTCCTGCAATTAGGGCATTCTTCTAGTCATACAATTTGGTAGCATTTCACATCAGGGCCTTATTTGATAGTAGTAGCTCTCCTCTGTTTTCCCCCCTAAACGAGGGACTACTAAAAGTTCACATAAAAAGTATGGTAGAAATGATTCATTATTAGTGCCCCCACTGCAATAATATTTGAATAGTGTTTAGCACCACTTTTATGTCCATCTTAAAAGTTTTCATCTGGATCCTCTTTCTCAGTTTGTTTACTATTAGCCATAGTGTAAATTGGTTAGTTTTTTTTAAATTGTGATCTAATGTTAAGTGATATCTTTCTTTGCCCTAATGGTAAATGCTTCTTGAGCTACATAAATCATAGTTGGAAAATAATGTCCCAAACAAAATGGCCCCAAAACACACTTCTCAATCTCATGTTGTATGCCATTTTGCAATTTTGTATAGTAAATCCCCCCATTTTACTTCATTAAAGAATTTTTTTTTCTATTTTTCTCAACATGCCTGAACATTTGTGTTCCATGATTTCTATTCATTCTGTTTAGGATCTATTAGTTTTTATGGATTTGCTTTTGATTTTCTGATGCCTATTATAAACATTTTAGGACTACTCTCTTCGATTTGAAGTTTTGGATTTTTTTAGTTTCCCTGAGTCCTGTTTTCAATCCAAATAACTTCTTTGTTTAAATTTTAATTTAGAGTTAAATTTATATTTACTCAAATTTCAACTTTATTGTCCACTTTTTCAATAATCATTTTCCTCTTTTATATTTCTTTTGTGATGATTATTTACTTGGTAATTAATGTGCTTCCCATATTTAATTTCTTGAAACTGTTTAATTTATGGATTGTTCAGATTCAAAAGATCTAGTATCGCTACTTTATGTTATTTTCATTTTACTGATATTTATGTTTTCACACTGGCAACCATTGGTGAGTAAAATGTTATGTGTTTGGTAGTTTGACTGAGAACTGATGTTTTTTCCTATTGAAAGATGAAGTCCTTATTTTTTGAGTTAATACAGAATAATTTTGTCCAAGTGCATCTCATCACCTTGTTAGTCTAATAAAGTATTTCCAAATCTTGAATTTGTTACTGGTTTTATCAGTACTTGTTCTATTGATTAATGTCCCTGCAACCTATTCTTCATATATGTAGCATCAATGGCCATTATTATAATTATTCAATATTACTTATGTTTCTCTTGAGGTCTTCACTTGTTCAAGCTTGATTCCATCAATTTGCTGGTTTTGTTGTTTGTAATACTTGGTGTGTTCTGTTTCAGGCAATTTCCTTTTACTCTAAAGCACAAACTTTGAGATCAGGAGATCCCATTATCCTTAGCAACCGAAGTTCTGCTTTTTGTATGTTAGTTCCCTGACACTGTCTTTTTAGCACTGTATTGATACCATTCATATGCAAAATGATGTGCCAATTGCATGTTTCTTAATGCATTTGCTCAATTCAGTATGGATATGTTTGATCTGTATTCATGCTGTTGTTGTGGCTAATTGGCTACTTGTATGACAGGATAAGTCAAGTGTTGAGGGAGAGATCAGCAGCTGACTCAGAGTACCAACCGTTGAATGGTCTTGATCCCACAACGCATGTGGAGGTATAAGTTGTTATATGATTTTTAGCATCTGATGTGAAAATATGTGAATGCATTAGTTATGTTTTCTGTATGATGTTGTTTATAATTTGTTATTCATTGCAGTTAGTGCTGAAAGATGCAGAGAAGGTATTAGCTATAGACAGTAATTCTCTAAGACCATAACTTCTCAAGGCATATGCCCTTATCCTGGTAAAACCTTCTTAAATTCACTAGTATAATCTGGAATTTAGATAGATCCTTGCTTCAGTATCATAGATATATCCTTTCTTCAATATCATTTTATAGGGCCAAAGATTTTAGTGTTTATTCCTGAATAGGAGAAATCAATTGAACGAACAATGTTTAACTGACTACCATTAAGCAATGCGATTTGCAAAAACTTAATTCCGTGTAACACTTTCGCCAATTTGTCATAACTGCTAGCACACACTTTAAATTATCATTACTGTTATGTGCTTGAATGTGTGCGTAGAGATTGAACAAAAAAAAGTTGGGAATAAGAAGCATACCGAGAGAGTGAAAGCAAGATGGAGGGGAAGGGAGGGAGGGAGGGATGATTGGACTGAGGAAAATGTGAGGGAGTGGGACTATTTAAAAAGCTAAAATAAGAATTCCAATGAATCATCTCTAGTTGATGCTTGACTGTTGGCTGCTGGTTACTTCCTCCTCTTAGGTGCTATGCATGACCATGTCAATGATATTTTCTCCCCTAATAAGAAAGCTCATCCTCAAGCAGAAATTCAGGTAGCATTGTGCAGCACATGGTGACCTGTATTTCTTCGGGTTCAATATCTTGTTTTAAAAGGCACATTTGTTTGGAAGGAGGTTATCCATGAGACAGAACAGTGCCAGTAAATTTCTCCTATTACTTCTCTACTGTTTTGGTCTGTTGCAACCTGCAAGCTCCCCTGATGGATTTCTTAGTATTGGAGACCTGAACTGCATATGCCGTCTCTCTGGCTAGTGGCTAGTGGCTAGTAGTACTACTTATGGCATTGCCCTTGAGGTGGTATGAAGCCTCTATAGAATTGCTCAGAGCCTTGGAGCCAACCCAAAGGAACTTGCCTCCCATCATAGGTGGATATTGGTTACAGAAGCTTGAGGTACTGCATTGGCGTTACCTGCTAGTGTCAGCAACTGTCCTCAGTTGCAGTGGTGCTCAAAAGCCATTAGTATCGGCGCGGATAAAACCAACATGCTAGTGGCCACCATAGTTATTAGGACTGGACTGGACCAGCAGTCTGACCAGAAAAAATCTGGAACCAGGGCCTCCGCTGGTCCGGTTCAGTTAAAACAC